>JAPFRF010000015.1:13788758-14491715 GCA_029282475.1 Phrynocephalus forsythii | reverse complement strand
TATTGTGATAGACTTGGATATCACGATCCCCGTCCCAAAGCGATAATTAAACATGCTTTAAACAGCAGATTTGTTCATTACCTTATTTTAGGACCATCATGAAACCCAAATTAATTTGCCTGCCACAGCAGTGCACATGTGAGATATCGTGTTTGTGTGTTTGGTAGTCAGGCTGAGAACCCTGAATTCTAACAAAGCACCCCACTGTAGGTTCATTTTGCAAACCAAATACTTATAAGGAAAATATGCCCTTCTTAGCCCACCAAGGAAATATGTGGGCCAGGCTACTTTGCCAGGTTTTCCAACCTTATTTAGGTGTGTGTGGTGTGCATTCAAACTCAGATAATAGCAGGCTGTGCAGAATCACCCAGTTGTGTGTGCATTCTCAATTGATAGACATTTGCAATGATACTAAATAAAGGTAATATACATATCATGAAGGCTGAAAAAGGCATAAGACACATCTAGATGGTGCTTAGAAAAACCCACCTTGCGCCATACATTTCTCATGGTAAAGTCATGAATGAGCCGTTGAAATCCGGTCAGAAATGTCTCTGTGGCTGATAGTTTACACACAAAAAAATCTGCCCCGTAAACATGGGGCCAAGATTAGTTCATCAGTGTCTTTGGTGAAGAAAATAATGTAGATATAGCTACTTCATAAAGCCCTTTTTCTTAGGTATAAAGGCTCGTGAACACCCATGGGCACCAAAATGTCTCTCATTCAATACAAATTGCATAGAAAGGCAAGTCATAATCTCTGGCACTCAATGCTTTGTGAGTAAAAAGCATTTTCAGTGGCCAAGCATGATCATTACATAAAAGGCACATCCAGAGAAGCACTTCAGTAAGAGTTTTCACAGTGACTATCAATAATAGACAATAAACACTATCATAATAGAGCCCAGGGTAATGTAAATATGTGAAGTTGCTCTGAAGCCTACCGTACGCAGGAGAAAAAAAATAAGCGCTCACTTGTCGGATGCTGGGAGGCTGGTGTGTGCGTGTGTGGCAACACAAGTTCATGGTGATCCAGGGCACGCGCACAGGCATCAATGAAGGTCTGAAAGCAGTAGTTAAACCCCTAGTCTCTGTCCCGGTGAAAAGGGGTTAAATTGCAGACGTGAAGTCTGTTGGCCGCAATCCAAAACAAGAGTCAGTGGCTGTTTCAGACCCACTCTCTCCCCCCAGAAACAAACAGAAAAGAAAAGAAAAGAAGGAAATGAGAGACAGGAAGACAGGATTTTAATCTGTCAACCTGAGTTGAAAGTGAATCCGCAGGCTGCTTTGGGACCCTCCAGTATCAAGCGCACGCTGTCATCTGGGGAAGGATGGGCAAGGATGCGGTGACCACAGGTCAGGTTCATGTTGTCGCCCGCCGTCCAGGGTGAAGTCATCTAAGGCATAGGGGCAATCTACAGCAGAGGGCAGAAGGCGTCACCGGTCAGGCCTCACTCCCTCTCGGTCGCGGGTGCGGGTCAGGCTGGGTGAAAAGGCTGACATCACTGGATCCTGGAGCCCACATCGATCGAACCCGCGGAGCGAAGTCATCACGAAGATGGCATCATCAAAGGCATCAAAGGCGGGGAGGGGAGGTCCAGGAGGGATGGCAGAATGGAGGGCAGGAGGGTCCCCATCTGAGCATCTACGACTGGCGGCGTCAGCTTTCCAAACCCGACCGACTCCGTGATCCAAAAAATAAAGAACGGGTGGGCGTTTTCCCAGAGCAAAAACCCGACCTCCAGGATGTACCTGGGTAAGGGAAGAACAGACACACGACCACAGACAAACACAGAACACAAACACACACGAAATGCCCCGCAGCTGTCTTTGTGCTGCAAGGCAGGGTGGCACAGTCTATCTGACAGTCTTAAAAACAGGAAGGAGAGAAAAAAATGTTGCAACAGGTAGGATAAGGCTTCCGTTTTTGTAGAACCAGTCTGTGAATGGGGGAAGCCAAAGTTTATGGTGAGGACGCATCTGTAGTCGGCCGTGTATGATGAGTGCTTGCAAGATGATCTCGCAGGATCTCACAAGCGAGGCTCAGGCGTTCCCAAACAGGCACCTGAGATAGATCTCAGCCCCAAAGTCAAATAGCTCTGCTACATGGGGACAATCAAAAATGGAACAGGCAAAAATGTCCCAGGGTCGCAAAGTGATCTCTGAGCATGAAGCAAAATGCGCCAGGGGGAGATGGGCTTGGAATGTGGCGTGGTATAGTCTCGGAAAAAGTACGGCTGATACAGGATTGGGGAAAAATAGGAGCAGGCACCACATTCATATTACTACCAAGTCCCCAAGGGCACGGCGAGAGAAAAAAAAAAAAATAAAAAAGAATTAGTGTCTCTCTGCAAGGCTGCAAAGGCGCCAATCTGTCCTAGTGCGTGTCGGGGGCTGGTGTGTGTGTGTGTGCGAGGCAAGACGAGCTCTTCTGGTTCGTCACTCAAGAAAAAAATACATGCAAACACCCACGAGTACACAGCCTCACACATGTTGGCATCTGCCATGGGTTTAAAAATAGTGACGATGTCACCAGGTTCAAAAACAGCTAGTTCTCCATGCTGGCGCAAAAGGGTATAAAAAGGGTGAAGTTGCTGGCCTGTCAGCCTCACCTCGAAGTAAAAGTCAGGTGCTTGCAAAAGCCCCCATTCCCCCACAAAACAATAGAGAGAAAAAGAGGGGGAAAGGCAGGAAGCCCTCTCCTAGTGTCTCTGCTGGCTGGTTAGGAGTGACACATGCCATGGCACAAACTGTGACCACACATAGATAGAAAGAGAGGAAAAAGGCTGATAGTAGTTTAATAGCTATCAAGTAACTAAGAGTCTATTTCCAGCAGGTGTCCTACTTGGAAAGGAAAGGGTTAAAAAAAACTCAGACGGAAATAAGGCTAGGTGAGCATTATTAAGTCAAAAAGGAGAACGTCTGCTCGAGATTTTTAGGAATATAGGATGTGAAAGAGGTGTAAAAAAAAATCAGGCTGGTTGCCAGCATGCTTGAAATTCCTGAGGGAAGAGGGATGAGGTCAACTTTGTGAAGGGGAAGGAGGGGGTGAAGGCAGAAAAAGGAAGGCGGGGCAATGGACTTTTGAATTCTCCCCGCAGGCTGCATTACACAGCCTGAGGCAGGAAGGTGAGCCCCTTCAATTACCCTGTAATTAGGTGAAAAAAAGGGCACTAAACTAATTAAGGCAACCTATTATCCCTGTGGTTTGTGAAGTTATCTACTTAAGCCTAATTTGGGATGCATGGCTCTCGTACAAAGAAACAAGAGCCAGAGTGTGAGACCCCGCGTTATTGATACGCCTTAAAAAAAAAAAATGTCACAGGCGTTTCCAGCCAGAGTGTGAGAACAAGAAAAATGATTTTATTTTATGTTATTTTTACCTTTTTGGCGGCTTTTAAGAACCCGTTCGTATTCTAAATAAAAAAAAAACCTTGTCCTGCTCTCAAAAACCTGTTAGCAGCTGCTTTAAAAAGAGGAGGGGGAGTCCCTGCTTTGGACCACTTCCAGCACAGAAGTCTCAGGCCCTTCGTTTTCCTCATGGAGCTGACGTACTACAAGGGATTTGGATAAAGATTCCATATTCAGAGATTTAGACAAATTTTGTTGGGGAAATAGGAACTGTCTAAAAGCTTGGATTAAATAATGTAATGGGATACAAATAGAGCCTCTGCTTCTCAATTGCTGGTGTGTTCTGTGGGTTGCTGCCTCAGTCTGCCCATCATGAACCCTGCCCATTCTCGTCCCTGACTTACACTTTCCTTCTACCTCGTTTCCTTTAACTATTTCTTTTCTCTCTCTCTCTCTCTCATTCCCCTCCTTCTCTCTCTGTCTCTTTCTCTCCTTTCCTCTCCCGTTCTAATGGCATCTCCAAGGTCCTGATCTAGGTAGGAGATGGGAGGGAATTCTATTTTCAGTTGCTCCTAAGAATCTCCTTGTTCCAAATTAAATTGTCTTATGGTTCCAGCCAGGGCTTACTTGCAAGGGGGAGGGGAAAAGGCTGCCCTAAGCCTTTTAGGTGCAAAATCTTAAGGAATGATGTTATCACTTGGTTTTTTAATTGCTAGCTTGCTGGGCTATGAGTACAAAAATGCTAGCTGTCTTTTCAGAGCACATAGTCGGTCTGAAAAGGGGTGGATGTTCATTTCACCCATGGGACCGGCCGTGCTAAAAAAAAAAAACGTATTTCTCAAACGCCCTGTGATGATTTCTTCTTAAAATGTCCCTATAGGTGGTGAATTATATTGTGTAACAAGCCAGGCTAAGTTATACAAAACATGCGGCTTGAGTATTCAAAAATATCTTCTTGCAGTGTCTATACTTCCCCTGGTTTATAAAATTGGGGTCTTCTCATTTTGGGTGATTTTTACTGCCTCTGGACATATTAACAGGCAATACATGGCTTGCCACCCTCCCCTTATTGAGGGCTAGAAACTTAATCTTTGGGATGTTAAAGTCCTGCCTTTGTCAGAGGGGACTTTCTTGAAATTTACATTTGTTGCATTCAATATCAAAATCAGGTCTCCTTATGGCAATGTGCCAATCTTGCCACAGGGTTCCTTAACAAAGGGCACAGAAGCTGAATTAAGTTATGCCCATCTACCTTTTTGTTAAAGGTTTAGTAGTATGCTCATAAATTCTCCCGCATACCAAACGGACTCACACTCAATTAATTACACATCAAGCACACACAACAGTTGATACTAAGATTTGATTTCCCTGCTTTTGACTATTAATAGTTCAGAAATAACGTCCCTACCTATCTCCTCATGTGGTGCATAGCAACCCTTAGTTCTGTTTAAAGCTTCCATATCCAAGGAGTTGGGCATTGGCGTAGCGGGATGGAAGTACCTCCTGAATGCTTGAATAAGGCAATTCAGGGGTACGCATCCCCATCTAGCACTTCCTGTCCCCTCAATGCTCCGTGCTCTCCTCCCGTTCCCTCAACATCATACCTATCCATCCCACTTCTGTCTTGCTGCCTTCCTTCTACTATTTTTTTCCTTGTAAAATATCCCTTCAGCTGGTAAATTTTGTTGCGTGACCAGCCAGTCACAAAATATGCGGGATGTTGTTTATCCCTGAGTATTCAAAAGTATTTTTCTCACTGCCCATATTCCCCCTGGTCTTATCAAAATTGCTGGAGGGGTCTCCTAGTTGGCAGAGTTTTTAGTCTCTTATATTAATTAACTAAGCACGTCCTTGTACATTCACACACCTCTTGCTAGCAGGTCATAATTGGTCTGTCCTCCCTGAGGGCTAGAATCTTAATTTGAGATGGTAAAGTCCTGCCTCATCCTAGTTAGAGGGGTTCTTCTTAAAGCTTACTCATGTTCCATTTAATACCAAAATCATTACTTCTGGTGGCAGAATTCCAATGTTACCACATCGCACATAAAAGGGGTGCATAAACTGCACTAATTTATCCCCATAGGCTTACTTTAAAGGTCTAACTGTGTTCCTATGATTTCTCCCACACAAGCATCAAACGGACTCACACCTCAACAATCAAATGCACATCATACACGCCAACATGTGATTCAGCAACCATACACAACTCTCCCACATTTCTGTTTCCCCAGTTAACTGCGATCCCTTGCCTAAGAATAGATCTTTCTAACTTCTCTAAAATCAAACGAAGATGGTGGAACTCCGTTGGTATTGTGGGGCAAAGATTGCCAGTCTTTGCCCCTGCTTAAGACACAGGGAATGGCCACTTCCCTATGGTTACGCAGGGTATAGAGGCACAGCCCCTTACCTTGAAAAACACACATGCAAAATTCAAAAGTGGAATCACCATCCCACATGCCCATGCATTAATATATCTCTAAATTTTCCCCAGGATGTTAGAGCAACGCTCTCCTCCTCCTGTTTCAAATACTTAGGGGGCGGACCCTAGGGATGTTGGGCTTTGCAAACTTTCAGTCTGAAAAACCCCCTCCTCCCTTGGGGATTTCAGGGTCGTAGTGTCCCTCAGTGTCCCCTAGTCCTTGGGATGTTAAGGTCGTATCCGACCCTTCTCCTCCCTGTACCCCCCCCGGGGCCGACTACAAGAATCCGCAATCTTCTCCACTCCACAGAGCTGTTAGATTCGAACTCACGCCACCCCACAACTAGTTTTCTCTTCTTACCAGATTTCTTTGCGCAGTCCTCTTACAGTTCCTCCGTTGTTCTGCCGGCTTTGTTTTCTCCTTAAATAACAGTATTGTGTCCAATGCTGATAGAACAAGTCTCCTCTCAAAATCAGAGGGTCCGGACTAGATTTGTTCCAGGGTCAGCATGAATTCGTACTGTGATTTAAGTCAGACTCCCAAGAGCGCTAGGGCAGTGGCACATTCCCCGGCATCTCCACCAGAAATGTAAGGAATTTAAATTTATGGGGGTCCCGTGCCAGCGTGCCTGCGCTTCATGGGCTGCAAAAGACCAAGTCTGAGTCTCAGGAGACGAGAAAAGAATTTATTGATTGATCAATCAGGGCACTTCCACACTTTTTGGTGGTGAGAAGTCCACCCAGAAAACGAAAGGAGATATTTTTATAAGGTTTTTCCAGCACTCTTTTTCTCTCCGCCCATCCGAATTTACGTCATATACATTTGTTACATGCATCAAACACTAATTGACATCTTTGGTCATTTATTTTGTATTCCTGACACTTGCCTAGAAGTTCTAACTGGTACGTTTGATCTCCTCCCCTCACAGGCAGGGAGGGTAGGATCATCCTTATGTCCTTGGACATTTTGACAGTTACGAACACCAGACGCTGAGATAAGGCCTCCCTGGTACGCCTTGGACACACGTTAATTGCTAGTGTGTGATCCTCAAAGCTTAGGAACTTAATTGGATCCTTGAATTCATAATTGCCTTAGCTGACTTTGCGGAAGTTCCTTTCTCTATTCTAGCCGGAAAGGCTTGACCAAAGATTCTAAGTTTACAAGAATACAACTGTAGATACATGTGTATGTGATACATATATGTATATATATATATATATATATATATATATATATATATATATATATATATATATATATATATATATATATATACGTGAGTGCTTAAGTGAATATAACTACATTATTCGTGTCACTAGTGTGGCTATATATATATATGTATTGCTTAGAATACATTGTTGTTGAATACATGAGGGCTTGTCCATACCTGTGGTTAGTGAAGCAGCCATATATATTTATAAATATATAATTAGTCAAATGTCCTCCCTTACAATCACATCCCTAATAAAGTTTTCAAGGCATGAAGCGGTAGATAGTCTTTACGCCTCTGGCTGCAGAGCCAGAGACTGGGAGTTCAATTTCTCACTGTGCCTCCTTTACAGGACTTGGTGATCTATAGCAGGGGTCCTCAACCTTTTTAAACAGGGGGCCGGTTCACTGTCCCTCAGACACTGGTGGGAGTTGGACCCTGCAGTTCCCCAGTATGGCTCCGAGGGGGGAGAGGGAAGGCCCGACCTGCTTCCCCCCCAGCCCAACGCTGGTGGACCCACTTCTACCGTGGCTCCAAGGGGGTAAGGGGAAGTGTCCGTCTTGCTCACCCCACAAGATCCTACAGGCAATGGCAGGCATTTCCATCACATTGACAGCTAAGGTGGTGGCAGCTGTTGCTGCTGTGTGGTGAGTTTTCAGCTCAAGTGGGGGAGCAAGTGTGGGGTTCTGCAATGGCCGGTGGACCAGATTTAGACCCTGGCAGGCCAGATCTGGCCCATGGGCCATAACTGAGGAGCCCTGATCTATAGGGACCCTTCCAGCTCTTCAGTTGTAAGACTTACATCAGGGGTGTCCAAACTTTTTGCAAGGAGGGCCAGATTTGGTGAGGTGAAAATGTGTGGGGGGCCAACCATTCAGCCTGAAGTGGGGAGAAAGGGCATGGTCCATGTGCATCTGCAACAGCCACAAATACTCTAGTTTCAAGGAGCCCAAAGGCCTGGCAGCTGTTGCACAGCCCGGGAATCAGCCCACGCACACCCAAGATGCACCACTGCTTGCATATGCTGCCCTCCTTTTCAAGGAGGTGGGGAAGATGCAGCAATGGAGCCAGGAGCGGGTAGGCAGGGCAGGTGGGGATGGACGGAAGCAGGGAGGGCAGGCAAACCATAAAACTGCAAGCTGATGTCTCCATCCAGCATGGGGAAGGACCAGCCGGCAGGGATAAATAACAGGCTGAGTCAGCAGGGAGAAGAGGCTGAGGGCCACTCAAAATTTTAAATTGGGCCGCATTTGGCCCCCAGGCTGGACTTTGGACATGCGTGACTTAAATATAAGCGAGAGATTTGAAGACTGCTCTTACCAGTTCTGCTCTCCCACCCTGAATTCTGCAACTGTGAAGACTCAAACCCAGTCATCTGACTATCAGTTGGTCACTGTGCCCACTACAAAAAAAAAGTTTATTTCCCAGCAACTACACACTAGTAAGCTCCAGGAACAGGAGGCAATGTTGCTTTCCCATGAAATAGCATTTTCCTAATCTGACTTGATCTTTAGAATCCTCTTTCCGATGCACATTCTCTGGCTGCAACGCAAGTGGCATGATGATTGTGATTTGATTTTCTCCCCGCGATCCCTGGACATGGTATTGATAAACCTCTTCTCCCTGCAAGATAATGCCAAGATTAGGCTGCACACAGCTTTCTTCTTTCCCTCCTCCCAGCTTGAGAAATATTTTCAGCCACTTTGCACAGAAGGCTACCAGAACGATCCACCAGTCATTCTTAGTTGAGCTGGTCCTTTTTTGCATTGCATGATTGAACGAGCAGATGCACGCTGACGTTGGAGAAGAGGACGTCATGAGATATGCTCAATGAAACGGCTTAAGCAAGAGGAAAGGGTTTGGAGTCAATGACCCATGGTGCCAAGTGAAAGCAAAGCATCTGGCAAGTAGGCCCATGTGCATGTTAGGCCCAGGTGCTTGCTTGGTGTCCCTGTACATCAACATAAGCGGTGATCAAAACTCCAATTAGTAAGAATTGTTTTTCAGTTCACACACACACACACACACACACACCCCTACTTGCAGAGAGCTCCCTGTTTGATACCCTTGGTGTTACTGCATGCACGTCTTTTTTCCATTGTCCCAGTCACTGCAACAATTCCCTGTATGCAGATGCTATTGTGCATTTGTGTAGGATCACACACCACACCATACTGGCCCTACTAGATGTAAACTCCAGGCTGGTTTCATTGAATACATGCAAATAAAACTCCACATTACCCCCAAGTCTGTTGAAAGGCCTCATCCATCACCTTAAATACCCTTCCAATGGCTGCTCTTGTCTTTCTGGATACATAAAAGTGATGATACCATAATATTTCTTCCATCGTTGCAAAGAGCCTAATGGTCTGTTTATGGTGCCTCCCACAACATAATAGTATACACTTTTAAATTACCTGCAAACAGTCTCTCCCCCACTTTATTGACTCCTATTTTCCAAGAAGGATATTTTAAAAAGTGCCTCCTAAGCAAATATTCTGTTTTTTCCTCAAATCACCACAGAGTTCAAGGGCAACCCTATAATGTCATGCACCAGATAGCCAGAAGCTTCTGCTCCATCCTGATGTATATGTCAAATATTTATGGAGGGGATGGAATGATAGTTTGGTGGCTGTCGAGTCCTATCCAGAGACATTCATTAGTGCATCAGAAAAAGGCACGCCGGCCCGATGGACACTGAGAAAATGGTCAGCATTCAGGATTTATTTTATTTTATTTTTAAAGTATTTATATGCCACCTTTTTCCTAATGGATCCAAGATGGTTTAGAGTACTAAAAAAAGAACAAAAAAGTCAAAAGCTAAATAATTAGCTATTATTTAATTTAGTTAATTTAACAACGATGCTGTTGTTGTATTTTATCCTTTAAAAATTTATTTATTTTGTTTGTGGGTTGTTTTGGGGGAGTCTAATTATTTTTTTTAATAATTTGTTGTACACCGCTCAGAGTTCCTGGGGGAAGTTGGGCATTTAATAAGTACAAATATAAATAAATAAATAAATAAATAAATATCCCAATATTTAAAAAGCATTTAACAGGTGCAATAAAACTCATAAGCAAGATCATCTACATCCCAAAGACACAAGTAAAACAACAGAATAAAATCCTGCCATTAAAAAAACCCTTGGTCAATCAGTCATTTAAGGAAAACCTGTTAAGTACTGATAAGAAATTATAAGGAAAGTCAAACCCAGACCAGCGGAGTTTGATCTGTGCACTGGATCAATTTAAGCTGTGCTGAAACTCCTACTAATACCTGTGCTCTGTATATTACTGGCTTGCTATATTCTTGCTGTATACTATCTATAATTCTGGTTTCTATGTCTGTCTAATAAACTACATGAACTAACTCTCTGCATGGCATTTTTTGAGGAACCACCTGTTCTTATCAGTACCAAACCTTTCTGAAGAGAAAGGTCTTTGTCTGCTTGTGGATGAAGAGCAAAGAAAGAGCTGGCCTGGCCTTCTGTGGGAGGGAGTTCCAGAGTCTGGGACCAATGAGAGAGAGAGGTGTCTCTTGTGTGTGACCCCACCAGGTGCACCTGTGAGGTTGGTGGGACTGAGAGCAAGGCGTCTCCCGATGATCTCAAGATCCAGGTCAGCTGACACTGCATAGAATCTCCCATTGCATTTTAAAATGCGGTGGGCCAGGAAAATTTTGGAACGGCTCCAGCAGCTGAAATCAGTATGAGGAGAAAAAAAAGACCTTATTTTGCTTCCATCATCTTTTGCTGTCTTGCTTTGATGTTTGGTACTTGATGGTTTTTGTACTTTTGGGGTTGCTTGTGGACGGAACTCCCACTTCTGTAAGGAACACTTTTCTTTGTTGCATATCTAGAAGTATAATATCTGGCCTCGATAACTTTTGCCCTGATTATTTGGCCAGAGGGGTGGGATATAAATACCACCAACCAACCAACCAACCAACCAACCAACCAACCAATCAATCAATCAATCAATCAATCAATCAATCAATCAATCAATCAATCAGTGGTTGTTTATTTTCTTTTCATTTTAATGAATTGGGAATATATGGGAACACATTTTTATTTACCTGTTGCTAGTTGCTTTCTTGGGATTCCCATGCAACATAATTACTTGAACACTGCTTGAACATTTCCCATAAATATCCATTAAGCATCTGTTGTTAACATGTAATGGTTATGCATGGTTTATTTTCTTTCTAACCGTGTTATTGTGGTTGCTCAACTACAGAAGGAACAGAACCTGAATATCAATGATTCTGGGCACAGTAATACATTATATTGTCAATTCTCAGTACAGCGTGAATGACAAGTCACAAGCAAAATTCAATAAACATCCCCATCTCCTTTCCCTTGTGAGGTTTTTTTTTTTTTTTTAAGGAAAAGGGAAATAAGGGGAAAAGGAAGCTGGGAAAGTGAACCCCCTTCAGAGTTAGGTTAAAGTAAAGAGGCAGAAGCTGGTTAACATGTGACGTGTTTATATGTTATAGTTTATGCTAGTATTCATTTGATCTAATTTAATATGTTTTGGTTTCTGTTTTGGGGATTTTATTTCTTCACATTGTACTGTTTTGTATTATATAACTTTGGAAACCACCCAGAGTGGCCTCTTGGCCAGATGGTTATGTGGTATATAAATTTAATAATGAATAAGATAAGATAAGATAAGATAAGATAAGATAAGATAAGATAAGATAAGATGATAAGATAAGATAAAATTGCTGTTCCAACACTTATGTGGCAAAACATTATGTGATAATGTATTCAAGATATTTCTTTGAGAGACTTACTCTTTTAATTCCATTTTACCATCTATATAGAATATTTTATTTTATGACTTGTGTTTGTTGCATACTATATGTCATGGTTGCTTGCGCAGCATGGAATCAACAGGTGGCAATGGCGGACCCGGGAGGGAGCTCCGAGTGTCCCAGCTTGGGTGGGACAACAGACGGCCTCTTCGCTCAGCTTGGGGGGAGGAAATCTTGAAGGCCTTCAGACCTGCACCCATGGGGGTTTCCAGAAGCGGAGAATAAAGGGTGCTGCCACCTGGTGGCACTTCCACACACATTGGGGGACGGGTGGGTTTCCTGATGGAATTGGATCCAACCCAATGCCTGGCCAGAGTACTGCAGTTTGTCACCAATGCCAATAAAGCTGTGGCCTCCACATTTTCCTCAAGAGCCAAAGTATCAGTGTGGTTAATTGGTTAACAAGCACCACGGCTTGGCACTAGACCATAATAAGTACATTTGAAGGACATAAGTTTCAGAATCCAGGGAAAAGAAGTTGTTCACATCTTCCTTAGAGATACAGAAATCCTCCTCCTCCTCCTCCTCCTCCTCCTCCTCCTCCTCCTCTACCTACCACAGTGCCACAGTCACATACCAATTTTGAAATTAAAGTCAGCCGAGAGATGGCCTCATTCATTTGTTCCTTGGAGACACTTAAAGGTCTCTTCCATCTATTCACACAGAATGAAATATTAGCTTGTGACATTCAAATAACGTTCTGGGTGGAATTAAAAACATCCCAAGAAGGATTTTTTTAAAAAAAAATCCCTTCCCCTTTTTCGCACTCTCTCCTCACGCCACCCTTTTGCATTCTTCTACCAATTCATTTGCTAATTGCTTTGAGATTTGAGCTGCTTGGAGGAGGTCTCTCATGCCTGAATTTACAATGTACTATTTATTCCTTGCTAGTTACTCTTTCTCTCTTTCATTACACTGAGAGGGAAGTTTAAAATGTCAAATGTCTGTGAGATAACAGAAATGAAATGTTACTGAAATGTTGATCTTCTCAAACTTACCCACAGTTTAACATCATGAACTTCTCCAGGGAGAGTCACCTGTTTTTCCTTAATTGGCCTTTTGCAGCTGTGCCTTTGACGACCACTTGTTTGAAAAATCATTGACCAAGGAAAGTCCAGGATGCCAAAGAAAGAGCGATCTGATTATACTGCATATTAAGCAATAGAAGTCTTTATCTCATGGTCTCTTGGATTCTGTGAGAAAGAGAGGGGATAAATTATTTTCCCTCTGCAATGATATTTTTCTGTATAAACTGGTCCCCCCTTCTGAGAATGTTCTGACAGGATGTGTCTGAAGCTCCATGATCATTCCCCTCCTCTCAGCCTGCGCAGAAATTATTACAATCCCCGACACCAAATGGCATGCATTCTGCACAAGATTCCTTGAAAAAAATCTGTCGAAGCATCGAGAACTTGGCAGTTCCTTGCTAAAAAAGAGGAAGATGAATAAATGAATACAGTCTTTTTCCTGTGTATAAGACTATATTTTTGCCTAAAATTGTTAGACTGAAAATTGAGGGTTGTATTATACATGGAAATAAGCCGAGGAGAGAACCTTGTGGTTGTTAAACTGTATTTATGTATGTGTTGGAAAAGTATGTCGGGGGGTTATACATGGGGGCATCTTATAGGTGGAAAAATATGGGTACGTGGAAAACGTGGAAAACCAAGGCATTTTGCTGGAAGTCAGATAAATCTATATTTGGTGAATTTGTGCATTTTTACATCAGAGGGTAAGAAAGTCTGCAAAACAGAATTCTGTGGTGTGCTTCCTTCATGGCATCCCAAGTGAGGAATACACCTCTTCAGGCTTATTTTTTTTTGTCCTAGCAATCTCTTTGAGAAAATAAACCAACATTGCAGTGTTTGCAATATCATTATTATTATTATTTTGACATCCTGCTGTGAAGTTCTATCAAAAACAAATACCTTGATCTCTTTCCCCAAAGACAGCTTCTTATTATACTTACCGCACACACAGCTATTTTATCTTCCCCTCTTATTTTTTCCAGTGACATTTCTCTCCACAGAATAATCAGTCAATGATATTCTGCTCATAAAAAATGGCATTATTGCTGAGCTCTCTGCTCTTGACTGACAACATTATCCATCATATTTACTTCCCTGACAGTGGCCTCTGTCTCAGTCATGGCTGGACCCATTTCCCTGTGTTCGTGCCCTTTATAAAACAATCCTTGCAAAAGATTCCCGACCTGCCATTTAGCCAAAATTGATTGCCAGACCATGGGACAAACTTAATTGATAACTTTCGTTGGACTCCGTCAACATACTCTTTCGCTGTTGTTGTTTGCATTGTTCCTACATTTGAGGCAGACCCGGGTGATGATGTGTGGACACCTGAACCCACTGAGATATTTCCATTCATGCTTTGGCCATGTCATGGGTGGAGAAGATTAAAGTATTTTGACTTTTGTCTTCTTATGTTCTATGTTTGCACGCATTGGTACAGAGGAGAACTTGTTGTATCAATGGAACTTCCTGTCACACTTTAGACCCCAGATCTAATAAGAGAAACCATAAAAGGAACAGCATATGCAAATGTCTTTCTCCTTTAAGAAGATTTTACTTTATTTTATTTATTTTTGAATATTTTTACCCCACTTTTCTCCTTGGAAAAGCACCCAAGGCGGCTTACAATAATGAGAGACAATATACAGCCCAGAGCATTTAAGACTTTTTCAAATTAAGAACAGGGAATTAGAAGACAATTAGATTGTTACAATCATGTGCTGATTACTATAATAAAGGGAAAAGGCAATGCTAATAATTCTAGAGAGAGAGAGCTGCTTTGAAATTGCTCTCTGGTTAGGTTTTAAATTATATATGTATAGAAAGGTATAGAAAGCATATGAATGGTGATTAGAGATAGATAGATAGATAGATAGAGAGAGAGAGAGAGAGATAGAGAGAGAGAGAGAGAGAGAGAGAGAGAGAGAGAGAGAGAGATACTTGCATTTATTTGGTTTTAAGGCTTATCTGTAGTTCTACCAATAAATATTCCTTTGCCAGCATGAGTTGTCTCTGCTGGGCTTTTTTCTCCTTTTTAAACAGGTCCTAAACAAAATATCAAAAGAACCATTTTTATAATGGTTGGTGTAGCATGTCAGGTCTCTTTGATAAACTTAGGCTGAACTGAGTCCCTCCCCTTCCAAAGGTTGGGTCTCCAGGTCTCCATTTTGAGCTGTTAACATAAGAACATAAGAACATAAGAAGAGCCATGCTGGATCAGGCCAAAGGCCCATCTAGTCCAGCTTCCTGTATCTCACAGCGGCCCCACCAGATGCGTTTGGGAGCGCATGAGACTAGATATCTGTCTCCTGATACCACTCCCCTGCATCTGGCCCTTGAAGTACCCTGGTTTTAAGCCTGGAGAGAACACATCTCCATCATGGTTTGTAACCCGTGATGGACGTTTCCTCTAGGAATCTGTCCAATCCCCTTTTGAAGGCATCCAGGCCAGATGCCATCACCACATCCTGTGGCAGGGAGTTCCATAGACTTACAACGCGCTGGGTGAAAAAATATTTTCTTTTGTCAGTTCTTACTCTCCCAGCACTCACTTTGAGTATATGTCCCCTAGTTCTGGTATTTTGAGAGAGGGAGAAGAGCTTCCCTCTATCCACTTTACTCATACCCTGGATTGTTGGTCCCTGCTGACCAGAGGGAGATGGAGAGGTGGAGAGGCGCTTCTTGGACACGTGCCTGATATGAAGCCTTCCTGGATTTTCAATGGACCCTGCCCAATTCAGAAGAAAAAAATTCTTACCTGGTCAGCTACACCGGAGTGCTCAATCTTCAAACCTCCAAATTCGCCCAACGGTCCGGTGGTTTCTCCGTGCAGGTTCCATTTTGCACATAGGCGGACACATCTCTATCTCGACCATTCTTTGTGTCACTGTCTTTTTAGTAAAACTTATTTTTCCACTATTGGTCCAAAGCCCAATAACTTTAATTTAGTCTTCCAGCTCTGACTGAGTGTTTAGGTGATGATAAGAATATGGATGGCTTGGGAAAAGTTCCCCATGGGTTCAGAGTAAAATCTTGCCGATTATATTGGGACTGAACCTTCAACCTTGTTGTAGCAAGGCAAGTCCTCTGCTGCTGATCTATAGTTCATATCCAGTATGTCATTATTCAGATCCAAGATAGTGCTGATGCCTAACCTTTTCAGGGGAAGCAGTTCAGCAATATCATGAGACAGATTTTCTGGAAATTCCTCTCCTGCCAGGCAATAAAAGGCTGGAGTGACCATGAGCATAAAGGGACATAAATTGTGTGTATGGAGTGCCAAGCAATAAAATATTGGGGGTTTGTGACTGACTTGGCCATTATGTAAAGAAAGATGGGCTGCCACAGGTTATGATTTAATGCCATTGTCCCTGTCAGAATTTATTGCAGGTTTAGTCTAAACACTTCGTCTTGAACAAGTCAGAGTAGAATGGACCATTGCATAAAAGCCAACATGGAGTCATAAGTGCTGAAATGCAGCACCATCCTCGTATAACAAACAGTTTGTATAACATAAAATCTGTACAGCATAAAAAAATTCCAGAGATAGGGGAAATTTGCTTAACAGAATCCTCTATGGGGTGAATCCATACAACATAAAAATGGCCACGATTAGGGATTACTCTGTTTTCAATGCATTCCTATGGGAAATTTGTATAAAGGAAAATTTGCTTAACATAATTTCTTTTGGAAAGAATTAATTTCTTTATACAAGGTACCACTGTACTTGACTAATGAGACTAGTGGTTTTCAGTCTTGGGGGTGGGGGTAAATATAGTGATTATTTAGTCACTAGTCCATAGGTGCTGCCTAGATGCCCTAAGCCCATCCGATCTTGCCTGATTTCGGAAGCTAAGCAGGGTTGGCCCTGGTTAGTACTTGGATGGGAGACCACCAGGGAATACTGGGTATTAGAGATGAGCATGAATCAAAAAAATGATGTTTCGTTTGTCGTTTGTAATTTGGAGGGTCCATTTCGGTTCATTTCTGTTTTTCGTGAAGTTTTTGCAAAAATTTCATTTTCGTTTTCGTTCACTTCGTTACCGTTTTGTTACCATTTATTTCAATTTTTGTGATTTTTTTAGCATTTAAAGCAGTTCACTGTATTGCAGTAATGGAAATGAAACGCACGACAAAATTTCTGGTGTTTCTGTACGTTTCGTTTCATTTTGGAGACAAAATTCATTTGTCGTTTCATTGCATAACGAAATGAAAAAACAGAAACGGAAACGAAAAATTGTTTGTTTCATGCCCATCTCTACCGGGTATTGTAGGCGCCTGGAGTAGGACTGACAAAACCACTCCAGTATTCCTGCCAAGAAAACTCCATGGACATGGGGTCACAAAGGGTCGGTCACGACTGTAACAACGCAACACACAGACACACAGACACACACACACACACACACACACACACACACACACACACACACACACACACAGAGAGAGAGAGAGAGAGAGAGAGAGAGAGAGAGAGAGAGAGAGAGAGAGAGAGAGAGTGTCCATAGGTGGAATCTCAAATATGGCCTTGGAAGCCAGGCTGTTTTTCATCCAGTGCTGCAGTAGTTCCTCACCTTCTGGTCTCTTGTGGCATTCCTCTCTTCTCTCTTCCCCTTTCCTCCCCTCTCTCCCTTTCCTTTTTTTCCTCCCCCAGATGCTCTAACTCCTTGCTCTCAACCCCACACCTGGTGTCACTCCTTCCATCCGATTTATTCTTGGTTTTGTTGGGTCCATCTGGTGCATAGAGATACATTTTCTAGGTCCTGTGCTGTTGCTGGGTCTTAAGGTAAAGGTAAAGGTAAAGGTTCCCCCACATGTGTGTGCTAGTCGTGTCCGACTCTAGGGGCGGTGCTCATCTCTGTATTCAAGCCAAAGGGCCAGTGTTCTGCAAGTCTGTGACCATGTGGCCAGCATGGCTGTTTTACCTTCCTGCTTTTTACGGCAGTACCTATTTATCAACTTGCTTTTTACACACTTTCAAACTGCTAGGTTGGCAGGAGCTGGGGTTATCAGCGGGAGGTCGCTCTGCTGTGTGGCACCCGGTATTTGAACTGCCAATCTGCTGACTTTGCAGCTGACAGTTTTCGGAGCCTAGTCCGCTGAGCCACCAGGCCCCTTCGCTGCTGGGTCTTGTGGAAGCTCTAATGGTAACCCAAAGGAAGTCCTATCAGGGCCAGGGCATCGGTGGCAAGACAAAAACAGGGAAAACACCCCAAACCAGAGTGGTGGAGCAGAGTCTGTGAGGCAAGGCACACAGGACTCCTCTGGAGTAAGGCAGGAACAAACAAGCAGCAAGGCAGGAACTTGTGGGACACATGGGAGTTTTTGGAAGCAAGGCAGGGATCTTCAGGAGCACACAAGAGTCTTTAGAAGCAAGGCAGAGACTTACTGGAATACACAGGAGTCTTGGAAGTAAGGCAGGAACAAACAAGGTGCCAGACAGGAACTTGGCTTACACAGGAACAGAAGGGTGTAGGGTAAGAGCCCATGCATCTCCAGGACACTTGTGTTGCTGAGAGAAAGAACAAAAGCATGGGAAGATGCTATATACAGCATTTCCAAGGCCTCCAGGTGCACCACATAACTGTCCTTGACCTGTTCCCTGCAAGCATCCACAAAAGGCATTCCTGCCTTTGCCAATTCTTACAGGGTTCCTGCACCCCTGACTTGGACAAGGCCTCCCTAATTTCCTGGTTGAGTTTCAGTCACCAGAGCTTGTGAAACGAGAAGACTGGTGGGATGTGATTCTGGTGCTCCACCCCCTGCCTTGCTCCAAATATCAACATGATCTAAGTTGCCCCCAGATTATGGAATGCCCTCCCAAGGGAGACCCGCCTGGTGCCAACATTGATGACATTCCAGCGCCAGGTAAAAACATTCCTGTTCAAGAAGTCTTTTTAACTGATCATTGTGGGTCCTGATGGCGATTTTAGTGCAGTGTTTTAATATATTGTATTTATTGTATTTCAACGTTTTATTGTATTAATTTTATTGCAACTCAATGTTTTAACTGTTTAAATTGTTTACTTTGATTGTGAGCCACCCAGAGACCTTGGGTAGTGGACGGCATACAAACTATATAAATAAGTAAATAAAATAAATAAATAATCCAGCCCCCTCGCCTTACACCTTAACTTATCATGTGCCAGTGTTGCTGAAGTAGAACACATGAAAACATCCTTGTGCTGAACCAATGAGCCCTAGTGCTGGGGGTGAAATATTAAAAATACGTGTCCAGATTTTTAAAGCCATCAGATATTCAGGCATTACATTCTGCAACACTACTTGTATGTCTCCTTGTCTGGACACCTGGAAAAAGCATCTGGAGAGAAGGGGAGTTCAGGTGGTACCCTGAGACCCACTCATCTTATGAGAGATCTGAGTTCAGACCTCTGTTTAGGTTGAAATGTCACTGAGTATTCTTCAGCTTGAGCTATTTCAGGAGGTTGTTATGCAATGGGAGGAGATCAGATCCATATTCCATTATATAATGTCTGGATGAAAAAGGTATGCATAGATAGATACACACATACATTTATAGACGGGGTTAAGCATTGAAATATTTGAGAAAATATAAACATTTATTGTAATACAGAAAGTGTTCTGACACAGCTGTCGAGATAATTATCATGATAAATTTATTTTTGAACTGGAAAAAAATAACTAGGCTGAGAAAGCAAATGCTACCAGTATTGGCTGACAGGTAACTTTCCAGAGAGGCCTTTTGTCTAGAGAGCTTTCCAGAATTACCTTTCATTTCAACTGATTTAATGGTTTGCAGAGGCTTAGAAGTGCTTAAAGTGTTTTCATTGGTCACAGAACAATCTGCTTTTAAGAGAAATAACCTTAAATCCTTCACAGCCACATATATATTTTTAAAGAACTCCTGTTGATGTACTGCTATGAACAGAAACCATGCAGATACAATCACGAGATAAGACACTGCTTTGTTTTGTGAAGGGTTTTGAATTTGTTGAACTTGAAATCATTGGTGGAGTGATAAAGTCTACCTCCATGTGTGTATTTGGTGATAAAAGATTCATTGTGTAGAAAGAGTATTAAACTACTCTGGAAGAAAAGGTGGACAGAGTTCAGAATCTGTTGTTGATTTAAGCTTGCCTGAGAGAAATTGTATAAACCTTGGTGAGGAATAGCCATTTATTATTGGTCCACAGGAGTGCGGCAATATATCGTGTGACAGCAGAATTCAGCACTCCATAAGCCAAGTTTTTTAAAAAAGAAAGAACAGTAGCCCAAATAAAAACGTATAACTTTGAAACCGGATCTTGGATAAGCACCCATTTGGAGGCACAAATGTAGCAGATAGTTGACTCTTTCTCTTGTAGACTACTATTGACAATTTTTGAAATACAGCCCTGTGATTGCTTTGTGTTTGGTGGAGAGGTGGTTAACTAATGAAGAAAGAGGAGTCAGATTCTGGGATTTCCTCCTGTGTGCTGTAACTTTGTGAATGAATACAAGAGGGGATCCTAGAGACCATCCTAACTGCTGCTATTGGTTTTTATCAACCCTCAGCCTGTCCTTTACTATGCAAAGTTTGGCATCCTTTTTGTTTCCTTCTGACAACATGGGCACAATATTGTGCAGCAATGTTGGGTCATTTCCTGGCTTTCTGATTCATGGATACAGAAGCAGCATATCCATATTCATAAAGTGGATCTTTTTTGAGGAATTGGATTAACAAGGTGCTGGTTGTGTTGTAGAGTAAACCCCAATTCAGTTTATGCCCAAGAACACAACCAGCACCTTGTTAATAAAATTCAGTGTGTTCCCAAAGTTTTACTCAATTTGCCTTCTCCAAGTTTAAATCAGCAATACAAATCTTGCTATAGTAACCACTTAGCATGATGTTTGTTTCAGGCCCACCGCTGGCAATGGTAGGATGCCTTGCTGGTACATTGAGCTATGTTAAAGATCAAAGCAAAACAGCTCTCCTCCTCCTCCTTCATCATGTTTGTTGTGATTCTGAAAGCAGAAGCTCAGAACAGTGGTACTGAGTTGTATACAGGGCATTCTCCAAGGTCCTTCCGACAAGACGTTCTTCTGTTCCTTCCCTTTCTGCTTCTTTTTATTTTATTCTGAGTAGGAGGGCCAGGTCATTAGGAATCTGTTATTTCAGGATGCAAATTCAGATGTCAACGATGGGGAGACCTCTGTCATGCCAGAGTAGTGGTGGATTGTTTATGCTGTAATTGTTCTCTCTCTCTCTCTCTCTCTCTCTCTCTCTCTCTCTCTCTCTCTCTCTCTCTCTCTCTCTCTCTCTCTCTCTGTGTGTGTGTGTGTGTGTGTGTGTTTGTGTGTGTCTGTGTGTGTGTGTGAGCAGAGATCCTGAGAATATGCAGGGCAATGAAAACACAAGGATGCTTCTCAGCCCGTCCAAATGAAAACCAAGGTGTAAATTCAATGCTGGCTCCTAAAGTAGCATCCTCAGAATATGCAGGGCAAGATGAAAAATGGACAAGGATGTCTTGAGATGGGCGGAATGGCTTGAGATAGTGTGTACTGAGGGGGAAAGGTGTCCATGAATAAAGCTGAGTATATGTGGGAAATATTAGTTGTCTTGGGCTTGGAATTGTTCAGTGCTACCCATTCTAACCGGTCAACCTCTTGTCACATTTGAGATGGCATTTATGCAATTTTTTTCATTGATTTGCTGGATCCAATGCTCATTTGATCAATGACTATCACTATGGTATCCATGGCTATCATTATGTGTGCCTAAGGACAACCTCCAGCTTGGAGAGATAGGCAAGATAGCTCTCAATGCCATTTGCAGGGAATCGTAAGCAGGTGAAGACATCTGCTGGGGAATATCCTGATGCAAATGGTGAGCTGCTGTGTGAGACAGAATGCTGGACTGGATGGTCTGTGGCCTGTTCCAGCAAGGCTGTTCTTATATATTCTTATGATCATTGGCACTGAGGTTCCACCTGCCAGGCTCCCCATTCCTTCAGATTCCAGGTCTTCACAAACCTTTATGTGACCTTAATCCATATGAGGATAGGAAAGCACTGTGAACACTTTAAACCATTCCCTTTGTTTCCATCATTCAAAGCAGACACGGCCAAGCAGAAAGTGGTTTGGTGATTTATGAAGGGAAGGTTATCATCTGGACTCAAGGAGATAAAAGTTTATTCATTAAACAAAGCACAGGTTCTGCAGAAAAAAATTACAGAAGGGCTTGGTCTCTGTAATGGTTTGTTTGTAATTTGATTTCCAACCATGGACAGTTTTTTACATCCTTGTAACTTCTACATTATCATATTTATCAAACTATCCTTCTTTATTAACTTTTAACAGCACTCACAGACTACCTGTGCTCAAAGAAAGTACAAAATCATCTATCATGGTCAAAATATGTTTAGGAGAACAGAACATATCATTTTCAGGTTTTATATGTTTTTCCTGCACTAATATAGACAAGGATATAGACTTGTAAAAGTGCATGAAGCTGTACTACAGTAACTTAGGTTGTTAGTCCCTCTACTGTAAAGGTGTCTGTTTTTAGAGTAGCAGGAGAGACCTGCTAGAACAGTCTGAAATGCTGAACATTCTACATCCCGGTATGTCCCAAACCCTGTTGGAAGTCCACCCACAGGCCATGAACAAATGAAATTCAGTGTGTGGGTGCCAAGGGAAAGAAATTGAAAATTTGGACCCCTTGCAGAGTGTTCTGGTGCAATCTATTTCAAGGCCATCACATACAGCTTGGAGAAATGCACATCACGGCCGGCTGGACTTCTTTGGTCCAGAGGCGGGGCTTCTACCTTTGGGAGTGGGCAGGTTGAAGTGATTCCCCCAGCTTATGAAAGGGTCACTTTAAGGATTACCAAAAGCAACCCTGTCCTGTGTGATCAGGAAGCCATCTGATTGCACCCTCAGTTGCATCCTGCCTTTGGACATGGGCATATGACCCCAAACTTTTATTTATTTATTTATTTATTTTTATGCTTATCAACCGCCCGATTTTCCCACAGGAACTCTGGGCGGTGTCCAGCACATTACAAAAAAGAGCAACTTCCCAAATCAACAACCCCATACATATCCAAACACAGTACAAATAATGATAAAAAAAGTCAGATACCGATAAATATGATAATACTAATATAAAAATAATAAAAATAATAAAAATAAAATAGACAAAGCATAGCCAACAGCCTAACATGGTCAGAGTCCGGCAAGAGAAGGCTGGAGCCAGCAATTATACAGGCAAACAAAATCGCAATCACACTTCATCTTGGGTAGCAACATCCAAAGAACACTAATCAGAACAGGACCTGATTTAAAATTTATTTAACTTTCCCCAGCTTTATACCCCATGCCTTGTAGTACAAAGAGGAAACCTTTCTGAGGTTTTACTTACAGTCACTAATTAGGTTGTTCACCACTGATTTATCTGCTTGATTTTAATTTTATTTATTTATTTATTTATTTATTTATTTATTTATTTATTTATTTATTTATTTTAGAGTATTTTTACCCACCTTTCTCCTTGGCAAAGGACCCGAGGCGGCTTACAGTAATGAGGGATAATAAGCAGTCCAGTACAATTAAGGTAAAAAAGTTATTGAAGGCTCTTTTGAGTTAACGTATTTTATGTGTCAAGCCATCTTTATATTGTGTTTGATTTTCCTCTATTTGCTTTTTAGGACACTTGACATTTAGAAATTATTCTTCTTAACCCTTGAAATCCTGTTGCCAAGTTATGCCTGCGTAACTGAAAAGGTGTGTGAACAGGACGTCCAGTGGGCAATGTGCTAGTTAATTTAACACCCACATAATTAAATAATAAACTGCCCAGTGAGTGGTCTAAGGGTCACTTTAAGGGGAATGGTTGGATAAAATGATATAAATAAATAAATAAATAAATGCTTTGCTTTATCTAGGACCAGTAGTGAGTTTAGGCTGTCGGGATTTCTGTAGGTGTTGACGTAACATTTTGCAATTGCTTCAATGTCTCTACTATAGGATAGGTCAGCAACTGGATATACATTCTTACATTGGATTGGCAGAATATTTATGCAGGCATGCAGCTTCACATTCTAGTATGCAAGCTTTTGAACTGCACAGGTCTTTTTTTTTCTTGCTCAAGATTAATGCTGTTGGCTGAGATAAAAGGGAGACGACACCCAATGCTGTCTGTCCCAGAAGCAAACATATAGTTTGCTGAATAACATTTCCCTAATTGATTATATTTATTCCTCCCCACCCCCACTTTACATTGTAAAGCAAAGATTAATTTTTGCGGAGGAGAGCTAACACCTCTAAAACGCCATGTACAGTATGCAAACAGAGAACATCAGAGAGTTGGCATTCTTATCTCCATCCCACATAAACCCGTACAAATCATATTTTATTTTCTCCAAGTGCTAGCAAAAACCATGTTTGCTTATTTATATTCTGTTCTTATTTCATAAACCTTACAAAGGGTGCTTTGAGCAAAACCAGATTACGGCACTCTCTCCCCAACTCAGGATGAAATGAGTATATTAATTGAGCCATATTTTTCACTCTGACAACAAACCTTAAGGCTCCCCTCGACCCGGGAGGCCTGACACAAAAAGAAAGGAGCAACATGCTTTAGGGGGGGAAATGCAACAATGGTATGCATTCATAGATCATTATTATATTAAGATCAGAACATATTTTCATACTGTGTTTGTTGCAGATTTTTGAAAGGGACTAGAAGAAAGATTAGAGCATTATATTCAGAACAAATTCAGGGAGGGCGAGGGGTGGGAGGAAGGCTGATTCACATGATCAAAAGCAAACCCTTGACTTCCATCCATTATCATTGCTTAACCAAAGTGAATTCCAAACTTCCTGCTTAAAGGGAAGCCTTATCCTTTTTGGTGTAATGATATTACTGCCCGCTTCAAAGGAGGGCTAGATCACCGAGAGGTTTAAGTGTCCAACTGTGAAGAGCCAGAGGTTCGGAGTTTGGCTTCCTACCATGCCTCCAGGGAGAAGAGCCCACCTGGGTGGCCTTGGGCAAGGTGTGTGGTAGTCCCAGGGCAACCCCAGAAGAAGGGAATAGGAGTACTCTCTACCTGGGAAAACCTAAAAAGGGTTCCCCTAAGTCCAGAAGGGACTTGAAGGGAGATGATGATGATGATGATGATGATGATGATGATGATCATCATCATCATCATCATCATCATCATCATCATCATCATCATCATCATCATCATCATCACCACCACCACCACCACCACCACCACCACCACTACTGAGTTCAGATAAAATCTCATATAGGACTTCACATCGAAATACATGGAAGCCCCATTTTCATATGTTCCAATTTAGAACATAAGAACAGACGAAGAGCCATGCTGGATCAGGCCAAAGGCTCATCTAATCCCGCTTCCTGTATCTCACAGTGGCCCCACCAAATGCCTCTGGGAGCACACGAGACTAGATATCTGTCTCCTGATACCACTCCCCTGCATCTGGCCCCTGAAGTACCCTGGTTTTAAGCCTGGAGATGACACATCTCCATCATGGTTTGTAAGCTGTGATGGACGTCTCTTCCAGGAACCTGTCCAATCCCCTTTTGAAGGCATCCAGGCCAGATGCCATCACCACATCCTGTGGCAGGAAGTTCCATGGACTATCAACAAACACACTGGGTAAAAAAAAAACAACACCACTGAGTTCCGATAAAACCCCATATAGAACTTCACACAGATATACATGGAAGCCCCATTTTCATATGTTGCCACTTTGTGTCTCTGTATGTCCTCCTTGTCAGATATGGCTCTGTACTTTTTCTGCACTGGGGAAGGGGTTTCTACCATTCTCCCTAATTTTCTATATTTCTATATTTTTCTATATTTCTATATTTCTATATTTCTATATTTCAAAAATCATCATGATACCAACATGACCAGATCCTGCTGCCTAATCTCCTTGGTAGCATCATTCAGTGGCAGATTCTGAAGCATTGTTTATGAACACTTGGGTGTAGGCAGAGGGCTTTGAGATCCTTCTCAGGCCTCCACCACCTTCCATGGTCCAACCTAACTCAAGAGAGGGCCTGCTTGGTGACTGCCCCCAGGATCTGAAGCTTGTTGCCCTGAGAGGTTAGGTCTCTACACCTCACTTCCCTCATCCTGGGCCTTGTTACTTAGGCAGGTCTTTGAACAGATAACAATCTTCCATCCACAATGCCGTAGTTTATGCCCTGGAAATCTGCTAGCAGTCAGAGATGACAATTGTGTTCTAGATGGACCAATGGATTGACTTTGTTCAAGGTAGCTTCCAGTGCACCTGGCAAATAATATTGCACACAAAGACTTTTGCACTGAGTGGGTTCACGTTTTCTCTTTGGAAAGTGCCAGTCTCTGGGTGAATAATGCCAACCATCTGTTCTTGAAGTAAACGTTTTCTATAAAGTGAGACAACTCACTCGTAGAACAGCTGAAGGCACGCACTCCAGCCAATATAAAAGAGTTTAAAGAGACAGCTACTGCTTTGCATGCTGTTTTTTCCCCTCCCCTTGAAACTGCTGGGCTTCGGATTTATTTGGAGGCCAATTAAATCAATTTCAAGCCCATTAAGCCACGGAACTCTTTCCCAACCCAAATAAGACGGCACAAAGAAGGGGCTACGCCTAGGAAAAAAGTTCCAGTCAAAGAATGGGTTGTTCGAAAAAGTCTTGTGAAAATTAACCTAACGAGTTTAAAAGATTGCAACCAGCATGCTCAGAATGTGGACCTTGTGAGTGGCCACAAGCCCATTAGTAGAACATATTTATTTATTTATTTATTTTAGAGCATTTTTACCCCACCTTTCTCCTTGGAAAGGGGACTCAAGGAGGCTTACAGTAATGAAGGTGGCTTACAGTAATGAGTACAGTAACTTGGAAGCCTAGCATCCCTACCCCATACATTTGTCTTTACACACACACACACACACACACACACACACACACACACACACACACACACACACACACACACACACACACACAATCTAATGACTCCCCCCCCCAAATGAACAATAAACAATTTGTGGCGCCGAGCCTCGGATGTTTTGAGGGAACATCAGAACATATTATTAATTGCCCCACATACACCCCAGATGAATTTCTGAGCCATTCTGTAAGGAGGGAGGATGGTCTCAGGAGTGTGGGGAGTTACAGTTGGTCCCTTGAAGAGATCACTGTATGGTCCTTAGTCCATATGTTGCCTTCCCCTTGTGTAAGGGAGTCTTCCAAGTCCTTGGCAAGATGGAATTTGTGAGGCACATTTCTCTTAGAGGTAAGTCAGCAAGAAGTTTGGCTGTTGTTTTATGATTGCAGCGGAGGTAGGTGTGGACTGAGTGTAGACACCCCCACCCCGTTCTCCAAATGAACAAGCAAAGGCCATGCTCACACATCTCTCCATTTGACCTTTCTTTGAAATGTGCCTGTTTCTGCATGGCAAGGGGGAACAGTGGCACAGAACATCTGAGCCCTCCATATGGGGATTGGGGTGATAAATCAGTAAACTCACTAGGTTCAGCCAACTGGAGTCAGATTCAAGTCAAAGCAATGAATTCCTAGTGAAATCCATCTTGCCAAGAACTTTTGGACTTGACATCTAAGACTAACTTTCCTGACAAAATCCATCTTGCCACAGACATTGGGACATTTAAGCTGGTACAAACCTGATAAAGGGATTTTTTTCATCCATGAAAGCTTGTGCAGTATATTATAGGATGGCTTTTTAGTAATCTATAAAGGTATCAATTATTTTTGCATTTGTATATTATTTTGTTTGGACCACATGGCTCTCCTTTAAGGCAAGCCATAGCAAGCTATCTTTAATTTGTCTAGCTGAGTATCCCAGCCATTTCACTGCTCCCAACTGTTCAGGATCAGGCAACAGATGAACATCAGATAATTTAAAGGATAATGAGCTTTGGAAATTTAAGCATGGAAGGGATTATTCACCTTGCCTTGCTGTTTTGTCACCTTTCGGGCACAGCAGTCTTTAGGTTTTCAAATTTCACACCTTCAGACATGAAAGATGAAAAGAGCATTCACTTTCAAGAAAGAAGATGAGGTTTTCTCAAAAAAGGTATTAGAGGGTGAAAAACTGGCGGAAAATTTAGTATGGTGTTGGGAAAGTTTATTTTATTTATTTATTTATTTATTTATTTATTCAACTTATATGCCGCCCACTACCCAAAGGTCTCTGGGCGGCTTACAATCAAAGAATTAAAACAATTTAAAATAGTTATAAATAAAATATCAATAAATCATCAAACAGTAATAAAAACCTTCTTTAAAATCATTATCCTAAAATTGTCATCAGCGAACCCACAGTCTATATTATCAATTAAAAACCTTCCGGAACAGGAAGGTTTTTACCTGAATGTAATCAGTGTTGGCGCCAGGCGGATCTCAGGGCATTCCATCAGCAGCTGCCGACCCTATGTCTAAAGCCATCCCTCTAACCTCCTTGAGGGATGGCTCTTTTAAAAGCCCCCTGGCTCGATCTTAAAATGGAAGGAGGCGGTCCTTCAGGTATCTAGGTCCTAAGTCATTTAGGGCTTTATATGTGAGAACAAGCACTTTGAATTGGGCTCGGACAAACTGGTAACCAATGCAGGTTATCGGTGATGTGATCCCTGGCGGCTCCACCACTTACCAGCCGCGCCGCACGATTCTGAACCAGTTGCAATCTCCGGACCGTCTTCAAAGGCAGCCCCACGTAGAGCGCATTGCAGTAATCAATTTATGTATTGTGGCACAGTGGCTTTTTTAAATCAGTTCTTGACAAAGGCAACCATCACCCTGAGCATACTCATCGGAGCATCTCACCACAAAAAGGCCACCAGCAGGACCCCCAAGATGGGGGTATCACCTGGTTCAAGGAAGGATTCTCTGTGGGTTTTTCAGAACTCTCCTTTCTATTCTAGGTAAAATTTGTGCATTCAAATGGATTTTGTGAATTATGTGATTTCATCTCCAAATTTTTATTCTCCTTGAGTTTTTCAGAATTCTCCTTTTGATTCTCCTTGAGTTTTTCAGAATTCTCGTTTTGATTCTCCTTGAGTTTTTCAGAATTCTCCTTTCTATTCTAGGTAAAAATTGTGCATTCAGATGGATTTTGTGAATTATGTGAATTCATCTCCAAATTTTTATTCTCCTTGAGTTTTTCAGAATTCTGCTTTTTATTCTCCTTGAGTTTTTCAGAATTCTCCTTTTGATTCTCCTTGAGTTTTTCAGAATTCTCCTTTCTATTCTAGGTAAAAATTTGTGCATTCAAATGGATTTTGTGAATTATGTGATTTCATCTCCAAATTGGCAAAGTTTCCACCAGTCTTGCCAGCGCTGCTCCTCTCTAGAAATAAGGCCGAATTGAAAAAAAAATCAATTCATCACCAGAAATTCATTGATTCATTGATTCATCAGCCCTGACGAAATCACAAATCATGAGGAATCCCCATTTTTAAAACCCATCCTTGTCTCTATTCCTCTTCATTCTTGCCCGCAGGTCAAGGGTGCCATTCTTTATGCAAAGTTGAGACAAGCAAGGTTTTATATCACAAGCATTAAATAATACATTGAATACAGTTGCTTCCATTTCATGATTTTTTTTCAACTCACTCATGACATACAGTGTGGCAATTATGAGTGATTGAGTGATACTCTGCCTTGCAGTTTTAAATGGCACAAAGGAAAGCTAATTGTAATGATATATCAGCTGGCAAATCTTAATTCAAACATAATAGAAAACAAATAACTTAAGAGCTTAGTTAAAAACAGAAGGGTAGGGGGCACGGCTAGAACAAAACTGGTCATACCAGTTTTCACAGCAGAATAGCTACACTGCAGATAATTGTGTGTGTGTGTGTGTGTGTGTGTGTGTGTGTGCGTGTGCGTGTGCGTGTTATCATGGTGAAAAGGACCATCTTTTCAATCTTGATTGAAAAACCAATTCAACCCTGTGATTAAATAAAGGAAAAAATGAGCATGCACATATAAGGGATGCAATTAGTACCACATGTAGTTAGCTCTTAAAAGTTTTGCAATATAATCTTCTCAGCATAAGAAATTAAACAAATAACAGTTTACAAGTCCATCTGCTCTTTTCTTTTCTGCCTCATTTCTTGGTTGCCTGGACCATTCAAATGCTTGCCCAAGGGTGGGACTGAAAATGCCACACTGAGGAGTTTAACTTAATCTTCATTAATGAAATCTAATTGCTCTGGCCAATTAGTGGGACAGATAATCTGTAGTTCATTTATCATCCCCTCCCAGTTTATTTCTGATTAATTAAATTATTTGCCCTCTCATGGCTCCTTTCCCAGTCTGGAGCCAGAACTGACCTTTTTCCTAAGATTATTGTCTAAACCTATAGAGGCGACGTGTGTCTCTGTCCTTGGGTGCCAGAGTATTATATTATTTCAAAAAGTTCTTCTGATTTTCAATCTTGCTGTTTGGAAGATGAGGGAGAATCTCCTTAAATGTATTGGGATTTGGGGTTTATTAAAATGGGGGTGTGAGGACTGTTTTCCCACAGTCTAAAACTTGTCTTGTCCTTCATAGCTCTACCAAATTTTAATCGAGGTTTCAGATAAATCTTTTGCTCCCTCAAAACTGCTCTGCTTTTTCATCTTGTCATAATCTTGGGGATTTTTTTTACAAGGTCTATGTCAGGGTGATTGAAGTTGATGACTATCAATCAATAGCTTTCAGTTATTTTTTCTTGATTTATTGATATCAGAGTATTGCAGAATTTAAAATTATGGTCATAAATGAAATATAGTTAAAAATATAAGGAAATTTAAAGTGTTGATCAGATTCTTTTTGACAAGAAGTCAAAAATTGCATTAGCTTGGCCATTTGCTGCATTGTCTTTTGTACATGTGGTGCAGCATAAATTACATACACGTAAGTGCTGCCTTGATTGACTTTCTCCACCAACCCAGAAAAATTTCCCTTGGTTATTCACTGAGCTTCCCACTTGGCTTCCAAGCCTCTTAAATGACTTCCAAATGATCCAGCTGGAATCTTGTCCTGGTGGCTGACACTCTTTGACATTCACCCATTTGATAAGGTGTTGTTCTTGTTCTCCATTAGAGATGGGCGCGAATCAAAAAAATTGCATTTCGTTTGTCGTTTGGAGGGTCCGTTTCGGTTCGTTTCCATTTTTTGCGAATATTTGCAAAAAATTCGTTTTCATTTTCGTTCATTTTGTTACCATTTTGTTACCATGTAATTCTTTTTTATTTTTAAAGGATTTTAAGCAATTCACTCATATTGCAGTAATGGAAACGAAACGCATGACAAAATTTCCGGTGTTTCTGTTCGTTTCGTTTCATTTTAGAGACAAAATTCATTTGTCGTTTTGTTACATAACGAAATGAAAAAATGAAAAAGAAAATGAAAAATTGTTCGTTTTGTGCCCATCTCTATTCTCCATAGATTTTGTTCACCATAGAGTAGCGAAGCCCAGTGTTGGCCAAACTTCGGCTCTCCAGATGTTTTGGACCACAGCCCCCACAGACCTTTGTCATTGGCAATACAGGCTTGGAATTCTGAGAGTTGTGGTCCAAAACATCTGGAGGGTGCAAGTTTGGCCACCACTGGCCTAGCCTCTTCTCGTTGAATATTTGGAACTTCCAGAAGCATTGCATTGCTTTCATCTTCAATATCTCCATGCCGCCTGTCAGATCAGAGGCAGAAAACTCTTTCAGATTCAGGGTCAGACTAGATGAGATGACAGCTCCATAGTTAGATGCAGAGCTTCCGTATGAGATAAAGGCCATCCAGTTATCCCAGTACACGGCTCGGTTATCCCAGCTTCCACAGAGAGGGAAGGTGCAAAATCAACCTGAATTTCTGTATAACCTTTGGTTATCAGAAGATAAACAATGGCTGGCATTGGGAAGGCGACGGCAGAGTTACAGCAGCAGTGAAAGTATGCACCCATGAATGGATACCATTTTACCAGCTTCTTATTATAAAGCTGTTATCTCACATACTGCAGTTTATTTAGGTACCTGCTCTCCCTGGAGAGTGTTCAGTGGACTGAGATCATGCTGATATTCCTCATGGCCCAGTGACACAGGCGGCTCCTCCATCATCATTAGCTCAGCAAATCCCCAGTCATCCTCCAAAATAAGGCTTTACCCAAGAGAGCCTTGCAATTTAATACACTCACTGGTTTTGCATTTCAGTGGGTGATTTTACTTCATGCAAATAGAAGACAGATGTAAAAGGTCCAGTTAATTTCAACACCACAAACTGTTGTTGATTGCAGGCTCATTAAAGGGCAGGTGGAGTGTTTTCATTTGATTAAAAGGGAAATGTATTATCACTTACGTATGCCTAATTGCTGGGTTTTGAATCTGAGCTGCCATTTATGAGAAATGGGACCATTTATTCCCAGTTTCTATTGATGAAATTATTTTACTTAATGCACCCCAAGGACTATGAACCCAGGAAGCAATCTATGTTGTGCAATTATAATCTATATGTGCATTTATTCTGGTTTTGTCATTATTGATAGTATCCCACCCCCTTAATTTTGGGATGATAGAGAAAAGATTAAAAGGGCTCAAATTGTTTCAGTCTTCTACTGTGGAAATTCCATGAACTCATTGAAAATGTGATTTGCTAACAATGTGCTTTTAACTAAATATTATGGAGCAGGAGTAATCCTACACCAGCTTTTGTTATTTACACAAGGGCCAGTAAACATCAGCTCTTCCAAGCCTCTGGAATAGCCCCAGGTAAATCTCTTTCCAGGCAGTTCATCCTTTCCTGTTCTGAGAAGCCAAAACAATGCTGGTGACATAAGGATAAAGAGCTGCTTCCTTCTTCCATTTGTCTCTGAGCCTATTCACACAACCCCTAAACTCTGCGGCAAATGGCTCCCAGATCCGGAGCTTAAAATTGTTTACCTACCAGCTCCGGAGTTTACAAAAAATTAAGTGCGACCACACCCACCTAAGCACGTCCCAGCGCACTTTTCAAGTACCTGCTTTCCGGGGGTGAAAATTCCTGACGCGGATGTAATGTAGTAAGTGCCAGGCTCTCCTCGCTTCTGTTTGTTGTTGTTTTGCCCCCCCGCCCCTTTAAGAGATTTGAATGCAGTGCCGACGGCAGAACGGAGGTGAGGGGCATTCTTTTCTTCCTTTTTTTCTCCCTCCCCTCACACAGCCAGCAGCCAGGAGTGCAGAGGGGGTGGGAATGCAGGAACAGCGACAAACCTCTAAGATCTCTGGTCTGAATTTAAGTGGCCAGCAGATCTTAGGGGTTGTGTGAAACGGTGGTACGTCTCTGTCTCTCTTCCACCCACCCCAATTATCCACCAAAGCCTCTCCTCCTAAATATCCCAGATAAATTTGCCTTGAGGGTCTGGGCACTTTCAGTTTATCCTCCTTAAGATCTTGTCCCCAGGTGCAGCCTGAAGAATCCTTTTAAATCACAGGCAGGTTTGCAGTCCAGGGTCAAGGATTTCTTCTGACTAATAATGGTGTGATATGGCATGAGCCTCAACAGGCCTGCTTGAGGGGAACATCCAAGCTGTCTTTAGAACTGCTTGCAACAAATTCAAGCGACAAGAACAGCACACATTGCACAACCTTCCCTGCATAAGTCATACTGCAGCAGCCAAGACTGTATACGTAGAGAATCCGATGCAAATTTTTATTGTTATTTTTTGGATTGAAAAGACGCTTAGCTCCACTGAGTTCTGATATTCAGAACAGATTCCTAAGCTGCATGAGGGCATGTCCTTTCTATGTGTGGCTTCTCTGGAAGTTGAGTCATGGCAACTGGACTTCTTTTTCTTGAGAGATAGAAGCATGAGGCCCCTCCCTACTCTGTTAAGTGGGTGGGGTTCAGTTTGGAAGACTGGGAACTCTTCACTCCAAGGGTGCTTGAAGGAGCCACACAGTGGGAGACACCCATGTGGTCAACTCAATTTTCAGGTTACCTTGGTTAGCAGTTGGGTCATCAAGTGCTGTTGATTCATCACTGATGTGAGCATCTGAACTATTAGCAGCTTTTACCAATAAAGCAGTGGCCTACTTTTACTTCCAATGCCCATGTGTTGTGCTATTTTTTTCAATTTATTGCAGGACTGCAATTTGGCAGCTTGGTCAACAAAAAGTGATAATGGACACAAAGACTGCTTTTGCACACAGAGTTGTTTTCACCATTGTCCAGACCATCTTTGTAGTCACGAACAAGACAAGTTACATCTTTCATCCCTGCTTCCTGCTAGTATGACAATGGTGTGTTTCCAAAATGCTTTATGCCTTGGCTACAGACTTTAATCAACTAATTCAATTGACTCGTACATTAATTCTCATCACCTTAATATATTGGAAATTGGCACAGAGGTGCAGTATTAATTTGTTATAGAATCTCCGACATACATCCGACATAGTGGCTCCATTTTTTCCATGTAATGAGCTCCTTTTACTGCACAGAAGCCCTATGTTAAAGACTTAACAGATGGAGCTAAATCCTTTTGGAAAGCAGAACGTTTTGTTTGCAGAACAATCTAAATAGATTCAACATTCCCTAAATCAGAGGAATGCCACAGCTGTGTGCCTTTATTTTTTTGAAAGGATGTTTATTTCTGAAAGGCAGTGTTCATCCAAAGTGTTGCTACTCTGAAGAATGGCTAACCCATCACTTTCGTCTGCTCCAAGCTTTCTGGGGTGGAATGAACAATATACCTGTGCTGCAGAGCCAAGCCGCTGCCTGCAGCAGGTTTCCAATCCGCCACAGATGGCAATGTTAACGAAATGCAAGAGAAGACTGACAGCATTCCAGGAAATCTTTGCCATCTGGGTCTGTTCACGGTGCACAAAGCTACAGAAGGCTTTCCCTGGTAATTAGATTAGTGCCAGCATGAGGGGATTCTTCAGAGGATTTGCACGGAAATCTGTTCAGGTGTATGTGAGCAGAGCAGAACAACCAGTCGTGGCGTGCAAGACCTTGCCAGAACAACATATGCAAATCCCGCAGGCCCATACCTGGCAGTTCTTGATTGCTGACTCTAGGAGTGCCCTCCCCATCATGTCAAGGATTCTCAAGTTCATCCTGCAAAAGATTTTGTCTCCAATGAGAAACTAGGGAGGAGAGTGAGTCCGTGTCATGGGGTTGTGGGAACCTGCTTGGGGTTTTATTATGAACTTCAAAAACATGTCTGAGATGCTGAAATTATTAAGGTTCACTATGTTGGATAGCTCCTGAGAAGTTTGGATGAAAGTCTGGAGCAAATTCTCCATGCCTCACAACACTGGAGCCACCAGCCACTTTGTACACAAGCGTAAGACAACAAGCACTTTTCATTCCCAGATGGTTTGCATAATTTTCACCAAACATCTTTCGTCCCCCTTTTGATGCTAATCTCACAGGAAAAAGAAAACAGGGGATAGAGTGCAAACACCTTCTTGGTTACTCAGAAACAAACAAACAAACCATCCTAAGCTGCTGCTTTTATTGACTCTGCAATATGGCAGGCGTTGCCAGGTGTGTGTGTGTGTGTGTGTGTGTGTGTGTGTGTGTGTGTGTGTGTGTGTGTGAGAGAGAGAGAGAGAGAGAGAGAGAGAGAGAGAGAGAGATACTTGAATTCTCTATGAAAGTGATGGAAAATATTGTGCCATATCAGGTTAGGAATATTGTGAGTAGCCAGGAATGAACGAAAGAGGAAGCAGTCTCTTCACATTTACATTTACTAGGGTTCCCTGAAACCTGATTGATCTGGTGGGTGTTGTACTTCGTTTCTTGGAAAAAGCAAATATCAGAATACATTTCCTGTAACTCCAAAGAGCTGTGGTTAGATATGGGCATTTCATTTCAGAAGGGGCTGGTTCCAAAATGAAACAGTGCTCGGGACCAGAATGCAGTTCCACCCTCTGAATAAAATCAACCACTGTTTTACCTTGCTTTACGTTGTGCAGGGCGAAACCCCAACCAGGAAGCAGCCTCTGATGTGTCATCTTTCCATCTCCCTGGTGCTGGGTAATCAGACAGGGAGGTGGGGTGGTGCATGTCTTTGCACAGCTCCTGATTGGCCAGCACCAGGGAGATGGAAAGATGACGAGTCGGAGGCTGCTTCCTGGTTGGAGTTTTGCCCTGCGTGAGGTAAAGCAAGGTAAGACAGTGGTTGATTTTGTTCCGGAGGGTGGGACCGTGTTCCAAATGTCAGCTTTGCTGACATGTTTTATTTTTGGGACCAGTCCCCTTCCGAAATGAAACACCTGTCTCTAGCTGTGGTATGAAATAAGAAATCTTCCATGATGCTACAATATAAGAGCCTTGGACTTGGAAAGCAGCAGATGTGAACTAGCCTGCCTCCCACACATGAAGATCCTGCTTCCAGTACACAACAGCAGGAACCCTGCTGTGTCTGGAGTTAGTTAAAAGGAGTTTTGGAATGGGTGCATGAGAGGGTTTTGACTCTGATGCTGCTGGGACAGTAAAGCCAACTCCAGTTTTACATTAGTCAAATGAGCTGTCCAGGGTCCTGAAGCTTCTCCCCAGCATAGTTTCAGACAGTACCTTGAAGAGCTCTGGAGTAGATTCATCACCTCTACAACATCACAGTCATAAGCTTCAATCAGGGGAGGGCGAAGGCTTCCCATATTTCCTTTGGGTGATTTCATTTGAGGAAAGTCCTGCTTCCATTAAAAAACATTGAAAGTTCCCAGCACATCTCATCAACAGTACTCAACTAAGTGATACCACCTCAAGAACCTGTGCCGGCCCTATTACATGGCAGAATATTTACTCTCTACTTCAGGTAGTGGGTGCAGCATTAAAATGTTCAGCTCTTTATGCTCTGCAGCCAGCCTGGTGCTCTTTAAAAAGCCCATTGGCCCTCCAAAATGGTGGAAGCCATTCCCCATTTCACTAGTAAGCAGGTAAGCTTCAACTGCTTGCCTGGGCAATTTCATTAACTGGAAAGGTGAGACATCCATCTTTCTTTTTGCTATATTCCTTGTGCCAAACCTCCCTAAAACAAATTATAAACTATTTCACATTTGAGTGTATTTTTATAATGTCATAAAAAGCATATTTTATTTGGGTGATATGTAAATCTATGTAAATTTAATCAATAAATCAGTGAAAAGACAGATGCTTAATAAACAAATAATTCTTCAGTCATTTGATGGATCTGCTCGTATAACATGCACACATATCCCTGTGGCATCATGAAGGGATTTGATTTCCAAGCAAATTAGGAAGCGCTAATCTCTAAGGTAATTAAAACTGATGTAACTACTCTTTTGAAATGATTTACCTGGCCCAGGAAGCTCATCAGGCATCAAGTGAAACAATTCTAATATGAAAAAATCTGACTCAAAGTTGATGGCAAGCACTCCTATAAAGGGGCCCATAGAAGACTGATAAGAAAAGACTGTGACAAAGGCTACTCTGGCTCAGATCAAAACTTTATTTGTTCCAACAATTGTTTTCCAATGACTAACCAGATTCTGTTGCAAAGCTATAAAGAAAATAATATCATGACCTTTTATTCCATGGCAAATAGTCCCAAATAGACATGGGCATTTTGTTATGGAAGGGGTCCGATTCTGAAATGAAACACAGCAGAACAGCTGCCATTCGGTAATGGGATCCACCTTCTTTCACTCTCCCTGGCACTGGCCAATCAGACAGGGAGGCGGGATGATGCATGTCCCTGCACAGCTCCCGCTTGGCCAGCACCAGGGAGAATGAAAGATGATGAGCCCGAGACTGCTTCCTTGTTGGAGTTTAGCCCCGTGCTTCCCAAAAACAAGGCAAGAGACTGGTTGATTTTGTTCCGCAAGATGGATCCTGGTACTGAATGGCAGCTGTTCTGCCATGTTTTGTGTTGGAACTGGACCCCTTCCAAAATGAAATGCCCGTGTCTAGTCATAAGAAGAGTCCTGCTGGATCAGGCCAAAGGCCCATCTAGTCCAGCTTCCTGTATCTCACAGTGGCCCCACCAGATGAATCTGACAGTGATCATCCCCAAGATTCATGCCACTTGAATCCTAGAGATGGGCTTGTGACTCTTGTGACTTATAGCCAGCAAGAGGTCTAACACAAATGTGTCAAGGAAAAAGAAAGATCATCTCCCCTGCTCAGTTGTACCTGCTGTTTTTTTGGAAAGTGTGAGAGAACATTGCCTTCTACACAAGTGATCTCTCCATGTCATTGGAAATACTCCCCCCAAGGTTCTGGACGGTGTGGGAATCTTCTCAGTTTGGCAGTTGATGCTGGTTCCTTGACTGACACTTCAAAGCCCTGCCTCATTCAGTAGGAACATACTCATTGGCAGCTCCTAGAGGAGGCGGGGCAAAGAAGAGAGGTCAAAGCCTCCAAATGGGCACCTATGAACACTTGTTAAGATGATAAATACAAAACTCCTGTTTGGCCAATAAAGGCAGCAGCACGAACCACAAAATAATTTATTTATTTATTTATTTGATTTATGTACTGCAACCATCTAGGAGAAAGTGACTCGAAAAAACCATGCTGTTGGCTCCACGAAAGACAGAGGTTTCCAAATGCTGGGAGGAAGTCCTACAGTACTTTGTTTGACCAAAATGATTTATCAAACAGCAGCTTGCTTGAACTAAGTTCCACCAGGAATTAATTGTTTCTTTGGAAAATCTTGTCAAAAAACAGAGTCTGAGTCAAGACCTTGTTTGTGCGTTCTTTTAAATTGGTAGTTAATGGACTAATCTATTTGTTGCAGTAATTAATCCAATGTGCTTCAGCCTGTTCCAGTTGCTGCTTGCTTTCTGGTGCCATTATTTACAGCTTCTATATATTGGGAACAAGTTGTGTATTGATTAATAACCTACAGATGTTCAGAAGAGTGTATCCTTAGTTTGTGGTATGGGAGAAGGTGATTCTACCTCTGTTCCATAGAAAGGATAAGGGATATGGAGCAGGCTTGCCTGTTTCACACAGGTGTTGTCCCTCTTGTGTACCTCATCAGGGCCCCTTCCCAGCATTACAGGAGAAGATGGTCAACAACTCAATGATTTTGAGGGCAGAAGAGAGCTTGATGCCTATGGGCTCTGAACTCTCTGCAACAAACCAGGAAAGAGCCCTTGGTGTCCTGGTGGACAGCTCAAAGAAGGTTTCAACCCAGTGTGCCGCAGCAGTGAAAAAAAGCAAATTCAATGCTAGGGATCATTAGGAAGGGTATAGAAAATAAGTCAGGAAGTGTCATTTTGCCTCTTTATAAATCTATGGTGAGGCCCCATCTGGAGTATCATGTACAGTTCTGGTCACCCTACCTCCAAAAGGATATGATGGAAATGGAAAAAGTGCAGAGGAGGGCAACAAGAATGATTAAGGGAATGGAACACCTTCTTTGCCATCTGAGGCTGCAACAGCTAGGCCTCTTCACTCTCAAATGACAGAGCCTAAGAGGTGACCTGACTGAAGTTTATAAAATCATACACAGTGTGGCCAAGTAGATAAGGAAAAACTGTTTTCTGTATCACACAACACTAGAACTAGGAGGCACCCCATGAAACTTTTGGGTGCTAGACCTCAAACCAATAAGAGAAAGTACTGTTTCACCCAGAGGATCACTGGTCTATGGAGCTCCCTGCCAGAAGAAGTGGTGACAGCTGTCAGCCTTGACAGCTTTAAGAAAGGATTAGACAAGTTCATGGAGAACAAGGACATCCATGGCTATCATTATGGATACCTAAGGACAACCTCCAGGTTGGAAAGATAAGCAGGATCTCTCTCAATGCCATTTGCAGGGAATCGTAAGCAGGTGAAGACATCTGCTTGGGAATACCCTGAAGCAAATGGTGAGCCACTGTGTGAGACAGAATGCTGGACTGGATGGGCTGTGGCCTGTTCCATCAAGGTTGTTCTTATGTTCTTATATTCTTTGAAGATCTTGCAGCTACAATGCTGATGTGCCACCCAGGGGGCTTAGAACTTTAACCATCACAAATTACTTTTGTTGTTGTTGTTGTTACCCAAGCCTGGAAGTAGAGACAGCTAGAATGTATATGCCATGAGTTCTTCTGGATGGAGGGGAAAGAAAGGTATACCAGGTGAACAGTTTGCTGAACTACAGTAGATAAACAACTTGGATTTCTAGTCTATAATTGTCATTCACATACAAATATAGGTTCTTTCTAAGTAACATTGCTTTTAATGGGTTCCCTAAGGCTGAGCTTATTAGGGAAGTTGTCATAAAGGGAGCAAGGGAGTCTGTTCTCTCTGCAGTTCAGTATGGATTTTTCCTCCTTCATAAAAATGTATGTGCTTTTGGAGAAAAAACTGGCATCAGCAGTCATTCATTACCATTATTTGCTGAGAATGAAATGCAAGTCTTTTCCATGGTAGCTGTGCAGCTAGATGGAGCGGTATATAAATTTAATAAATAATGATAATAATGTGCTTTGAAGTGCAGGCAATGAGAAGAGCCTTCCCCTCCCCACCTCCCAAAAAGATGGCTTAGAGAATCTTTATTAGTGTGAGAATCGTTAACTTAACTAATGACATAAGAGACAGCAAAATGTCAATGGCCCCTTGCCTTTTGCAAATTTAAAACCCCACTCCTTCACGGAATCGAAACACTAGGCTTCACTCTCTCATATTTCAATATCTTCTCCGCTAGCAGTACTGCAATGGATATGTTCAATAGACCTTCTCCCTCAAGGCAACTTGCACCTGATGGTTCAGATAGAGCTGAGCTGAGCTGAGCTGGCATGCCCTGATTCCCTGGGTAGTAAAATGATCCAGGACACATTTTGGGGTATACTGTCAGAGCCGGACGTGTGGAAACCCTGCAAGTCTTGGCAGAAACAGGAATGCTTCTTGCCAAGGCCTGCAGGGAACAGCTGCAGGGAGGTGATGTGGTGCAGTTGGAAGCCCTCAGAGAACTTTGCCTCAGGAACAAAAGTATCCTGGTGATCCTTGAGTTCTGGACTTAGTTCCCCCTGTGTGCCTCCAAGGTTCCTGCCTTGCCTCTTTCCTGCCTTCCTCCTGCCTTGCTCCAGGATTGTTCCTGTCCTGACTCCAAGACTCGTGTAAAACATTTTTGTACCCAGTGTGTTGTGAGTCTGTGGAACTCCCTGCCACAGTAGGTGGGGATGGCATCTGCCCTGGATGCCTTCAAAAGGGGATTGGGACAGATTCCTGGAGGAAACGTCCATCACAGGTTACAAACTAGGGTGGAGATGTGTCATCTCCAGGTTTAAAACCAGGTACTTCAAGGGCCAGATGCAGGGGAGTGGTATCAGAAGACAGAGATCTAGTCTCATGTGCTCCCAGATGCATCTGGAGGAGCCACTGTGAGATGCAGGAAGCTGGACTAGATTGGCCGTTGGCCTGATCCAGCATGGCTCTCATTATGTTCTTATGTTCTTATGTTCTAAAGTGGGAACATATGAAAATGGGGCAAGGGTACTAGGTGGATTTCTGGTGGCAAGTGATTCCATAAATGGGTTGTGGGGGGTTGCGGTCACCAAGAAGGCTTGTCACAGCTTTCCAGGCCTCCCTCGGGGTCAGAACTCCCAAATGTCCTGCCTGGCTAGCACAGGTGATCCAAGCAGTTCTTCTTGGAAGGAGCCATTCTGTCAGATACTGATGTCCCAAACCATTTAGGGCCTTGTATGTTAACAAAAAAACCTGGCAGTCAATGTGGTAACATCACCAGCCAGTGCATTGCTGCCAGCACAAGGGTAATATAACGGTGCCTTTTTAGCCCCATTAGTAATCTGGTAGCTATGTGTGTGTGTGTGTTTGCATCATTACAGTCGTGACTGACTCTCCGTGACCCCATGTTCATGGAGTTTTCTTGGCAGGAATACTGGAGTGGCTTGCCAGTTCCTACTCCAGGCACCTGCAGCACCTGGTATTCCCTGGTGGTCTCCCATCCAAGTATTAACTAGGGCTGACCCTGCTTAACTTCCAAAATCAGGTGAGATTGGATGTGCTTAGGGTATATTCTGCACTAACTGCAATCTCCACATTAACCTCAGGGGCAGCTCCATGTAGAGAACACTACAGTAGTCTAGTTTTTCATCTTTTCCATTTTATATACCTTTTTCTACATCGTAATTTTATAATTGATTCATATTCTGCTTAATAGTGTGCGTTCGTATGTCCATAGAGTTTTTGGTGCTTCTGATATCAATAAAGAAAAGAAAGTGCTGGCCCCTAGAGTCGGAAACAACTGGACTTAACTGCCAGGGGGAATCTTTACCTATAAGTTTTCTTTCAAGGGTTGCCACAAGAGTCCTTTAAGTACCCACAGTCTTGCAACTGATGTGTTACACCTTCAAGAAGTCGGAAATGGGAATGAACCACGGCCGTCTCACAGGCTCTTAACCGAACATGAAAAGGGACCAACCCGAGGAAGGCTGAATGGTGCTCTTTAAGAGATCTCTTCAGCTTAAAGCTCTTTCCTTTTCAGGCAAAGTGTTTTAGGTTCACATCCCAGCAGGGAGTCTATTTTCAAACTGCAAAATAAACTCACTGCCCCCATATCTGTGCTTCAGGAGGGAGTGTGTGTGTGGGGGAGGCTTCTCCAGGGATGTTTGGGGTCTTTGCAGATTTCTGCAAAATACATCAAAAGAAGGAGCATGGCTTTGTAGAAGCAGTGAGAAGGGAAGTCTGAACAGCTCACAGAAACAGCTTACAAATCCCCCCTCCTTTTGGAAATATCTCCCATATCGAGTCCCATTTCAGCTGCCCAACTAGCTTCTTGGTTTCTCAGAAGCCGAAAGAAGTCTTGCTTGAGTAGCAAGATGGACCTAAGCTCCAGTAGGTCATGTTTTCTTTGACTTAGATACACTATCCTTAGATACAGTATGCAGCTGGAATGGATGCTTTTGAAAGGAGGTCAACCCAAACAGCAGAGTTGCCCTCATCTGTTGTTTCACATTTTCTATCTCAATTTCACATTTTTTACCACTGAGATTCTTGGGACTGAGTCTCCTTTGAGCCTGGCACAATGCATTCTTGCTCATCTAAGGCTCATAGGTCAGTAGAATATATATCTCCCTAATACAAATCAGTGGAGGAAATGGGGAACATTGATAGAAACTACATATCCAGAGTGGTCAACAATTTTTGAGACATATTTATGCAAAGATGAGCAATGCAAATGGGGAAAGTGGTAACACGTGAGGATTACAGCTAGAAGCAACTGCACCCCACCAAGTAATTGAAGTGTGATTAATTATTTGTAGGAAGAACTCATGTCTTGGGTATGGCACTTGATGTTCTTGGGTGACTTACCTCCCATGGAGATAAAAGGCCCAATCTCATTAGCTTAAACCAGCAGGGATTCTGTTAAACTCAGCCTGACAATCCTTCTTATTGTCCCACCTGTTAATCCCCGACTCCTTCAGATGGAAGATCAAAACCTCAAAGGCTCCTCTTGAGCTTTGCATTCGATCTTTCCATACAAACAGTCACAGCTGGACCCTTGCACCACCTCAGGAGCTCAAGTCCCGTGTATTATCCACACGGGGTTGGGGCTGGGAGATGAAACCAATTCATCAAGTGTGCCTACTCTGCTTTTCCTGTCCAACAGATTAATATACTGAAGGGAAAGAGAGTAAGAAGAAGCCATGGCCACAGGGAAACGATACTTGTAAAGGGAAAGGATGGTGTGTTTTTGAGCCGTTCATGCATTCTACGTGACTAGTAAAATGGCTCTCGTTATGAGGGCCATGTTCAAAGGAACAGCAAAGGGAGAGGGGTGAGAGGGAGGGAGTTCAAAACATCACCAGATGCATGATCCCCCCCCCATTGGATGGACCCCTATGGGTCCATTTCAGCATCTTTCCTGTGGGGGAGGAAGAAAGAGGACAACAGGTTGCTGGTAATGGTGGCTGAGGCTGTAAGAACATGTCAAGCAATAGATGAGGGCCAGGGTTTGATAGTTGTGAGTTTTTCGGGCTGTTTGGTCATGTTCTGGAAGTTTTTCTTCCTGGTGTTTCGCCAGGTTCTGTAGCCGGCATCTTCAGAGGGCAAGGGGTTCAGGGAACTAGGAGTTCTTTCTGTGATCCTTGCCCTCTGAAGATGCCAGCCACAGAGCCTGGTAGAGATGGGCATGAAACGAGCAATTTTTCGTTTTCGTTTTCGTTTTTTCATTTCGTTATGCAACAAAAATGAAACGAATTTTTTAAAAAAACAAAATGAAAACAAAAACAAAACAACCAAATTTGCCGTGTTTTTCGTTTTCGTTGCAGCAGATGTATTGAACTAAAAAGAATGCTAACGAAACAGCAATTTTTTGTTTTTGTTTTTGTTTTTTCAATTTTTTTTGCAAAAACGTCACGAAAACGAACCGAAACGGACCCCTAAACGACCAAACGACAAACGAAACACCATTTTTTTGAGTCGTGCCCATCTCTAGAGCCTGGTGAAACACCAGGAAGAAAAACTTCCAGAACACGGCCAAACAGCCCGAAAAACTCACAACTATCATTCTAAACTCTTTTCACAGAGCTGGCTTCTAGGTCTGTGGTGTGTTACTTTTACTTGCTAAATTTTTCTACTCCACAAATCACTACTTTGGGTAGATAAGCCATGGATATATTACACTTATCTAGCCAAGGGGAAAAAAAGCAGAAAGAGAAATAAAGAAGAAGGAAGCCTACCAACCTACCTATGAATCTAGAAAAGACAGGAAGGAAACCGACCACCCAGGCTGGCTGTTGCTTTCTGCAGCTCTCCCGTGTTTCAGACTTCTGTTTTGTCTCTCATTCTGATGAAAAGCAAATGTAGAGGGAAAATAAGTGTTGGCATCCATTTTGTGTACCCTTTGCATGTAACACCACCATCAGTTCTGTAATACCTGATGTACTTGTGAAGTTACAAGGCATTGTGCCACTCAGTATGGGAATATAAGCATTATATGATCATATGATCTTGTGTTGCTGGATGCAAAATTTTTCCTCTAACGTTATCTTTGAGAAAAGGGGAAAGTAAATAATTATCTTTAACATCATTTAACTATAGCAGTAAATAACTACTTTGGAGAGTCATGAAATTGCTTCCAAAAATAACATTCTGAGCTGGGCACACATACTGTAAGCTTCCATTTCTCACACTTGTTTGTCCCTCACTCCTCCCCTTGTATTGTTCTCTCTTTGCTGCTATTTCACATTCACACCTGTATTTTCTGGAGCAAGCTAACCCCATCTACATAATTCTGCCTTTCCCCCATTTCTTTGCAAAATTATTTTTATTTACAGCCTTATTTGCTGTCAAAAGAATCATTAAACAAAACATTTGAAATTTTGGAATAAATACTGCACTCCACTGTGATAAATGGTTGAGCTCTTGCCCTTTCCCTCTCTCTAAAAATTTCTTATAAATCTCTCTCTTTCTCTCTTTTTTAGTATTCAGGGAAGAAAATTAATTGGTTCTATTCATTAAGGTAATTAATTTTTGATGTTACAAAGCCGCAACAAAAATTTACCCAGGTTAGAAACACTCTCAAAACTTCACATTGCATCTCGCAAATAGCATTTAAAAGGAAATCCTAAGGAAAAGAAGAACTAATTCAACAAGTGCTGATGAAAACTCATTTGAGGTGTGTTTTTTTAAAAAAAATGTCCAAAAAGGTCTCTGAGGTGGAATGTTTGCTTTCAGGTTTTGAAGCAGTTACAAAGAACATATTTTGCCTACAATGTTGCTATTGGAATTATTTAAAATGTCTTGGGTAGTTTGGATGGGAAGGATTTGGGGATTAAATGTCAGTTTCACAGTAGCGGACAATTGTTCCTGCTCACCTTAAAATCCTTTCCCCACTTTATGTTATTCAGTCAGGATTCCGTGTAGGTTAGGACTGCCAGCATTCTGTCAGTGTCAGAGTCTGACAATTATGGAGTCAATAGTTGGCATCGAGGAGAAGTATATATGTAAATGATCAATCAAAATAACAAGGTGAACCAGCTAAGATCTCATAGTTGTTAACAAGTGAACAGGCTTTGTTTGTATTCTGATATATATGAAAATTTGTGAGTAAAAGAGAAACATTTGCTTTTCTTTCTCAGCAGAGTCTTTGTCTCAAGTCTGTTGAGACTACTGTTAACTGAGGTAAATCTGACTTTTTTCCCTCCATTGGGTAGCTGCAGGTTTTCAGCCAGCAATTTCCATACTCCCCTCATAATAGCATCCAACTTGATGAAATGGAGAGAAAAATGGAAGATGTAATGAAATGAAACAAAATGAAACAAAATGATGAAGCAGCATTTGATTACAGATGAAACAAAACAGTTATTTTTTTTTCTGTTAAAACAAACTGTTTTGTTTCCTCTGTAAAATGCCACCACTGGTTAAAAAAAGAAGCGCCAACCTGGCCCATGGACCAGCTGGTCAGCATGAGAAAAAATAAAACTTAAAAAAATGCACTGACCCGGCCCGCAGTCCAGATGGTCAGCATGAGAAAAAATAAATAAAAATGGTCGGTGTGATATAAAAAATAAAATAAAATAAAAAGTGCCATTCTGGCCCACAGGCCAGCTGGTTGGTGCAAGAAAAATAAAAAAGCAAAACAAAACAAATGAAATGAAATACAAAACAAGTTTTTTTAAAAAAATATTTTGTCATAAATGAAACTAAATGGGAGGGGGAGAAACAAAGAACAAAATGAAATGCCATTTTGGCGTTTCGTGCCCATCCCTACATCTCATACTTAATTGTACTTCTGGCCATCCCAAATGTGTTTGTTTTCCATTTTCTCCATTTTTCTGGATCTTACGATGCAGTATCCGAAGTTTGATGATTGAGCATGATCAAAAATGTTGACATTCATGAAAATAATATTAAAATATAGGTTTCTGTTGGAGAAAATAGACTTCTCTTGCGGCCTCTCTCTCTCTCTCTCTCTCTCTCTCTCTCTCTCTCTCTCTCTCTCTCTCTCTCTCTCTCTCTCTCTCTCTCTCTCTCTCTCTCTCTCTGGAAAAGGAAATGTGCATTTTATGAGAAATACACATGGAGAAGTCTACATATTTTCATGCAGGTTGTCAAAAGACATAAAATTCACAGCCAGAATATGGAAATGAGAAGGAATAAAATTAGAATGGAAGTGCTGAGAAGTGGAGTGAACACTTCCCTAACATTTATGTTTTGTACATGCCATAGAATATGGGTTGCCTGGCATTATATGGGTTCTTTGGATACGGCAGAGTGAACAATTCTGTCTCTGCCATTGTTTTTATAATGCAGAACTTATAACCTCTGACCACTGGCTATGCTTTTTAGATCTGAAATGAATGGACTATGTGAGATTTTTTTAATGTCTCCCTTCTCCTTGTTCATTTTTAGTAACTGGTATAAAAAGGTGCACTGCCTCTGTATGTGAATATTCTTTTAGCCATCATGGCTACCATTAGCTCACCTGTCAGGAATGTGTATCCATTTTTTTTTTTTAAAAAAGCTAAGCTGGTGGTTATTGCCATGCTAATTCTGTACAGTCTTTTGCCACCTCATAAATGATTTATTTTCCTGTTGCTGATGAATTCTGCTTGGATGAGCAGTGAAGTTTTTTTTTATTTCACATGAAAAGAAGTCCAGTTGCCATGACTCATCTTTCAGATAACCTCACCTGGATGACTGAGAATTTCCACAGACGCTGTTGCTGATTGTACTTCCTGCTAAGAGCTAGAGTCCGACTGGTATTTGAGTAAGGCTAGGGCAAGTCATTCTGTTGAACTGTCAAGGTAGCTGGAGTTTTTCTGAGTAACGTTGGACATTCATACCTCTGGTGGATTAATTCCTTGATTTACCATGAAAATTAGAAACTGTGGGTGCAGGGGAACTCTGTATCCAACATATAAGAGGGTGGTACAAAGGCCAAAAGGAGGCCCTTTGTGTGTGGTATATAGGACTGTGGCAAACCAAAGAGAGGTGGAGCTGTGGATGTTGATCCTGTGGATATGGCTGTCATACCGTAATGTGCATAGTCACACCCCAACATCTGAAACTGTCAGCTGCAAAGTCAGCAGCTCAGCAGTTCAAATCCCAAGTGCCACACAGCAGAGGGAGCTCCCATTGTAAACCCCAGCTCCTGCCAACCTAGCAGTTCGAAATCATGTAAAGTTGATAAATAGGTACCACCATAAAAAGTGGGAAGGTAAACAGGGTTCCGTGCACAGAAATGCATTCGGCCATGCCAGCTACATGGCCACGGACTTGCACAACACTGGCTCTTTGGCTTAGAAACAGAGATGAGTGCTGCCCCTTTACCTTTGCCTTTAGCTCTGAGAAATGACCCAGACACTGTCAAAAGATCAGTAAGATTCAGGCGATTATTTCTCTGTTAGAAAAATGGGGGCAAAATACCCAATGACTTCAAGAGCTTCCTAAGAAATGAGCAAGTCTGTGAATTGTAGCCCCCAGAACCTGTCTGAGCTGTACTAAGAAGTAACCTTGTCCTGTTTATTTTTTTTTATCTGCTGTGTCCTTGTCAAGAAGACTCTGGACTAATCTAAGTTCAGGGTAGCTATTTTCAAAGTCTCAATGTGTTACCAGTACAGTACATTAAAAGAAAACCCACAGACATTTGTGCGGGTAAAAATATCTAAGTCTCCATGTATTACAAGCAACCTCAAAAGTAAAAGGAAAAAAAGTAATGGCCTTGAGTAACTCTTTTATTTATTGCCTATTGATGCTGCCATGTGTCCCTGAAGCTGAAGGAAATGTTCATGGACTGAGAGTTTAGTGATGTATGTGAAGAATTGACTCGTCCATCCAATGACCTTCATTTCTTCTGGGGAAAAAATGAAGACCTTATGACCTAGTTGTATATATGGCCATCTTCCAGTGATTTTTCATCCATTCATATGCACCTTGACAGTTCTGGTTGATGTACCTGTCTGTGAGCAGGGAGACTTAGTGCTTTAATATCGCTGGGGCTCTGGCTCACACTGTGCTATTGAAGGGAGCCTTAAATTTCTTTATGAGAGATGTCTGAAATTGCTCCAGCAACCTGCCAGTGGTAGGTGGAGGCGGTAAATGGTGAGGCACACAGGATGCCAGGGTGTCCAACCGTCCAACAAGATTTGTGTCACAGGTGTCTCAGGCTTTGTGGGTTTTGGAAATGAAAGTTATCGGGTAGGTGATTTCCGCAGATGAAGCAGAGAGAAGTTGAAACCAGTTTCCCCAGATATGAGATGCTCCCAGTTTCTGCTTCCAGGGCAGATGTGGGTCATTGCTTGGTCCACTGACTGATTCTGGCCTTATGTATAGAGTCCTTCTACTCATCCAAATGAACAATGTGAGAGCACTTGGAGAGTTCTTAAGCCTGCAGCAGACATTATCCACTCCCACCATGACCAGCGTGTGAACGCTCAGAAATTATTCAGTGACTTGTACAACGTACAGTTGCACAAGATGAAGGCATGTATAGGATTCTACCTGAGCGGTTTTCTAAGACTATCTATTCCCGGCTTTATTGTGACTTTTTAGTTGTCTCTATCTTTCTCCCTCTCTTCCCACCTGCCCAGTCTTAGTTAAAGCATGGTGTAGGATGCAGTTTGAGTTTAGAAGATGTAATTAAAGCAAGGTATGGGATACTAGATGCATGGTTCTGTTGGATTGTCAAATATGAATGCCTCCTGTGTTCCTATTTGGTCTACACCAGCTGGCAGGCAAGGGAAGCAACTGCTGCTACCTCTAATGATATTTTTTAAAGACAGCTTTAAGTAATACAATGTCATCAAGGCAACTGCAGTATTAAACCTTGAACAGAGATGGTCACATCAATCAGAGTCACCAAACGGCATTAGAATTAATTCCTTAAATTAAAAACAAATCCTCAGTACCATACCCATGCCTATGATTGTGTCTGTGTGGCTTCTTTTAGGCCTGCTGAAATTTAGGACCTGGCCTCATAAAAGGCGCCAAAGAAAAGCTCTCTATTTATCACATTAGAGGGAAGAACACTTTGAAGTCTGATTTCTCCAAAATTCTCTCAAAGCACTGTGGAGAACAGTTCTGGCTGAGGATTCTCTCTCTGTAACAAATCTCTGTACCGCATCAGGCAAAACAACACCTTAGACAGATTCCTAGTCTCAAACTTCCATTACCTCTAATAGCTTTGTGCATTAAATATTTGTTGGGTTTACCATATTATTCAAGAGAAAAGCGGGGAAGATGCCTTGGAAGGAGATAATGAGTACTGTTTTCTCCTTCCCTCTGTGAAACATTACCCCTATGCCTAGTACATTGTCCCCTTCACTGTTGGATGCTCCTCATTTGAGTATTTGCTTCACCTGTGGCATCATAAATCATAACTGGAGTCCCCTCTTCCATTTTTCCTCAGTTAAGGATGCAACTGCATCAATAAGTAATATAGGAAATCACTCCAGATGGTGGGTATTGTTTTCTGTTGACTACATGATGTACAAGTCAATGCAAACTCACTGAACATTTTTTCTGTATATGCTACAGTGGCTTCTTCTTATTATATTTTAAAACAGTGGTTGCATTTGCATTGCTTCAGGCTATATGATTTCTTGAGCCAATGTCTGAAGCCATATGCCTGTGAAGATTCTCAGTCATCCAGGTGAGGTCATTTGGAAGTTAAGTTGTGACAACTGGACCTCTTTTCTTGTGAGATTGAAATGCTTCACTACTTATTCAAGGAGTTTTGTCAGTCTAAGGAAATTTGGTTTGAGGCTTCCAATTTATAGTTCCCCTTGCTTTCATGGCATACTGGTCTAAATAGGCTCATTAGGTAGACAGTGGCCTGAATAGGCTTGTTAGATGTCTGAAGCCCTCTTTCCTTCTTTCCTTCTTCCTTCTTTCCTTCCTCCCTCCCTCCCTCCCTCCCTCCCTCTCATGTTATGGCACCTAAGAGATCAAAGAGGGAAGAGCAATGAGTTAGTAGAGGGGATGAGGAAATTATTCACCATCCTTGTGTGCAGCTTGCTAAGTTAGCTATGCTGTAACCATGCCACAAATCTCTATGACCACAGCAGAGCTCTCTTAACAAACTGCAAACAAGGTTGGTTGATAATTTGTCCTCCTCTGTTGATTCCTGTATGATCAGCAAAAGCAATTCCATCTGGGAATTCCATTTGCATATTTCCTGGTGTGCAATTTTGCCCTTAATTACCAGATAACTTGATAATGTGTGGTCTTCCAGGTCATGTTGGACTTCAGCTCCCATCAACCTCCACAATCTAAGCTCTATTGACTGGATTCGACATCTAGATGAGGAACTTTCAAGCCACATGAGATGCCTTGCTTTCAAAACAAGTGTGAATCAGGACAGGTTTACCTCCCATCAACGCTTACTGAAATTCAAGCAAAATGTCTCTTTTTTAATCTTCACAAAACTAAGGTCCTCGACCTTTAACTATGACAGGGAAGGTGGAAAAATGGATCTTCTTTTAGTAGTCTGTGAAACAACCATTGTGTTTTGCACAATATGTGCAATGTATGCAAATGTTATGCAGATTGTATTAAAATTGTCAACTAGGAAAATGTCATCCTTTTGTGGTTAAGGAGTAAAACATTCACAGCATTTCAGGCGTGCCTGTGAGGATAAGACAAGCAAGAGTTTACATCCCATCATTTTTTTCTCCTTAGGTCAACTGTCTTCTGGCACTTGGGAGATAATGATGGAAGAGGTGACTTGGAAGCTGAGCTATTTAAAGCATTTGTGTGAAAAGCATGGAGCATCACATTACACTTACACCACACCACCTTCTGTGACTGCAACATTTTGGGACAATGCTGTGACCTTGATGGTTGGTGGATGGGATTATACCCCATGCACCAACGTTTCTCTCCATCCCACCACCTTCACAGGAGCATCTCATAAGAACTCACAAAAAGGGATTAGCTATTCCATCCAGTTCTGTGTCACCTACAGATTTGGTTAGTGTCCCCGGTAGCCCCTGAACCAGGTCATTAAAAATGTTGAAGAGCACTGGGCCAAGGACTGAGCCCCTGGGGTACCCGACTTGTAACCTCTCCCAGTTTGAGCAGGAACCACTAATAATAATCACCCTCTATGATTCTGTAGCCATGTATTCACCTGACAATTGTTCTATCTAGCCAACACCTAGCAATCAGAATTTCACGGGGTACCTTGTCAAGATATACTATGTCTACAGCATTCCTTCTGTCTATCAGGTAAGTTACCTGGTCAAAACATGAGATCAGATATAGGGCCTTTTTCCACGACCCCTAAGATCCACTGTCCATTTAAATTCGGACCAGAGATCTTAGGGGTTCATTGCTCTTCAGGCGTTCCCAGCCCCCTCTGCACTTCCTGGTCGCTGACTGCGTGAGGGGAGGGAGAAAAAGAGAAAGAAAAGCATGCCACTCACCTCGTTCTGCCTCTCGTCTCTGTAAAAGTAGCTCTTAAAGGGACAGGAGCCAAAAAACAACAAACAGAAGCAAGGAGAGCCCCACACTCACTATCCTTACACCGGATCAAATAATTTTCACCTCCAAAGAGCAGGTACTTGAAAGCTGCGCTGGGATGTGCTAAAGTGGCCGTGATCACACTTAATTTCCTTTTAACTCCAGAGCTGGTGGGTAAACATTTTTAAGCTCCGGAGCTGGGAGCCATTTGCCCCGGAGTTTAGGGGTCATGTATAAACGCCCATAGTCTGGCAGGATTTGTTCTTAACAAATCCTTGTTGGCTCCTAGTGATGGCTGAATTCTTTTCTAAGTGCTTATGTAGTGACTGCTTTCTAATCTGTTTCATTGCCTAGTCTGGAAAAGGAAAGGTTCCTCCATGCATTCAAACTCTACACAGGAGAAGGGTCCCATTTGAACCTCAGTGTGCATGTATGGATACATGTGTGAGAGCTTTTGATGCATTTGTAATGGAGGCCGAGAGGATAAATCAGTGTTTCAGTATATGAAGTTTCCCCTAACCATTAAAATGTTGTGCCATTGCCATTGGATTTGGAATTACCAGAGGGTAGGTTGTGACTTTTTAAAAAAAAATCACTAACAACTGTACATTAACACCCCTGTAGCAGTGTGAATCATTAATCCTCAATTAATGGAGGGATTAGCCTTCTTTTAGCAGCCAATGCTAATTTATTTCTTGAGTGAAAAGGCACAAACACGGTGCTAGCTCTAATCTGAATATCCAGTTTCACGGCATGTAAGCTACTGCTGTGGTGTTCCTTGAGGGACCGTTGTATTCTGTTGAGCTGGATGCTACAGAGGCAGGTTACAGAGAAATTTGTCTTGAATGTTCTTTTAGCATGCTGGTTCCCATGACTGGTTAAAAAATATCCAGTGGTACTTTGATACTTCCCTTAATGGTGGTGAAAACTATGGTATACTTGAACTGAAAATGTGAAGGACATTCATAACATTTTTCCTACCACCAATTTAGGCTTTCTTGGCAAAATCTGGGTTGTTTTTCCTTCGAGAACTAACCACACAGACCCACATAACAAAAGCAAAAAGGCCGGCTGATATTTCAAGAGGAGAAAAGCAAACTATTCAATGTTTCTTGAATTTCACTGAAGTGCTAAATATTTGGAAAAATTGAGATTCCCAAAATACTGACAGATCTTTTCAAGAGCCAGATTTACTGTCCTCCATTTGCAGTTTTAGAGGGCCACTACAGTGGCATACCATCTGAAAATCGATTATGCCCTTGCTATGATTTAAAAAAAAACTGAAACATTGCAGCATGTTCTTTTTATATGTAGTTATTGCAGGGATGATCGTACCAGGCTTCTTTACCCAGTAATGGAAGGTTTCCCAGGCAGATTTTGGACTGGTATACAAGATGTCTTCTAGAAGACACAAAGAAGTCCATTACAGAACTTGTGGCCAAATTCCTTCTCTCACCCCCCCCCCCCCAAATAGAATTCTGGTGCTTAACTAATTTCCTTTAATTATTGGAATGTATACTTGTTGGAATGTATACTGTATTTTATCAGGCCTTTGGCTGTAAAATAAAATTGATTGATTGAAAATCAAATGTGGTTTGTTTGGGAAAAGTTTGGAAGTGCATGAATTCATGGTTCGTGGACTTTAATGAATGACAAACCAAGACAAACTGCCATTTTGCTAGTTCTTGCCCATCTCTAGTCTTGTTACTCTCAAAGTCCCGTTTGGCCAATTGAAGAGACATGGTCCCTTGGTGGATGCTCTCAGCCTATGTACCTTCCTGCTGTCCTTTTTCTGGCCACAAATTTCCATTTAGGCAAGCTTTTAGCTTATGATTGATTGATGACAAAGGGCCTTTTAGTGGTGGATGGATGTTATATTGCTTTTCATTCTTTCTTTAAAGAGTGCTAAAACTGTATTACCCCTGTGTGCTTCTAATTCAGTAGGATGAACTGACAGGCTTTTATTGCTGTAAGTTACCCTGATTTTCAATGATGTCTCTTTTTAAAGCCACACAGTGAGTTCCCTTGGATCCTGCAAGGAAGAAAGCTGGGATACAAATTAAATTCACCTATCAATCATCCATCAGTAAGTCAATGGAATGGCTCCAGAGCACATGGGTGGTCAATGTGATCTTTCCTCTGCAGTGACATCAGTAGCCAAATCAAAAGGTGAGGATATTTTATCAGGGTATCTTCTGCAGGGTTAACAGATCAGGATAAATGCCATAGAAATAGCATCTGATGCTATTTGGACTATTTCTTATGCCCATTCGCGTACCCAAACTAATTTTATTAAGGGGCATATGCTAAGCTTTAGCAGATGTGATAGCATTTTTCAAATACTTGAAAGGCTGCCATACAGAGGAGGGTCCGGGACTATTCCCAACAAATGCAGAGAGCGGGACACAGAGCAATATGCACAGGTTACACGAAGCCAGAATTTGGCTCAATGTGAGAAAAAACTTATGAACTGTTAGAGCAGTATGACAATGGAATCAGTTACCTTGAGAGGTGAGGAATGTTCCAACACTGGGGGCATTTAAGAGAAATTTATTTATTTATTTATTTATTTATTTATTTATTTATTTATTTATTTATTTATTTATTTATATACCACCCAACTTTCCAAAAGGAACTCTGGGCAGTGAACAACCGGAAAAAAAATAAACAGACGTCACAATTTAGACAACCATGTGGCAAATAGCCCTTGATTTGTATTCCTTCCTTGAACAGGGGGTTGGCCTTTTGGCCCCTTCCAACTTCAGATTCTGTGAAATTTATCTCTTCTGACTCATAGTTATGGCGATCACTATTGGAAAAAGAAATAATTAGGCACCCCTCCTTCTTGCAACGAATCCCTTCCAAGTTCTGTTAGGCATCACTGGCAGAGGCCAAGTGGGGAAATAATCTACGAAGATGGGACAACAAAAGTGAAATTTTGGCCCCCTCCTGCCAAAGGTGCACACATGGAACCACACCCAGTTTCTAGCCTTGGGTCCCCAGATGTTCTTGGACTACAACTCCCAGCTGTGGTGGCCAGGAGTTCTGGGAGTTGTAGACTAAGAACATCTGGGCACTCATGGTTGGGAAGCACTGATGATGTGAGAGCAACCGGACAGCAAAAGGGGTGGAAATAGTCCATGAAACCCTGTTGTTTTGGAAGCAGTATGAATGTCTCCATGGGACATAACAGTTTGCAGAAGCCTTGAGCAGTCATCAAGGTTGGAGAATTAATAGCTTAATTAGTGCAACATATTGCTTAGAAGGCCCAGAGTTGGTTTGATGCGCTTGATGTTACTCTTCCTTTTTAAATAACAGTAGTGTCTTAATTAAAGTACGCCCAATAGTAAATGTTCTGTCTCTGTTGAACGTGCCAGAGATGCAGCCAAACAGACATAGCTCAGTATTTCTTGCAAAGCTGCTTTCCTTTATCACTGGCCTGCAAGGTATGGTTTGGTTGCAAGAGTCAGAATTAGCATCTGTGGGTTTCCCTCCCCATAACCCCTTTAAAAATTTAATTTCCCAAGCTGCATTATATGGATGGCTTTAACAGACTCTTCAAAGCAAGGAAAAAGTATTCCACCAAATCAATTGGCTAACATACATTCTGAGACAGCTATTCCCCATTTTTTTCATGAGGGAGGTAACCTGTGAGGCATTGCTCCTATAAATTTTTGGTGTGCAGTTTTCATACACCGGGAAGGCTTTAAGGTCCAGGTTTCTGATTGTTGCTGCAGAACAATAGGGCAGACAGTGTGCTCAACGATGGCATCTTATGCATAATAATGTGGAATAATAGAATCAGAGTACTAGTCTTTAATATATGTTTATGGCTTTAAAGCAGGATTAGGCAATTGCTGCAAAGAAAAAAAACCCAATAAGGCTATAAGTCAATGCATATCTTCTAGGTTTCAGAGGTTAATGCTGGAGGCAGGTGGCTTTGAGGTCAATGGAGCAGTGAATCCTCTTCCGATTTTATTCTGAACTTTCTGAACTGAGCTATGAAAGAAGTTGAATCCTCTCCTCAAAGATTCAGCACCTTGGATAGTTCCTTTAAGTTTCTGACAAAACCCCAGAGTGAAATCACCCTCCTACTAGCCTAACTGTTCACAGCCTCCACAAGAGCCAGTCTGCAAATCAGTACCACCAGGTAAGGGAGAAATTTACATACTTCCTTCAAATGAAGCTAGAGGACTTCCCAGTAGGGTGACCAAGGACAACTGCTGAGACAAACAAAAAGAAATGGGCAAATCATCTGTCCTTGGTAGTTTTCAGATGTTTTAGTTTAAACATAAAGATTCCCCCTGCACATGCATGCTAGTCATGTCCAACTCTAGAGGTGATGCTCATCTCCGTATTCAAGCCGAGGAGCCATTGTTGCGCACCTCCATGGCCACGTGGCCAGCTTGGCTGCAAGGAAACAGTGTTTTACCTTCCTGCTTTTTGTGGTGGTACCTATTTATCTACTTGCATTTGCATGCTTTCGAACTGCTAGGTTGGCAGGAGCTGGGGTTATCAGTGGGAGCTCGCCCCGCTGCCTGGCACCCGGGATTCAAACCGCCGAGCTGTTGTTATGTGCCCATAATAACTGACCACATGACATGCTGTCTGAAGCTTATGGAGCAGAAGGTGAAACCACCTGGACCACTCTTGCGTCATAGCCTCTCCTATTCACTATCTCTCTTTCAAAATCATTTCAACATAATAAGGAAGACCCTGATTGGCTCATTCAGATAGCTGCTCAGTAAATTGTCCAGGTACCGACAACCAGCAACATCAAGGTCCTTGCTGTCCATTCTTGTAGTTCCTTCCAAACAGGTGATATCTTGAAATGAGGACTGTCCTCATAGATGGAAGAGATGGGCATCTCCCTTCCATCCAGAACGTAATTGACTCCTGTGAGAAAGGGACAATAGACTCGATGAAACATTGTCTTTTCATCTAGATGCATTTCATGTGTTACCTTTTTATGGGCCAGGCAACAGAGTTCAAACTTTCGATCAGCCATCAAGCAAAAAAAAAAAAAAAAAAAAAAAGCAGCCTCAACAAGATGCATGTAAATGAATGCATGCAGAAGAGGTCACCTTTCAGATAATAGAAAAATAACCCTATTGTTTGCTTTATCTGACAATAAGTGCTAAAAGCCTTTTTTTTTTTAAAAAAAAAGGAAGAATAAAGTGTGAAAAGGCTGGAGGTGTCTCAGCACTGTCTCTCTGATCAGCTTTCAAAATTAAATACACCAGTCTTTCTTTCACACCAAAATGCAGAGCAGATTTATTATTGTCTTGCCAACCTTGGGCTCTGGAATATACTGTTTACCGTATGTATGTATGTATGTATGTATGTATGTATGTATGTATGTATGTATGTATGTATGTATGTATGTATGTATTTATTTATTTATTTATTTATTTATTTATTTATTTATTTATTTATTTATTTATTTGTACACTGCACCCATGTTTCCAGAGGAAACTCTGGGCGACATGTAGCCTCCACTTTCCTGCCTACCTCTGGAAAGAGGATCCCCTCTCCACATCTAATGTGACGAGATAAGTGGCTCACCAAGGAATTAGCAAGGGCTTACGGTCTGACATCAGTGAATGATGGGCTTTGTCCCTCTAACCCTTTCCACACACTGTAAAAGTTTGTGAGTGATGACTGTTGGGAAAGATTGCTAGTAGTTTTGTAGGATTGTGGCAACAGAATGAGGATCATCATCATCATCATCATCATCATCATCATCATCATCATCATCATCATCATCATCATCATCATCATCATCGAAAACTGAAAGATGGCATGATAGCTGCCAAAACTCTTCCCATTTGTTGAGGTCACTTCTAGAAGAACTTCTGGATAGCTTAGTCAGTGGTTTAGGCCTCTGGTTGCAAATTCCACATTGGGCCTCCTTGACTTGGGCCAGACTAAATCTATACGGTCCCTCCCAGCTCTGCAGTTATAAAATGATTAGATTATAAATGTCTCATGTATTTGGTTCAATGGATGGAACACATCAATTTCACATCCTTCCAGACTGCAGAGATGACCCTTTATTTCAGTCCTGTGGACAAGGACTCAGCGGAACCTGTCCCTTTGATTCTGCTTTCTGTGTAATTCTCTTAATCTCAAGCCCTCTTCATTGTTCACCTGCTGCTTCACCTTTTAGGACCCATGCTGGTCTTTATGACACTTTCCCAATCATTTGAGAGCTTGTAGATGCAGTCTGCCCACTGCAATCCTCCCATCCTTCAATTGATTGTTCCCAGATTTTCAAAACCCAATCTTCTCTTGAGAGGGGGGAATTAGTGCATGTGAGCTATTAGAGAAGGGCGAAGGGTGGGCTTCTCTTGTAGAGGAAATAGTTTTCACCTCCTTACAGCTTTCCATTTCTCTGTTAGTGCCTTTTCCCTTGAGGCAGAAACATGTTTCCAGTGAAAAGAAAAATAAGATAAAAGGGAAAAGGGACATTATATCAAGTTTTGTAGGGCTGGACCAGCAGTTTTTCTGCTTTTATTTTTGGACCAAAAGATTGTGTGTGTGTGTGTGTGTGTGTGTGTGTGTGTGTGTGTGTGTGTGTGTGTGTGTGTGTGTGTGTGTGTGTGTGTGTGCGCGTGTGCACATGCGCACGCACGTGGGTGCATGCGTGCATGCATCACTGATGTCCACCATGGTTTCCACAAAAGATCTACCAATGTCATCCAAGTGTGTATAACCAATTATATTTTGCTTTCTGGTGTTGCCACTGGGGTCAAGGGAGGCCAAAAGAGAGAGCTTGTACAATATATATCAACATCATGCAGGCACCTTAAGGGAATAAATAGCAACAATAAACTTTGAATGACATGTGAAGGAAGCTTTTGACAGAGCTAGAACCCCCCCCCCCCCCCCGGGAAAAATATATATGCTTTCCAGCTGCTATCTGGAAGTTGAGTCATGGCAACTGGACTTCTTTTCTTGAGAGATTGAAATGTTTCACTGCTCATCCAAACAGCTTCGTCAGTCTGAGGAAAGTTAGTTGAGAGTCCACCATTTTATAGTTCCCTTTGACCTCCTCTCACCCTGGTCTGAAATAGGCTCATGAGATGAACAATGGCCTGAATAGGATTGTTAAGTGGACAATACTGTAGTCTCAATAGGCCATTAGGTGGACAATGGCCTAAGGTGCTGAACACCTTAAAGTATGGGCCATTTGTTATGGCCTTGGTGGTGGAGGTGTGAAGCGTTTTGTCTGTCTGTTTGAAGCTGTTTGGATGAGCAGTGAAACATTTCAATCTCTCAAGAAAAGAAGTCCTGTTGCCATGATTCAACTTCCAGATGAACTCACCTGGGTGACTGAGAATCTTCACCAGACATTTCCCAACTGCTAGTTTGGCAGAAGATGGGACTAGCAACAGGACTAGCTGATGATCCTGTAGCATAAATTTGAACTGCCTACCTTTCTATCAACAAGCCCAGCAGCTCAGTTGTTTAACCCTTAGCACCAGTGGTTTAACCCTTAGCATTATATAGCACTTCCTATAGAATGCATAGGAACACCAAAACTCCTTCCTTCCTTCCTTCCTTCCTTCCTTCCTTCCTTCCTTCCTTCCTTATTTATTTATTTATTTATTTAAGTACTTATATCCCGCTCCATCTTCCCAACGGGAACTCTGGGCGGCTAACAACGCAAGATCTAAAAAAAACAAAAGCTAAAGGCTAAAAAATAGCAAGCCACCAGCGAGGCAGCGGGGCAAGATGGCGGCAGACATAGAGGGATAGGAAAGAAAAGAAAAACTAACTAATAAAGGCACCATAAGCCTCTTTGAAGAGGTAGGTCTTCAAGGCCCTCTTAAAGGCGGGCAGGGACTCCAGCAGGCGCAGCTCAGGAGGTAGATGGTTCCAAAATGAGGCCCCACCACAGAGAAGGCGCGGTTCCGCAGACTTCCGCGCCTCTCTGGGTGTGGCCACTCTCAAAGAGCGCGCCTGCGACAATCTCGTGGGTCTGGATCCGGATGCCCTCAGGGAGATGCGCTCCGCCAGGTATCCTGGTCCCAAGCCGTGGAGGGCCTTGAAAACCAAGACCAGGACCTTGAACCTGATCCGGAGGACAACGGGCAGCCAATGCAGGCGGACCAGGACTGGGGTGATGTGCTCGAATCTACGAGCACCCACCACCAGCCTGGCCGCCGCATTTTGCACCCGCTGTAACCTCCGGACCAGGGTCAAGGGCAACCCCACGTAGAGGGCATTGCAGTAGTCGATCCTCGAGATCACCAGGGCCTGCACAACTGTCCTCAGGGAAGACTCGTCAAGGTACTGGCGGATCTTCCTGCGGAGATGGAAAAAGTGGCCCTGGAGACCGCCATCACCTGGGCTTCCAGGGAGAGGGCGGAATTTCCTGGCCCTGTCTGTAGGCTGGAGGGAAGTACCCCCAGACTAGGGAGGGGGCCATTGTACCGAGACGAGGGCGCCCGAAGAACAGAACCTCCGTCTTCTCCGGATTAAGCTTGAGCCGGTTATCTCTGGTCCATTCCAGAACGGCCTCCAGGCACAGATCGAGGGATCGAACCGCTTCCTTCCTTCCTTCCTTGTAATGAAATTTAGAAACATGGCAGACTCTATGAGGCAGACCTGTCAAATTGCATACTGCTAGCATGTATTAGGCAACTTTATTATATTATTTTTAGTCATGTAGGTTGATACAATTTATATCCCATTCTTCTTTGGTTTGTGACTTTGTGCCCTGAACTGTAAATTCAGTTTGCTGTGCCCCATAACTGTATCTCACTTTCCCTCTCCAATCTCGAACTCAGACAGATAATTTCAAAGGAGGCCAATTTGATGTGGAGTTTGGAATTTGTTAAACTCTGCCCCACAGCCTTACCTGTACCGTTATGATGCCACTGGCTCCAGAATACCCTTGACATGGATCCTTTAAAATATTGACTGTCCTGGTGTGGTATATATACACCAAAAAGGTAAAAAATAACACACTAGTTCTCTCCCCCCCACCCCTTTTGGCCAGGGGGTCTCAAATTGGACTTGTCAGTAGCAAAAGCATGACATATTCACTGCAGAAATTTAATGGAACCATTACTGTGGCTCACCGGGGGTCCCAGCCACTCTAGAGTGGCTTTTTTTCTCTAGGGTAAAGGGGAATAATAATAATAGTAAAAGAAATCTTTTAACAGTTTTGCTTCCCTTCTCTTTCTAAGAGTCCCAGCTCTCCGGGACAACAATTTGAACTTGAATGTGTGGCTTGAAATCTCCTAATGAATGATTTCAGCCAGGAAAAAAAAGACCTCCGCCTGACCCTGGAAAATCAGGTTGTGCAAGCTAGGACAACATACGGGGCAATGTATACAGACTTGCACCAACATCCTTCAATGCTTTGTGATATAATTTAAGTTCAAAAACATCCGCAGTTGCAACTGGCAATAATTAAAAATACAATGGACCCTTGTATAACAAACAGCTTGTATAACATAAAAGTTGTACAACATAAAATATTCTGGAGGTAGGAGAAATTTGCTGAACAGAATCGCCTATGGGGCAAATCCGTACAACATAAAAAAATGGGATTACTCCATTTTCAATGCATTCCTATGGGAAATGTGTATAAAGGAAAATTTGCTTAACATAATTTCATTTGGAACAAATTAATTCCTTTATACAAGGTACCACTGTAAAAGGGATAAGGCAGAGGAGCAAGTCACTTCTCTGCCTTATCATCATATCTTCGCTCAGTTAGTAAGCATGTGGATACAGACCTCCCGTTGCATATCATCTAATCTGAAAAAAAAACTATAGATGGCAGCAAGCCGTGATGGCAAACGAAGTCCCCAATGCACAGGGAAGCAATAACTTTCTTAAGAGAAGTGGTGGTGGAATTCACAAGAACACAAATGACTTTAAGATCTTGAGAACTTGCTGGACTAAGCAGTGGTGGTGAACCTTCAGCACTCCAGATGTTTTAGACCACAACTCCCACAGTCCTTTGTCATTGGCAGAACAGGCTTGGAATTCTGGGAGTTGTGGTCCAAAAAATCTGGAGTGCCAAAGGTTCGCCACCACTGGACTAGGTCATGGCAGAAAGGATGGGAAGAAGGCCAGATACAGAAGCTTAAGAAATTGGACAAGTACAACTTAATCATCACTTTAGAACTACAGAGTTATGGAGGACCCATATGGATCATCAACTTTAAGACCTGTCAAGAAGCAATCAAACTCCCAACCTCTCACTGTAGAGCCAGATGCCTAAAGCAGTGGTTGTCAAATGTGAGGTCCCCAGATATTCTTGGGCCAAAAGTCTCAGAACCCTTCACCACTAGCTTTGCTAGCCAAGATTTCTGAGTAGACATGGGCACGACTTGGCGAAATTCTCGTTTCCGTTTCCGTTTCTCGCTTCCGTTACGTAACGGAAACGGTAACGACAATTACTCCGCCAGAACTCGAACTCGAACCGACTAAAGAAAAATTGGGTCTGATTTGTCGTGGTCGTTCCTGGCATCGCAGCGATCGCGCGATGCCAAGCGGCACAGGAAAAAAGTTTTTAAAATAAAAAAACCCCGATTCCTGGCCAAAAAAGCAGGCGAAAATATGCCTGCCTGAGTGAGGGCACCTACCAGAGGGGTGGTTTCTGGGGGTGGGGTCCCCGGCCTCCCCCCTCCTCTCCTGGGCTGCGCAAAGTGTGCATCCTCGTCGAGTCGCCACGCCAACTCACCAAGCGGCGCGGCACAGAAAAAAAGTTTAAAAAAATAAAAAAAACCGATTTCCGGCCAAAAAAGCAGGCAAAAATATGCCTGCCTCAGTGAGGGCACCTACCAGAAGGGTGGTTTCTGGGGGCGGCAGCCTCCCCCCTCTCCTCTCCTGGGCTGCGTGCATCCTCGTCGTCTCACCAACTCGCCATGCCATGCGGTGCGGGCGGGGGATCCAAATGGGGCGACCGCAATATTTATTTTGAAATCGCGTGGTCCAAAAACACACCAAAGCACCACAGAAACATGCGAAAATAGCTATTTTAAAACTGCCTGAATTTTTTCGGTAGCAGCAGTGGGTTTTTCTTGCAACAAAACGTCTCCATTGATTTTATTTTATTTTATTTTTATTTTTATTTTTTTACACCTGCGCAATGATGGGCTGGCCATGGGAGTGGATCATGCAAATTTTTGGAGCCATTCCATCAATTGCACGGCTACTTGGCCAGGTTTTGACCGAGACTTCTGGGATATGCAATTCGGGCATAAAAAACCCACTAACCCTAGCCCGAACCCGAACCCGAACCCTAACCCATACGCCAGTACACTGTCCTTCTTAGTGGGTCAGAGAGGCACCCAGAGGTGCACCCCAGTAACTCACCCTAACCTTACCCGTAACCCTAACCCTAGCCCTTGCGCTAACCCCTAACCAGTAAGCCAGATGTGTACTTGCATTGCACTACAGCAAGTACACTTCCCTTCTTAGTGAGTCACAGCGGGCGCCCATAGCGGTCCTCTCTCACTTCGTTCCCCAGCCCAAGTGCACCGCAGGCAGTGAGTCACAGAGGCACCCAAAAGAGAGGTGCCTCTGCCTGCTACTGCAGTGCAACTGCAACTTAATGGTATGCATATCCAATTGGCTATGCATGCCATTTTGTAGCAGGCCAGAGGAGGCACCCACCCCAGAGAGGTGCCTCCAGGAGCCCGCTTTCCCTTCATGGCGGGCCAGAGGAGGCACCCACCCCAGAGAGGTGCCTCCAGGAGCCCCCCCCAAAAAACCAGTACTAACGACAGACGAAAAAAATGACAAACGAAACGACAAATTTTTGGAAAATTTCGCGAAAAACAGAAACGAGCCGAAACGGGCCGGCTCCGACACATGGCATCTCGAAACGTAAGTTTTCCTGGTCGTGCCCATCTCTATTTCTGAGCGCTGTAGTCTAAGCACATCTGGGAATCCAAGTTTGAGAACCACCAGTTTAAACTATGAAAATGTCCAGCTGTCCACAGTCTAGATGTGTTGTGCATTGTCCAAACATTTCACTGGCTTCTCTGTGGCATGTATTGTCCTGCTGAGTGAATCATAACTTTGATGTTAACCAGCGGGACTCACCTTACGTCCTTTTAGCCGGAGGCACTGCAGATGTATGAGTGCTCTGTCCCTGAGTGGTGGCTGGGACCTCAATACCTGGACACATTTTAAAATTTGATGCAAGTTTCAGTGTTCACATAGCATTAGCAAAAAGACACCACAAAGGCCTTCTTGTAATCACCTACCGAACACCACCTAGCATGGTAATTATACTGTACTAATATACAACAGACATAATTCATTATGAGAATCTTGTTCACAAAGTATGTGTCCTTGATAATAACTGGGAGTTGTGGGGTGTGAGACAACAAGCTGTTCATATTATTCCTGTGGCATTTTAAATGCCTAACAGAAAACAACCTTGTAACACATTAATTTCATTTGTTGTAAATAACACATTTACCGTGCAAGCAATTATGAAGCCATTTCCTTGGCATGGCACATTTTACTGGCTCAGGTGGAGCATTCTAATAATCACAGTGCAATGTTTTAAATATGGAAATAAAGAGAGATAACTGGAAAATGACTACATTGGGTACACCCTCCCTCCTCTTCTTATAATCTCCGCCACCTCTGCAGTGTTGCATTTTAAAAACAAGTCACTGCTATGGTAACAGACATCATGAGGAGGGTGGAGGAGTTATTTATTTGCTCATCTAGTAGTGTTTCTATCCTAAATTTCTTCTGCTGAAATCAAAATACTTTAGGTAGCTCTCATCTCCTGACAGTGATTGTGTGTGCCAGGGTGATTGGCCCAAGGTGGTTTCAAGACTCTGGGTTAACCCATTATCCACGACACTAGACTCCTAATCAAGAAGGCCAAGATATGGTGGGGCAGTAGTGGGGTGGTGGTCTCAGGATGGAAAGTCAGAGGTTGGGTGTTTGATTCCCCACGGTGCCTCCCTGCCTGGCCTTGTTGGTCCATAACATCCTTTCCAACTCTGCAGTTCTAGAGTTATTCTAGGACCTAGAAAGTCCAAAGTCAGGCTGTGGGGGGTTCGTTTTCTGTTTCTTGACCATTTACTGAAGAATCACTGCTAGACTTTGGAAATTCATGAAAAATAAACGAGTTTTTATTGGATACATTGAATCTTAATGGTTCCATGTCTTTCTGTTTACAACTTTCTCCAACAGGAGATAATATAGGTAACTCCAAACAAGGACTAACAGTATTTTCCAACAATAAATTCTTATTTGGTAACATCTCGCTCCTTACTTGGGTGGTGGCTTGCGTATTGTCCCTGACGGACCCTCGTATCGGCTCCCGCGATATGGGTATTGATGAGCCTGGGGAATATTCCACCCCCAACCTGGAATCCATCCTTTAGGATTCGGATCTGTTCCCTTGTCCTTATTCTTTGTGTCTGGATTGTTGGGGTTCATGCAACCGGGAGGGTTAAAGACTGGTATGGGAAGAGGTAACCCCGTTTCTCCTTTTATCCATACCTCTGTCTTCCTCTTCACCTCCTCTCTAACGTCTCTAACCGTCCCAGTCCCGCGGGTCACTTCCCCCTCCTCTCTCGTCTCGCGCTTACTCTCGCGCCACTCCATCTGGGTACTGGCTTCCCGGTATAATATCCTACTAACTCTCTCTTCTGTTTGCACTCCCATCTCTCTGGCCATCTTCTCTAGATCCCGATTTACTTGTACCGTCGCATGCCCATAGAACCTAATTGGGAAATCTCCAAATCTTCCCCCAACTTGTACCTTTTTATCTTTCCCTATACGAATCCAATTCTCTATCTGAACTCCTTCCTCTTTTGTCTCCTTCTTACATTCTATTTCACCCTCAGTCTGTATACCCATATCCTTGGCTCTGATGTCTAAGCCTTCTATCCCTTCTCTCAGAACATCCCAGGTTATTACTTTATTAATAACTGCCAAAAATCCAGCAGTAACTTTTGAAGGTGTCCATCCTCTCATAGTCTCTTCCATGGTTCTGAGCTTTGGGTCATTCATATCACTGTCTGGTTTCATCCCCTCTAGATCTCTCTTATATCTTTTCTGTATATCTTCTCCTTCTTTATTCTCCTGGTCCTTGCTCGCGGACAAACCCACGCCTTTGGCATCTGGCTCCCTCTCACACAGGCCCAGGGTCCAAATGAGACCTGTTTTCAAATTTTGAGCAGCCTGTAGCTTCTTCTCCCCACTGGCTCAGCCTGCCACACATCCCCACCAACTGGCCCTTCCCCATATTGGATGGAGATGTAAGGTTGCAGTTTTACGGTTGGCCTGTCCTCCCTGCCTCCCTCTTACCCCCCACCCCCAGCCACCTGCCCAACCTATCCGCCCCCAGCTCTGTTGCTGCAGCGTCCTCCCCACATCCTTGCATGTCCTAGAGGCTTGTCCAAAGTGTGGCCCGGGGTCCAAATGCAGCTGAATGGTTAGCCTCACACAGTTTCACCTCACCAAATCTGGTCCTTCTTGCAAAAAGTTTGGACACCCCTGTTCTAGGTTTTTCTAGCCTGCTCTGGACTTACACAAATACCAGTATTTCCAGGTAAGGCTATCTGGGATCATGTATAGAGAAAACCATTGCGAAAGATTTTCCAGGACTGACTGTTGCTGGGAATAATTTGGATTTGCTAAGTTTCCTAGATGCCCTGAGCACATCCGATCTCACCTGATTTTGGAAGCTAAGCAGGGTCGGCCCTGGTTAGTACTTGGATGGGAGACCACCAGGGAATACCAGGTGCTGTGGGCGCCTGGAGTAGGAACTGGCAAGCCACTCCAGTACTCCTGCCAAGAAAACTCCATGGACATGGGGTCACGAAGAGTCGGTCACAACTGTAACGACACAACACACACACACACACACATCCAATCTAAAGAGAGGAAGGGAGGGCAAAATTCTACCCTGCATCCTCTTTTCAGTGGGGAATTTATGTAGTGTGGATCCAGAGTGAGCTAGCTGAAGAGTTCAATGATTCAGATCTCTGGTTGCAGAGCCCAAAGTGGAGAGTCTGATTGATCCTCACCGTGCCTCCTAAGATTAGATCCAGTCTGTTTGGTTTTGGCACAAAAGCACAGCCCCTGACTCAACAAAATCACAAATGATGATACAACACACTATTATTATTATAACCTGGTGTAAGCTTACATTAATTGAAAATTAATTTCTATCATTCATCATTAAAGATCCCTAAGTTTATTTCAAATTGTTAACACATTTCAAGACTTCTGGGAAGCAGGAGCAGAAAGGGTATTTCTTAACCCCCTGCCCCCAACACACACACACATTGTACTGTGGTTAACCGATAAGAGGAACTATGTTTCTAAGTCTCCTTTGCAAGATCTTGCACAGTAGCAAAGTTTATTGTTGAATTTCCTTTGATAGAGTCTGTCCTGCTATTTAGAAACTGGAAATTTCTAAATAGCAGGACAGACTAATAGCAGTTTTATATGTATAGAGAGTATGTAACTTGTGCAAGAAAAGAAGTAACTGTTTTCTAATTACAGATAGTGTACATGTTGTGTGTGTGTGTAGAGTTGTGCACATGTTTATTGAGCAAGGAGATTGTTGACGTGTCTTTGCTTGTGTGTGTGTGTTGTGTCATTACAGTTGTGACCGACTCTTCGTGACTCCATGTCCATGGAGTTTTCTTGGCAGGAGTACTGGAGTGGCTTGCCAGTTCCTACTCCAGGCGCCTACAGCACCTGGTATTCCCTGGTGGTCACCCATCCAAGTACTAACCAGGCCCGACCCTGCTTAGCTTCCAAAATCAAGCGAGATTGGATGTGCTTAGGGCATCTAGACAGGCGTTTTTGCTTAGTGAAGAGTATAAATACAGTCTTAGTGAAGCACCATCAATGCATTGATTTATTAGTGCAATAAAAAGCCTTTATTCTTGAAAGGACCTGGTACTCCAATGCTCTGTGTGTCTTTATGGCAATTTGCCAGTTTCATTGCAGTAAAATTACTGTTTGTGACGTGACACAGGTATCTGGCTGTGGAGCCACTGTGGTTCCTGAACCAACCAACTGTTGGGTGACGTCTGTACACTGCCCAGAGTTCCATATGGGAAAATCAGGCAGTTAATAAGTGTAAGAAATAAATAAATAAATAACCTGGGTAGCCTTGGGCAAGTTGTGTCATCCCAGGGTGCCCCTCGAAGAAAGGAATGATAAACCACTTCTGAATATTCTGTACCTGGGGGAAAAAACCCAAAAGGTTGCAATAAGTTGGAAAATGACTTGACAAATATTATTTGAAATCCAGAGTGAATGGTCTGGATGGCTTAGTGGAACTCTAGGGTTGAAAGCATTTGATTGGAAGTTCAGTTCTGCACCATGCTTTCTGGGAGGGCCAGCCTTTGCAGCCTTGGCTAAGCTGCACGGTGCCTGAGTATTTTCAGCAGGAGAGGCTGATAACCCACTCTTAATACTTTATACCCAGCAAAACCTTGAGGAGGGTTGCCATCAAATGGAATCAGCACAAAGGCCCGTAATCAATATTAATACATCTACAATCAAATCCATCTTGGTGATTTTCACTTACATCAGGCATGTCCAAAGTCAGGCCCAGGGGCCAAATGTGGCCCGTTTTCAAATTTTGAATGGCCTGCAGCCTATTCTCCCCACCGTCTCAGCCTGTCACACATCGCCAGCAGCTGGATGGAGGTGGAAGCTTGCAGTTTTATGGTTTGCTTGCCCTCCCTGCCTCTGTCCATCCCCCCCAGCCACCTGCCCAGCCTACCCGCCCCCAGCTCCATTGCTGCAGAGTCCTCCCCGCCTCCTTGCATGTTATAGAGACTTGTCCACAGTCTGGCCCAGGGGCCAAATGCAGCTGAATGCTCGGCCCCCACACATTTTCACCTCGCCAAATCTGTCCATCCTTGCAAAAAATTTGGACACCTCTGACTTACATGGTACTAAACCATGCCCTCAACTTTAAAAGCAGAAGTGTTCTGCTTATATACCACCCCATACCATGTCAAGTAGTCTCTGGGCAGTTTACAGTTTTTAATTACAGTATGCAGACTACACATTGACCCACCCCACCCCTGCAAGCTGGGTACTCATTTTACTGACCTCGGAAGGATGGAAGGCTGAGTCAACCATGAGCCAGCTACCTGGGATTGAACCCCAGGTCATGAGCACAGTTTTAGCTACAGTACAGGCATTTAACTACTGTGCCATGGGGCTCCTGTTGAGTTCTGTTGGCTACCTGCAATCCTCACCATATTTGCAAGGACAGAGCTAGAAAAAAAGTAATCCTTCAAAACCCCAGTAGAGTTCTTTATCAGGGATTTTAGAAACAACTACCAGTAACCTCTGTGCTGTTTGCTGAGTAAATGTTTCCCAGGAACAAATCCAGGGAAGCCAATTTGAGTACTCATATAAAGCCCCTTGGGAAGAGCTGGGGAAAATGAACAGGCACGAAGAAAATATTTTAAGGGGTAGCCGAAACAACAAGGGACTTCATGGCATTGAATACTGACATTTCTTCTGTGTTGAAGCACAGAACATCTCTTGATATTTCCCATTGGGGTCCCTTTTGTCTCTATCGATTGAAATCACTGGGATTTTTAAAAAGTCTATAGGGAAAAGATTTCAAAATAAAAACCAAGTTTGTATTTGTTTTTATTGCACAAAAGCCTCCAAGGTTTGTGCAAGGGCAGGTCTATGGCTCTGTACTGGAGTCGTTGCAATACCACAAGAAATATTTCGATGGGCCTTGGGATGATAGAATGGCCCCCCTCCCAAATGTATGGCATTTTCATAATCAATTTATTAATTAATGAAAAACGAACTGGGTGAGTCCTACTCGTTTTATTCATTGTACCTCTCACAATAAGGAATTGTTTGCTATGTGTTCCTTCGATATATGTCTGGCCCTTTTTAATTAGCATCAGCTATGATGAAAAATGACAATACTCTGGAATCTCCTGTACAAAGGGGTACAGGGAGAAATGGGGTGGTTGTGAGGACAGCATAGTGACATTGGCAGATATAAATGGGTGTATGTCAAGAGTGAAAGCTTCCCACTGTAACTGTTGAAGACTTTTAAATTTTGGTAAAACTTTGCTAGATGTACAGAGACTAACAGAGGAGAATAGCTTCGAGTTCTTCAAATAATTTTTCCCTTTCTCATCAACTGACACTTAAGGTCTTAGTAACTCATCCTGAGACATTTATAGGACAAAGAATAAAAATGTTTCATTACTTGCAGCTGTGGACAGATTAACAGCAAACAATGCTGCTTGCAACAGAGAGGCAAAGGACTCAACAGAGAGGTGGGGTTCAGAGGTGGAATGGAATAATAGCTACTCTTTACCCAGAAAACCCTGGAAAATGGCCAGTATAAGTCAGAATCGATTGGAAAACACCCAAACAAATCAAGGGATAATTGCATTGAACAAGCTAGCACCCTTCCTGCATGTCTTTACACAATATTTTGATGTACGGACCATTCTCATGACATGGTAACTCCCAGGACACACACACACACACACACACACACACACACACACACACACACACACACACACACACACACACACACACACCACACACCACACCACACCACACCACACCACACCACACCACACCACACCACACCACACCACCAGGTTAATTCTCTGGCATCTCTGATAAGTTGTTTTGGTTAACAGCCCAGAGTTCTCATTTTGAGGAAAATCAGATTGTGGTATACAAATGGATGGATGGATGGATGGATGAATGAATGAATGAATGAATGAATGAATGAATGAATGAATGAATGAATACCAAACCATCCCATGTTGCAGGAATGGGGAAGAAGCTTGAAAAAGCAACTGATTATCAAGAATAGAAAGAAGAGAACTGATCCTTACTGGTATTTGTAGATATAGGAAGGATTGTGGACACCCATTACAATATTAGTAATAATTATTCAAGCAGAAGCAATGGCTTTTATTTTATGTACATAATTTGCCAGCTTTGTTCCAGCTTTGGGAACCAAAATGCCTTACAATTTCATTTTTAAAAAAAATAGCATTAAAGCCCATTAGTAAACCATTCAATCTATTATAATATAATGGACCCATTAGAAATTATTGCATTATTAAAACACTAGTTCAATTAGAACTCTTAAAATATTCCAATTAAAATGCTAATCACAGTTTGCATTAAAATACGAAAGAAAATCAGCACACACAAACATTAAAACCTTGCCCTTAATAGACCGTCAGTTGCCAAATGCATTGCAATTGATTCCGGTTCATTGGGTTGATTTTATTATTATTTTTTAAAAATCCCCTAGTTCACAAAGGGATCCTCATTTATTACACTGAACCCTAAGTAGGCTCATTGGAGAGTAAGGGAAGGGTAAGATAGATGGTAAGTTTCCCCACTCTCTACAGTGTAGGTGGTCTTGAGATTGTGTGAACCACCTCAACAAGGAGTTTTAAAGCTTGTATAAGATTCCTCATTTCTAGTTAAGATGCCAAGAACACAGCTAGTGTTTACTCTGGGGAAAAGAAAAGCAGTAATTGTCCTTCCACAAGCTAGGGAAACTGCACAATGTGTCAGATAATGACCCCATTTTGTGTTTTTGGGGGAGTCAGGACTCATCCTGGGAATCGGACCCATTTGCTCCTGTTGCTCTGTTGAGTCCCTCTGGGCCTACCTGCTGTAGCTACCACCACCACCACCACCACCTCTATCTCCAGAGGCAACAGACCTGGCTTCCTCTCTGTTAGACTGGTGCATGTGCAGTCCAAATCCTGAGTCCGAAGCCTTGGGAGCAAAGCTGAAGACTCAGTCACTTGGACTTGGGACTCCATCCTGAAGATGTGCCAACATCTATGTGTAACACAGCATCCTTACCAATATGAGATTTCTGTCCAGAATGCTTAGAGATCCATTGCCAACCTAGCCAAGGAGAAGAAGAATATTGCAAGGATTTACACAGTAATGAGAGAGCAAGTCTTCTTCGACTTTGAGTGATTTATGTGCTTGCAGTTGCAACTGAAGTCTACCCAGTTGTTGATAATTCTGTGAGCTACCTATTTATTTAGCTAGTTGTCTGTCTAATCAACATCCACCCCAAGAGGAATGTTACACAGAGAATGTTGTTTATGTTTCTTTTCTTTTTAAAAGCACACTTCACTCTTCTTTTAGAAAATTGCAAATGTTTTTTTAACCCATTCATCCATATTTTTACAATTGCTCTATTAAACACCACTTACAATTATCTTGTCTAAATTTTGAAAGTTCAGCCATCGCTCATATCTATCATTTGTTTGGATCGGCTTACAGAATGCAACAAGGGTTTATACAAGAGTCATCTCCTTGCCTACCAGAATTTATTTGGTTTCCTTTTCAGCTGCTGCATGCAGGATTCAACTGAACTGTCATATCATTCTTGGGTGCGGAGCCAAAGGTTGGACACAGCCTTCAGGTTGCGCAAATGTTTCAGCTCCCACTCTTGTTTACAGGATCCATCTACAGTGATTTCGTACTCTTTCACTTTCTCTGTGATTATGTGTGTGTGTTTTTGTGAGAGAGGGAGACTGAGAGAGAAAGAAAGAATAAGAAAGAGAGAAAGAGAGAGATGTCACAAAGTTACTGAGCCTTGTACTGCTTCTAACTCCACCTACTTGTGGAACTGTATCATCCAACGGAGGCTGGTGGCTCCATTATCAAGGGGGCAATGAATCCACCCCATTTTTTACATTGAACTTTTGGGAGGAATATAAATGCTTGTAGGATAGGGTGCAGTACCTTGGATAGCTCATGTAATGGTTGAGATTAAAAGGATCAGTAAACACATTGCTCCAGTATATGGAGGCCTATAATCGTTCCACACACTTACAAGCTAAATGCATTAACACAGGCAACCCATGTCACAACTTTTAGATGAAACTGCCAATAATTTACAGTAGGGCTGATTAACGGGGGAGGGGGGGGCTTCTGCACAGAAATTGATATGATGAGGAAGCAGAGAAATCAACCACCTAGAGTGGCCCTGCTCCCCAGCTTTTCTGCTGTAAAAATCTTTCCTAACAAAGAATTCACTTCATACTTCTTGGTGTTTTGTGGATAAGTCAATCTCCCAATGTTCCCTCACAGAAGACCTCATCTTTTCCTTCACCTTTTCTTGGAGAAGGCAAGAAATCAATCCAAGGTAAGCCAAGACAATGCTGAAGTCCACAGCTTCATGGGTTTATAGAACAATTTTCTCCATTTTCCTTTGCATAATTATGTTGTTGTTATAATTGTTGTTGTTCTTGTTGTTGTTGTCATTGTCACCATCATCATCATCATCACTGTTGTCGTCAGTGTCAGTGTCGGTATCGTCATCATCAACATCATCATCTAGGATAAGTTAAGGCTAGTTCCATCTTTGCTGTCCTTCTGCAAACAAAAGAAGACCTTTCGCTTCAAGCAAGCTTTCCCTTAACGAACATCTAACATCTGCCTGAATAGGATTCTTAAATGGATTGTTATGATGGTGGTGGGTGGGTGTATCCTTGGTATTCAGCCTTTGGTTAAACCTTCAATATTCCTGTTACCTGCCTTAGAGGTTTCTTCTTAGGCAATTTCTTTCTAAATAACTCCTCCCTATTGATTACCAGTCAACACCTTCCCTTTGGTTTGTCATACACTACATTTTCCCAGCCCACACTCTCACTGAGATTTCTTATTTTTTCCCCTCCCCAATCCTTATTTTCATGTAAACCTGCTGTTTGCTGTGCTAATTAGAGCAGCTGGCTTCAGCTGCCGGGGTTGAGCTCCCCAGAGAAATCAAGAAAAGAGGCCAGTGTTAAGAATTTCTACTTGCTATTTCGGAGATTTAAAATGTAAGCTTTGTGGCTTAATGAGAAAATAACGGGGTTCATTTTCCCTAGTAGTAGGAATAAGTTGTGGAGCTTGGTACATTCCATTGCCTTTTAATTTAGGAAGATGTAGTCCATGAGTTCAGCTGGCTGTCATCAAGAGGATGCTACTGATACTGAAATTACCTTTAATTGGACATTTTTTAAAGTTCATATTCTCTTTGGTCATAGTGAAGAAATAGACACTATTTCTGTGGCAAATTCATACCAGAGTTTGTGAAAGATTTCATAAGTGTTCAAGAGCTGATTAGCCATCTATGTAGATTCTAATAAAAATTATAAAATAAATAAAGGATGGCTTACCTCTTTGATTTGCCTCTGAAGCTCAGGAAATATTATTTGTCCAAATAGGACATCCCCTTTATGTCACCCATCTGAAAGAAGATAAGAGTGAATAATGGAAGGATGTGCAGTGACTCACACTGAGAAATGCAAATCTCTCACACTGTCTCTCTCACACACGTGCACATGAATGCACACACACACACACACACACACACACACACACACACACACACACACACACACACACACACACACACACACACACACACACAATGTAGCAATGACAAGAAAGTTGAAGGATGTGTTTTATAATTTAAAACCTTCATCCATAAATTCAAATGCTTGTGCAATTGAACTAGGTATTAGTAATAGGATGAAAAACCAAACAAACTCTTAGACTGTTCAAATGAAGACAAGGCTCTGATACAAGAGAGGAAATCCTAGTTTCTGTACAACCCCTGCTTGCTTCTAGGATTGTCAGATCAACAGCCTCGCCTTTGTCGACCTTTCAAGGTCAAGGGCTGAGGCCTGGGGACTTACCAATGCAACCAATGGAAAGTGTCATAAACTGTGCAAATGGCCTCAAATTAGGAAAATTTCAAATTTTCTTTCTGAATCTGAAGCACCTGTGGAGTTGGTTGCATCACTTTTTTTTTTTTGCATTGCTTCTACACTGGCTACATTTGTGCATGCTTTACATAAGAACATAGGAACGTAAGAAGAGCCCTGCTGGATCAGGCCAAAGGCCCATCTAGTCCAGCTTCCTGTATCTCACAGTGGCCCCACCAAATGCATCTGGGAGTGCACAACACGTCTCCTGATACCACTCCCCTGCATCTGGCCCTTGAAGTACCTTGGTTTTAAGCCTGGAGATGGCACATCTCCATCATGGCATGCATCTTGTGATGGATTTTTCCTCCAGAAAACTGTCCACTCTTCCTGGCCCTATGTCCATGGAGTTTTCTTGGCAGTAATACTGGAGTGGCTTGCCAGGCACCTACAGTACATGGTACTCCCTGGTGGTCACCCATCCAAACACTAGCCATGCCCAACCTTGCTTAGCTTCCAAGATCAGGTGAGACTGGATGGGTTCAACTGCCCACTATGCCAGCCTCTGTAGCCTTTGGCAAGCTACATAGTCCCAGGGTGGTCCCAGAAGCCATGGTGGACTACTTCTTGTGCCTAGAAACTCAGGAAAGATTTGTCATAAGGCAGAATTGACTTGATGGATGATGATGATGATGATGATGATGATTCCCACATGAAGTTCTTTGTACTTCCCCTTTAGTCATCTACAGCTTAAATTCTTCTAGAATAAGCCAAGGCATAACTTTCAGACTATTTCTCCCTGGTAAACTAAGCACCTATGCTGTGATTCTTAAGGGCATATGAGCATGCATGTATGAGCATATGTGCAAGCCTACTATATGAGAGCATGTAGTAGGCATGTGCATGGCCCACGTCCCCAGAATCATGGTGAGGATGTTTTATTCACAAGGTTGGAACCGTCTAAACACTAAAACTTGCCTTACCCTCCAAATAGGATTTCAGCCTCTCTATATGGACCCCCTCCTAAACTGAAATCCCAATGGGATTGTCCTTTGTGATCAACATAGAGGCTGCAAGATTCTCAGAAGCATTTAAAAATATCATTTCTATTGTGAGAACGTAGAAGAATAAACCTTGCGCCTGTTTGCTAAAATCCCTGGACCTACTTTTGGAAACTAGTAGGGTAAAAGAAGCTTTGTTCGATGCCATGAAGCTTTGGATGCTTTTTTGCAAAACACTGTCTCGGGTAATGGCGAGAGAAGTACATGGCAGCTCCGGATGAATTATTAGCTGAAGTGTGAATCTCTCAAAGCCTTTAAGCATCTCGGTCCGTTGCCATGGCGATGTTACTTAACTCGAGTGCTTGCCGTAGGAATATGGTTGCAGATGTTCTGCGTTCTTTTGGGTGCTGTGTCCACTTAATTGCCACAAACATTAACATTGAAATGTTTGTGAAGGCTGCGCTGAAATGTCAAAGCTTCCTCTTCATTACAGGTTTCCCCGAGCTCCCAAAAATGTTGAGACAAATATGCTCTCGATCTTCTCAGACTTTCTGATTTGAGGCAGACTCGTGCGCTGTTGAACTGTCTCAGACTCACACCACCGACGGCCTATATCAGCAAGCTTCCCAAACACAGCTTCTTCATGGGGCCTCCCAGGTGGGTTTAGGGCCACAACGTGGCATGGCGGTTTAAATCAAAGAGCTCTTTGAGGGTTCGCTGTCCCCTCATCCCACTGCTTCCATTATCCTGGCAGCTGTGATTGCAGGGATGATATTTAGTCCACATCTATTCCATATTTGGTAAATATTTCTAGCTCCCATAGCCTTGATGGCCTGTTACCATATTGGCCTAGTACAGTAGGTCCCCCGTATCCACTGATTCATTATCCGCTGATTCAGTTATCAACGGATTGAGGGGGGAAATAAAAAAAATTAAGTAGAGTGGCGTGGCCCACACCAGCTGGGCAGAACAGGAGCACCTGCCCGCCCGCTCACCAGCCAGCTGGGCTAGGGAGGAGGGGGCTGCGCGACCTGGGAGAATCCACCCTGCCTGCCCGCCTGCCAGCTAGGCTAAAGAGGAGGAGGAGGCCGCCGCGGCTGGGAGAGCCAGACCTACCTCTGCTGCTGTGTTGTTTGTGCCCATCCGCCCACCAGGCAAACTAATGAGGAGGAGGAGGAGGAAGAGGCCGCAGCACTGAGAGAGCCCACCCACAAGGTCAGTGGTGGAGGTGGCATAGTGCCATGGTCAGATTCCCAGGGGTGTTGGCAGGCTCTCCCACTGTTTTCACCAGGGCACCCCTGGATAAGAGCATTTCATTATCCGCAGGGCACCCGGGAAACAATCCCCCGTGGATATGGGGGTCCTACTGTACCTGGGAAACTTGCTAGCCAGCAAAGTTACTTTAACTCTGTCCCAAATCTCTTAAGAAATGTTGCTAGAATGTTATTGAGGCAAAGGAATTTACTGGATTATTAGAGACGGGCTCAAATCACGTCAGTCTGGTTTGGTAGAATTCAGATGTGCAGCAACACAGCTGCTGTGTGTTCCCTCTCCCATGCCCTGGCCAGTGGCACAACTCACAATCTGACGGACACTGCCTGGGTGCTCCTCCTTCAGCAGGGCTTTAGTCTGGATGGGAGCTCAGGTTTCCCTTCCCTGTTTTATTTATTTATTTATTTATTTATTTATTTATTTATTTATTTATTTATTTATTTACTGTTCCATCTAGCTGCATGGCTACTCTGGGCGGTTTACAAGGCTAAACAAATATCAATCCAGATGCACAATAAATAAACAATCCAACAATAAAAACATAATAAGTAATAAAACAATATATATCAGAGCATCAAAAAGGAGCAAGATGGATAGAGGGACACTCTTCTCCCTCTCACAAAAATACCAAAACTAGGGGACATCCACTCAAACTGAGGGTTGGGAGAGTGAGAACAGATAAAAGAAAATATTTTTTTACCTAGCACGTTGTTAATCTGTGGGATTCCCTGCCACAGGATGTGGTGATGGCATCCGGCCTGGATGCCTTTAAACGGGATTGAACAGATTCCTGGAGAAAAAGTCCATCACAGGTTACAAACCATGATGGAGATGTGTAATCTCCAGACTTTAAAACTGGGGTACTTCAAGGGCCAGATGCAGGGGAGTGGTATCGGGAGACAGAGATCTAATCTTGTGTGCTCCTAGAGGCATCTGGTGGGGCCACTGTGAAATACAGGAAGCTGGACTAGATGGGCCTTTGGCCTGATCCAGCATGGCTCCTCTTATGTCCTTATATTCTTAAGATGGCCTAAAACTAAACAAATAAGCAAAAATAAAGTGCATAAACAGCAAATCCTTAATAGCATATATTATTTATTTATTTAATAGTTATTTTCCCCGGCAGTCAGCCACTCCTCAGCTGGGCAGCAAAAATCCCTGCCCCACCTCCGAAGGAGGAGGTAGGGAAGGAACGCCCGAGTATCTGCCTGGACTGGAGAATCAATCACTGGCTGCCCTAATCACAACAGATGGGTTGTGAGTGGGGCAGCCAGCTGGGGTGGGAGTTACGGGAGGGAACCCATGGCATGTGTGATGCTGCTCATATGAATTCGGACAAATGGGGCTGCGTTGATTTGTCCCCAGCTCTGATAATATGGTGAGTTCCTTTGTCTAATTTGTGCCCATCTCTGTGTCTTATTCATTGTTTCACATGGCTTATCCACAGTATTAATAGTGCTGAATGAAGGCTCTCAGAAGTGCTGAGGTTGCAACTTCCAGAAGCAAACTGGAGCTGTGGCACTAAAGTGCTCTAAAGTTTAGCGCTAGAATATTCACAGACACTTATGAAGCAATGAGGAATCACTGCTCAGTACACCACAAATGCACCAATTCCCTGGTGAAGATTATGAGGAAGGAGAAAGGAGAACATTACTTCTTATTGTTCCCAATTTTATTGTCTCATCTGTGGTGACTTTGTTCACAACGCATTACATCTAAACTCTGATTGCTGCTCTTCCAAGTCACTCTCTCAGTCTTCCCTCTCAAGGTCTCCCGTGCATGGACCATGAGTGAACAGAATGGTAATGAACAGTTTGTGAGTGGGAATTGGGTACCTACAAATGTTTCTGGTTTGGTTTTCTGGCATCAAGTGGAACCCAATGCCCATCCTATGAATATTCACTGGTGGCTGGATGCATTTAAGTCAGTGGATTGGAGAAGTTACCCCACATTTTAATGTGAATCCTTGCTCCTAGGCCCAGCACTTTGGATATGCACTTGAAATCTAAAAGCAAATGCATTGACATCAGAGTCACTGGCTAGGGGGAGGGGATTTTCTGGATTCATTTTTACTACAAATCCCATAATTATACATTTTGGGAGCTCTATCTAACAGAGAGCTGCAGTCTGTGTGTGTGTGTGTGTGTGTGTGTGTGTGTGTGTGTGTGTGTGTGTGTGTGTGTTCTGTTGCTAGAGTTCTGACTAACTCTTTGTGACCCCATGTCCATGGAGTTTTTTTGGCAGGAATACTGGAGTGGCTTGCCAGTTCCTACTCCAGGCGCCTATAGCACCTGGTATTCCCTGGTGGTCTCCCATCCAAGTACTAACCAGGACTGACCCTGCTTAGCTTCTGAAATCAGGCAAGATTGGATGTGGTTCTGGCTTAATGTGGCGGTTCTGGGAGAGAATCTGCAGCTGGAAAGCTGTGAGGTTAGGTCTAAATCCTGGTCAGGCCTGGTAGTACACAGGAGTTTTCTTTCTGTACTGGAAGTAAGGCAGAGCTCAGCCATAACGCCTTCAAAATCTTCAAAGTCTGTAAGTTGTATGTTGCTCAGGTAGAACTCCCAGGATGGAAAATTTGGGGATGTGCAGCCCAAAAACAGCTGAAACTCCTTTCCCTATCATTTCTCATGCCTGCAAATCCTAAATGGCATTACATGTTTGTCTGTGCATGTAAGCTTGTACAGTATTTGAGAAATGTCTCCTCTCATAGATATAAACATATTATGATATTTAGATGTAAATATGCTATCAGTGCATATATAACAATCATGAATTTCTTTGTCTGTTTGTTTAATTTAATTTAATTTAATTTAATTTAATTTACTCTGATGATAATGTTTTGCACAATCTGTTTTCCTTCTCTAGTTTTCATTTTTTTTAAAGTAACCTGATCTGGAACCAACTGTGTCCCAAGTAGGGATATATTTGAACACTGCCAATGTTTCTGAGTTGTTTGCAGAAATTGTTCCAAGCAGAATAATAAAACAATTAGAAGGATATTTCAGGAGCCTGCCTAACATTGGGTATTTGTACACAACCCCTAAACTCCGCAGCAAATGGCTGCCAGCTCTGGAGCTTACAATTGTTTCCCCACCAGCTCCGGAGTTTGTAGGAAATTAAGTGTGACCACGCCCACCTAAGCACGTCCCAGCGCACTTTTCTTGTACCTGCTCTAGGAGGGTGAAAATCCCCAGGTCCAGATTTAATCTGGTGAGTGCGGGGCTCTCCTTGCTTCTGTTTGGTTTTTTGCCTCCCGCCCCTTTAAGAGAAGGGGCGGGAGGCAAAAAACAAACAAACAGAAGAGAAGGAATCAGGACAACGACGGGGCTCCGGGCAGCTTCGGAGGTGAGCCTGCATTTTTTCCTCTTTTTTTTCCTCCCTCCCCTCACGCAGACAGGAGCAAGGAAGTGCGGAGGGGTGGGGACGCAGAAAGAGCAACGAACCCCCAAGATCCCTGGTCCGAATTTAAGTGGCCAGCGGATCTTAGGGGTCGTGTGAAAAGGCCCATTGTGGAAGCACATTTTTTACTTTCATCAACAAGTCAGTTATCCCAATGTACACACCTTGGTCAACCCAATTCCCTTGGGAACTCTTTCTGAATTAAGCAGGATTTTCCAAAGCACTTGTTTCATCATCTGTAATCGGTGAAGCACAAACATGTGGAATTAATAGTTAGAAATGATGAGTGAATTCCTCTCTGTTGAATTTAAAGTTAGCCCTATATTTATGAGCTTTCTCAAAAGCAGTTCACCCATTTCCCCAGATATCTCTCCCAGTTCATGGTGTTGGCATATGCATGTAAGTGTACCACATGCATGCACATGGATTTGGTTGCATCTCTTCCCCCAGGAATTGTTTCTTAATATTACTTATTACTAGAGATGGGCATGAATCAGAAAAATGGCATTTTGTTTGCTGTTTGTCATTTGGAGGGTCCATTTCAGTTCGTTTCCGTTTTTTGCGAATTTTTTGCAAAAACAATTATTTTTGTTTTTGTTCATTTCGTTACCATTCGTTACTATTTATTTCAAATTTTTGTGATTTTTTAAAGGATTTTAAGCTATTCACTCATATTGCAGTAACGGAAACGAAAGGCACGACAAAAATTCCGGTGTTTCTCTTCGTTTTGTTTCATTTTTGAGACAAAATTTGTTTGTCATTTCATTACATAACAAAATGAAAAAAACGAAAACAGAAATGAAAAATTGTTCATTTCGTGCCCATCTCTACTTATTACCCTTAGTAAGAGCAGCCTGGGTATTCAGCTCTCACTGTCACCAGGCTAGAAGGCTTACAGAGGAAAATGAGAGTGGATTTTGTTTCTGGAAGGTGTGATGACTCCTGCATTGTAACCTCAGCATCACTCCAAAGACGTCATTGGTTACCTAACTCAGATACATCCTCCTAACATACTTTTTCCCCCAAGAATATGGCTTCTTCTTCTGTCGTGGAATCCAAGCACAACTCCTGTACAGCTTTCTCTGCATTTCAAAGCAGAAGTGACATTTTAACAGCCACACAGCAGCAGACACAAGTCTTGGAAAACTCCGATCTGGCAAGCTTCAATAAGACTTTGTGTGCTTGTGGTTCCTGATGAAGCAACAGGTCTACAGTACCCTGTCCAAGGTGCAGATGTTTTGTTTTGGATGACTCAGAAGTTGTTTCACCAGAAGTACTATTTCCTTTCCAACATGGATCATTTGCTAGTTCTTCCACTGTAAGTTAATCATCTTAGTCCCCTTGCTTTAGCTGGAACAGTAAACCACCATATAAAATGTTTCCCAGAAGGAATCAAAGGCAAAGGTTTTAAAACCAACAAAGGGCTGCTTGAAAAAAACAGCCTGGTCCCTAGAGTTCAGAGCAATCAATAAGAATGCCATCAGAAGGAAGAGGTTAAAGTTAAGGAGCACAATATATCTGTTAAGCAGGCTTAGCAGTTCATGCTATTTCAAAACCACCATAAAGGTTTCAAAGAAAATCTCAGATGGAGGAAGAGGCTAGGTTTAAATATCTTTAATACACTCAGCTATAAAACCATTGGTTAACCCAAACGTGGACTGCACATTTTGAAAATCTGATTTTTCCATTCCAGGTCATAGAAGAACTTATGTGGGAAATGACCCAGTCCAAGTTAACAAGTTGGATCGATCTCTATTTGAAACCAGGTAGGTTGTGTGACATATCTAGAAATGACTATTAACTACATTGGGGTCTTAAGTGCTCAAGTACCTTTATGGAAAAAGTATATGGCTTTGATAAATGTTACTGAGAAAGGTCTACATCCAGTTGTCAGATGCAGCAGGAGTATCAAATGAAGGGTGAAAAGGGTCCCTGGGGGCTTTACACCAGCACACTATACTGATCTGAAGAATCATCACTCATTCTCATCAGTTTTGGAAAGCACAACACAATGAGTCACCTTGCCAAGAAATTTGGGCACCTTGTAAAATACCTGGTCATGTGCTAAGTTCAAGAAAACGGCTCTTTTAAAGTTAGCACAGAAGGACTGTTGGCATTTTAAGAGACTACTATTTCACACTTCCCTCACAACTTAGGGCAGCTCAACATCATCACACTATACTGTAAGTGAAGTTCTTCTTCTAAAACCCTAAGCAATGTTGCTTCTTAGTTCGTTAAAAACAGCTCCCACAATATTCAGATCTGTGAAGACATAAATCTTAAGGGGGAGGGGTAAATGTATACTGGAAACGTATCCTTTTGTACACAGTTTGTAATTAAATTGATTTATGGCCAGCCTACGTGCTTCATAAGTGGGTCCTTAGCTTGCTGTGGGTTGTGTGGCTTCTGTTTGCTTTGGATTTTGAGGCTAACCTGGTGGCTTGCAATCTGCTTCCATCTATTGACATGCAGTTGATTCCATCGTGAGGCTCATTCTTTACATGTTCAAGATCTTTGGTGACTCCGGCACCATCTTGAACTGATGAAAAGAAGTTGCGCACAGCTGCCTTTTCAAATAGCACTTTACTCCCCTCCTAATGAGTTTATTTTTTTTGCTGCTTTAGGTGCCATTCCAGCCCACAAGCACCTCTTCCACTCAATATGTACACACATAGGCTTGAGACCTGAATACCTGATGGAGCCTATCTTCCAAAGATCAACTGAGGACCGTCCCACTAGAATGTCACAGACACTCTCTCTCCGAGTGGCCATGCCCAGGGTGGCTCAGAAATCGGTAACCCGAAACCTCACCTTCTCTGTGGCTGGCCCCTCGCTTTGGAACCAACTTCCAAGTGAGTTGAACCTTGCACAGTCTCTGCCCACCTTTAAAAAAGCATTCAAAACCTTGCTTTTTCAGGAGACATTTGGTGACCTTTAATTTTTTTTTTTAAATTCTGTGCTGACATCTTGCCGATGATTTTGTTGATCACTTTGTTGATTTTTTTTTAAAAAATTCTTATTTTACCTCTTTTTTTGTTGATCGTTGTACTGTGTGTTTACATTTGCTCCCTGATATCCCTATTGTTAACCGCCCGGAGTTCCTTTGGGAAGATGGGCGGTACAAAAATAAATTAAATAAATAAAATAAGAACTAGTAAACTTAACAGAACTCACTGCTGATGCCCAATCCCTAAAATGGAACAGATTGAGCAGTTTGGCTCTTAGTTACAGCAAGCTTAGTAGAATTGCTCTGTTCTGAGGAAGAGGTTTCTCACTAGAAGACAGCAGAGACAAATGACAGGGAAGAGGTAGAGCTTTTCCTCTGAAACATCCCAGTGGTGCATGTCAAAGTACTGGGCTAAATATATCATCACCTAGGCCCAGCAAGGATATTCAACAGACCTCAAAAGGAGGCAGAATAGACTTAAACCCATGAAAAGAGTTTCACAGGTCCTTCTTTCTCAGGCGGCACCCCAGAAGATATGTTAAAGAGGAGGTAATGTAGAAGACTTGAGCCAACAGTTGTAATAACTCTAAAGTTCTTTCTTCCAAAAGCAGAATAAAATGCCAACTTTGGTGCTGTTGGGTCATGCAGTGAAAAATAAGTAGATAATAAACTTTCCAAATGGGAGGCAAAGAAGGCTTTCACTCTTGACTGCAGCACAAATATATGACATTTGTATTTAATGGGGAAGCTTTTATTATTAGCTCAGCTCTTCCTACACTGGAATAATTACACAGTTATGCATAAATCCAATCATATCTTTTTTTTGAAAGATCCATTTTAATGTTGTCCATCAATTACGTCTCATCCTTTCATTAACTGATCATTCATAGGACTGAAAGGTAGAGTGAAAGAAAGAGCTTGGAGCTTTTTAATGGATGTTGTTGATTCACTCAGCAAATGCTCAACATTTCCAAAGAGAAGGAAGGTTTTCCACATCAGTAATTGGGTGGTAGCGGATTATTCTCTCCCTTCTACTTAAATATCACCAAGTAACACAAGGATGGGTGGATGGGAAATGTCAAAGTATTCAAAACATATCCACTTAGCAACTCTCCAACTGTCTTCAATAATGTTGCTCCAGTTGTTTTTGGAAGAACTGCAGGCCTCAAGCCCTAACATAGCTCAGTGTTATAATTTAAGAAGGACCACCCTCTGGCTGAAACTGCCCCCTAGTCCAAGGCCTCCCCAAGCCCAGTAGAATCTTGACAACAAGTCTTCATACATGATCCCCACCAACATCAACCAGGACATCACACAAAGCCCTATTAAAAGCCTATCCTATGGATCAAATTAGCCAAAACAATTCAAGTATCACAAGAAGCAGAGAAGCATACCTCCTTATTCAGGCCCATGCCACTACCCCGGCAAGAGGAGAGGGTGAACAGCTAGACCCACCATAAAAAAAATGGTACCAGGATACAGAAGATCTCCTCATTAAGATTAGGAGCTGGGCCTGCTCTTTTGTTTTTATTTTCTCCTTCCATGAACTTCCTAAGGCACCCCCTGGGAAATGCTCCAGCATTGGGATGGACAGAGTCATATTATCTTCCATTGAGTACGTGACATAGAAGTCCATGTGAAGCAAACCGGAGTCCCTCTACCATCAGTAGTTTTTTCATCTGCTGCTGGGCTTCTAACTTTTTGGCAATTGAATACACCTCCATTGGCTCAGGTGAAGCATGATCTGATGCAGGGTGGTGGTGTTCTGTAGCCTTCCTTCCTTCCTTCCTTCCTTCCTTCCTTCCTTCCTTCCTTCCTTCCTTCCTTCCTTCCTTTCCTTCCTTCCTTCCTCCTGTGTGACTGGCTGAATCACATTAACCAAGAAAAATATGACTTCCCAGGGGGTGAGTTCATTGCAAAGCTACCTGCATTATTTCCCCTCTGTGTAGTCATACCTGAGATTCAAAAGAATTTCAAAAGATCTATGGGCATGATGCTTTTTAATTCCTCCTTATAAGGGCAGTGGAGAGAGTCCAACTTTTCTCCATTTCCTGTGCTTTCTCTCTTTCCCTACCCTTTCTCTTCCATTTATCTGACATTAGTGGTACTGAATTCACAAGATAGACTTCAAGGATCAATACTTTAGTGGTAGGATAAGGAAAGGATATTCTTATCTAAGGTAAAGAGTGAAGTGATGCATGGATTCAAACTTTAATATTAGAGACCAAGAGATCTGATAGTGCCACTGGGAATCTGTGCTCCATCTTATGGTCACCCTTAAACCACACAAACACACTGGTTTGTTCCATTTTTAAGCAGTTGTACAAAGACAGGGTTTGTCCCTGCTGGAGACATCAGGGTGAATAATTGGCCATCTGTTGAGGTCTTCTAACACACGGCCCAAACTGTTGGCTTAACAACCGTTTGCAGCTTTTCTGAAAGCAAAATTCTCTTGTGCTTGGTTGTCGGAGATGCATATATATAAAAACGGCTGTTGTAACACCTCATTCCACCAAGAGCTAAATATTACAAACATCGCTAGAAAATGAATTAGGTTTGGAGTCAGCTTTGGAAATGCAAGGAAACCCTATTAGATGGAAGGTTACATCTGGGGTTGACTCGGTACATAATAAATCATAGTTTCAGAATGGTAATAAGGCTGCCGGAGGCAGAATTTGATTGGAAAAAAAGTAATTATGTTGACACTTTCATAATGCTGCTTGGCTTTGTATTCAGCAGAGTTGAGGAAGGCATCTTTAGAAAGAATTTGTATTGGCCAATGGAGGTCATGGGGTATTATTGCTTTTGCTCAGTTTTATAGACTCCCACACAAGCCAGTCTGAGAACAGGGTTTCAGATCTGCCTTGGGGCTACTTCAAATGTATGCTTGTACACAGCTCAGATCTACTTTTTAGCAAGATAGCGTGACGAGGGACTCGTTCCTATTTTGTTCAACCTACTGGGAAATATATGACAGCTACCTGGCTCTCACCACAATCCTGTCTAGTCTTTTTTGTTGTTGTTGCACAGTGAAAAACCTGTTGCTTAGACCCACAACCAGGCCACAAGGGCAACAGAACGTTCTGAAACCAGATGGAATTGAGCATGTTCAGGGCAGCACCGTAGTGCATATGGAGTTATCACAACTGGTAAGAGTGGGTAGCAAGGTCCTTCATGAATCCACCCACCTATCCATCTCTTTTGTTTTCCCTGTGTTTGTTCTTTGCTTGCTTGATTATTAGTATTATTTTTATTATTACTATTCCCTCTTGCTGGGTACTTATTGTCTTGTTGTTGTTTCATTGTGGTTTCTGTGTTTTTGGTTTTTTTCTTATTCTTTTCTTTCTCTAGATTATTACCATTATTATTATGTTTTGTGCTGTTTGATAAATCATTGTTGTTAACCACTCAGAACTCCCATTTGAGGAAAATCGGATTGCAGTATACAAATAGAAAAATAAATAAATAAACTAATAAATAAATCTAATCCTGAAATGGCTTCACTACCTTTCGTATTGACAAATGTGCTGTGCAAATATGCTCTTCCTTGCATCTGTGTTGACTCTCTTGTATTTCAGCTTCCATGGATTCTGTACAGATTCTGATTAGGGATAGATTTTTCCTGTTTAAGTGAAAGAAATCACCCACACCCCACACCATGCTTTCTTGTTCAGCTTTGTGTTTGCTCTCATTGCTGAAAGAGACCCTCTGACACAAAAATGATATGGATTCATGAAAGAGGGGGCACCTCAAAGTTTCACATTTTGTGTGGATGTTTCCTTCTTTCATTTAATTTTTCTTTCACCTTTCATCTATCAAATCATTCAGGAAATCTTTTGTCCAATAATGTTATGGAGGCTGCTGTCAGCCACCAATCAGAACACCCAGGAGCAGGAAACAGGTATTTTTAATCTGTAGAAGGGTCAGGAATAGTTGGGACTAGACATGGGCACGGAGTGGCGAAAATCTCGTTTCCGTTTTCGGTTCTCGTTATCATTACGTAACGGGTAACGGTAACGAGAATTACTCCGCTCCAGCTCAAACCCGAACCCAAAAAAGAAAAATTAGGTCTGATTTTTCGTTGTTGTTCATGGCATCACGGCGATCGCGCGATGCCAAGCAGCACAGAAAAACAGTTAACCCCCCCGATTCCCGGCCAAAAAAGCAGGCGAAAATATGCCTGCCTCAGTGAGGGCACCTACCAGAGAGGGGTGGTTTCTGGGGGGTCCCCGGCCTCCCCCCTCTCCTGTCCTGGGCTGCTGGTACCAGGCTGGGGGGGGCATCCTCGTCATCTCCATTTGCCATGCGGTGGGGGGGATCCAAAATGGCGACCGCAATTTTTTTTAATCGTGGTCCAAAAACCCACCAAAGTACCACAGAAACATTTGAAAATTAGGTATTTTAAATGCCTGATTTTTTATAGTAGCAGCAGTGGGTTTTTCTTGCAATAAAACGTCTCCATTGATTTTATTTTATTTTATTTTTATTTTTTATTTTTACACCTGCGCAATGATGGGATGGCCATGGGATGGGACCATGCAAATTTTTGGACCCATTCCACCAATCGCATGGCCAGGTTTTGACTGAGACTTCTGGATGTGCCAGAGGGCATAAAAAGCCCACTAACCCTAACCCTAACCCTAACCCTAACCCTAACCCATACACCAGTACACTGTCCTTCTTAGTGGGTCAGAGGCACCCAGAGGCGCAGCCCACTAACCCACCCTAACCTTAACCGTAACTAGCCCTTACCCTAACCCCAACCCTAACCCAGATCCGTACGCAAGTACACTTTCCTTCTTATTGGGTCACAGGCACCCAGATAGGTGCCTCCCACAGCCCAATATCCCCTACCCCTATCCCATTCCCTAACGCTCCCCTTCTTAGTGAGTCAGAGGCACCCAGAGAGAGAGGTGTCGCTGCCACTTACCCCCCACCCTAACATAATGTAATGTAATGTATGGTATGTGGCGGCTTTGCGTTACGCTTCCCTTACCTTACCTTCTTAGTGGGTCAGACGTCAGAGGCACCCAGAGAGGTGCCTCCCAGAGCCCACTTATCCCAACCCCAACCCTAACCCCAACCCAATTGACAAACGACAAACGGAAACGACAATTTTTTGAAAATGATCGCGACAAACGGAAACGACCCGAAAAAGACCCGCCCTGAAAAATGACAACTCGAAACATCATTTTTTCTGGTTGTGCCCATCTTTAGTTGGGACTAGGGATGGGCATTTCGTTTCAGAACCAGTAGGTTACGAAATGAACCATCCGAGCCCAAGTGGTCCCGGAAACCGGCTGATACACACAGATCCAATTGTTTTACCTTTTTCTGTCTCACACAGGGTTAAAATCCAATGAGGAAGCATGCTGCGACATCATCTGTGCTAGATCTGTGATGCTGGCCAATCAGGAGCTGTGTAGGGACAGGCATCCTCCTGCCTCCCTCTCTGATTGGCCAGCAGCATGAAGCAGGAAAGATGACATCGCAGTGTGCTTCCTCATTGGATTTTAACCCTGTGTGAGACAGAAAAAGGTAAAGCAATTGGATCTGTGTGTATCAGCCGGTTCTGAGCACCACCTGGGCTTGTGTGGTTTGTTTACTAACCTACTGGTTCCGAAATGAAATGCCCATCCCTAGTTGGGACCTAGAAGAGAGTGGGACCTGGAAGAGAGTGCTATTTCTTTGCTTCAATAGAGCCTGGTGCCCTCTGTCTTGATTTGTTAGCTAGCTGCCTGATTCTGTGGTGCAACTTTGGGTCCATTCCTCTTTTTTGTCTTGACCTTTTTTTGGTATTTCCCCCAGTTTCTTTGGAAAAGTTTCCTCCTGCTGATGTTTACTAGTGTGCCTCTCTGGGATTAATTTCAGGCCCACTCCCATTTCTCTGGAGATTTTCCCTCTTTGGTACTTTCCTCTCTTTTTTGTGATGATGATGATGATGATGATGATGATGATGATGATGATGATGATGATGATGATGATGATGATGATGATGATGATGATGATGATGATTATTGCTGTCTGCTGTTGCCTACCAGAATCAGGAAAAATACAGGAAAGCTCAAGGGGTGGTGATGGGGAACCTCTCCACGTTCCTGTACCTTAGTCTGAGAGGGAGGATTTGCCAACTTTTCCAGTAGAATTATTTTCTTTTGCCTTGCTGACACTTTTAATTTTTTTTAATTGAATTGTGTTTATGGTGCTTTGGAGCTTTTTTGGACTAATGCCAGGAAACATGAATGGGAGAAGAATGAAATGAAATGACCCACTTTGCGTCAATGGAAAGGCTCAGAACATGGGCAAAAGAACATAAAAACAAAAAAGGCATTCCCCTGTGCACATCTGAAGTTCGACCTACAGTGATATAAAGCCAGGGCATGCCTTTCGTGGGGTGAGCGCTCCTTCTTTATCTGACTCGCACATGATTTCTAACTTGTACATTTAAGTTTGTTTAGTCCATTGAATCATAAATGTAACTGCGCTTATGTTGTTTTCACTCCTCAGGTATTCACCATTGCCTTTGGCTCTCTTATTTTAATGCATGCCTTTTTGACACCACGCACAGTTTAAAAAAGGTGTATTGTGCTAAAATGCTGCAGATCTATTTTACCTTCCCACCATGAGTTCTGTTTTCGAAATGCAGAAGCTTGTTCAGACAGGGTCAAGCAGCCGCTTGCAAATACTCATTTTGTGCCAAAAATAGATTAGAAAAAAAAACCCTGACAATTCTTCTCTAAAATGTACTTACAGCAGCACAAACCACTCTGGGTTATTCCTCGTCTGACATCGAAATGAGTTCTTAATCTGTCCAAGCAGTGCACTCTCTATAACTTACTGACCTTGCAAGATGAATGTTAAAGCTTTGCTTAAAATCCAGGTAAATTATATCCCTCAGCTTTTTAAGGCATAATCCTTTATTTCTAAACTTTGCTGATGATCTGGAATCACACTGTCACAGATATTTGCCCTGCAGCCATGCTTGATTAAGACACCTCTGATGATATGCACTATGTCTCCCTCTTCTGAGAATAAATCTTTTAGGTATGCATATTAGAGGGGGATAATTCCCTTGGAGAAATTGGCTTCCACTGAACTCCCCTCTTGGCTCTTTATTTATTTATTTATTTATTTATTTATTTTATTATTTATATACCGCCCATCTTCCAGAGGAACTCCGGGTGGTTTACAACAACAACAATAATAACAAACAAGATAATAGTAGGGAAAAAAAGCAATAATAATGAAAATGAAGGGGAAAATCATAATAATAAACATAATAAAACGGCAATAAAAATTCACTGGCAAGATGGTGGGACCAAAAAAAAATTAAAGTTAAAGGTCACCAAATGCCTTGTGAAACAGCCAGGTCTTTAAGGCTTTTTAAAAGGCTGGCAGGGACTGTGCAAGGCGCAACTTACTCGGGAGATGGTTCCAAAGCACAGGACCAGCAACAGAGAAGGCTCGGTTGTGTGTCACTGTTTTCCAAGCCTCCCTGGGCGTGGCCACCCAGAGTGAGAGCGCCTGCGACATTCTAGTAGGTCAGGCCTCAGTTGATCTCTGGGAGATTCGCTCTGCCAGGTATTCAGGTCCCAAGCCATGGAGGGTTTAAGACTGGCCTAGAAATCTGACACTCCCTGAACATTTAGAGTGGAATCTTGTTGCTCATTTGGAAGGCAAACAGTGTAAAGATGCCATCACTCCTAAGGGTAATTAATGAGTCACTGCTGGGATTCTCAAGGGCATGTGCACCTATTGGCTTGGAGCTCAACGATTTCAGCAGGGACTCATTAATTGTCAGCAAGTAAGCACTGAGAATGACATCATTTGCTTTCCACATTTTCCCCCTAGGATTTTTTTTTAAATGGCTCAGAATCCCCTTTGTACATCCTAGGGGGTGTAGCAACATTTTTCAAGCATGTTGAAAGGACTCAACACCCTTGAGACGCCATATCCCCATTAAAAAAAATTAAACTATATGGCCATTAAGATGTGGGGTTCGACAGTCAGGGTGATGGTGGATAGAGTATGGTACACCAAGCTGCGTAAAACCTGGTTGAAATTTATAGTTAGCTATGGAGAATCAATCCAAAATGCCAATGGACCATGATGACACCTCAAACATCTCATGTGTTTTGAAAACCCTATGATGGCACTGTAAGTTAGAAAGAAAAGTGCATACCAATATGAGAAAGCGCATGGGTTTTTTGGTTTTTTTTGAAGAAACAATTTGGAAGTGGATGAGGTCCCACTTGGAGGTCCTCCGAGATCCAGGGACCCTATTATCAGTGTTGTGAGAGATGAGATTCAGGAAAAAGAAAGATAGCAATACTTAGTCACAAATGCAAGCATGACCAAATGCACAGTGATTTGAACACCCCTTCCTTTTGTTAAAACAGAGAATGACTCCCAAAATGTCTGGTGAAAGAATGAAACTCAGAGTTTTTCTCTCACATGTCTTCCAGAATTCATTTTTGTAGTTAAAATCATGCCAAATTCTTTCTGTCTTGTTTATGTAGAAATTTGTCAATTTGTGCAATTTTCAACAATAAGTCCTGCCTTTCGTATCACATTACTGTGCACAAGAACAGGAAACCACACCATTTTCTATTTCTCTGTGAAATGGTGGCCAAACCCCTGTTGTTTATTGTAACACATCACATCAGATTAGGTCCGTTGAATCAATGGGGGTTTGGTGAGTTTATTTCTCTTTAAATTCCAAGGATTCAAATGAGACTTCTCTAACTGTTATTTACCATGCTAAATCATGAAAGAGCTGTCTTACTAAATCCCCATTGATTTCATTTTTCTAGTGTGTTTTGCTACACTAAAGGAATAGAAGATCAAGGAAGTGAGTCAGTTTTATCTAGAATTTTCTCATTTGCGAAAAGGGTCCCTCCCTTCCCCACAAAACCATATTGTGCATAGTGTACAAACTGAATACAGGGGACCCTCGTATAACAAACGGTTTGTATAACATAAAATCTGTACAACATAAAAAAATTCCGGGGATAGGGGAAATTTGCTTAACATCATGATCTATGGGGCGAATCCATACAGCATAAAAATGGTCACAATTAGGGATTACTCCATTTTCAATGCATTCCTATGGGAACTGGGAGTTGAGTCATGGCTACTGGACTTCTTTTTTGAGAGATAGAAATGTTTCGCTGTTCATCCAAACAGCTTCATCGGTCCAATGAAGCTGTTTGGATGAACAGCGAAACGTTTCTATCTCTCAAAAAAGAAGTCCAGTAGCCATGACTCAACTCCCAGTTAAACGAACCTGGATGACTGAGAATCTTCACAGACGTATTCCTATGGGACATTTGTATAAAGGAAAGTTTGCTTAACATAATTTCATTGGGAACAAATTAATTCCTTTATACAAGGTACCACTAGAGATGGGTACGACTCAAAAAAATGGTGTTTCGTTTGTCGTTTGGTCGTTTAGGGGTCCGTTTTGGTTCGTTTTCGTTTTCATGACTTTTTTGCAAAACAAATTCATTTTCGTTTCGTTAGGTAACGAAACAAAAAAATGAAAACGAAAATGAAAAATTGCTGTTTCGTTAGCATTCTTTTTAGTTCAATGCATCTGCTGCAACGAAAACGAAAAACACGGCAAATTTATTTATTTATTTATTTATTATTGAATTTATATCCCGCCCATCTTCCCACCGGGAACTCTGGGCGGCGAACATAGCAGAACAAATCAGGGATACACATAGTAGGTACACTACAACACAATAAGGAAACATAATAAGCAGATCAACATAGATTAATAAAAGCATATTTAAAAAGAACAGCAGCAGGGGCGCACCCTTTAATTAAGACCTCACCGCTGCTATGTCAAAAAATTCGAGCTAGGTATTGATGGCGGGAAAAAAAAAAAAGGCTAAGCTAGGTCACCAAATGCCTCGCGGAATAGGATGGTCTTCACCGCTTTACGAAAGGCCAGCAGGGACTCTGCAGAGCGCACTTCGCTGGGAAGGCTGTTCCACAAGGTTGGAGCAGCCACCGAGAAAGCCCGGTTCCGGGTCATTTCGTTTTCGTTTTCGTTTTTTTAAAAAAATTGTTTCATTTTCGTTGCGTAACGAAACAAAAAAACGAAAACAAAAACGAAAAATCGCTCGTTTCGTGCCCATCTCTAGGTACCACTGTAGACTGGGTAGCCGGAGTATCATACTGTAGCTACTGCCTTCTTGCAAGGACATCCAAATTAAAATAACCATCTGTGTTAATGAGCCTAGTTCACTTCTGCTAGTTAAGAAGAACTCTGCTTTGCTTCATAAAAAGGGAGTGGGACCCCTACATGCCCACAAAGACAATTTTGCCTGAATTATGGACACCTTATAGACTTTTTAATATGTCTCCTGTTTCCTTTAGACCTACGTGGATGTAGCAAAGCAGAAAGGCAATGGAATTATCAGAGTGCCGCATGCAGCACAGCAGGGGAGGAGCTTATCTGCAGGATGAGCATCTACTGATTCACTTATCTGGAGTCTGGAAATATTAAAATTATTAAAAGAAAGATCCCATAAATACACTATCTACTGCATTTTGAACAACAAAGTGACTGACATTGGCTTCCAGAGAGAACCAGAGACCATGATATGTATTGTATTGTTGTTCAGTCATTCAGTCATGTCCGACTCTCCGTGACCCCATGGACCAGAGCTCACCAGGCCCTCCTGTCTTCCACTGCCTCCCGGAAGTTGGTCTAATCCATGTTGGTTGCATCGATGACACTGTCCAACCATCTCTGCCCTCCCCTTTTCCTTTTGCCTTCCATCTTTCCCAACCTCAGGGACTTTTCCAAGGAGTCCTCTCTCCTCAGGTGGTGGCCAGAGTATTGGACCCTCAGCTTCAAAATCTGTCCTTCCAGTGAACATTCGGGGTTGATTTCTTTCAGGATGAGTTTGATCTCCTTGCAGTCCAGGGAACTCTCAAGAATCTCCTCCTGCACCACAGCTCAAAAGCATCAGTTCTGCAGCGATCAGCCTTCTTTATGGTCCAGCTCTCAATTCCATACATTACTACTGGAAGGAACATATGTCCACGCTGTCACTATCAGAATTGGTTACTAGAGGGAGCCAAAGATCATGATATGCATAGTGTTTGCTTATAGAGATGGGCACGACCAGGGAAAATGACGTTTTCGAGTTGTCGTGTGTCGGAGCCGGCCCGTTTCGGCTCGTTTCCATTTTTTGCGAAATTTTCCAAAAAATTGTCATTTTGTTTGTCGTTTTTTCGTCTGTTGTTAGTACTGGTTTGGGGGGGAGCGGGCTTCTGGAGGCACCTCTCTGGGGTGGGTGCCTCCTCTGGCCCGCTACAAAATGGCATGCATAGCCAATTGGATATGCATACCAAGTTGAGTAGAGAGGCACCTCTTTTGTGGGTGCCTCTCTCTGTTGACCACAGGCCCACTGCTAACTGCAGTGTCACAGTGCGCACACTGGGGGAAGGCTCCTCCTCAGTCTCGGCGCTCTGTGGTTCACCAAGAAGGGAACTGTACTTGCGCGAGTGCAATGCGAGTACAGATTTGGCTTAGGGTTAGTGGGGTTAGCGCAAGGGCTAGGGTTAGGGTTGTTACGGGTAAGGTTAGGGTGAGTTCGTGGGGTGCACCTCTGGGTGCCTCTCTGACCCACTAAGAAGGACAGTGTACTGGCGTATGGGTTAGGGTTAGGGTTCGGGCTACGGTTAGTGTGCTTTTTATGCCCGACAGGCACATCCCAGAAGTCTCGGTCAAAACCTGGTCAAGTGGCCATGCAATTGGTGGAATGGCTCCAAAAATTTGCATGGTCCACTCCCATGGCCAGCCCATCATTGCGCAGGTGTAAAAAAATAAAAATAAAATAAAATAAAATAAAATCAATTGAGACGTTTTGTTGCAAGAAAAACCCACTGCTGCTACTGTAAAAATTCAGGCAGTTTTAAAATAGCTATTTTCGCATGTTTCTGTGGTGCTTTGGTGTGTTTTTGGACCACCACGATTTCAAAATAAATAAATATTGCTTGCAGTCGCCCCATTTTGGATTCCCCGCCCGCACCGCATGGCATGGCGAGTTGGCGAGACGATGAGGATGCGCAGCCCAGGAGAGGAGAGGGGGGGAGGCCGGGGACCCCCCCCCCAGAAACCACCCCTCTGGTACGTGCCCTCACTCAGGCAGGCATATTTTCGCCTGCTTTTTTGGCCGGGAATCGGGTTTTTTTATTTTTAAAACTTTTTTTCTGTGCTGCGCCGCTTGGCGAGTTGGCGAGACGACGAGGATGCACAGCCCAGGAGAGGAGGGGGGGAGGCCGGGGACCCCCCCCCAGAAACCACCCTTCTGGTAGGTGCCCTCAGGCAGGCATATTTTCGCCTGCTTTTTTGGCCGGGAATCGGTTTTTTTTTAATTTTTAAAACTTTTTTCCTGAGCCGCTTGGCATCGCGTGATCGCTGCGATGCCGCCAGGAACGACCATGACAAATCAGACCCAATTTTTCTTTAGTCGGTTCGAGTTCGAGTTCTGTAATTGTCGTTCTTCGTTACGTAACGGAAACGAGGAACGGAAACGGAAACGAGGATTTCGCCGAGTCGTGCCCATGTCTATTTGCTTATTTTAATTGTGTCCACTATTATCCACATTTTTCCAGCATCCACAGAGGGAGATGGTTGGTTTGGGAGCTTGGAACCAATCTTCTGACTGGTACAGGGATTGCACTGTAGTTTCCAAATGTCTATGTATGGATGTACGCATCTGCATGGAACCTATGTGCATATAAACTGTACCCGCTGATAGAATTAAGAAATAAATCACAATGGGAATAAGATAGAAGAGCTTTACCTTGTAAATATTGGAGGCTGGGGGAAAATCATTTTGCCAGAGTGTAATCTCCAGTTGTGAACAATCTGAGTGATTTCCGACTATGTGAACATTCAGAAGTGCTCAGCTGCTGAAAAAAAAATGAAGACATTGGTTCTGAGCTCGCAGCCTTTATTACCATCACTTGCCTTTATCTCTCAAAATGGCCACTCCAAATTCCACCACCCCCGCCATCTGCCCGTTGTTTTTTAAGTCACTTAAGTAGTGTCTTTGTTTAATTGTTCTTGTGCATTTGTTTGATTCGACTATCTGTTTGTTGTAAACCTCCCGGAGTTCCTCCGGGAAGACGGGTGGTATATAAGCTCTAAAATAAATTAAATAAATAAATAAATAAATAAATAAATAAATAAACTGAAACACGGGTTGATGAACTTGGCAGTGAAAGGGGCCAGTTCATGGGTTTTTCTTTCAATGGGAGGAAAAATGGGTGTAGTAAATGAGAAGAGACCAGGGCAAAGTTTTATGTACTGTAGATCAGGTTTCACATTCTACTTCTTGCATATGATTCTGGAACTCTTAATATTGGAGCTTATTATTTCTTAGCCTGGAGTCATTTTCCAGCTATCTGCTGAAATAGCTGCTTAACTTTGGGGGGATGGGGGTGGGATCGTGACATTGCCATCGTTCCATTACACATGACTTTATTTTCACCTAATTGGAGTTCTTTTAGCAAAAGCATGCCTTGGCAAGTAAAGAACAGAGCATGCTTCGTACCTAGGTTGGTCAAGACCTACTCAACCAGGTTCCAGAAATTTTGTTAAAGCCTTTTCCTTCAGTTGGCTTAGATATGAGGCAAGTGGAGTGTGATGTATGCATGTATTGTTAGCACTGCTAGGCATCTGGAGAGAAAAATAAGAAAGTAGAGATATATCACAAGAGCTAAACCTAAACCATCTGTCTCTCTGTCTGCAAACCATCTCACCATCTCCGCTCCATCATCCAATGGAGAAGCAAACAATTGGCCTGGTTTCCCCCCTCTGTTCATAGAAAATGACCTTTTTTGTTAGCGTTTTAAATTCACAAAGCAGATGCATATGTAGGGAAGGAGAGGCATGAGACGTAGAAACTAATTTAAAGCAAATTGGGTCTCTTGATCCATTTTGGAATGGAGTGCTGCCTTTTGAAAGGCAGACAATTACTTCTTGGGCATCTGTTTTGGAATCTGCACACAATCAGTGAGAGAAGATAACAAATAGATTCCGCCTCTGAGGTCAGGAGGGCAGCCCTCTGAGATTTGTTTGGCATCTTCCCTCCTGGTCTTTAAGAAACATCTAAAGACATGGCTATTTAAAAAGGCATTCCCTGGGTATTAATATATGCTATGAAGGATTCACTTGTTTTTAGGCCATCTTGCTCTTGATTTATGCTTAGATATTGTTTTATTTCTTATCATGTTTTTATTATTGAATTGTTTATTTATTGTGTGTTTTGATTGACATTTGTTCACCTTTGTAAACTGCCCAGAGTAGCCGTGCAGCTAGATGAAGTGGTAAACAAACAAACAAACAAACAAACAAACAAACAAACAAACAAACAAATAAACAAACAAATAAATAAATAAATAAATAAATACACCAGCTCTCTGTATTCTTTACATAGAAAATCCTGAAAAGGTCACTGTTAAGTCAGAAATGACTTGACAACACATGATGATTATAAATCATTATTTGGACATTATGCCTACGTTGCAGATAATCAAACGGATTGGGGGCCAGGCGGGTTCTTAATTACAGAGCTCCAATGATCAGGAGTCCTGCCTTGTCTTGATAATGCAAGTATAGGGAGCAGAAGGAGTTCTTTGCAGACCTCCTGAATGTTTGGTTTGGATGGGGACATGCCAAGTCAAGGGACTTCCAGAATATTCATCCATGCATTCTCACTATCCATCCAACCCCACACAGTTCAAAGGCAGAAGTCCTGAACAGGGTTGACATGATGTCCCATGAATTGTCACCTAAATGCACACAGGTTTATGTGCAAATTAGCAACCCTTTATGGAAAGAGTTTTGGTACAGTGTGTGCCAACGGGCTTCCCGTCTCTACAAAAAGGCTCTCCAGTTAGCCATGCACCCAGTCTCCTAGTGTTAGGGTGGGAGGTGAAGAATCTTTGGTAATGCCATTGCCCTGCAAGTTACCGCACTGAGAGAGACCAAGAAACCATCTGCTAGAAACGGGGCCTTCTTGGTAAGTAGCCCTATCCCTGTGAAATGCTCTCCCAGTAGAGCTGCACCTGGCTTTCTCGCTCACAACCTTTAAGAGGATGGCCAAAGTTAAGACTGCTTACCAAAACCATTGAGAGCTTCTCTTAACATTTAATGGACTGATAATTTTGATCATTTCCACTTGTTATGGTTTCGGTCCTTTTTTGCTCTATTAAGGATTGCTGTAGTATTTGTATATGTACACGTGTGGTTTGTTTTTAATATATTATTTGTAATTTGTTTTACGTTTCTGTCCTCTGGATGGAAGACACCTAGAGTAAAAGCAAAGCAAAGTGTTCTGCTTATATACTGCCCCATACCACTTCAAGTAGTCTCTGGGTGGTTTACAGTTTTTAATTACAGTATGCAGGCTACACATTGCACCGCCAGCAAGCTGGGTACTCATTTTACCAACCTCAGAAGGATGGAAGGCTGAGTGAACCTTGAGCCGGCTACCTGGGATTGAACCCCAGGTCGTGAGCCCAGTTTTAGCTGCAGGACAGGCATTTAACCAATGCCCAGCATCTATGGCGTGATATACACATGCAATGAATGAATGAATGAATGAATGAATAAACAAACAAGTGAATGAACGAAGAGACAAAAAAGCAAGCAAGCAAACTTCCAGACAAGGAATGTTGTGATAACACCAGGTTTTTGCATTGGGTAGAGAAGCCCTATAAATCAGCTTCTATGGTACTCCCCATCTCACTGCATCCACAGTGCAGCAGGTGGTGTGTGTGTGTGTGTGTGGGGTCCATCCACATGGGAACAACCAGCTGAAAATGTCTCAAGTGCAGAGGACTATCAAAGTATGCATGCATGTGCAAACAGGATCTGAATGAGGAAAAAAACTGTAATAGACTTTTTAATATACGATATATAAAAAAGACTAATTGAAAAGATATAATGAACTTGATAAAACATGATGACTGTGCTCAGGTTTATTTTCTTTTTATCTTTCCAGCCCTCCCTGTTAGCTGATCCCTTTAAAAAGTGCTTTGACGTGGAATGTGCAGATAAAAGAAAAAATGCAATTACTGAAAGGCTACTGTATCTCAGATCAATATCTTCCTTTTGATAAGAAATCTGTCTCTGAACAAGCTACAACTCCCTTTAGAAGGCAGGCCACTTTCTTTTTGCTTTTTAAGCAACACAGTCCCATCAAATGGCGACTCCTACTACTCGTGTTTTGATAGAGAAGCCTGCATCCACACCAAACAATTTTAATGGTGTCATTAAAATCAAAGGCATTAGACCAATGCAATGTTCAGAATGTCAGAAGGTGAGCTCAATTTAGATGTTGGAATAGTTTGGGAACCAAAAGAAAAGAAAAAAGCAAAGTGTTCCTCTTATATACTGCTCCCATAGCGCTTCATGCACTTTCTGGGCGGTTTACAGTTTAATTATGCAGGCTATGCATTACCTTCCACTCCAGCAAGCTGGGTACTCATTTTACCGACCTCAGAAGAAGGGATGGCTGAGTGAACCTTGAGCCGGCTATCTGGGATGAAATCCTAGGTTGTGAGCACAGTTTTAGTAGCAGTAAAGCTGTTTATCCATTGCACCACGAGGCTCCTTAAATACATATTATTAGTCGGGTACCAAAAGCATAAGGTGTGTTGTGGCTTAGCGTGCTAGAGTGCTGAAACTGTCAGCTGCAAAGTCGGCAGCTTGGTGGTTCAAATTCCATGTGCCATGAAGCTGAGCGAGCTCCCGCTGTCAACCCCAGCTACTTCCATTCGAAATGCAAATAGACAAATAGGTACTGCTGTTAAAAAACAACAGGAAGATAAACAGTGTTCCATGTGCAAAAATGCATTCAGCCATGCCGGCCACATGGCCATGGGCTTGGACAACACTGGCTCTTTGGCTTGGAAACGGAGATGAGCACCAATCCTAGAGTCGGACATGACTAGCACACATGTGCTGGGGGAGCCTTCATCTTACCAAAAAGCCTACCATGCTTCCATTGGTTCTTTAGGACAAACCTCTTGACCCATCTTGGAGTTGGGCCGGAAAAACACACAATGATTCCTTGAACACGTGGAAGAGAGACTAGACATGTTAAACTGGAATGGGTTTTCAGCCAAGGGCAAATTAAGCAGCAGGTGACGCAAAACCCAAGGAGTGACTCCAAGTTCACAATCTACTCCTGGTTTTGATCCGATCTGTATAGGTGCTATGCAAAGCAAAGATTCAGCACCTTGCATTCAGCCTGTAGGGCTCCAGCTAAACCCCCAAGTGAATACACTTCCTCGATGACCATTGGAGCAGGCTGGATAGGTTAGTGGTTTAGGTCCCTGGGTCCACAACCAAAGGTTGAGAGTTCAATCCCCCACTGCCTGTGCCTTCTAAGAGATGAGCCAGCCTGTGTGGCCTTGGGCAAGTTGCATCGTCCTGGAAACACCAACAGAATGAGGGGATCGTGAACCATCTCTGAGTGTTCTGTATTTGGGAAGCCCTGAAAAGGGTTGCTCTGAGTCTGAGTGATGATGATAATGTGTTAAATACAGCCACAATGAGCCAGATGCAAAAGCATTGCCAGGCTCATGGATCCCCTTCTAACTTCTTTGCAAAAAGCTTGCCTTCACTGCATTCTGAGTGGAGTGCTAGAAAAAGTCTTCCTATTAGGCTGAGATACTGGACAATCTGGCCCCACCATACCCATCTCTGAGCAACTTGATTGCAGGGATGTAGGAGGGGAAAATAAAGAACTATGACTATATTGGAATCAGCTGCATACACAACATCCGACAAGGATGACCATGAGTGGATAATGTGGGCATTCACGTCCTCTTTGAGCTCTGAAAATTATTTTACTTGATTCTCAAAGCCATTCTAAGCTAAATTGGTCCAGCTATTTATATTTCATACCCAGCTACTCCTGGATAATTATGTACCACCCAAAGAGATAATACACTCGTTTGTTTCTCTCCCTGAGCGTCAGCTTAATGTTCTGTTGCTTATTTCCAACTTGAGATGATTAAAGATAATGATAAATGTCGATAAATAAACGTCTTTTGTCCATACAAGCGGGGAGTCCACAAAAGAAGAAAAGTCAAGCAAAATATTTAGAAAGGAAGAATTGATATGCAATGCATACATTTTTTTTTTTGCTCTGTTACTCAAAAAATTAGAAATAAAAAATCCAGCTGGAGTGAAATAGCTACATTTCATTTTGGTGTGTGATTTGTGTGTGTGTGTGTGTGTGTGTGTGTGTGTGTGTGTGTGTTGTGTGTGTGTGTGTGTGTGTTTTAAGCTTTAATAGCACCATGTGCTGACCTAGTAAAATGTCCTTTTGGTTCGAATAAGATGATGCTGATGCACGCAAGGAAGGCACTGAATTGAGGGCAGCTATTTCAGATCTACATGGCAGGCTACTTTACAGCTCCCAAATCTGTTTATAAATCTCACTGATTCAATGCATATGCTCTAGCTTTGATACATGCCATCAAGTTGCTTCTGAGAAAATGGGACTTCCCTATAGAAGGCACCTTGTGCAATTGTGGAGAAGGACAAACCATCTCAGACATCTACGATTGACACATTGCCTTCCAATGTGACTGGAGGTGGATCATATGCTGGCAAAAAGGAATGCAGATTATGTGTCCTGGCAACGGGCCAACTTATTGGGTATTGGGTCATTGGACATTGGGTCATTTATTTTTGTTAAGCTGCCTAGATGTCCTGAGCATACTCAATCTCGACTGATCTTGGAAGCTAAGCAGGGTCGGGCCCGGCTAGTATTTGGATGGGAGACCATCAGTTAATACCAGGTGCTGTAGGCGCCTGGAGTAGGAACTGGCAAGCCACTCTGTATTAGTGCCAAGAAAACTCCATGGACATGGGGTCACGAAGAGTTGGTCACTCACAACTGTAATTCTACAACAACAACAGCAGCAGCAGCAGCAGCAACATGATCACATAGACTTTGCGTTCATAACCACTTATTTTTAAACACATAATAATTGTATTGCTTGCCTATATGTCTATAGGTCAATATAATTTGCTGGAGCTTCTGACGCAAACGAAGAAAGAAATATGTAAGATGATTTTGTGAATTTTTGGCCTTTCGGATATTTGAAACTCCAATTCACATGTACCCCAGGCCACATGGTCAAGGATCTGCTGGTAGGGAAATCATAGTCCAAAGTATCTACAGACTATGCTGTGGATTATGACTCACAAACTGGTGCAGTTGTAGAACTAAATTTTTTTAATAATACTTGAATTCATCAGTCATATTATTAATAATAAATCTGATTAGGGCAACCCTTCTTGGGGGTTTACAGGCAGAGCGTTCTCAGAAGTGATTTACCTTTTTTTTAACATTAATTTTTTATTAATTTTTGAGAAACTAATAAGTAATACATACAGAATAATACACAATTACGTTGCTTGTTTTTGCATCCCCCCTCCCCAACACCTCCCCAACCCCTGGAACCGAAGAACAAATCACTCTCCATTCTTTCCTACAAGCTCCCTAGTACATTCCACCAATGTCTTTGGCTTCCTCTTAAACCTCCTTACTTTCTTCATAGCTTAAGCCAATCCTTCAGTTTTTTACATTTCTCCCATATTTCTTTGGATACTTTTTCTTCCCTAATCCATCTAAAATAACTATACCACTTTTCTTTTTCCCAATCTTCCCATTTTTAATCTTGCCAATATGTCTGATTGTATTGTTTCAAGAAGATATAGATTCCAATTATCCTCATTCCATTTAGTGGAATCTTTCCATCCCCATGCGATCACTGCATGTGCCGCTATTAGCATTGCTTTCAATAAATATTGGTCTATGGCCCTTAATTTTTCACAACCCAATATACCCATAAATAATAAACTTCCATTAATTTCTAATTTAATTTTGAACCAATTTTCTATTTTCCTAAGGATTATATTCCAAAATGATTTAACTTTAACGCATTCCCACCAGAAGTGATTTACCATTCCTTTCTTCTGGGTGACTAAGCAGCTCAACCAAGGACGCACAAGCTGCCTTCTCTCTCCCACACTCAACTATTAGCTACATGGGCAAAGAAAATGTAGCCCTTGTTTTTAAAACATCATGACAAAAGTTTGTCATGGCTTGCAGATGTGTCGGGAGGTGAATGCTGAATGCCTCCCAAACTGCAGAGTTAGCAGGATGTTTGGGCTGCTTTGTTCGTGTACATGTTGCCATCTAATTGCTTTTAAAAATAAAAGACTAACAATGCAATGCTCTCCAAAAATGTGAGCAGATGTTACTTTGATTCAATTCTCAATTTTTAATTTAATGATTCTATTGATGTTTGTTCTATTTGGGGGGAGGGGGGTAAAGGGGTATTATATGACAATTTTTCAGTATTATTAATCAGTTGAAGATTACTTTCTTCTCCTTACACTGAAAGAAGGCACATGTAAATTCAAAGAGATTTTGAAATGCAACAAAGTATCCCAAAGAATAGCTGCAATAATTAACACAGTACAGCAGCTACTGCGATATCTATCTATCTATCTATCTATCTATCTATCTATCTATCTATCTATCTATCTATCTATCTATCTATCTATCTATCTATCTATCTATCTATCTATCTATCTATCTATCTATCTATGAATTTACATTTGTCTTCTTACAGTGTAAAGAGGAGAAAGTAATGTTTAACTGATTAAACTCCCTGCCACAGGAGGTGGTGATGGCATCTGGCCTGGATGCCTTCAAAAGGGGAATGGACAGATTCCTGGAGGAGAAATCCATCCCAGGTTACAAACCGTGATGGAGAAACCAGGGTACTTCAAGGGGCCAGGTGAAGGGGAGTGGTATCAGGAGACAGATATCTAGTCTTGTGCACTCCCAGATGCATCTGGAGGAGCCACTGGACTAGATGAGCCTTTGGCCTGATCCAGCAGGGCTCTTCTTATGTGATAATAGGGGCCATCAAGGAGCAAGCCTCTTAACAAAATAGAAATGTTCTCAGGATATCCCAGGTTTGATCTACGGAATGCTGCCACCGTGTATGGAGTACTGTACATTGCAAGTCACAGGCCCAGGGGACATTGTTTTGCAATAGCTGGACTGGCATTTTCAACTTCACCCCAGAATAGCGGGGAGAAATGGCTGAAATTTCTGCTTTGCCCAGGAAACTTGGGCCAGTGTTGTTTTGTTACCAGCAAAGTAGAAAAAGGATTTATTTTTCCTTGTGTTGCCGCGGGGGTCTTTTCAAAACAAGCGAGTGACAGTTGTTATACTCAGGCAAGAATGGCAAATGGAAAAGTTTGCTTATGTTTCAGATGACTTGTTATCTCAGCAACACGTACTGTGGGTGCCAGAGCCCTGGACTTGAGATAAATCTTCCACAATGCAGTGCCCAACAGATCCTTTGGGCTACAACTACAACTGTGGGCAAAGAGGGCTGTTGAATGTGATGCCATTTAGGCTGTGAACCTGCTAGGACTTTTAATGCAAACTTTAAAGGCTTTTTTCAGGATGCTGTACCTATTTTGGGGACCAGGTACTGTGCCCTGGAGAGCTCTTCCAAAATGGAGAGTAAAACCCACTGGTTTTTCTTGCCACTGATATTGCGCTCAACAGCCTCCACTGGCCATTCGTTAACACTGGCATAATGTAAAATTTGGTTGAAGAAAACTGCATGAGTTATAACGATGAAGACAATGAGCCAACAGTTGGTAGCTTGCAACAGGGGCAGAAGGAACTGAGTGAAAAGCAAGGAATTATCCAGAAGGAAGCGCCCAGAGTTAGCCTTGCAGCTAGATGGATGGTACAGAAATCTAATAAATAAGTAAATAAATAAACGAGATACTTCAGGTAAAGTGCAGAAAACATTGGTGTAAAAAAATAATAAAAATCCCATGGAGCAGAGATTTTTGTTGGCATTTAGATAAAATTAGCAAAACATACCAATAAATGGGAATGTAAGTTAATCATCACTGACTTGCCCCATTGATTTTAGCAGGATCAAAGTGTGATTCTATTGATTTAGATACGGCACATTTTCATTCATCTGTAACAAATTCAATGAGACATGTTGCCTGGGAAAATACACATTGTATTGTTAATGCAAATAAGTTATTTTGACTTATTGGAAAAAAGATGGCAGCTTCATGGTCAAAATGCAATAAAATATCCTTCTGAATATGCATTTTCTTGAAAGTTCCCAAGGTTTCACAATAAGATTGGGAATGAAGCCTGCCTTTATCACCTGACCACTAAAACCAAGTTAATTTGCAGTTGGTGCATCTGCAGAAATCATGTCATGGGAAAACAGATGCCCTTTTAACCTTAGTTGGCCCTCTGATCTCAAAGTGGCCTCCTCCTCTGTCATTATCCTGTATTTCATAGCTAGGACTGGGCACAAGGGTTGGAGGAATCTCAAATGGCTCAGTGGTTTAGTAGACTGATTTGGAGTGATTTGTATGATAGGTGGACTGCTGTCTCATTTGGGCTTGAAAAAGAAGCAAAATGAATTGAATTAGCCAAGGGATTCGTGTTCAGAGCGCAAACAAAGGGAATGAAAATACTTCCAGGTTTTTAATTTCCTTCTAAAGCAAACAATGGGATGTGGTGGCTCAGCAGGCTAGAGAACTGAAATCTGTTGGCTGCAAAGTCAGCAGCTCAGCAGCTTGAATCCCGGGTGCCACACAGCAGAGCAAGTTCCTGCTGTTAACCCCAGCTCCTGCCAACCTAGCAGTTCGAAAGCATGTAAATGAAAGGAGATAAATACGTGCTGCTGTAAAAAGCAGGAAGGTAAAGCAGTGTTTCCTTGCAGCCATGCTGGCCACACAGCCATGGACTTGCACAACACTGGCTCACCGGCTTGAATACAGAGATGAGCACTGCCCCTAGAGTTGGACACAACTAGCACTCATGTGCAGAGGGAGCAACCTTTACCTTTACATTTAAAGCAAACTCTAAGTGTGTTTTGCAAGGATGAAGACTTGAGATGTACAACTCAATGTCAAGTCAAACTTAAGTCTCCCTGGTGACTTGGACTCAAATAAAGCCCCCCCCCCCCATGACTCAGACTCAACTCATGACTTGGAACACACCCATACCTCCCTTTTTCCTGGGGAAGAAAGCTTGTTTTTAATAGGGTGTCAAACCTGGGACTTGGTATCAAAGACTCAGAACCAGATTTTGGACCAAAGACTCGGAATCAGACTTTCCAACATCCTTGGTGCCTGCTCACAGATCCTTGAAGCTAGCTGTTTGGAGTTTGTCAGATATACTATATCACATCTCCAACTTTTGTGCACTTTATGGAAAAGCAAACAAACAAAAAGTTATATTCATGTTTGTTTTCCAGTGCCAGCCAATGAGATGCTTACAAATCAGTTCAGAGTCAAACCGGGTACAGTACAAGTGGATGTAGATTAGAAACCCTGGATGGGTCTCCAAATTGCACCTAAGGACCCGCATGTCACCCTGTTTCTTCTTCTCTCCTTGCTTTCTTTTATGCATATTGAAGTCAGCCATCCGGCCACCTCTTTCCTGAGTATAGAGACTAGAGATGGGCATGAATAAAAAAATGGCATTTTGTTTGTCGTTTGTCTCTTAGGGGGTCCGTTTTGGTTCCTTTCCATTTTTTGTGAAGTTTTGCAAAAAAATTGTTTTCGTTTTCATTCATTTTGTTACCGTTTTGTTACCATTTATTTCATTTTTTGTGATTTTTTTAGCTTGTAAAGCAGTTCAATGTATTGCTGTAACAAAAAGGAAACGGATGACAAAATTTCTGGTGTTTCTGTTCATTTTGTTTCATTTTAGAGACAAAATTCATTTGTCGTTTTGTTACGTAACAAAATGAAAAAATGAAAACGGAAATGAAAAATTGTTCATTTCGTGCCCATCTCTAATAGAGACAGATACTGAAGCACTTTTTCTTCAAATGGGACACCATGTTTCACATGTATCTTAAAGCCCAGGTTGCTTCTAAGGCCTCCAGGTACAACTCTTTCTGTGAGGAAAATCTATTTCAGACTAAATAAATGTTACTGCATGTTTCCCTGATGGCAAGCCAGATCTGTTCTCTATTGATTTTTATTTGAGTGGCATGGCAGAGTCTCTAATTTGCTAGCTTTGGGTCCATTAGGCCTGAGATGGTGTTTTGTTGAAGGAAGATGAAAAAGCATTATTCCCATCTATGTTTGCCTAGGATTTCTTTTTAACTGCTTCCACCCCCTTCGTCTCCAGCTTTGGCTTAAATGTAAAAGCCATTTCATAGTCTTTGATGCTTCTGAAACATTACTGGGTGGGGTGGGGTGGAGGTCCCTAAGCCCATTTCAGAAGACCTATGATAGTCTGCTGATTAGACTATTGGACAAGGGTTGGAGACACTTAAGTTCCAGTCCTTCTGTTGCTTTGTGTTCCTTGTCAAGGTTCAATATTTTGTGTGCATCAAATAATCAAGAAAAATAGCCCTGAAAATAAATGTATAGTAGTTTTAAAATTGAGACTGGGGATGGGCACAAACGGAAAAATAATGTTTCATTTCATTTCGTTTCGTGCTCACCCCTGCTTTGTTTTGTTTTGTTTTGTATCTTACAATTTTTCTTAAAAAAATCAATGAGGAACTGCCCTGAATCCCCACCATTTTCTGAGGGCTCCCGCCGCTCTGTCAATGGCTAGGCCAGGTTTAAAGGGCTCAAGCCACTGATAGCTCAGCAAGAACCTGAAAACAATGGAACAAAACTGTTCATTTCAATGGAAAAGCGACCATTTCATTTCATCTATAACAAAATGCTGCTTCCTTGTTTCATTCCGTTTCATTCCGTTTCGTTATGTAGCAAAATGACAAAACAGCATTTCATTTTTCGTTTCCTGCCCATGCCTAATTGATACCTGAATAATACAACTGTTTGGTATAGTCAAATATTTACCCAGCTCTCCATCTAGCATTGTCACTGAACATTCCTGAACTGTTTATGATAGAATTAATTTTGGGACTAGGGATGCACACGAAATAGAAAAATAGTGTTTCATTTTGTTTTGTTACAAAATGAAATTTAAAGTAGCTTTGTTATGAAATGAAACAAAATGAAAACCTATGCTATGATAGAACCCATGGGAGTAAGTGATTTTAGGTCAGTCCCCGAAATTTGGAAAGGTTTGGGGGGTCAGGGGACTGAGTAATTAAGGTTCAAAGGGGGTGCCCCTAGGAAAAATCCTTTCTAATTGGAATCAGAAGTTGATTGGGTGAGCAATAGCACTGCCTAATTAGAAAGGAGAGCTGGAAACAACAAAGATTTCAAATGGACCGTCTTCTAGAAGGTCTTAAAGATAATGTTGGAATTCCTCTGAATAGCAGGTTATAAAGACAGAGGGCAAAGAGAGAGAAAGAGAGGGAGAGATGAACATCGTTGAGAATCCTAGTCTTAGTCTTCTGTACTACTTTCTTTTGACTTAAGCCCTCTTAAAAATGCAAATTAAATTTCTATCCTAAGCAGCAGCAATTGTGAACATCTACCACTTTCCTCCAAGTCTTGCTGTGAAATTTCCTTTCACACTAAAGCTTGAGAAACTAAAAGAAAAAACCTTTAATTAAAATAAACCCATTCTCATTTTCAACAGGGCTATAAGAAATGCACTTTTTTTTACTTACTTCTAAATTCTCACTGAGTTATGTTGTTAGTATGATTAGCTTGTACTATTTTAATCTACACTGCCGGTGAGATGTTTACTGTGCTGACCTTATATAAGGCATTTCTCACGAGTCTTGCCTTTTTGTGCGCGAAGAAATGTAATGAACAAGGCCAGAGGGTAAAGAAAGCTGAAATGATTTTAGATGTGACTCCAAGATTGGAAGAACCAGCGGAAAATATGGCTAGGTTTAGGGAAGTAAATTTTGACTTGTTTTGTGAAGGCACCAGAGTACGCAAAAATTCAAAACTTTCCTGAAATTATGTGCTGGTTACAGGTATTTCCCCCTCCCCCAAAGGCATTTTGGGGGCCTGCAAAAGAGATTTGGCACAAAATTGCTGCATTTTGCATAAAGGCCCATAACATTTGGCCAAGAACCACAGCATTTAGTGGAAACGATGAGCCTAAAGCTGCATAAGAGTCTAATAGACAAGATGCAATTTCTTTCATATAAGAATTTGTGTTGTGTCATTACAGTCGTGGCCGACCCTTCATGACTCCATGTCCATGGAGTTTTCTTGGTAAGTTCCTACTCCAGGCGCCTACAGCACCTGGTATTCCCTGGTGGTCTCCCATCCAAGTACTAACCAGGACTGACCCTGCTTAGCTTCCGAAATCACGTGAGATCAGATGTGCTCAGGGCATCTAGGCAGCTATATAAGAATTTAGAATCTGTTTTTCCTGGGTGATTCTTCTCCTGCTGTTCTTTTGATCTTACTGTTTCTAATTAGCCTGTAGAACACAATAAGGCAGTTAGAATAACCAATATTTCTGCCTTGACAAGAGAGAGAGAGAGAGAGAGAGAGAGAGAGAGAGAGAGAGAGAGAGAGAGAGAGAGAGAGAGAGAGAGAGAGAGAAGAGAGAATTCAAGGTTTTCTGTTTGTTCAAGGCAATAAGAAACACCTAAAGCCTTGCGTTATACATATGTGAAGGTAACTATCAGCCTTTTCAGCATCCTAGAATTTATGCATGTTTAGGCAAATAAAGGATGGGCATGTCTAAAATAAAAATAATTGTGAAGGGGAAATTACACATCAGGGTGGGAGTTTGTCATACTGGTGTAATCAAAAAGATGTGTTTCAATTGAAGCAACATGTTAATAAGCGAATGCAGCAGAACATTAATATTTAAACATATATTGAGCTGGATGTAATTAGTGCAGCATCTGCTGTTGCCTTTCCCCCTCCCCAAGCTGTATTTGACGGCCGATGCTTCTGCTGCATCAGGTTTCAATACCCAATACCCAGTTCTATCAAAGATCTTGTCAAGGAGCTTAGAAACCTACATGAGGTGTTCAGTAGATCTTGGTAAGCTTCTCTGAAAGTCTGTTACTGGGTTCAAATGCACAGAGGGGAGGGGACCCCCCCATACACAATTTTTGCTTAAAAAGTCAGTTGGTCAAAATATGGACATGAACCAGGAAATAAGTGGTTCGTGATGGTTCGTGGCTACCCACAAACCATGAATGACCCCCAACCCACTAGAAAAATTGAACTGGTTCATGGTTCTCCCCCCCTCCCAGTTTGTACCTGAATTTGATATTTTGCTCTACGCTATCTCATTCTATGCAGCAAAACAAAACAAAAATGACTTGAAGGTGAGGTAGCTAGGTGCATCCCCTAAATATCTTGGTAATGAGAATGACAATCCAACACAATCTGATGTTTTGATGTTTACGTGTGTGTGTGTGTGTGTGTGTGTGTGTGTGTGTGTGTGTGTGTGTGTGTGTGTGTGTGTGTGTGTGTGTGTGTGTGTTGTGTCATTACAGTCATGATTGACTCTTCGTGACTCCATGTCCATGGAGTTTTCTTGGCAGGAATACTGGAATGGTTTGCCAGTTCCTACTCCAGGCGCCTACAGCACCTGGTATTCCCTGGTGGTCGCCCATCCAAGTACTAACCAGGGCCGACCCTGCTTAGCTTCTGAAATCAGGTGAGACCGGATGTGATTACATACAAGGCCTAAACTGTTTGGGACCTCTGTATCAGACAGAACGGCTCCTCCCAAGAAGAACTGCCCAGATCACCTGTGCTAGCTAGGCAGGATATTTGGGTGTTCCAACCCCGAGGGAGACCCAAAAGTTGTAACGAGGAGTACGGCCTTCTTGGTGGTTGCTCCCCAATTACAGAATCACCTGCCACCAGAAATCTGCTTTTTATGTTGTTAGCCGCCCAGAGTTCCCGTTGGGAAGATGGTGCGGGATATAAGTACTTAAATAAATAAATAAATAAATAAATAAATAAATAAATCTGCCTGCCACCCTTGCTTCAAACCTTTTTAAAAACTATTCAAATCTTGGGTTTACAGAATGACCTTTCCTGACTTCTCAAACATCTATCAAGATGCTATTCTTCTTTTTACCATTTATCTCCTTTTTTGTTTCTTATTTGATTAATCACCTGGTTATTTTTACTTTTATCTTACTTTTATTTTAATTTATTGTTGATCTATGTAGTTATAATTTGTTTGTATTATGTTTGCATTTTGGTTGTTTCAATGATTTATTGATTTATTGATTGATTGCTGCTGTACTGTGATTTTATGTTGTAAACTGCTCGGAGTAGCCCTAGGGCTAGAGGGGAGGTATAAAAGTCAAATAAAATAAAATAAAATAAAATAAAATAAATTGGACCACAAACATTTCCCACTGCTACTCCATAACATGGTGGCCAGAAAAAAACTTTATGTCCCACCACTTGCAATTTTCATAACTTGAAACCAACTTTTAAGTTTCTGTGGGACTCCCCCTCCCTCTACTTAATAGTAGATTTTATTCCCCAACAAGGGTATCCCACCTGAAAACAGAGATAATACCTGATTCATATTTGCTCTTCAGAGAATGTTATGTATGAATATTCAGCAAATACAAATCTATTTCCATTTCTGTATTTATCTATTTTTTAAAAAATTATTTTTTTAAATCCATGTATTTTTTTTTAAATCAATCTCCTTCTGTTTTTCTTCCTTTATTTTCTCCTGGAGGAGAAGAGAATCCATTTCCCGCAGGATAATGCCAGAGCTTTACATAATGCAAATAGGACTTTTGAGGAAGAGTTAATGTCATTGGTAAGCACAAATTAACTCAAAAGGGGAATTGGAGAAGGTTATTAATTCAGTGCCATGTTCATTTGGGGCTCAGCGAATGCTCTTCCTTTGCACTTTTCCTGAGGTTTAAGCAATGTAAGGAGTCACCGTTCCCTTCTTTGCTGACTTTCATTATCTATGTCAAACAAACCAACACCATCCTTAAAGTAGAAGCATCATTCATCACTGGTGACAAGGAAGGGTCCCTGTTATTAAAGGAGTGCTCATTACAGCTTATGCACTTATGGTGGAAAAATAAGTACCTAACTGTAAAATATGGAAGAGGAATATGTAATGCTACAAGAGAATGTGAGCAGTTAAAGGGGAGTAAAGTTCCATGTGAAGTTATGAGTGATGGGAACTAACATTGAAAACATAGTGTCTATGTAAACCCATAGGTTATAATTAGTTATAAAGACAAAGACTATGTGATTCTGTAGATTCAAATAAAAGACACTACAGTTCCACATTTTGCATCCATCCTTCTGGTATTAGTTTTTCTTTTTAAATGCTCCTGTTCTAAATGTTGAATCTATTTCAGTATGTTGCCAAGGAGTTTAGGAATCAGTGACTGAAACCCAGTTCACATATATTATGCTGCTTAAGACAAATGAAGGCATTAGCTAGGTCAACTTTTTAGAAACTTAAACTTGTATATATCTTAATTGTACTGGACTGTATATTGTTCCTCATTACTGTAAACTGCCTTGGATCATTTTCCAAGGAGAAAGGCAGGGTAAAAAAGATAATCTAAATAAATAAAATAAATAATATGAAATAAAAAAGAGATTACTTCAAAGGCCAGATGCAGGGGAGTGGTATCAGGAGACAGATATCTAGTCTCGCGCACTCTCAGACACATTTGGTGGGGCCACTGTGAGATGCAGGGAGCTGGACTAGATGGGCCCTTGGTCTGATCCAGCATGGCTCTTCTTACATTCTTATGTTAACTTAAGTTTTGAATGGGTCCTGCTTGAAGATTCTCTCCACATTTTCTCTGAAGACAGTAGAGTGTGAATCTAGGATGTTCTGCTTTGAAAACTAATGATTTACCAATGAGCAAAGACCCTTGACTTATGAAGAATTTCTAGTTTAGAGACATTAATTTGCTGGAGAAATTCCTGGTGTTTTGTGTACACTTGTACAATGACAAATAGCTATTTTATATATATATATATAGCATAGAACTAAAACACTGGCTACACACTTTAAATGTCATCATCATTTATTAGCTGATCCATGTACAACTTTGCATAGATCACTGACTTATATAATTAACTACGCAAACGCTAACTTAGGTGAAATTAATACTGCAGTTTACTGACTATGCTTAACACAATAACTGACTCCTGATTAATATTGAATGACAGGTTTGGGGCTTTGATGCATCTCATATGTCAGTGTGTGTTAAAGTGATAAATTAATTCTGGTTAGGTACTTTTGAACAATCTAACTGTTTTTATTCTGCTGCACTGCACCAACATTTACTAACAAAATCAGTATGCATAAATCTGCTGTAATATACAATTGTTCCTGATTAATCACAGTTAATCAGCTTGGAACCTGTCAGCCTGGAACCTGTCAAGCCAACAATGCAAGAAAGTAGCTGTTGATGTGTACCTAGTTCCCCCCTGTTCTCTTGGGTAGCAGAACTGCTGGGTAGCTCAGTGGTTTAGAGCAGTGGTGGTGAACCTTTGGCCCTCCAGATGTTTTGGATCACAACTCCCACAGTCCTTTGTCGCTGACAATCTCGGCTCAGAATTCTGGGAGTTGTGGTCCAAAACATCTCGAGTGCCAAAGGTTCGCCACCACTGGTTTAGAACATTGGCCATGGATGCAGAGGTTGGGAGTTTGGTTCCCTACTGGGCATCTTTGATGGGAAATTAATGATACATATGGTTCCTTCTAGCTCTGCAGTTCTGTGACCATGATGATGATGGTGATGATTTGTTCTTTGCATTCCAGCTCTTCAAAGCTGGGCATTCTCTTGGTGATTTTTCAATCTAGATTGAGCTCTCACTGGTCAAACCCATACCAGCAATACCACTGATTGAGACATACAAAATAATGCAGGGTCTGAGTAAAGTTGAGAGAGGGACTCTCTTCTCCCTCTCACAAAATACCAGAACTAGGGGGCATCCACTCAAATTGAGGGCTGGGAGAGTGAGAACAGACAAAAGAAAAGAGTTTTTTCACCCAGTGTGTTGTTAGTTTGTGGAACTCCCTGCCACAGGAGGTGGTGATGGCATCTAGCCTGGATGCCTTCAAAAGGGGGTTGGACAGATTCCTGGAGGAAAAGTCCATCCCAGGTTACAATTTACAAACCATGATGAGGATGTGTAATATCCAGGCTTAAAATGGGGGAACTTCGAGGACCACATGCAGGGGAGTGGTATCAGGAGACAGATATCCAGTCTTGTGTGCCCTGGACGCATCTGGTGGGGCCACTGTGAGATACAGGAAGCTGGACTAGATGGGCCTTTGGCCTGATCCAGCATGGCTCTTCTTATGTTCTTATGAAAACAGCAACTTTATGATAAGGTTGTCCATACCTGCTGGAGGTTGAAGCATGAAGATATCCAACTTTTCCATATTGCTAGATGCTTGTGGGAACTTTTCCTGTGTTCCCATGCCTTTTGTCAGGCAGCAAGTCTTGGGTAGCTCTGGCTGGGATTAAGTAGACATATTTATTTGACATGCTCTCTGATAAGGTTCTAGCAGCATAACCCATAAGGAAACATGACCAGGGCAGCGTATCCAGCATTAACAATGTGTGGTGGGCAGATTGCTGAGCAGGAAGCTGATATAAATATACAGTTCGGTTTAGTAAATTATACTGTGAGTTTTCCCCCCTCAGAGACACTGTAGGTAGCAAGGATATTGTTGCCGTGGTGATGGCTGAGCCTACCTTATATGAAGCATCACTCACTTCTTAAATACAAATGTATGCATTAGTTCACAGAATAGACTGAAATTAGATTTATACTATTGCTAAAGCAATCTCAGATAAGACACCTCCAGTTTATTATTGACAAAACAAAGTATATAGCATGATGTGCTGCTGAAAAGCTGCAGGTTGAGAACACTTCTTTTTCTAGGGAGATATTCAGAAAATATTGTGGTTGGATAAAGAGATAAATGCTCAATTGTCTTATTGTCTTCTAGACAGACGAGGACACACAAAATTATTCTCTCTATCTTATGGAACTTTCCCCAAGATAAAAGAACGGGTATAAGAATGATTTTGTAAGGCAAATTTGTGCACTTTTCACACTCTTCGACTTGTGCAAAATGCCAACATTGGCTCCAAAGGAGCATATTAAACTTACCAAAATCACGCTTCTCAGACTTCAGTGTGGTAAGATGGCCTGCATCTCTTGTTTTTTCCCCTCCAGATGATTTGGGGGGAGGGGGAGCAAGCAAAAATGTGCATGTTTAGTAATGTGTGCACATACCTTTGTATACCTTAAATAGCTGACATGGAGGAAAACTATATACAGTGGGTGAAGTATATGGGCAATGGAAAATATGTACAAAAAATGGAAATGGGGAAGTTGAGTCATGGCAACTAGACTTCTTAAAATCGAAACATTCCAGTCTGAGGAGGCTATGTGGATGAGAAGGGAAACATTTTGATTGCACAAGAAAAGAAGTCCAGAGTTCAATTCAGAAATTCATATCAAAGCCAATGTGATGTGACAGATGACTGTTCACTCTTCTCTTGAATGCCTCCAGGTTTTGGATCACTCACCACTAGAGATGGGCACGAAACGAGCGATTTTTCATTTTTGTTTTCAGTTTTTTGTTTTGTTACGCAACGAAAATGAAACAAATTTTTTTAAACAAAACAAAAACAAAAACGAAATGACCAAATTTGCCATGTTTTTCGTTTTCATTGCAGCAGATGCATTGAACTAAAAAGAATGCTAACAAAACAGCAATTTTTCATTTTCATTTTCGTTTTTTTGTTTCGTTACCTAACAAAATGAAAATGAAATTTTTTGCAAAAAACATCACAAAAACGAAAACGAACCAAAACAGACCCCTAAACGACCAAACGACAAACGAAACACCATTTTTTTGAGTCATGCCCATCTCTACTCACCACTTCCCAAGGACATGGGTTTGATTGTTGCACTGCTCTAACAGGATTATTTTCTTGATATTCAACCTAAATGTAGCTTCTTGTACCTTGAGCCCATTGTTATGTTTCCTGCATTCTGGGATGATTGAGAACAGATCGTGCTCCTCCTGTGTATGACTTCTTTTAATAAATTTCAACAGGATCAACAGATCAAAAATAAATAACATAGATCAGCAGCAAAACCACATAAGAACAGAGAAACCAACAGACATAAGTACAACATGCACTGACTGCCCTTCAAGTATTTGTCAAGTGCTCTCCTCTATCCTCCCAGTTTCCTTTTCTCAAAGCTAAACTTGCCCAGTTATCTTTCCTCATAGGACTTGGTTAATAATCTAGGCAGATGGAGTGATTCACACAACTTCTAATTAGATTTGTGACTAGAATCCACATTGATCAGTACACTTACTTTGCTTTGTTACAGAACCATTAAATGGCTTTGGTTACCCTGCTTTGATTCAGGTTCCAAACAAATTTGTCTGAATCAGGCTGATTTGTTTTGCAGCTGGTGCTTTGGTTGAAGCTGGGCCCCCAATCCTACTGGAAATATTTTCACTAATGGAAGCTTGGGCAGTTGTTATCTTTCACTTTAACCAAACTCACGGTGTTACTCTTTAGATCAAGTGGTATCTGGCTGTAAGAAAAGCTATGCTGACTACTCTCAATCCCTTGGAAGAAAAGTAGATGGACCTAGAATAATAAATAAATAAATAAGTTATCAAATTCTATAAACCAGGCCTACACAATAGGTAGGCCACAGGCTACCAGTAGCCCGCAAAGGCTTCAAAAGGAGCTATGCTGACTACCCTCAATCCCTTGGAGGAAAAGTAGATGGATCTAGAATTAATTAATTAATTAATTAATTCTGTAAACCAAGGGGAAATCTTTGGGAATGTTTTTTGTCATAGCCTTGCTAGATGCATGAATCAGGTGGGGTAAAAAGCAGGTCAATTTCCAGAAACATGTTTTTTTAAGTTACTTAAAAACATGTTTTATGAGAAACAGATAGTTGTGCAGCCTTTGATTTTGGAAAAAGAAGAAAACACATTAGAAGCTACATAAGCTCCTTTCAAACACATCTGTGTGAATTTATCTGCCTTGTTTGTTGCTAATCCACATCCTACTCTCAAAAATATAACAGCAATAACACTCTGGTGTCTTGCCTTGATCCATTACAAAATCAAGTCGTAAAAGGTGCCATTAGAGAAGAGAGGTACCTGTTTTCATCATATTCAGGAGGCGAATAGACAGTGATATCTCCTCTGGAAACTTTCTATGGTACTTTTCAAAAACAGTTTTGAATAGACATAAATCCAGGTTGGTGGGCCATCTGACATTCAGAGAACAGAAAGCTGGCCGAGAAAAGATGGCCCTCGGGTGGAACAGTCATCTTATACACAGGTCTATATGTACTTTCATAAATGGTAGGAGGACAACAGTTCCTTCATTATTCTTACATTCATGCCACAAGTCGTTGATTAGAACAGTCTATTAGAAATTAAGTGAGTTGTAAGGATCTCTTTCTTACCAATACATACATAAGGAGTAGCAACCCAAATTATTTTCTACATGGACTTCTTTGGAGGTGCATCAGCTTATAAGCTGAAGTAACACCTTGGGCATTTTCCTAGGGAATTGGAGAATAGGCACACCATGACTCAGCACATTTTTTTTGGTAGGACTGATTTATAGGCACTCATTCTTTTTGACCTTCTATTTCCAGGATGTTGCAAGTGAGCAATTCACTTTAAATTGGCCCCGATTACTCAGTGAGTCAAGTGCTGCTAAGTGGGATACTGCATGGGTAGAATTGGTGGGTGAGATAGCATCGTGTTTATCATACAAAATCTCAAAAAATTATTCCTGAACCTTAATCTCTATTAAGAGAACTTCACTGGCTTTTGTGGTTTGTAGCGTTGGCTTGTCCACAGCAGTTTGATTAATGTGAAATATTAGCCATTTGGCTCCAACATATGTAAAAGTTTCCTTGAACTTGCTGGATTCAGTATTAGGACATTTCGCATTAGGCGTTACTTTAGGAATGATGCACAAAATCAGGAATCAAGAGTTACTTTTCATTTGCTGCTACAGTGCAACCAAAGTTCTGCACTGCATATGTGGAATAAAACTGTATCATGAAATAAACAATCCTTCCTGTGGGGAGAGGAAGAGGCAGGATTTGAACTCTCTCTGCTAACACTTCCAAAGTAACCCATTTTGAATGCCCCCAAGGAATGCAAGTGATCTGTACAAGTCTTATTTTGATTTTTTAAAAGGGAGGAGGAATTCCCAGAGCACAGTAGCTCATTTGGAATGAATAAAAATAATTTAGAATTGCAAAGTGTTTGCTACATTTATAATTAGGAATGGTTAAAACTGTCACTTTTGATTTCTCCCATTCAAATGGGAGAATACTTCCAATTCTTTCCATCCCAAATATGTGATTTGGGAATACCGGTACCTATTTCGAAATCGTACTGAGTAGAAATGTTCCTCTGTCTGCAGTCGCCAAATGAATAACTACATTTGTTCCCAGCATGGAAGAAACTAGGCTGAGTCAGACTGCCGTATATTAAAGAGGGGAAAGGAATCAGCACAATTAAAAATAACTGAAGATGAGAAACACAGTGGCACCCTTAATCCAGCGCTAACACATAGTTCAGGCTATAATGGCTGAAAGTATGAAGCATGAAATGGGTAATGGAGACATATATGGAAGCCTGGCCCTCATTTCTATCAAACTGGAAAAGTAAAACAGACCTTCAATCATTTGAACTTCAATTATGTTCTATTTATTTGCTTCCTGTTATGTTTTTATTTGTTGTAAACCACCCGGAGTTCCTCTGGAAGATGGGCGGTATATAAGCATCAAAATAAATAAATAAATAAATAAATAAATTTGGGGCAAATAATGTGATTGTAGGTGTACTCTGCTCTTAACTCAAGGACTTCTTGCCTCCAGCCCAAACTGGAGGGGTGTGTGGAGGATTGGCTGGTGTTTTTTTGAAGCCATCTTAGAAGGCACCTCCTTTGATTCCAATCTCCTTCTCAAAAAGCTGGGAAGGTGAATTGACAAGTGAAAGAAGTGCAGTTCTTGGACACAGTAATTGAGAAAATGTTTGGTTACTGTATCCTAACAATTGACTCTTGTTACAGATGTCTGCAGCTGCCTAGTTGCCCTAAGGACATCTGATCTTGCCTGATCTCAGAAGTGAAGCAGGGTTGGGCCTGACTAGTCCTTGAATGGGCACCCACCAGGGAATACCAGGTGCTGTAGGGGCCTGGAGTAGGAACTGGCAAGCCACTCCAATATTACTGCCAAGAAAACTCCATGGACATGGGGTCAAGAAGAGTCAGTCACACAATTGTAATGATACAACAACAACAGTTGTCTGCAGCTCCACAGCATCATTGGCAATAAAGTCAGCAAGTACCATAGACTCAAGCACTTCATCACAGAGATATAGTAGTTAGACTCCAGGCAATGTCCTTGGTTTGATTAACGGTTCCACAAATGCCTCCCATAAGAGCTATATATGGTCTTCTGAAAGGGAAGGTCACATCGACATGAGGCCCACAGCTCTGGTCTTGAGTTGTTGTATGGTTTCCACCATAACCATCACCCCTGCTGTGGACTGAAAAGGACAAGTGTCTTATAGATGGCAAAAATAATGCATTTCCGAGTGATCACATGATGCCCAGGGAAATGCACCCAAGGCTGCCCCGATCTGTGCCGAAGCTGAATCTTTTATGGTAGGGCTACTGTTTTTTGGAGGCAGGCAGCAATGACCCCAAACAGACAACAGGGTCACTTTCAGGAGGATTGCTGCCATTAAAGTGACTATTTCCAGTCCACCAGGTGCACATCTTTGTGACTGTCTGATTGCACCCTTACTCAGTCTGACCTTCGCAATCAGATTGCTTTTCCAAGCTTCCGGAGACAACATCTTTTGCCCATGGAGCCATGCCAGTATCAGCAAAGTGCAGAACCAAATTAAGACATTGCTATTTGTTCTGCACGAAGCACTAAATCAACAGTGGAGCACAATTATTTGTCAACACGGGAACATATGATGTCAGAGTGTAAGCCGTGACCCATCTTCAAAGTGGCATTTCCTAATGGGCTCTTGTGTGCCTGCCAACACAACTTGGATGGCACAGCCGGAGATCTTATTAAGGCAATTTTTTGGCATGAGCAGATGCAAATATCTGCCCTCCCATTTTGGTTACAAGGGCAATCTCATTTGTCAAGTTGCTCATCTTTTTAAAAAAAAAAAACGGATTTGCCCTTGAGCCCTGGATACATTCAAATATCATGATTTATTATTGTGTGGATTGCTTTTTATTAGGAAATGAATCAGGATGCATAAGTCATGCTTATGTCATGATTACTGCAATGTCTCCATCATTAGTCAGAAAAATCAGCAAACCTGTTTTTGTGTGTTCTCTCCTTTTTTGTCACAAAGCAAAAGAAGACTTATTATTAGCCTAATAACGGGGAACAGTAATAACAAGTTGAAATCTAATGGGGCACAACTGTTGGCTATTTTTGCACAGTTTGGATGAAATGCTTCATTGACACAAGCTTTCCAACTTCTCCCACTTATAATGCAGGGTAAGAGAATCCCATGAAGAGGAGTCAACAATAATTCAGTAATAATATAAACAGGGATCTAAAGCCATGATGTTAATAGTTACATTTCCTTGGATTCCCAGGTGGGTCATCCTGTAATCCCTTTGTACTCTAAATAGGATGTCTTTTCTAAACATTGGAAAATTCCAACAGAGAGAGAGAGAGAGAGAGAGAGAGAGAGAGAGAGAGAGAGAGAGAGAGAGAGAGAGAGAGAGAGAGAGAGAGAGAGAGAGAGAGAGAGAGAGAGAGAGAGAAATAAGAAAGAGAGAGTAGAAGCAACAAAAAATTGAAAAATCCTTATTTATAAATTAGCTGAAATAACATACTCCATGATCTTTACTATGGCTTTTATGTTGTTTATTTTGAATCCTTTCCATCTCTTGTTAAAAGCAAGGTCTCTGTTTAAGTTTTCTATAGTGGAAGAAAAATATATGGACTTCCAGCACAAAGTATGTGAAGAGAGGCCATTTGAATTACGATGAGTTAAAGACATTTTAGAAAGAACAGAAGTTCAAATTAAACTTGGTTTATTAGCCCCTGTTCCATTCAATTTCAGGAATGGCTACATCAGATCCATATATAGTTTGTAAGTTGTAACCATTAAATCCACCAGCAAAGTAATATCATATCACTGTTTAACATGGAAACCAGTATCTGGAGGACCATAATGAAGTTCAAACCTTATGCCCCAAGAACGTAAGTGATGGCCTTCCTTAACATGTTGTCCTGTGGTATCTTATGGAAGATCCCATAACAGATAGCTGTTGAGCCCACAGATCAAACTGTTCTTGATATGTGAAGTCCCTGCCTCTGTCCAAGTTTTCAAAATGTAACTATTTACTCTGAAAGACATAACTTTGGATTTGGGAAGAACACAATGAACAGGGGAAGCCAGTTCTGCCCATCAACACAGGTCTTTTCTAATCACTTCTTCATAGATCAGTTACCACACTCAGTTATTACTTCCCGTTTCTTCTTGTAAGTCCTTAGATCAGTGGTGGTGAACCTTCAGGACTCCAGATGTTTTGGACCACAGCTCCCAGAATTCCAAAGCCTGTATTGTCAACGGCAAAGAACTGTGGGAGTTGTGGTCCAAAACATCTGGAGTGCCGAAGGTTTGCCACCATTGCCTTAGATAGATAGAGTTAACATGTGGCTTCTTCCATTATGGCTCATACACAGATGCTAATATCGGGGACTTCTGTAATCAAGTTTCTCTTGCACTATCATTGCATGAATTTCCTGAAACAAGAAATATAAATTGTTCTGTTCACTGATTTATTGCCAAGTTTCCATAATATCAGCTTGTTTTTAGCTCAGGACCACTGCACGGCATTCGACTAGTATAAATGTCAAATATTCTTTGCAGTGCTACCTCCCAGTCACAAATATACAGAATAGGTGGGACTAAGGGTGGTAAGAAAAAGATGCAGCTAGATTGCCCTATAGCAGTCTTGGCGAAACTATGGGACGGGTGCCAAAGGTGGCATTTGGAGCCCTTTCTGTGATCACCCAACATCGCCCCTTCACAGCCACCTGTATTCAGGTTAAATTGCTGTATTGGCACTTGGTGAATAATAAGGGGGTTTGAATAGCAGTTTGGGCATTCATTCTCTAAAAGGTTCACCATCACTGTCCTATAGGCTTTTGAAACCTGATATTTTTCCAAGGAAGAAATCAAGGGGCCTTTACCAGCCTTCACACCCCCACCAGCAAGGCCATAATTAACAGCCCATACTTAATGGGTGTCGGGAAAAGTTGCATAGATGGGACTTTCACCCACCCTAAGTCATTGTCCACTTATGAACCAGGCCATTGTCCACCTAATGAGCCTATTCAGACCAGGGTGATGTGAAATGAAGATTAACTATGAAATGGAGGACTCGCCACTAACTTTCAGACTGATGAAGCTGCTTGGATGAGTAGTGAAACGTTTTGATCTCTCAAGAAAAGAAGTCCAGTTGCCAGTACTCAACTTCCAGATAAACTCACCTGGATGACTGAGAATCTTCACAGACAAATCAAGGCCCCCTTAAGATTTAACAGTTTCTCAGGCAACATCATTGGGTACCAACATCAAAATTTAGCCTGGCATTAGGTGAGGGAAAACAACAGCAGCAGAGACAATAATGTAATGTTGAAGTGATTACATTTACTCTTGACTCACAGAGACCTGATTTATTCAGATAAGGATGGAGAAATGAATGACAGGGCTTTATGACCAGATGAATTGTCTGCATTTTCCTCAGAGTCTCCAAGCCTCCATAAAATATTCAGCATGTCACTCACCTTTATGTAGTTCCTCAATGATAATGCCTGAATGCTACACTTGAGAAATAAAATCTTTCCTTTCCTCCTCCTCTTCCTCCTCCTCCTTGGTAAAGGAGCTAGAGGAAACACAAATGAATGAAATTTTGGATGGTCATTAAGGATGGGCACAAATGGTCAATTTGATGGTTTGACCTGGCTCATTTAATGGTGCAACAGGTTTTTCACAGTTTGGTGCCCCACCCCCCTCCAGCCGGCAACCACTCAAAGGCTGTGTCTTAGCTTCTCTTCCCAGTCCCTTCTAGGCACTGCTTCTGAGAGACCACCTCCTGGGTAGGGGCAAGGCTGTGAACTATGTAACAGCTGTTGGGCCAGTGAACAAATCAAGACAAATCACCAAACTAGTGTCTCGTGCCCGTCTCTAATGATAATTAAAGCATCCCCGTTCTTGCAGTTCATCAGGACCTGCACTTCACCAGGACTCCTCTCAACCTCTTTCAAAAGCCCCAACTATTGTTTCTGTGTGCAGGAATAACCCAGGGAAAGCATGCTATAGAGCAGAGATGGAGAACTTGCTATTTGTCTTCAGTTTTGTTGGCTTAGCTCAGTGATAGTGAACCTTTTAGAGGCCAAGTTCCCAAATTGTGATTCAAAACCCACTAATGTTTCACCAAGTGCCAATACAGCAATTTAATCTGAATACAGGTGGCCGTGAAGGGGCGATGTTGGGTGCTCACAGAAAGGGCTCCAAGTGCCATAGGTTCACCAACACTGGCTTAGGTTGTCTTTCTAATGAATTTGTTCAAGTGTTTTAATAGGGACTTTATTTGTCCTTGCATTTAGCTATCATTAGCTCCATTATTATCCCATGAGGGGAAGAAGGAGACAAGTTAATTGAACATACACACCTCCATCAGTTCCAGCCAGCATGGGAAATGGCCACAAACAGTGGAATAGGCAGCCCTGGAACTACTGGAGAAACTGAGACACCCCATCATCCCTTCTGTAGGGTGGAATATTCTATGAAACATAACATCAGGAGAAGAACCCTACTGGATAAGACCACTAGTCTTACTTAGGTCAGTCTCTTGCTTGCTATTGTCTAAATATATAGGGCAACCACGGACAAGAGAAGAATAAAAACAGTCTCCTTTTAAGGTCCCATTAACAGGGAAGACTAGTGCGTTTGATTTCATGGGGTCTACTTTGAGTTTGAGTATGAACTTTACAGGAGCTGGGCCCCAAGTGATTAACCGATTTCAGGAATCATCACCAGCATTACGGATAGCACTTGTGAAGTGAAGTCTATAGCTTGGGAAGCTAGAATTGCAGGAATATTACCACTAACACTGGAAGAGCCACACTGCTCCCATGGCTAGTAGTCATTGCTAATCCTATCTTCCAAGCATTTGTCTAACACCCTTTGGAACCACCCAAGCTGGCAACCACCACTACATCTTATAGTAGAGAACTCCATAAATCACCTGTGTGCTTTGTGACACAGGGATTCTTTCTATTTGTCTTGATCATCACAACCTTTGCTTTCATGCCATTCCACCATTCTTGACATTTGCTAGGATGGATGGAGTTTTGGATTTTTGAATACCTTATTTCATAGTCATGCCTTCGTCTTGGGTAGAATAAGAAAGAGAAAAAAATAAATTTTGCTCCAGAGTAATGTGTTTGTTTGTAGTGATGATGGCTTTGTGGGTGGAATATTAGATGTCCATGGACACAAGGACCACAGATTACATTCTGGATGTTTGGAGGCCAGGATGGAGCAGGGAAGTACCCACAGTCCACTTCATCCATCCATCCATCCATCCACCCATCCATCAAGTGACTGTCTCTCCCAGTAGACCCTCAATTAAACTGAGTAATATATTGCCTGTATCACTCCTATGTGTCTTCTCACAGAAGAGGAAGGCTGTGACTGTACATAAAGCAGCTGTATGTACCAAAAAGCATATGAAACTGGATGATGCATATTAAGGTATGTGAATCAACCACAGGTTTTTAGGTATCATATTGTAAATGGCATGTGTGCCATTAGCTTGACGCGGCAAGCCATTCTTGGTCATTAGTTGGACAATGTCCCTTATAAAATTGGCCACAAAGAGCACAAGTCATTGCTTTTAAAAAAAGCCATGGGGTGGGGGGAGATTTCAAGGACAAAGCACAGACATTGTGTTATTTGGAAGTTGCTTTAAAACTGCTTGGGCATAGATGCCTGCAATATATCATTTATTCATATTGTCCTTTGTGTACTTGCTGTACATTTTATGTTTTCAATTATCATCTTTCACATCAAGCATAGACCTTTTTATTTTATTTTTTTAATAAATACAGTTAGTATAATTGTGGGTTCCAAAATCAATATTTTGTATGGGCAATTCCCTTCTCTTTCCTTGGATTTCTGAGTCTGACATCTGTCAACAATTACGGAACAGATAACAACGCTTCAAAAAACGTACCTCTGAAGTGTGCAAGTTGAATATTATGATTAATTTGCTTGTCAGAAACATTTTCTGTGGTAGCGTTTCATCCTCCAAATGTTCTCCTTTTCCATCATCCCAAAGTCATTTTGTTTTCTTTAATCTCACCGGGTGCTCTCATATATAAATGAAAATAATATATATAAACCGAGGATGATTTCTACCTAATGGTAGAACACGACCTTGAGCCAAAATTCCTAAAATATTATGTACGAATATGGGTCTGAAGAATCATTGTCCTAAGAATAGTTTTTAGTCATCTTTTGTTCTGGAGCTTATCTATATTAAGCCAGCTACCAAGTTGGTTTAAATGACAGCAACATGATGATATGTATTAGGTAGAGTATAAATATTCCCTCTGTGAGAGCGTTGGAATTCTCATACTCTTTAGGCCAGATATGGCAATCCAACTGCCATCAGCCTTAGCCTGCAAAAAGAGTGGTGAAGGATAATAGTAGTTGTAGTTCAAAAACAAACAAACAAACAAACAAACAAACAAACAAACAAACAAACTCCACTACCATTCTTTAGATTTGAAACACCTTTTCCTTAAAGACAAATTGCCTTAAAAATCACTGTCTGCTTTTCAAATTGCTATTCCTGAAGAACCCCCTTGGCCACGCCCATTTTGACCACTGTGTCGGTTTTTCTTGCGACGATCACTAGGGGTGGTGTTTTTTTAAATCAGTTCCTGCACCCCCCTTTAAAGCGATTTGGTTGTATTTGCGGACATACTACACTGCCTTTTTTTTTGCCCCCCCCCATTTCTGCCGTTTCTCTGTCGTAGTTTAAAGTGGTTCAACCAAGTGCGAACGGGGAAGCCGAATGCTAAGCAACCACTGAAGAGCAGACTGCCAAACCACTGCAGCGACTATGTGACCACGGGAGGAGAAAAAGCGATGCAAAATAAAAAGCGGCTGCTCAAGGAAGTGCGGTAGCGGCAAAACATAGGGAGTGCTATGGGCTTGCCATCTGTCAGGCCTTAGTCAGGTGGTAAAACAACAACAGCCAAAATTTAGAAGCACGATTCTTGAAGCTTACAAATTTCAGGTAGAAATGTTTGGCTACGTAATAATAGCCAACAGGACCTGATTGTTTAAGAAGTTCATTTCTTACTCTCCATCATTTGGCACTGGGGTTGTAAATCTCAGAGGTTTTCACTTTTCAAGAGAAAGCAAGACACCCCCATGAAATCAAAAACACTGATTTTTAATTTGCATTGAGATTTCTCTGTGAGAGATTCCCCACCCCCCAAAGATCTCACTGATAATCACATGGGATTGCTCTGAAGTCTCTTGTTTTGCTTTGTTTTTCTGGAAGAAATGCCAAGCTGCATAGGACTCCTGGAATTCCTGCATAGGGCAGTACCTTTCCTACACAGGATTCACTGGAAAGAACATTAAGTTGCACATCAGGTGAGACCTGGAGTCATCAAGAGGCCCAGGACCTCAATAATGTTCCAGGATGCATTGTGCCCCCTGTAGTTTGTTTGTGGAGGGATGGGAGAAGTTGGAGCATTTTTTCATCATGTTATGGAGCCATTCTGGATATTTTGTTGAGGGACTTGGACTTTTGGACTTGGAAAGGTAGGGAGCTGAGATTTCCTTCCTTCCTTCCTTCCTTCCTTCCTTCCTTCCTTCCTTCCTTCCTTCCTTCCTTCCTTCCTTCCTTCCTTCCTTTTTTTTTTTTTTTTTTTGCATTGGTTTCAACTGCACTTTTAGTGGGAATGACCTGGCGCTTTTTTTGGAGCTAGTTTTTATTCATCTTTGCTCTGCTTTTCATTGTCCTTTGGGCAGGAACAGGCTAGGATAGTCTTGCTGCTTTCTTTTTTCCATGTTTGCAATCTTTGCCATTGCTCTGCAGGCAGGAACAGTCTGGGTTTCTCTTGCTGCTTGTGTTTGTTGATGCTTGCATTTTCCCCCATTGCATTTTTAGCAGGAACAGGCTGGGGTAGTCTTGCTGTTTTGTTTTCTTCATGTTTGCAGTGCACTGCGGGGTGGTGGTGTTCTGGGGAGGGTGTTCCAATACTGCATGCCACTAAAGTGCACTTTATAAAGATGTCTGGAACAAAACCCAGCATTTTTGCATTTATTTTGGGACCTCCGGAACAGATTAACTGGGTTCCCATTCATTTCAATGGGGAACTGTGTTTTAGATAGCAATTTTTTTGGTTAGTGAATTGACTCGCAGAATGAATTAAATTTGTTATCCAAGGTACCTTGAGAGGTGTTGAGTGTTCCAAAACTGGAGGCAATCAAGGGAAATCTAAGTAACCACCGGGCAGATATCCTATGATTTGCATTTCTACCTTAGGAAGGTGGTTGGACTTGATGCCCTTGTAGGCCCCTTCCAAAGTCATGGGTCTCTGATTCTGGGCACTTTTACATGACCCCTAAGATCCGCTGGCCACTTAAATTCGGACCAGAGATCTTAGGGGCTTGTCGCTCTTCCTGTGTCCCCACCCTGGCTGCTGGCTGTGTGAGGGGAGGGAGAAAAAAAAGGAAGAAAAGATCATGGCTCACCTCTGTTCTGCCTCCGTTCTTGCCGCGGCAACATTCCTCTCTCTGTAAAGTAGCTCTTAAAGGGGCGGGAGCAAAAACAACAACAAACAGAAGCGAGGAGAGCCCCACACTCACTATCGTTACACTGCATCAAGCAATTTTCACCCCGGAAGAGCAGGTACTTGAAAGGTGCGCTGGGACGCACTAAAGTGGGCGTGGCCGCACTTAATTTCCTGTAAACTCCGGAGCTGGTAGGAAAACATTTTTAAGCTCCAGAGCTGGGAGCCATTTGCCCCGGAGTTTAGGGGTCATGCATAAATGCCCTCTATGATCTTATGGCAACACTTACGTGATACTCCAGGAGTGGCTTACCATTGCCACATCCCAGTGAGTTTGCATGGCCGAGAGAGGACTTGAACCGGACCTTATGGGTCTGAGACTCTACTATGCCACACTGGTTCACTTTATTAAATGCTGCATGCTGTGATCAAAGGCTGCAGCATATGTGCAGCTCACACATTGCTAAGTGTAATTTAAGCAAATAATAAGAACAAAAGAAACAGAAGCAAATACCCTGCACTATTCTCACTTTATTGGCAGCAATGCCCCCCTGTAATAAGCCTTTTTTTAAAAACCCATAGGCAGTGAATGTGAAATTGTTTCACATATAGTGGGCTCGGAAACTACTTAAGCATATCCCTTCCCAGTTTTAGCAAGGTTATTTCAGGAGCTATTCAAACAGCCTTTGAATAGCAATGCCCTGAAAGTTTTGCTGACTTTGTGAGACCTGGCAATCCCCTTTACATCATGCATGGACTCTAGAGTTGACCATGAACCACTGGTTCAGTGGTTCGTGCCAGTTCGTATTTTTTTGCGGAACAAGTATCCAGAACAAGTGTCCCAGTACTGCTTCCTCCAGCAGGTACTCACTCAGAGGCGGCACCAAGAGGAAGTGGAGCAGGGAAGCCGGGCAGTGCCTCTGAGTGGGCACCTTCCGAATAGCTGTTTGCCTGAAAGACAAATCAGCACGAACAGTTCGTGCCCATCTCTAGTGCACTCCTTTTTCTACCACCTGATGGAATGGCTTTCAGATGACATGGCTGGCAGAGTCATCTTCTGGTGGCATCAACTTGCCTTTCCAGTACAAGTTTATTGTGGTCTCACTTCCCTTCCCCCTACCTCCCTTGGAGGACTGTTGGATTAGAATGAGATAAATTCGTATTCTGGGAAGAGATGGAAGCTGCCCAGAAATCAAATGGAGGAGAACGTACCAACTGGCTAATCATTAATATCAGCTCTCACCTGCCATCGTACATCTTTTCAGGTTAGAGAGGGGATTTCAAACCCCCCCTTCAAGCCCTATTTAATGGGATCAGCATTCCTCATTCCAAATCCTTGAGAGAAAAATCTCTTGGGTTTCTCTGCATTCCATTTTTTTAAAAGAGAGAATTATGCAGGCTACACTTGCTGACCTATGGATTTATTCCTCTGGTGTTCTCTTCCAACACTGAAGAATATATCTGGGCTTAATGAGCAAGGTGCAGAGTTGACAGAGGCAGAGGCTGTGTTAATTAGCTGGATGCAGAAGTCACCACTGACGTGAGGAACATGCTGGGGTTATGAAGTCATTTCCAATGTCGGGTAGGTGCTCTTGCTTCTTCTGTGTCAGCTCCAGATGCCGGCACTTGGTCTTCCCCTCTCCTCTGCCTCCTCGTACTCTTTAACAAGAAATCGAGTGCTTCCATGTGATGTATGTTTCTCCCCATCTGCACATTTGAAAGCAATGTAGGCCTCTCTTAGTCCCAAACAGAGTAGCATCTTGTTCATTTGTTAAGTCCCAGTGAATGGGTAGATCTACTCTGAGATTAACAACTCGTTCTTGAGCGGGCTGGATGGCTCAGTGGTTTAGGCATCTAGTATCTGTAGGGCCAGAGGCTGGAAGTTCAATTCCCTATTGGGCAAAAGTGGAAGGGGACTCCTGAATGAGGTGAGTTGTAATCTATGAAAATCTGCTGAGATGCCTTACATGAGGTTCTTCTACCACCAGAAGGTAGACCCTTCACCAGCCCTGTCATGTTCCTGAATTATTGTAGTTCCTCTTAAATTATTAGGTCCAGAATTCCATTTTTTCTCTCCCTGAAGTGGGAAATTGGTGTTACAATAAGACAATTGATTATTTTTTCAATTTAAAGAAACTGCACATTCTGGGAGTACAAATATGGCTTTTCCAGAAGACTTACAGTATCCCTTTATTACTGTTTTAATATCATCATGTGGAGAAGATGCATGAAAAAATATGCACAAAATTAAGCAATTATGGTACTTAATACAGTTAGCAGACTTTGGATATATCATGATTCTGTTAGGGAACAATTATAGAGTACAACAACACCCATTTTATATATCCCCCCTCTTTGCCATAAATATAAATACTATTCTGGTTGAGGAAAAGGTTTTGAGGGATTTTCTAAGAGTTGAGTTATGGCAACAGGATTTATTTTCTTGTGAGACTGGAACAGTTTTCTACTCATCCAAGTAGCTTCATCAGACTGAAGCAGCTTCATGAGCTCAGAACTGGAATCCATCCTGTGAGTTTGCCCTTGGCAGGTACCCATAGCTCTCAACTCATAACTCCAGTCCCATTACATTGCTTTTGACTGTGAATTTATCTGTTCAATCAACATGTTGATGCATGAGTAATCACATTTTGGTCCAGGAATCTGAATGCTGGTCAACTGGCAACTCTAAACCTACACGGCAGAAAATATCTAGTGATTTATGACAGGTTAAAGCAGATTAAAAACGTTCTGGATTTTTTTCAGATTGCACTTCAGGATTGCAAGAGTTTTTAATACACCCACATGTGACCAGCTGAATTGTTATTTAGCACAGAACATTCCTGTGAGGAATAATTAGTTCAAATTCATTTATATGCAGTATAAAAAATATTAGGATTTTATTTCAATTAAATGCTTTGGTGCGTTTTAAAAGGCTTGTTCCAAGAGGTCTCTTCTCAGTTAAGAACCTCATTCACAGGCAGGGAATATTTGCCAACATTTGTCTGTTTGAAGAACTTAATAAATTTCATCAGGGAAAGTTTAACTTTAAAATACGACTATATACATTATGATATAATATAGCTCAAAAATATTTCCCTCTTGGTTGGGACAGAACTTGGAAAAACTTTTGTGTTGCTATTGTAACCTATAAATATTTATTAAAAATGTGATGCATTATACTTAGTCCCTTTCTGGTTCTGTTTTAATTAAATGCATATAAAACATAATAAAACTCTCAAAAGTAATACCTCAAAGCTCCAAAAATAAAGATAAAAGGTTATAAATAAATATCAAACATTACTTTTTAAAATATATATAAAACAATATTGAATATTACTCTTCCATTTTTATAAAAAAGATATTATTAGGCATTTGTTCCTGAAATTAAGGAAGTAGCCCAAATAATGTGTACAAGATAGAATTAACATTTCTTTTTGTAACATATTGCTTTCAAGTAGGGATGGGCAGAAGACAAAAAACAACATACTGTTTCATCATTTCATAAGGCTATGAAATGTTACAAAATGAAATGAAACACAAGCAAGCATTCTGTCAAGTAACGAAACAAAACACCATTTTCTGTTTCGGAAATGAAAGATTTCATCTTCCCTTGTCAGAACATACCAATACCATCTTAGGGAGTCAGCCAAGAAGATACATGAAGATCTGGATTCTTTTACCCATAAACCTCTTTTATATAAATTTAAAGAGAGAGGATTGGCTGTTATCTATGCACATGAGCATTCCCCATGCTGTCGGGCGCATAGCCATCTGCCAATCCTCTCACCTTAAATTTCAATGAAAGAGCTTTAGGGGTAAAAGATGCTGGATCTTACCATATCCTCTTGATTTCATATGATTTTTGTATGGGATCTTTCCCAATCACCATAAATGTCATCCTCCACACTGATGTATCTGACAGCCCATCTCTTCCCAGATGGAGCACTATATCTTACTGGTACATCATCTATTCCTAGGTCCCACCCTCTCTGAACACAGATGGCAATTTCTAACCTGCTGCCCTGACACTTGAGCTACTCACAAAATTGGGTGCCTCTAGGACTCAGGGGAGCAGACCCATATAGTATAACGAATCATTTTGTATTGTTTCATTATGATTTTTTTAAAAAAAAACAAACATTAATAACAAAACAAAAGGAAACAACAAAGGAAACAAAACAAAATGTTATTTTTTTCTGTTCTGTGCCCATCTCTACTTCCAAGTTCAAATCTTGAGTAGGAGGATGGACAAGAGATATATTGGTAAGTACCAGAGATGTAGCTTGGCTGGATAGTTGATCAGTTTTTGTATTTGGTGGTGGGAGTTCAATTCCCCGCTTGGTCTCTTGGGAGAAAAAAACCAGCCTGTGTAGCCTTTGGCAAGCTGCACAGTCCCAAGGTACCCCCAGAAGAAGGAAACGGTCAGCCACTTCTGCATAGTCCTTCCTTTAAAACTCCTGGAAAGGGACAACGTATGTTACAATTGACTTGATGGCACACAGTTGTCATTATGCCAGTGCAATCTGAGTAGCTGGTGTGGCAGTGCCAGAGCCTCCCTAGAAGAAGGAAGCTGGCGGCCACACAGCTGGCTCAAAGCGGCTGTTGCTTCCTGGCCAGCTGGCCAATCACTCAGATAATGAGCATTATGCCATTCCCATTTCCACTGAACAAGAAAGAGCAGGGAATAGGGAGTCACGGATTTGCTCTTATAGAGAAACCCTGAAAACCTGAGCATTTGCTCCCTCTCAAAGACAATTTGGATGTGAGAAAGGGATGTGGGGGAACAGTACGGATAGCACCTTATTTTTTTAACCCTGGGCTTTGGATTCTTTTGAAGCATTTATTCTGAAAAGGTGCATTAGGGTGCAACCTGTGAGCAAGCCCCGCTAAAACTCCCTTATACTCATTGCTAAGTAGGCATAGGTTTGCAAGGTAAAATATCTGCTCAATATTATTTAATCAGCTTCCTCCCATGTAGTGTGTGCTAAGCAGTCCTCAATAACTTTTTCTTCTACTAAGCATTATCTAGGCTAAACCATCCAAACCATTCACTTCTGCTTTCTGTCCTTACTTTGTTCCCACTAATCCCTGCTGCTGCTCTTCTTCTTCTTCTTCTTCTTCTTCTTCTTCTTCTTCTTCTTCTTCTTCTTCTTCTTCTTCTTCTTCTTCTTCTTCTTCTTCATCATCATCATCATCATCATCATCATCAAATTATCACACAGCAAGCAAGATTACACTGGATTTTGTGTTAAAAATCACAAGTCGAATGCTTCCCAAGCGTTTAGGACTATGTGATGTATCGTCGAATTATGCGATCAGATCCCAGTAAGGTGGCCTTCTGCAGCTGACTGATGGTAACTTTGTCAACTCCAATTTCTTCTTCTTCTATTTATTATTATTATTATTATTATTATTATTATTATTATTATTATTATTATTATTATTATTATTATTATTATTAAAATATTTAAGATTATACAATATAAAACAAATTGCATGATACATAAACCTGCTCAACTATTGCAAAAAAATTACTAGTGCACCCCCCTCCCCCTAGGGACCATTATATTATGCATATTTTTACTTATAAACTAGCTAGCATTTTTTGGCTTGAGCCCATTATTATGTGCCCTGTACTCTGGGATGACTGTGAACAGATTCTGCCCCTCCATTGCACGACTACTCTCCCTTTGGTCATTTATTCTCAAAGCTAAACATTCCCAGTTCTTTCAGTCCTTCTTCCCACGGTTTGGTTTCCATTCCCTTGATCATCTTTGGGCCTTTTTACACGACCCCTAAGATCCGCTGGTCCCTTAAATTCGGACCAGAGATCTTGAGGGTTCGTTGCTGTTCCTCCATCCCCACCCGCTCCGCACTTCTTTGTTCTGTCTGCGTGAGGGGAGGGAGGAAAAAAAGCCTTAGACAGGGACAAAAGAACCCTAAAGCCTTACCTCCGGTGCCGGGGGAAGTTGCTCCGACCTCCGTTTACTTCCTGGTTCCTCTTTAAGGGGTAGAGGCAAAAGAAAAACAACAGAAAGAAGTGAGGAGAGCTCAGGCACTCTCCGCATCAAATATTTTTCACCATCAAAGAGCAGGTACAAGAAAAGTGTGTTGGGTCACGCTTAGGTGGGCGGGGTCATACTTAATTGTCTGCAAACTCCGGAGCTGGTGGGTAAACATTTTTAAGGTCTGGAGCTTGCAGCCATTTGCGGCGGAGCTTAGGGGTCGTGTATAAATGCCCTTTGTTGCTGTCCTCTTGAACTGGCTCCAGCTTGCAGGCATCTTCCTTTAATTGTAGATGATCAAAATGGGACATTGTACTCTATCTGGGGCCTAACCAGTGGTGGATAGAGGAGGGACACCCAGCAGGTCTCCCCAGAGGATTTGGAACAGAGCAGAAACAGTGGCATCAAGCAGCCAGAAGCTGTGCGATATATAGATAAGCTCCAAGTTAATATTCCAGTGGCAAAATATTGTGTGTTTGCCATCCTTAGCTATTTGAACAAGCACACATAATTTGTATTTTAAGACTATGTGGACTAAATGAAGAGCTATGGTTCTCTTCAACTATGCCACAAGGTTCTTGTTCCTGCATTGCATCTATTCACAAGCAGGATTCTATTATTTTTCTTTGGGTGCATCACTCTTTGCACAGTGGAAATGATGATGGAGAAGGAAAGAGCTTGCCCATCCTGTCTTAGGTATGCTGCCGAAACCCAGGAGCATATGGACTGAGCAGGCCTTCTGCATGACTTTGCACATAATTTATTTTACAGAGATAAGGATCATGCACAGTTGCACACCCAGCAGGTCTCCGAGTCCAGCTACTGTGTCTTCATGGAAGTTTGTTTTAATTGCCAGGGAAGGAAGAGCAGAAAAGTTACTGAGGTGAGGATCATGGCACTCTACCAAAGTAAATAATCACTGGCTGGCAATTAGAGCAAAAGTTAAACACAATTTCATTTCCTTATCCAAAAAGCAAGCTACCTTGCTCAAGATCACTCTTGTGGGACATGCTGAAATCTCAATTCCAGGATTATCTGCTGGATATAGTCTACCCCCCCTACACCATTTTCCTACATGATAAAGGCAGCCTAAGACATTCTGGTGCCTGAAGGCAAAGCCAGCATGGTACACCTTTCCTGTTCCATGTCCAGAAGCAGAGAAGTAGGGTCCCCCTTTAGTTCTGAAGATGAATAAGCCCCATCTGAAAACAAAGCTAATTTGAAAGTGTGAACAGAGGGATGTATTGCTAGGTACGGCCCTGATTTTGGCTCTTTCCAAAAGGGAATGGGGCAACTTGGGAATCGTACCTCCTGCAAGGCATGAAGTTCCAACCATAGTGGATCTTGAGAAGGTTTTTTGGTTGTGTAGAAATGCTCTGTTATACAGCAGGCTTTCCCCTCCTCAGACAGCTCCCCTTGATAGCCCCCAAGTTGGGGCTATAATGTCCCCCCACACACACACACACACACTCACACTTCAATTCATTCTATTTTGATACTAAAGAGCTGTCCACTGGGGCCTAGACTATTGCTATTATGAGATCCCTGAACAAAATATGTCAACCAACTGCCTTCTTCAGCATGGACACTATGGAAGAGAAGCAGGCACCAGAGGGACAATCTATGTATATGGGACATGCATGTCTCCACCAAGGAGGTGGTGGAGAAGCATCTGGAGGAGCTTATACCAGACAAATAGCAATATACATTAATTTATTGACACAGAGGCACAGGTCACAGTTCTCAACTGGGTTCTTTGTCGGACACCCTAAGGATGAGGGTGTTTTAGACTCTATGGAGGATGATCAAATACTATGCAAAATACCTTATTTTGCCATTTTGTGATTTGCTCTATCACCTTTCATTCTGCGGTTTTTAGCTGTGTACGAGTATAATCTAACTGGGCATCTATATATCTTTTAATTATATGTATCAACTATTTATTTATATTAATGTCTGTCTGTCTGATGCCAATAAAAGATTCAGAAAAGAAAAAGAAAAAGAAACGAGAAGCCTCTGGTTCAAAGTGGGACAAATATGAGTGAACCTCAGATATGTTCCAGTGATCCCTTTGTGCTATCTGCCCATGACAGCCAGGGCATGGGACAAAAAAACCAACAACACAGTATGGAAAAAAAGGTCCTTCCCTCCCAAAGAACCAATGTTCCAAAGAAGGACAAGGTATCAGCTGTTAGACGGTCACCTTGGGCAGTAGCAGTGCTGCTGCGCTTGTGGTTGAGATGCATGGAGAACATCAGAGATTGACATCATAGGCAAGGAAAGGTTGATCCACAGTCTTCATTCCCAGCAAATATCCTCTGTACCGAGCAGCCTTGTGGTTGATGGGAATTCCCCTGCAGGTACATACAGATGTGGTGGAGGGGACATGGAGAGAACTCCGGTGGCCACGACTGCAGCATCGTGCTCCTCCAGCTGTTCTTGCCCCCATCATTCAGGAAAACTTGCCTGAAGAGAAAGGTCTTGGCCTGTTTCTGGAAGGACAACAGAGATGGGGCAGTCCTGGACTCTAAGTGGGAGGGAGTTCTAGATTCTGGGTGCAGCAGCTGAGAAGGCCCTTTCATGGGTTCCCATGAGACGTACCTGTGAGGGTGGAAATGTCCTGTCATTAACAGTCCCCCCCCCCCGGTCTTGCAGACTTAACACCATGGCTTCCTTCACCAATTCAATTCATCTTATTTTTATCTTCCTCATTCCCTACTGCCTCCCAATTTTCCCAGCACGGACATATTTTGTATGCCGTGAAGGAAGCCAAACCCTACGATTAAACCATCCCCAAGGAAATAGTGCTGAGTAGGGGAGCACTAAAACAATGCAAATGGGTTCACACTGTGTGATAAGAATTATTGAAAACCAAAGGTGCTTTCATCTCTCCCATGAAAAGAGGTAAATGTTTTTGACTCAGCTCTAATTGAGTCCCAGTGGACTTGGTCGCCTTGAATGGGAAAGGTAAATTCCTTAGTAAATTCTATTAAAAGTCAAACCAAAAACTCATCTGTGCACCTGCCCTATGAGCTATTAATCCCCATATCTGAAAAGTTCTTACAATGCAGATTTCTAATATAAAGTGGAGCTATTATTCCTCGTGACTTGGAAACTATGGTTTAACACACCTTGATACAAATTGGTGCATTTTCGAAAGAGGAATATGACGCACGATCTCCCTGTGAAGTGGACCGAGGGGCGTATGTAATTGATTAGAACTCTCTGTTAACATTCAAGACTTCAGGTACAAATTAGTCATGCTGAATGCCAAGCTAGTAAATGAGTTGATATTTATATTGCTTTAATGGTGTCTCCAGACCTTACAAAGTGTTTTCCCCTTTCGAAACCTGATGTGCATTTGAATCATTGTCAAAGCAGGATGGACTGAGGCTGAGCTTAAAAATGGTGGAGGGCTTCTTCCAGATTTGAAGATCACAGGAAAGAGAAGGAAGTTTCTCCAAACAGCTTTTGGATAGTAACCAGCAAGCCTGTGCCCTGGGTAGAGTGCTCTTTTGTGATAAAGGATGTAACCCAGCTTTGATCCAGGCAACCTGAAGGATCATATCTCCCCATATGAACCCTGGCTAGTCAAAAGTGCTCCTTTTAATGACCAGAAACCAGAATTAGACCCAAATCTCCATCTAGCTCAATCTTGCGATGGAACTGTCTATCATTCCTTCCAAGGAACCACGGATGCACATTTGCAATCTTGTTTTCTATAGCTTGCGGATCTTGTTATTGTGAGAGGTGAGAAGTAGGAATGGGCATGAAATGGGAAAAATAGAGTTTCATTTTGTTTTGTTTTGTTTCTACTGTCGGCTTGTTTTGTTTCATTTTTAAATGAATTTTTGTAAAAACATCGTAACAAAATGAAATAAGGAAACAATTTGTTACTCTATAAAATGGCTCCCCTGCGTCTAGATGCACCATATTTGGTGGGTAGCTTTTTACAAGGAAGCCATTTTAGAGAGTAATGAAATGTTTCATTTCCAAACGGAAGAAGAAGTGTTGTGTTGTGTTTCATTTTGTAATGAAACGTTGTTTCCTGTTTCATTTTGTAACATTTTACAAGCTTACAAAATGACAAAACAGTGTTTTTTTTTTTTTTGGTAAGGTGTCCATCGCTGATGAGAAGTGAATTTCTCTGTGCTGTTGTAATACTAATCTTCTCCCCCACACACACACACACACACACGCTTCATGGGATGTGCAGAGTTTGTGATGACATTTTAGGGCAGAGCTGGATATAAATTGTAATGAATTCAATGGGCAACTTAACACCTATCTGCATTGTTCCCCATCACCTGAGTAATGCAGTATGCCCCCTGGAATTTGATGCAGATGGATAGAATGTAGCCACCTGTAATTGGAACAACAAGGCTTTGAACACCAAAGGGCGAAGCTGGTGTATGAAATAGATATTTGCATTAATAAGAAGAGCACTCTCTTTTTTCATCAGTCAGATGTTGAGCAGCAAGCGGAATTTCTTTCACAGTTATTCCCGACTTCTTACTGACAGTGCAGTATCATCTGTACTCTTTTAGATTTTTTTTAAAGTATATCCTTTCTCTTTGATGCTTAACAGTGTAATAGTTACACAGCAAAGCAATGCAGCAGAATGTAGATTATGTGTCACCCTCTTGGGTTTGCAATGTGCAGCGTTATTTTGCCCAATAAGGTGGCACTATTGGGTAACTCTGTAGGTTTTTGTTTTTGTTTTAAAAAGCAAAGATAGAATTGAATGCACCCTGCTTACACTGCAGTCATTTGTATCTGTGGTGAAGCAAGCTTCTCCCCCCCACCCCTTAGAAGTTCAAATAGTCTCCTGAACTAAACGTAATGGTCAGAAACCCTAGTCATGGAAACTGGGGTAGTTCTTTTGCCGTATTTGCTGCCCCATAGTGATAAACCACTCTCTGGGTGGTGTGCAGCATGATTATGCCAATAGCATCTTGTCCCCCCTGCTTCCAGGAAGCTGGGTACTCATTTTACTGGCTTGGGACCTGACTATCTGGTGGAGTGGATCTCTAGAGGTCAGCGTCGTCTTGGCCAACCAGAGCCTCGCTCTCCTAGTCGCTCCGGGTGGCTGCTCCGAGGGAGGCCTGAAGGGTCTCTACCCGGAAACAGGCCTTCTCAGTGGCTGCCCTGGCACTTTGGAACACTCTGCTGATGGAGATCAGGCTGGTGGAGGAAAGCGCTAAAGACCTGGCTCTTTAGGGAAAGCTTTGGCTATGGATGAGTGCGCCATGGTATGTTGTTTGTTGGTACGGATGTGGTTGTCTGTTTTTATTTTTATTTTTTGTTTTATTGGATTCTTAGTGCTGGTCTTTTATTTTTTTTGATAGGTTGTTTATGTTTAAATTTGTTGTATACCGTCCAGATTTCCCATGGGAATAGTATAATATTTATAGTAGTATAATATTAATATGGTTCAATGGACCCTTGCATAACAAATGGTTATGTATAGCATAAAATCTGTACAACATAAAAATTCTGATGATAAAGGAAATTTGCTTAACAGAATTGCCTATGGGGCGAATCTGTACAACATAAAAATGGCCATGATTAGGGATTAATCCGTTTTCAATGCATTTCGATGGGAATTTTGTATAAAGGGAAATTTGCTTAGTATAATTTCATTTGGAATGAATTAATTCCTTTATACAAGGTACCACTGTATGTAAATAAATACTGACCTTAGAAGGATAAAAGGCTGAGCCAACCTTGAGCTATCTACCTGAATCCATTGCGATTGAATGCAGGTTGTGAGCAGAAGTTTACGACAGAACTGCAATTTAACCACTGCACTATGACCCCCCCCCCTTGTCTTCCTCTTCAGATGTATAATGGGGCTTATATTCAGCTAATGGCTACAGTCTAAAGAGTGGAATGTTGTTGGCATGCAAAATTCAGCATCCTTCTGCCACCATGACTGGTCTCATGATGGTTTGAGGATACCTGGGGATATAACCAGCTTCTGGCTATAAAATCTGGGATACTGGAGGTGGAGGGGAACTAGCTTAGGTGAAATGATGATCTGACTCAGGAGGCTTGGAAGCGTCCCACAATACAAGGAGCACTGACGCATCAAATGTGCCTCTGAATCTTGGATGTTGATAATTTTGATATTTTCCAGAAACATGCAATGGAGAGATTATTTAGATGAATCAGAGATTAATGGATGTTGTTGTGAATGACTCTCACGTACATTTTTGAAGAACTGTGTCTTTGTATGCCAGATTTATCAAGATTATTAATTTTCCCCTTGCTCACGCCAAGAGTAATTTTAGTGACACAGGTAGAGTGGGTGGACTTTGTTTTCTTGCAAAGTAATGGCATGGAAAACTTGCCATTTTAAGGCTCTGTTTTGGTTGGATACAATTTATATTTGTGCAATGACGTGTTAGTCCCATTCTAACCAAAAATAAAATGAAGGGAATGTTAAAGGTTTCTCCCCCCCAGTAGGTATTTCTATTGTTTAGAACTGCATATCACACCCTGTGATTTTACTTTTGGAAAATTTCAGCGGTCAAGTCGGGGACCTTCAGATGAAGCAGAAGCCAGCAGGTTTTTGAAGATGAACAAAATATTATCATCACAAACAAACAAAAAAATGTAAGGCTGGCATTTCATATTTTTAAAGGGATGTCTTAATGAGTTAAGTATCTGGCTGCAGAGCCAATGACTGGGGGATTAGAGTGCATCCAAGAAAAGCCAGCTTGTGTGATCCAGGGAGGAGGGAAAACTAACTCACTTCTGAGTACAGTACCTAAGAAAACCCTGAAACTGGTAACTATACATCAGAATTGACTTCATGGCTGACAAGGGACAATCTACAGCCCAGATCATTTAAGACATATTCAAGTTAAGAACAGGGAATTCGAAGAGGAATCTTAGAACATTTAAAGGTAACATTAAAGCTACAAAGAGCAGGCAAAAAGAAAAAAAAAATCCACTATGAGGGGTTGACACTAACATGGAAAACACTGGTGGTTTCAACTAACACTGGTGTCCATAATGAGGGGTCAAAACACATGGAAAACTAACATGGAAAACACTGAATGTCCATCATTCAGGGAAAGTGTGCCTGAAGAGGAAGGTCTTTGTCTGCTTCCAGAAAGACAGCAGAGACTGGGCTGTCCTGGCCTCCAGCAGGAGGGAATTCCAAAGTCTTGGAGCAGCAACAGAGAAGATGCTTTCATGTGTTCTTAAAGACATACCTGTGAGGGTGGTGGGATGGAGAGAAGGGCCTCTCCTGATGACCTTAGCACCTAAGCCGATTCATACAGTGAGATTTGATCTTTGAGGTAGCTAGGACCCAGGTTGAATAGTGCTTTGTAGGTTAAGGTCAGCATCTTGAATTGTGCCCGAAAGCTGATTGGCAGCCAGTAGGGGTGTAATGTGCTTTAGTAGGGGTGTAATGTGATCTCTGTAACCCACCCCAGTCAGCAATCTGCCCCCCTTCTAAAGGGGGGATTCTACTACCTTGTAGTTAGATAAGCGGCATAAAAGAATGAATAAATAATTGTGATGAAAAGTTTGCAGGACAATGCCCACAGTCATAATTAGAGTTATCAGCCAGGCCCCACTTATGTGTCCAGTATTGGCACTTGCTGTGGCTAGTTCAAATTCATTTAAGCGCTGTCCAGTTTTTCCTCGGGAGATGAACTCCATAGGGGTGTTGCAATGGACTGGACATTAAGTTAAACAGATCTGGATTAGAAGTTGTCTACTCCTGATGCCATGCTGTCTCAAAGTCAAAGTCTTCTCTGACTAGTTGCTCTTCAGGTTTCCTTGGCTGGTTGGGAAATGTTGATGCAATGAAAAAAATGAATAAGCAAACTGCCATTAGTTAGGTTATGTCTGAACTACAGTGTCCAGCTCTTAAAGAAAAGAAACTGGATCAGAAGCAGGGGAGGCATTGAAGGGTGGTAAATGTTCTGTAGAAAGCAGACCCTATAAGGAAAGGCTAAAAGGCATGTACTTAGGACTACCAACCTAGTCCTCACACAGGTGATACGAAGGGACCTATAGACAATGGAATGAAACAGAGTAAATTTCTGTTCCTCCAGAGACAGAGCATGTAGAAAGCAAACAAGAAAAGCAAACCTCCTTATTTGCAGTCAAAAGAGACCCAGGGAATGGATTCAGATCACATCAGTTTCTCCTTCTGTTCCAGTGAAATCAACAGCACTTATTGTACACTGGATCATTCATTTCAGTAGACACGTTTATGTGTTGTGTTGTGTTTAGTTTTATGATACTTAGATAGTTGTTGATTGTTGATACCCACCCAGAGTGATAGTATGGCCAATGGGGCAGGGTATAAATGAATGAATGAACGAACTAATGAACAAATGAATGAACAAATGAACAAACAAACAAACAAATGAACAAACGAACGAATGAATGAATGAACGAATGAATGAATAACACCTCAGTTCAAACAGTGTGTCCAACTTGAAAGCTTTTAAGACCAGATTTCTTTTTTCCTTTTTAAAGAAACATTTCTGGTTGCAATTTTCTTTTCCATTCTGGGAATGCCAGAATGTATGATGAGTGTGTTGCAAATGAAAATTATGCAAGGCACCATGCCAGAGACAGCTACCCTTCTTGATATATACAGGAACGTCTTGTGCATATTATGGGCTGAATAGAGATGATTACGCTGCTCAATAACAATCTCTTCTCCACAGCATCCTCTTGTATTCCCCCACCAGGACTCCATGTTCAATGTCTTCTTTGCCTCCCCTCTTGATATGAAATGGCAGTCTTGCAATGCTTAGAATTCCTGGAAATAAAGGAGTCCATTCATCACAGTTAAATGGAGGAGGGGTTGGTTCTCACTCTAATTAAGATCACATTTTACTTGACATCTGGACCACACATTTTGTCAAGCTGGTGGGTTTCTGAGCCCCACCCCCTTTCTGCACTGCAATTTTTACAGAATGTTCACTTTGGTCTAATACTGTTGCCTGCTCCTCCCTTGACAAGCAACACGGATAATAATCAAGTGGAAAAAAGAGGAATATAATGACCACAATCTGTGTGGCTCCAGTTTTTCTATCAGCTTATTAACTCAAAGAGCATTCAATAGGTGTTAAGTGTGTTTCTAGAGAGCTAGTCAAACCTCCTCCAGCCCTTCACTTGTTGCCTTTGGGGGGGGATTCCCTTTCTTTGTGTGTTTTCTTTTGAAAAAAATAGTCTGAAATTTTTGAAATGAATATTTTTAGAGTCTTTAAAATGCTCCACTTTGGACCACAAAGAATTTGGGAGCTAGAAAGACTAGAGGGAGCTATTGTCCAAAAGAGCAATACATTCTGGGTTGCAGAATCTTTCAAAAGCCCAGTGGCGCAGTGGTTAAATGCCTGTACTGCAGGTAAAGCTGTGCTCATGACCTGGGGTTCAATCCCAGGTAGCCAGCTCATGGTTGACTCAGCCTTCCATCCTTCCGAGGTTGGTAAAATGAGTACCCAGCTTGCTGTGTGTGTGTGTGGGGGGGGGGCAATGTGTAGCCTGCATACTGTAATTAAAAACTGAAAACCACCCAGAGACTATTTGAAGTGGTATGGGGTGGTATATAAGCAGAACTCTTTGCTTTTTGCTTTATTTCTCCACTCTGATTTCCTGAAAATTACCCACAAATCCTACAGGAAATGTCCTACTGATTTCATACAAGTTCAAACAGCAGCAATTATCAACCCATGATCCACAGATGTCTGGGAGTTTTGAGCCAAGAACATCTGGAGAACCAAGATTGGGAACCACTTGTATAGAGGATGCCTGTTGATTCTCTAATCTTGCCAACTGGTTTAGTGTTGTTGTTCTCATACTTAAAGTGCAATCCTAATAAACCAAGATGTATGAGGGTCGTTTGAGCTGAGGCTAGGCTTTGGAAACTATGCTGGATTCTAAACCACTCTCAGCTAAGAGGTGTTGGGAATTGCCTAGGTCTACCCTCATCTTAGCTAAACTTTGTACCAGCATTGTAGCTGTTTCCTTGTCTGGAAGAATGCTGGATCTGGCCCCTGGGAGTTGGGAATGAATTTCATTTCAGAGGCCCTGTGAATCCACTGTACAATATGTTGAGGGACCTATCAAGGAGATTGATTATACAATATCTCCAAAATAGTTTCATAACCATGGATCGCTCCTGTGGCAGTCAAGTTCCACCAGCTAGCAGGTTCCACTGTCAGCCTGATGTCTGAAAGAAGCATCTTCTAACAGTGGAAGTGCACTTAACTCATTGAAATCTTCTTATGGCTGAGGAGACAATTGTCTTATAGTGGAAGAATCTCCTTCTGGTGGCTGACCTCAGACATCAGTGGAAGTGATAAATCGGGGAGATGGAAGCACTCTATTGTGTTTTAACCTGCTTGTAATACATCTATTGTCCTATAAACTTGAGATCTGAGCTTAATCACTGGGTCCAGAATACAGTCGATTGTGGGTGGGTGATATATAACATTGCAAGGGAAGGAAAATGACTCTTGTAGAAGTCATGGCTGCTTGCATGAACACTAAAGAAGAGCAGACCAAGAGTCTCCTCCATTACAGGTGCTATCGTTTTCTTCTTCTTTAAATGAAATCTTTGTGGTGGAAATGATATGAATGTTGACATCAAAGCCATAACTTCATTCAGCTAAAGACACCAATATAGCACATGTTCAAGTATAACATCCAAGGAGAACTAGAAAAATAATGACTTTACCTGTTGCACATGCTCTTTGATATACTTCATGTTTGATCCTCACCACCTGCTGGATGGTCTCAGCTTTGTTCCCATATTTTGCATCCCTCTGAGACATATTTAAATCAGTCATCCTGTCAAGCCTCCTGAAACAAATGTGAAATGGAAGGCAGGGGAATATTGAGAATGACCAGCATTGGAGTGCTATCCCCCTGCCACCTGTCAGCTTACTTAGCTGTCCGCAGTTGGCAGTTGGTATTAAGTGCATGCCTGGTGAAGAAGCAAACAGACTATGATATATATGTTTTTGTGGGACTAGATTCCATGCCTCCATGTTCATGAGGCGGGGTCATGAAATTTATTTTGGAAAATTGACGTGCAGCCATCTGCAAGGGAGTGCAACCAGAGGGAGATATTATCTGAAGCCTTCTCCACCTCAAGCCCCAAACACTTCTGTATCAAGTCTAAAAACAAACATCATGAAAAGGCCTCAATCTCAGCCTGAATTTCAACAAAGTTTGGCTAACCTCTGGAGTTTATCCTTTTTTTAAAAAAAGCTCTTCTTTCTTTTCCAGTGAACAGAATGCAGCTGAGTTGAAGAGGTGGATTTCCCAAGCTTTTCCTTTGAAAGATGTCTCAGTGGAGAGGCCAAAACTCATTCCCTTTTGAAAAGAGATGGTAAAGCAGACAGGAGACCTTGAGAAGACTGTTGTGTCATCCAAAGGCTGTAAAGAGTGAGTTCTTTTTTCAGCTTACAGCTCGAGAGGTAAGCATGAACAGCAGTAGTAGACAATAAGCACAGTCAAACAACACGTTCAGCCCTGTTGTATTTTTTGAAGATAGAACTCAACAGAGTTGAACTCACATTATCAGTCTGATTTCTATCAGTACCGGTGGCTATAAGGGGAAAATATTTCTTTTGCAATCAATCCGCCTAAGGACATGTCTGAATCTTTTTCTTCATCAAATCCATCTTTTTAAAGAAGAAATTCACTGAACCACCATAAATATTTAAGTCACCATCAAGGTCAGGCTTTTGTCCCCCTCTGTCAGTGAATGCCTCTTAAGGAAGGACAGTAACTGGGCAGTTTTTAAAAATTAAAATTTATCAACCCATTGAGTACTTCATTTGAATAATAGTAGTTACATCCCAAAACAACCAACAAATTGAATGTATGTTAACCCAGATGCAGACTAGCAAAATTTAATCTGTTTGATCAATTCATATATAGCAGCTGGAGGCCAGAGCAAAAAACTACAGGAAACTCGTAGGTTCCTTAGTTTGAAAAGGTCTGAGAGCTGGAGTGAAAGCATCAGAATTAAAGTGCTGTCCAACAAGGTGGTTCAGCTTTCTAGCCGAGTCTTGTGACAATGTTTTGAAACAACTGAAGTGGACTTATGAAAGCCAGGCTTTTTGAAGTCACTGGATCAAAGAAGTTGCTGCTAAGGTATTCCAGTTTTCAAAAGGGTGAGCATATCAATGTGTTGCACTAAAGGAAGCAAAGACTCCTGTGGCACCTGTCAAGAGAACACATATATTATGCTATACTTTTTTTTCCTGGATGATGATGCATTCCTAAAATGCATTTACACATTCATTTAGGGATTGTGGTCTGTAGCTTTCTTTTTTTAATTGCTTAAAAGCACAGGCAATTAAGAGACTCAGGAGTAAAGCAACAGAGAAAAGTACATGTCACTTCTGCCAATGGACAGGAAACGGAGGGCACCTGAAAGATGGTTTCCCCTGCCTCAGGAACAATGGGAAGGTGAGACGTGGAGCATCTTGGACCATCGATCAGCCAGAGAACAAGCAAAACAGGGAGTTCCCTATTTCTTACCTTCCCATCAGAAATAACATTATGTTCTAACTTTTGGTGCCCTGGAACCCCAGGGTCTTTGATCAAACCAACAACCCCACCAACTGCTATCCAAACAAGAAGAGTAACAAAGAAAGATGAGGCTGAGCCAACATGTGTACAAAGGTCCCCCTTCCATTCACTGATGTTCTGTTTTTTTTTTTATCCTTGGACAAGTGTACTTCTTTCACTACTATTCCTTCTGTTCTGTGTCCCCTGTGTGTCTTGTTTTCATTTTGTCAACCTAATGTCCTTGCCATTCTCTCTCTTGATTTCTCTCTCTCCATCACGAGCTGTTACAGAAGACTGTCTGATTGCATAAAAAGTTAAATGACAATACCTTCGTTAATCACCACCACCACCACCACCACAAGGTGGAGTGGAATGTTGTCTAACCTCCCGGTGGTGAATCTGGGACAATGGGACTTGTCACAGCCGCATAGCCCACACATTTCAGCTGCTGGTCCTCACTAGGATCTCTCGGCAAGAAAAGTCAGCATGAACACTGAATGATGCTGTGTTCTGTCATGCTATACAAAAGAAATCAACTACCAACAAGGACCATTCCTAAAGGAAAAATATCTTACCATCAGAACAGTTCCTTCCAATTCAGGGCTGATTCATCCATGGGTGGATGGATTCGATGGTGTTTATTGTAATCCACAACAATGGTGCTCAAAAGACTTTGTCAATCTCAAAGGCATCAGAATACTTCTGTCTGTCTGTCTGTCTGTCTGTCTGTCTCTCTGTGTGTGTGTGTGTGTGTGTGTGTGCACGCGCGCGTGCGCGCGTGTGTGTTTTCTTGATTTTGTTATGTACATGCATGGATGCCTCCCAAGACTTACTGGCTAAATTCTGTTAACTTCAAAGTATTGTTCAAAGCCATTCAATAAACCCATGACACAAAACTTTGTGCATGGCATGATTATGGAGTCTCCTTGAACATCAGTGAGTATTCAGGAAGTAGAGTCATAGTAACTAGACTTCTTTTCTTGTGAGACTAAAATGTTTCTCTACTCAACCAAGCAGCTTTCCTCGGACTGGTGAAGCTGACTGAAAGAGCAGTGAAATGTATCGATCTCACGAGAAGAGAGGTCCAGTCGACATGACGCAACTTCCAGATAACCTCACCTGGACGACTGAGAATCTTCACAAACGTATCAGTGAGTAATCCAGAAGTATGCAAGTGTCATCCCTGTTTTTTGTCCTCTCAAAAACAATAGGCTGGATTCAGACTATCGTAATGATTCTTTAATCCCAGTGAAATCTTGGCTCTGAGCCATTGCTACTGTAATTTACACTGATTTTAATTAAAGACTACAGCATAAAGAATATATCCTGGACGTTGCCCAGCATATTTAGAGTCAGTTCTTATGTTGGGCAAGTGATCAATGCAGACGTACACCAGCTCAATGCCTTGTGAAAGGATCCAGCATGAATTTAGATTTCCAATTATTAATGGAAATTTTCAACTCTTGTGCTCCTGACCTACACTCAACATTTTCTGGCTCCAGCTTTTGAATGTAAAAAAGTACTTCAAGCTTCTGTAACGTATATTCGGTATCAACTCTCTGAAGGTGAATGCTCGAGAGAGTTCATAGCAAATATGCAAGGCAGGCACTTGAATCAGGGTTTGCGTTCAAACATTGCTATATACAGTACTCACATGTCCCCAAATCATTACTGTACCAATATATTTTTTCTGCATGGTGACAACTTAGAAAAATAAACTGATATTTTATATTGGACTCTCCTCCACCCCCACAAACTGTGGTTTTATTGAAACAGTGTGAGTCAGTTGGGTCGTGTTGTAATGGAAACAAAAATATTTTCCATCACTTTTGAATTCTAGACATCACCCTTCCTTTTCTCAATAAATGTGTATGTGACATAAAAATATTCATAGACTCTCCATGTTCTGTTTTTAAAAAATCATTGTTATTTATCTGCATTGATCAGACCACCCTGCCATGCCTATTTCTCAGACTGAAAATGGTCAAAGCTTTCCCCAGCTGTAAAACCTGGCTTATTTTTCCTCATTATTTCCTGATACTTATCCTTCAGATGTCATTTAATGAGAAAAGGTCTTCTTTTTTCCCTCTGACCTCTCCTTTAAATGTGTCATCAATCAACTGAATATTTTGCTGCAGTCACATCTTCACCATTAACTGGGAGTTGAGTCATGGCTACTGGACTTCTTTTTTGAGAGATAGAAACGTTTCACTGTTCATCCAAACAGCTTCATCGGTCTGACTACAGCTAGTGCAAGAGACCTTCTTATAGTCAGCTTGACCTCTTGTCCCCTGGTCTGATTGGCTCATAAGATGAACAAAGCCTGAATAGGCTCGTTAGGGGGACATTAGTGTCCATGGCCTTAAGGTAAACAATGGCCTAAGGTGCTGAAACCCATCAAGAATGGGTCGTTAGCTGTGACCTGGTGGTGAAGGCTCCTTGATTTGCCTGGGTACTTTGGAAAGTACAGCCTGATAAGTAGCAGATAGACTATGCCGGAGCCCACCACCTCTGTTGAGGGAGGGATTTTCAATGCTAACATGAATGGCTTCCCTTACTCCTCTCTCAAACCACCTCTCGTCTTTGTCTAATATGTGTACATCCTCATCTTTGAAAGAGTGGCCTTTTCCCTTCAAATGGAGGTGTACTGCTGATTCTGGTCCTGAGCTGTTACCTCTCCTGTGTTGGGCCATTCTTCTGTTTAATGGCTGTTTAGTTTCTCCAATGTAGAGGTCTGAACACTCTTCACTGCATTGGAATGCATATACTATATTGCTCCTTTTATGGTTTGGTATCGGATCCTTTGGGTGGACACGTCTCTGCCTTAGTGTGTTCATGGGTTTGAAATAAACAGGGATGTGGTGTTTGCCAAAAATCCTTTTAAGCTTCTCCGACACTCCCGCCATGTAGGGAATGACCAGGTTCTTCCGTCGGGTCTGGGTCTCACACTGATGCCTTGTTCTTCTGGGATGGCCCACTGCTTTGTTGAAGGCCCACCTTGGATATCCACAGGCCTTAAGTGCTGTCTTCAGGTGCCTGTCTTCCTTCTTCTTGGCTTCTGAGGAGGTGGGGATGCTCTCTGCTCTGTGGCTTAGCGAAACATTTCTATCTCTCAAAAAAGAAGTCCAGTAGCCATGACTCAACTCCCAGTTAAACGAACCTGGATGACTGAGAATCTTCACAGACGTATCTTCACCATTGTTTTTTCCAGGTGTGTGGTTTTTAAATCCCTTTCACTACAAGTCTGGTTGGACGTCATTCACTGTCCTGCTATGGAATAACCATCTGTTTGGACTTTCCTCTCTACTAGAAGAAATATACCTTGGAGATGATTCCTGAAATGGTTTAATTTAGACTCATGCATGAACTTCGGCTATGTAATGCCGGGGATATTTTCTGACCCTACTGAGATTTTCAAAGCCCCTGTATCCAGGTGGGATCAGTTCCAAGCCTAGGATAATAGTGAAACCTATCTATTACCTAGATTCCCCGTGTGGTGTAGTGGAGAGGTTGGTTGACTACGACTCTATTGAACAGGGTTCAAATCCCCACTCAGCCATGGAAAACCATGTGGCAGTGGAAATGGTAAAAAACACTCCTGAAATATCTGGCTTTTTGCTGAAAGCTCTATTCGAGTCAATATAAGTCAGTTCTGACTGGACAGCACAGAACACATGCACACATATTACATCATGTGTTGGACCCAGAACTCTCCCTGTATCTGTAACAACAATAACTTAGGGTGGCTGGTGACAAAGGTACTCTTTGAGGGCCCTCAAACTGACAGACTAGGCAAAATGGCAACAAATTACCTGTGGAGCACAATCTCTAGTCCGCTCTAGTAACCAGTTCTGGTAATCACATTGTGTTCAAACATATACTGTATGTGGTTTTTTTTTTTTTTTCATTTTATGTTTTTAATAATTTCAGACCAACCAGAGAAGTGAAACCTCAGACACCAATCTTGCAGATACGGGAGTCCTATCATATTTAGAGTTAGGGTAAAGGCCAAGGATAAAATCGGGATTATGACTTCCAGTGTGAGAATTCCAATATCCCTTTATTCATTGTGACCTTTGCACAACAGATGCTTTTTCAGTGCAGAAGAATGGTTTTAAACAAAGTTTTTTTTTAAAAAAAGTCATATTTTAGTTGATTATAAGAATCAAGAAAATAAATATATATTTTTAAAAATAATTCTAAAGATTGCTGGCTACTGAATATATAGAAGGCTATAACAATAAACTGTCACAGGTGACAAAAAAAATCCAAGTCCCCCCACCACCACACAAAAAAAAAGTAATTGTGATTTTCCAAAGCTCGCTTGTCCCAATTATTACTGTGTTTTGGCATCCATGGAATAAATACTGCAAATATATCTTTTTGGGCACAGTTGTCATTGTTCCAGTCTCTACAAAACTGTCACTGACAGCTCACAGATCAATAATAACTGTGTCATTAAGAAGTGGGTAGGTTGATAATGATTTTGTAATGGAGGGTTACTATTCCACAGCAAGCGTCTCCTTATTCTAAAATTCCACTCCCTAAAAATAACTCCCTAAAATATGAAATACTGAAACAAGACATCTTAATGTGGAATGCATAATGATATAAATTAGTTTTAGCAGAGACTGAATAGGAGAGGTCCTTTAAACTGCTGGATAGCTCAGTGGTTTATGTCTCTGGCTGTGGAGCCAACATTTGGGTGTTTGATTCCCTCCTTGACAAGAGATGGATTCAATGACCTATATCAGTGTCGGCAAACCTGCAGCCCGCCAGATGTTTTGGACCACAACTCCCCCAGTCCCTTGTGACTGGCAATAAAGGCTTGTAATTCTGGGAGTTTGGAATGTTTTGGACCAGAACTCCCACAGTCCTTTGTGATTGGCAATAAAGGCCTGGAATTCTGGGAGTTGTGGTCCAATACATCTGGTGTGCCAAAGGTTTGCCACCACTGACCTAGGGGGCCCCTTCTCGCTTATTTAAGGACAAGCATCGGTAAGACAAAACTAGAAAGAGCAGTTATACATACACACAACAAGATATTATGCCTGTTGGAACAAATCTAATTGGAATTTCTGTTGAAGCAACTGCAACTATGAATAAAGGAGTGTGTCTTCTACCAAACAGATCTACAGGCCATGGGCCACAGCAAGCTTCAACGACGTTTATGGACTGCACTTCACTCGAAGACTTCAGATCTCTATTAAGTCCCAACATGGCCAAAGGTCGTTTGGAACAGCAGCCTTATGATCATAAAACCAGACATTGGAAACATTAGCATTATGGTCAATGCATCCATATTCACATTGATTTAGAACTTAGTTCGTTAACAAATCACATTGGTTTACATGTTTGGCGGTTATGCAATGAACTAATTGACTTAATTGTTAATAACCTGCTAGAGATGCCTCTTCATACATTAAACAACAACCAAAAACCTCAATTACTTTTAAAAATGCCCGCAAATTGTTCTCCAAATATAACAAATTAAATAGTGTGCTGTGTTAATTGCTGTTTATATTTCGGGACTGTTTTTGTTTGCAGCATATTTTTCTGTAACAAACAAATTACAGAAATTCTTCCTGTGTTGCATGAAACGATTAAAAAAGCCTGTCCTGTTGGTTTTGCTTTCCTTGTGCATGGATTTGCATTTAACTATACCAAGAGAGGACAAAATGTGGATTATGTGCTGTCATTGGCTCTCTGAGGGACTCTTTCCAGTCCCCAAGGCCACCTCAGAGCACCTCAATTTAGATATTTTTCCAGAAAGGACAAAAAAGCCCATTTATACTCCTGGGATGCAGCCTTCTCCTTAAGGGCTTTGGGAGGAATCCAACAAGTTCAGTGGCTTCCATGCCTGGCTATGGAGCCAGAGGTGGGGAGTTTGATTACTGACTGTATCTTTTTCTGACAAAGGCTGGACTCAGTGATCCAATATTTCTTCCAGCTCTACTGATCTAAGTTGATGGTTATAAGACCCAACATGAATAGGTGAAAATGGAAATTAAAAGTGCTAAGCTGTGGGAAGAGGTTTCGAGAAGCCACAGAAACACACACACACACACACACACACACACACACACACACACACAGAGAGAGAGAGAGAGAGAGAGAGAGAGAGAGAGAGAGAGAGAGAGAGAGAGAGAGAGAGAGAGAGAGAGACACACATTTTGAACATCATAGCAACCAAACATCTGCAAATGGTATAGTGGTTAAACTGCTGCTTTGCAGTCAGAACTGTATTCATGGCTTGGGGTTTGATCCCAGGTAGCCAGTTCAAGGTGCAAAAGAGAGCGACTAAAATGATGACTGGGCTGGGGGACCTCCCTTATGAGGAAAGGCTAAAACATTTGGGGCTCTTTAGTCTGGAAAAAGGGTGCCTGAGGGGGGATATGATTGAGGCATACAAAATAATGCAGGGCATGAGTAAAGTGGATAGAGGGACACTCTTCTCCCTCTCACAAAATACCAGAACTAGGGGACATCCACTCAAATTGATGGCTGGGAGAGTGAGAACAGACAAAAGGGTTTGTTTGTTTGTTTACCCAGCATGTTGTTATTCTGTGGAACTCCCTGCCACAGGAGGTGGTGGTGGCATCTATCCTGGATGCCTTCAAAAGGGAATTGGACAGATGCCTGGAGGAAAAGTCCATCACAGGTGACAAACCATGATGGAGATGTGTCATCTCCAGGCTTAAAGCCAGGGTACTTCATGGGCCAGATGCAGGGGTGGTGGTATCAGGGGACTGATATCTAGTCTTGTGCAATCCCAGATGCATTTGGTGGGGCCACTATGAGATACAGGAAGCTGGACTAGATGGGACTTTGGCCTGGTCCAGCATGGCTCTTCTTATATCCTTATGTTCTTAAAGTTCACTCAGTCTTCTATCCTTCTGAGACTGATAAAATGAGTCTCCAGCTAATTTTTTTTTTTGGGGGGGGCAGACCACATGTAGCCTACATAATGTAATTGGAAACCTCCCAGAGAGAGCTCTAAGTGCTATGGGCCAGTATATAAATCAGCACACTTTGCTTTGCTATTGCTATGATGCCTAGGAAAATCTGATAGATGTTACTTTATAGACATCCAGCTTTAAATCATTTTTTTGCAGCTACTATGACCTGAATCCTTTGAGAACAATTAAATGTGTGTATTTTACTCCCCCCTCCCTTCCCCTCTTTGTCTCTCTTCTCAGACCTTATGGGATACTGCTAAAACACACAGACGTAAATTTGTACTGTAAATTCCTCTTGAAGCTACGCCAGGGCCACATTGGGAATTCCAGGTGTCATTACTCCCACGTAGAGCAGGGTGACTTGTGAGACAAAATGGAAAACAAAGCCCTTTGCTAGGGAAACGTGGGCAGGTGTGGGTGAATGGCAGGATAAAGAACACGCAGCAAAGCTTTTGAGCACAACAAAAAATCCTGATTGGGTCAGCAGAAAAACGTCCAAGACAATACATATTAAAGCAGCACAATCCAAGTAGAAAAATGTCTTGACAGCTCCTTAGAAGCCTTATTCTTGGAGCAATAAATTGCCGAGCATTGTCAAAGCTGTAAAGGTTACCTGTGAAATAGATGCAGGAGCGTTACCTAGCATTTCAATGCATGCACACAGCATTGGAAGAGCCCATCTCCAAAGTCCCATTTAGAGGTGGGCATCCAAGTGCTTTCATGCAAAATCCATTATGATGCACCATGGGTGACAACTTAACTTCCCTCTTGTCTTGGAGAGTCACGCACCATCAGCAGCGTGCCCCTGGGGGGTCTCCCTTGTTGACGATTGGGGAAGGGACTTGGCCTGCCCTTCCCCACCCTCTCAGGCAGCCAGCCAGTGAGCAGAGGGGTTTTCAATGCTCACATGAATGGCTTCCCTGACCCCTCTCTCAAGCCAACTATCTTCTCTAATATGTGTACATCTTCCTCTTTGAATGAATTCCCTTTGTCCTTCAAGTGGAGGTGTACTGCTGATTATTTTGTCATTCTGCAGTTGATTAAGTTGGTCTACTGTGGTTAAGTTCAAGCCTGAAATGCTACTATATTTAGGAGACTGGTACCCAAGATAGAAGCCAGTGGGGTTTAGTGAACTGAGTGCTTGATTAGGACACTGAAGATCAGAGTTCAAATTCCATCTCAGTCCTGGAAACTCACTGGCCGATAGCAATGGTAATCTCCTTCAATATTTCCCATACTTCAAAAATCCTATTAGTGTTACAATGAATTGAAAATGACTTAATGGTGCCTAACAATGATATCCAAGACCAGTAATAATGTTCTCACTCACTAGACCCTTCTCCTGAGTCAGATAACATTTTGCCTTACCCAGAGGCCATTTCCTGCTATGTGGAAGCATGAAATACTTCCTCTTTCTTCTGATGTTTCACCAGCGAGTAATGGAGTGCAGGGGGTGGGGAGGGGGACGGCGAATGACCTTAAATAGAAATGGAAACTGTAGGCAAAAGTGCAATTTGTACAGAAACCCTGAGATAAAGGGCTTAACAGATGACAGTGCCAGAAATCTATTTTCCTCAAATGATAGCCAAAAAGGAAAAGAGAAAAAAATATATCCATCAGATAAGGACCAATTGAGACAGCCGAAGAAACCTAACCTGTAAGAACTGAAGTAATTTTGTGTGAAAATCCATACTCAGAAGAAGAAAAGTCTATTTGGAAGGTTCAGAGTGGCTTGAGACACATTGAGGAGGGGTGAGACTGGATGTACATTCATGAAAGGTAGGGGTGTGTATGTGTGCTTAACGGCAAGTGCTTTGAACTGCTATGTGCTTGATACTCCAACCATCCCATTAAGGGCGTTTATACACGACCCCTAAGCTCCGCCGCAAATGGATGCAAGCTCCGGACTTTAAAAATGTTTACCCACCAGCTCCGGAGTTTGCAGACAATTATGTGCGACCCCGCCCACTTTAGCGCGACCAAACAGCAGTTTTCTTGTACCTGCTTTTTGGATGTGACAAACATTTGATCCGGTGTAAGGATAGTGAGTGCGGGCCTCTCCTGGCTTCTGTTTGTTCTTTTTTTGCGCCCCGCCCCTTTAAGAGAGCTGAATGCTGCCGGGAACAAAACGGAGGTAAACCGGCATTCTTTTCTTTCTTTTTTCTCCCTCCCTCAGGCAGCCAGCAACCAGGAAGTGCGGAGGGGGGTGGGGACAGAGGAAGAGCGAGGAACCCCTAAGATCTCTGGTCCAAATTTAAGTGGCCAGCGGATCTTAGGGGTTGTGTAAAAAGGCCCTAAGACAAGTCACTGATGGAACACATAGGTGTCATTCATCTGAGGCCAAGGTTGATATCTCAAGACAGGGGTCAGTTAAGACCAATTCTGTGAAATTCTTTGTTGGTCTTCCAAGTGCAAGTTGAAAATAAAAACAGAGATACATGTAATAAATCCACAATGTTTAAATTATAATTTTTCCCTAGTAATGCCAGGCTTCCTATTCTTCTCAATTTATTCATCTAACTGTGGATCTTCAATTGGGTTTACATCCAAGGTCCCAATCTGCAGCTGTGGAACTACAGTGTGCGGATCAGCTTTGTCCCACTATCACGCAAGTTCAACCAGGAGGCTTATGAGAGTGGGGGGTAGGGATTTATAAGCCCTTGCCACGTGTCAATCAGCCTCTTTGGTGACTGGAACCCACCCACCCTATAATGAGTGCAGATTAGAATTGGTTGCCTTTTGGGGCCAGATAGGAGCTCTGTAAAGCCCTCAAGACCAAAAGAAGAAAAAGGAAATAAGATGTAGAATTTGATTAGCCTTAAGTAGCGTTGCCTCACACTTGGCCTCCTCTTCCTCTTCTTCACTGCAATAGCTGGGCTTCTTCTCTTGAACAATGGCGGTTACTTCACGTCCTTCCTTGAGCCGAGGTGAACTTGCCTCCGTGTTGAAATCGGTTTTAGTCACGTGACCTAATGCCGGTTCTGCCCCTGTTTCTCTGTACTCACGGGCATGCTGATTGGAACCGGCAGTACTTTAACCGCACGTCCTCAATCCTTACCTGGCGGTAAGGAACAAACACAAACCAGGGTGAACTGTTCGAGGAAGAATCTTGATAAGTGGGGGAAATGGAGTCATAAGAAGGAGTTATAATTTCTGTTGTTCGATACATCGAAATACCAATGTTCCTCCCCTCTTCTCAACCAAAAAAAAAAAAAAAAAAAAAAGTAATTGCACTAAATATTTTCTCAATGTGGGTTAAGAGGAACCGCACGTCCCCTGGGGGGACAGATCAAGAAGTGGATTGAAAAGATTCCTGAGCTCCAGGATGGGAATCTCTCACCCCACTTGGGGCGCAGTTAAGGGAGCGTGGTCGAGGTGAACTCGGATTGACCCCTCAAGGACAGGAGGTTCCGTCCGTTCCTTCGAACTCGGATTGACCCCACAAGGACGGGAGGTTCTGTTCCTTCGAACTGGTCTCCAGCGGGGCTGTGACTGCATTGAGAGGGACGTGAAGTATCAGCCAACGGCACCTAAGAGGTGACCTGATTGAAGTTTATAAAACTATACATGGTGTAGACAAAGTTGATAAGGAAAAACTTGTTTTCCCTATCACATAACACTGGAACTAGGGACACTCCATGAAACATGATGGTGCCTTTGAAAAGAGATTGGTCAATAGTTTTGCACTGAGGAACAAAGTCTACATATATATCCAAAAAGAAGGGAAAAGACACTGGGGAATGGGGGATTGCCCAAACTTTAAGAGATCACCACTGCCCTTCATCCTGACCCTGACCTTCCAACAAGAGGTGAAATCCTCTCTTATTATGCAAGCTTTTAGCAGCTAAATTGAGCAGCAAAAAGGTTTCATTTAGTGTGCAGCACCATGATGATGATGATGATGATGATGATGATGATGATTTTACATGTGTTTTAATGTGTGTTTAAGGGGTTTTAACTGTTGGCACTATTTGCTTTAATGTCTTTTTTAAAAATGCAACAGTTTACTGTGTTTTCAGTTAAAGCAAAAAAGGGGTTGAGCCACGTGGCCATGACAAAACACAATTGCAAAAATAGGTTACAGGCCATAACTTCATAGGCCACTATTAAAAATTAAAAAAGGAAGATTGCAAGCTTTCGAGTCCCTTCACTGGAAGAAAGGTAGATGGAATAGAAAGGAAGGAAAGAAATATGAAATAAGAGTTCCAGTCAAACGGCAAAGCCAGAATTAAATCCGAACCCTGCTTCAGTGACAGAACTCCAAAGCTGAACAGACAGTGGCTGACTGAGGGAGGAAGTGTGAGGTTGCAGTTGTTTGCTCAATGGAAATGCCGACACAACGTGCAACCGCTCTGGAAAAGGGCGGAAAATAAACCTCTGCAAGTATTGCAATGTCTTTTTCTAAATCCATGCTGATGGTGTGTTTGAGTTACTGTTTATTGTTTGAGTCACCTGTCTCAAGGCAGATACTTCATTGCTTGACAAAGTGCAGAAAAGGACAAAGTTTTAAGGGTTGTTTTCAACCATGTCACTCAGGTTTTTCTCCTCAAATAATCTATTCACTCCTACATCTTTTGCATCTTTTGCCATGTTATTATAACCTATTGGTAGTGCTCTGAGGAAGGGGGTTTCACCCCGAAATATTAGCAACGTTTTTGTTATTTTTCTAGTAGCCTAAAAGTATCACATGTTCCACTTTTGTATTTCGTTCTTTTCTGTGATTCGTCCTACAAACGAACAACCAGGTTGGGGCTACATATTTTCCTTTGACCTGCCTGTATACTTTGCTTTGGTCTCCTATAAAAAGACAGAGTTCAGACACTAAGATTCCATTTAATGTTTGCATTGAGATGAGCAAGAACTGCCAAACAGACTCACAACTAGGGATAGGCATTTTGTTTCGGAACCAGTAGGATACGAAATGAACCATGCAAGCCCAGGTGGTTCTCAGAACTGGCTGATACATGAAGATCCAATTGCTTTAACTTTCTCTGCCTCTTGCAGGGTTAAAATCCAACGTGGAAGCATGCTGTGGTGTCATATTTCCTGATCCGTGCTGCTGTCCAATCAGAGAGGGAGGCAGGATGATGCCTGTCCCTGCACAGCTCCTGATTGGCCAGCATCTCAGATCTAGCACATATGATGTTGCAGCATGCTTCCTCATTGGATTTCAACCCTGTGCGAGACAGAGAAAGGTAAAGCAATTGGATTTTGATGTATCAGCCGGTTCCAAGGACCACCTGAGCTCACATGGTTCATTTCGTATCCTACTGGTTCCAAAACAAAATGCCCATCCCTACTCACAACTAGACATGGGCACGACTTGGCGAAATGCTCATTTCCGTTTCTGTTCCTCGTTTATGTTACGCAACGGAAACGGTAACGACAATTAAGCCGTCAGAACTCAAACTCGAACCGATAAAAGAAAAATTGGATCTGATTTGTCGTTGTCGTTCATGGCATCGCGGCGATCGCGCAATGCCAAGCGGCACAGAAAAAAAGTTTTTTAAAAAAACCCGATTCCCGGCCAAAAAAGCAGGCGAAAATATGCCTGCCTGAGTGAGGGCACCTACCAGAGGGGTGGTTTCTGGGGGTGTGTCCCCGGCCTCCTACCCCCCTCCTGTCCTGGGCTGCTCTGGTGGGGGGCATCCTCGTCATCTCGCCATGCCATGCGGTGCAGGGGGATCCAAAATGGCAACCACAATTTTTTTTTTTTGAAATCGTGGTCCAAAAACCCACCAAAGCACCACACAGAAACATGCAAAAATTAGGTATTTTAACTGCCTGAATTTTTACACTAGCAGCAGTGGGTTTTTCTTGCAATAAACCTCTGTCTCCAAGCCCATTTATTTTATTTTATTTTATTTTATTTTTATTTTTTTACACCTGCACAATGATGGGCTGGCCATGGGAGTGGACCATGCAAATTTTTGGAGCCATTCCACCAATCGCATGGCCACTTGGCCAGGTTTTGACTGAGACTTCTGGGATGTGCCAGTCGGGCATAAAAAGCCCACTATAACCCTAGCCCTAACCCTAACCCTAACCCTAACCCATATGCCAGTACACTGTCCTTCTTAGTGGGTCAGAGGCACCCAGAGGTGCAGCCCACTAACTCACCCTAACCTTACCCGTAATAACCCTAAGCCTAGCCCTTGCCCTAACCCCAACCCTAAGCCAGATCTGTACTCGAACTGCACTACACACAAGTACACTGTCCTTCTTAGTGAGTCAGAGGGCGCCCAGCAGAGGCATTCTTCTCTCACCTCGCTCACAGTCCAAAGTTCCAAAAAACTCCAAACCTGTACGTGAGTATGCTGTCCTTCTTAGTGAGCTAGAGACACCCAAAAGAGAGGTGCTTCTGCCAATGCCACTTGGTACACAATGGCTACACGGTCATGTACCCTTCCTTTTCCCTTTGTAGTGGGCCAGAGGAGGCATCCACCCCAGAGAGGTGCCTCCAGGAGCCTGCTAAATGCCTTCCCTTCGTAGCGGGCCAGAGGAGGCACCCACCCCAGAGAGGTGCCTCCAGGAGCCTGCTACCCTACCCCCCAAAAAACAGTATTAACGACAGACAACAAACGAAATGACAATTTTTTGAAAAAATTCACAACAAACGGAAACGAGCCGAAATGGGCTGGCTCCGACACACGACAACTCGAAATGTCATTTTTCCTGGTCGTGCCCATCTCTACTCACAACTGTTCTGTGGTTCAATGTCCCCCCCCCCCAGCAGCAGCCCACTGAGAAGAAGTGCTGCAGCTTCCCTACCTCATCTCCTCTGGGTGCTTCCTCTGAGTGGGTACCTGCTGGAGAGGACTGGGCACCAAGCCATGGAACAGCTGTGCAGTCAGGGGTACAAACCAACAAACCAATATTTTATGCCCATCTCTACCTTTTGCTCTGCTGGTTCTCAATGTAGAATCATGCAACGGGCACTACAGAAAAGAAATGTAATTAGAATATTTAAATATTATAGAAACATAATTAGGATATTTAAAGATTTGAGAAGACCTTTGTACAACATCCTGGAAGTTGCAAGCAAAACGTTACAATTCTGGCTGAAAACATGAGAGCCACACTGAGACAACATATTTAAATAACAAAACAAGAGCCTCACAAGTAACTTACATACTTGAAGCTCCAAGACATCTCTGGTTGAGACTTGGGCCAGATGTTGTTGCTACAATAATATAGAAACACAGGGAACTGGTACATCCAATTATGTCAGAAATCAGAATGGGAGACCAGGACTCACAATGTAGAAAATGCTAATAGCCATTTTTCTAGTTTAAAACTGGTCAAGTGTTTGGAGGTGGTGCAGAATTCAAACTTTGCTACTTGTTTGAGCTTCTCTCCACCTTGTCCCCCATCCTCCCCTAACCATCTTTTGACTCCTCCTTCACTTCCTTCAGTACTTCCTTTTGATCTCCTACCTCCAAGTTATCTCCTCTCCTTTCCTCTAGGGCAGTGGTGTCCAAACTTCAGCCCTCCAGATGTTTTGGACCACAACTCCCACAGTCCTTTGTCATTGACAGTCTAGGCTCAGAATTCTGGGAGTTGTGGTCCTAAACATCGGGAGTGCTCTTGGGAATTCTCTGTGCCTCCTCATGTTTATACCACTATCTCTGAAGACAATGTCTCCATTTGGGTCTGGCTACCCCTGGCCCTTGGCTCCCTCACTACTAGATCCCCAGGGGTTCTAGATTACTGCTTTCCCCATCACGTGGGCTGGGATCTTTCCGCATTGCTCATGCCCCTTTCACACTTTTATTTCATTTCCTTTGCTCTTTTTAAAAAGCTCAATCCCTTTTATGTTTTGAAAACGAACAAAGAGGCTCTCAGCGGAAAATGCACTGCAATGAAAAGGGAACCACAACAGAGTACCACTTTTCACATTAATTAGTGTTGCCTATCAATTAGCATTGACTCATTTCCATTACACTTATTATGGACAGTAACCTAAGCATTCCATTTTCTTCCATTCAGTATCTCAAGTATTTCATTAATATGACACAGAAAGGGAGGGGGAAAAACAGTGACAACTCAAACTGGTATTGTTACTTTCATTGTGGCTGTTGTAAGTGCTAGGAACTTCTTTAGATAAAACCAAAGCAAAGTGTTCTGCTTATATACTACCCCATAGCACATCAAGTAGTCTCTGGGAGGTTCACAGTTTAATTACATTATGCAGGCAACACAATTTAGGTCTTCTTCTCTACAAATGACAACAAAGTTTGTCTTCTTCATCACAAATATCTCTTTGAACAAAACCAAGGGTCTAACTGAGAGAGGGAAGCCCACTCTGAATGTAGACATCCAGTGGAGTTTCCTTTTCTTCCCTGACAGATAGCCATCAATCTAGTAACTTTTTCCCCAGGCTAGTAATTTTGTAGGCTTATTTATAACACTACTTTAAAATGGTCGATGACAGCTTTTTGTATCAGTGTGAACATTATTTCATCCAAGACATGACTATTAGTCCATGAATCAAAACAGACCCGGACATCAACCCCTATGCATAGTGGATTTATTTATTTGTTTGTTTGTTTAATTGATATACCACCCCATTGTGCAATGCACTATTTTGGGCCTTTTATAATAAAGAAACAGATACATAACAATGAACTGTAAATAAGCAGTGAAGAAAAAGATAATCAGATCATCCATTTCTCTTCTTGCCGTTCATTTTGTGTGTGTGGAAATGACACAATTGTATTTTCCCCTGAATTAGGAACATTTTTAAAGAAAAAGGTGGCATATAAATATTAACTAAATAAAATGTAATATGGAAAACTTTCCCACTGTTTTGTTTGTTTGTTTGCTTGCTTGCTTGCTTGCTTCCTTCCTTCCTTCCTTCCTTCCTTCTTTCTTTCTTTCTTTCTTTCTTTCTTTCTTTCTTTCTTTCTTCTTCTTCTTTTCTTCTTCTTCTTCTTCTTCTTCTTCTTCTTCTTCTTCTTCTTCTTCTTCTTCTTCTTCTTCTTCTTCTTCTTCTTCTTCTTCTTCTTCTTCAATTCTTTGTTTAGCCTGCAAAATACCCTTTGAATATCCTTTGGAACCATAACCACATCATTCTGAAGAACTAAAAAAATCAAGGTGAAAATTCAGTTGGGAATTTTGGGAGCATCTTTGAGCAAAGATGTCCACAGTTCCTTGGAGGGACGTTGCTTAGACCTGAGCCTCCAGGGTGACTGCCAATGTTTATTTTACGTGTTGCCCAGTCAAAAAACTAGCATCGGCCTTTCAGAATGATTTGCCACTCTCTCATGAAGCTCTACATTGTTTTAGACAAGTGAAGCTGGTCGCCCTTTCCTGGGAATGCCAACTGTTAAATGTACCTTATCTCACAACAACCCCTGTCTATAAATTATGTACATATGAATACCTCAGCTAGCTTGCTTTCCATGTACAGAAACCTACCTCTAGCTGCCAGAGTGGAAAGGTATTTTGAAATAAGTGTGTATAAATGATGTATTAAAAACATCGTATAATCGCTCTCCAAAACCCAAGTGAGCATTGTAGCTGCAACTACGGTCTGCCCGTCAGTTATGCAATGATTAACCTGTGCAGTTAAGGGTGTGTTTTCCTGTCATGTACTAATAGACTCATTTGTCATTCTTTATTTTCTACTTCACACAAGTGCAACACCCCTCTTTCGGATCTACAGTAGACACACCATTATTTCATCTGACAGGAACCTGTAAAAGATCACAAGCTTGGTTCACATCCAGGTAACATTATCTCATTATCATTGTTTATTATTTATTTCTATTTATACACCACCTGACTTTCCAGGAAGAACTCTGGGCAGTGAACCGGTGTAGCCTTGTTCTCAACAGGTTGGATCGTTCACTGAGTTGGAGTACCTGTTTCCTCACTGTGCCACCTGGTAGAAGAAGAGCCAGCCTGCGTGACCTTGGGCAAACTGCACCGACACAGGATGTCCTCAGAAAAAAGGGAAGGGTCAACCCCTTCTGAGTACTATCGACCTGGAAAACCATGAGCACACTGGAATCAGTTAAACAGGGAGGTGGTTTTGTTGTCCCAGTCCTTCCAAAGACATGTCACAGCTCACGTACACACATTCACACCTCTCCTCAATGTGGCATATCGAGGCCAATGGCCCCTGCCTTGCCAGCGAAGGGGGAGGGATGGTGGTGCAGAAGGCCCATGAATTTCATTTGAGGATTGGGAGAAGATTTGGAAAAGACCACTGAGTGTAGTCAATTGGATCAAATAAAAAGGAATGAGATTACCCAGGGTTGCGGTCTTGTCATGTCTCTGTTGTTGGCTCATTTGCCTCTTCCTTGGCACGTATCAGGGGAGGGGCTCATTCCTGGTATCTCAGTATTTCCAGTTGAAGCAAACCAAGTTGAGGAGCCGTGTGGCCATCATGAAAACCAAATACAAAAGTGGAACAGGTGATACCTTTAGGCTACTAGAAAATTCACAAAAACGTTGCTAATATTTCGAGGGCAAGACCCCTTCCTTGGAGCAGGACCAATAGGTTATATCATGGCAGAAGATGGATTTGCCAGGAGTTATTTCTTAGAGGCGCCTGGAGTAGGAAATGGCAAGCTACTCCAGTATTCCTGCCAAGAAAACTCCATGGACAAGACATGACTGTAACACACATTGCCTAGATGCCTAAGCAGTCTCCATTTCGGAAGCTAAGGGGTTGGTTATATCCACCAGGGAATGGTGCTGTAGGCGCCTGGGTAGATGGAAGCCACTCCAGTACTCCTGCAAGAAAACTCCATGGACATGGAGTCACGTTGTATTTTTTCTTAGAGGTAAAATCCTTGGCAAGATGGAAAAAAAGCCAGGCAGTTTTCTTAGTTGAGGCTCGGAGCTTGGATGTTCTCAGGCTCCATCTGAAATGAAGGGAGGGAGGTGGTTTTATTGTCCCAGTCCTTCCAAAGACATGTCACGGCTCACCTACACACATTCACACCTCTCCTCAATGTGGCTCATGGAGGCCAATGGCCCTTGCCTTGCCAGAGAAGGGGGAGGGGTGGTGGTGCAGAAGGGCCATGCATTTCATTGGGATTTGGAAAAGTCCACTGGGTGTAGCCAATTGGATCAAATAAAAAGAAAATAGATTACTCGGTGTTGCAGTCTTGTCATGTCTCCATTGATGGTCCCTTTGCCTCTTCGTTGGCACATATGGGGGCAGGCAGCTCATTATGTACAGGATGGGAGCTCATCATTGCAGGGAAGCTATTTATCTTGTTGAAGCCATAGTCTGGTCATGTGTAGGTGTATGTTTCTGGCTTCTGGGGAGGGAGTAATTGGTCCTCCTTCTCTTTTAGATCGCCAGAACCCACAGAGAAATAACATTGTTCCAATGAAAAACGTCATAAACTCTAATCTCTCTCGCAAACAGAGTAGAAAGAACTGTTCAAACAGCCAGTAACAGATGCTGGAGGAAAAAAATTAAGCTGTATAGATTTATGGTCAGTTAATTCTGACAGATGGAGATGAGAAAGATTAATCCTTTTCTTCCTTGCCAGTTTCGGTCCCTATTCCCATAGTCCCTTATAACTGCCTTTCATCGTTGGTCACAGCATTTCAACCATTCCATAAGGCAATTCTAAACTTTAGTCAACGTTATGCAGCAACAGGCTTTTGCCTCGGGTAATCAGAAGCAGGTGGATACACCAGCTTGATCGGGTAATATTTGGACAAAATGGTGACCCTGTGTGCTGGTCTAGATTCAACTTTTTGTACCCTATGGAAGAGTGACTTCTTTACCGGCCTCTGTGAGCAAGTGTTTGCAAGAGTTAAATGGACATTGGCTAGCACCCAAAAGCAGCGTAGCACTGGCAAAAGCAAAGAACATTAGAAACTCAAGTGGGGTGGGGGATATTCAGATGTTTGCCTGACACAGAAGTCTTGCAGAGAAAGAATGAGGCAGAAAGAGGGAGGGGGAGAAGGAGAGAAATAATGGATGGCTTTCGAGGCTGAGGGAGACATCAAGCCCTGGGGAAGAAGTGGCTGCCATCTTGGATTCGGGTAATTGCTTCTTCATGCCTTGTTGCATTTAACAAAATTGTGGAAGTTTCCTAGAGGGTAGCCATAGTAGTCCTTTCAAGAACTGCAGGCAAAAATCAAATAGAAACAAAACAAAAGACACAAAACATGTCACACCTTAAAGACTAACTTTCATATTTTAAGGTAATGTTTTGTGGACACGTCCACTTCTTCAGACCTATACCTCATTCTTCTGCTCTATGTCTGAAGAAGTAGGTGTGTAGTCCACAAAACATTATCGTGAGGATAAAGCAGGATTTGAGAGAATACCAAGGAAATATTAAGACTGCTCCAGGTTTGGTCACAAGTAAAAAGTTTATCATTGTGAGTCCTTCTGCCCCCCCCCCCACAGGGATCTGTGGCTGAGCAGCATAGAGCAAAAATTATATGGGCTCCAGCCTGGTTTGGTCACTCACAGTGGGTTTTATTAAAGGCATTGAGTCAGATCCTACTGCCCTTTACCCTGCGTTCAAGGGGTTTAGTTTCTGGCATTAAACACCCTGGGCACAGTCAATTGATATCACAAGGGTCCCTGAAATTCTAAGTCCAAAGAACTGGGCACTTATTTGCACCTCTGTGAAGATGCAATGACACCAAGAGTTGTTCACTCAGGGCCTTTTCACACGACCCCTAAGATCCGCTGGCCCCTTAAATTCAGACCAGAGATCTTGGGGGTTCGTTGCTGTTCCTCCGTCCCCACCCCTCCGCACTTCCTGGCTGCTCCCAGCTGCTCCGAGCCCTGTCACTTCCTGATTCCTTCTCTTAAAGAGGCGGGAGGCAAAAAACAACAACAAAAGGAAGCGAGGAGAGCCCGGCACAGCCGCATCAAGCAATTTTCATCTCCCAAGAGTACCTGAAAAGTGTGCTGGGTCGCGCTTAGGTGGGCGGGGTCGCACTTAATTTCCTGTAAACTCCGGAGCTGGTGGGGAAACATTTTTAAGCTCCGGAGCTGGGAGCCATTTGCCCCGGAGTTTAGGGGTCGTGTATAAACGCCCTCAGTCCTTTAAGTAAAAGCAAAGTAAAAACAAGGTATTCAGCTTATATACCACCCCATAGTGCTTCAAGCACTCTCTGTGCGGTTTGCAATTTAATTATGCATCCACCACCACCACCCCGCCCCAACAGGCTAGGTACTCATTTTACCAACCTCAGAAGGACGGAAGGCTGAGTCAACCATGAGCCGGCTACCTGGGATTGAACCCAAGGTGGTGAGCACAGTTTTAGCCTCAGTACAAGCATTTAACCACTGCACCACGAGGCTCCTCAAGAAAATCCAGTACTCTTGGATTCAGTTCATGAGGGACCTGGAGATTCAAACTCATAATGATTGTCCATTAATTAGTTATCTATTAATGAGTTCATGAGATGCTGCAGCCCAAACAGGTTAACTCAGCAATGCCCTTACATCCTACGGTCTAGTTTCACCAAAATGACCTCCCAAATGTGTTCTCTCTAAAAATGTGAGTGCATTTGTGTGAACTTTTGTGTTTGTGGAAGCATCTTAATTAGAAATAGCTTCTAATTATCCTATCCACTCGAATGTTAGTTAGACATTCATCAAACCTCTTGATTTAAGCAATTGGAACTGAACGAGATTGCTTCAAGTTTTCCCGAGCCCTTTTCAGTTCCTCATCACAGGGCAGGAGGGAAACAAGGAGTGGCATTTTTCTCACCCTGGTGCCCATAGAATCATAGAACCATAGAGTTGGAAGAGACCTCAAGGGCCATCTAGTCCAACCCCCTGCCATTCAGGAACCCCATAATTTATGGTATCTGGCGAAATGCAACACTATCACCTTTCTTCTTTAAGATGCTAACTGCAAATAAACATACAGCAAATGCAGAATTATTAAGCAATTGTTTAAAATGGTGGCTGCAACTATTTATATTCTATATTCTAGTCCACAAACATCCATGAAACTAACCGGCAGCCACTGTCAATTTTGTGCAATTTGCATTGTGTGTGTGCATGCAAGCATGTAGAATAACTGGTGAGAAAACATGAGCCAAGGGCCAAATACCCAAGGCAGCTGACAAATTATTACTTTTTAAAGCTAACTAAAGCCACACACACACAAAACCTATGACACTAAAATGCCTAACAGCATTAAAAGGTCCATTAAAACAGTTAAAAACACATTAAAAACACATTAAAAGCCACTTCAAGTAAAAATGTTGTCAAGCATACCAGATCAAAATTTGACCAACTAGTTAAAGGTTCCTCTAAATCAGACCATCTCCATTTGTTGCCAGAAGGACAACAGGAAGAGGGAATGAAAATAGATTAATGCATAAGTAAATAAACATTCCAAGTACTAGCTGCCAGGTGAGTCACACAGTTACAAGGCAACTGTGTTGTCTTGAGTCTGACTTTTGACTGCTCTAGCCTTGTATTGTTGACTCTGCTTAGCTGAATTGGGTCTCTAGGCTTTCAGGAAGATCTTGATTCCAATTGATGATCTTTGGCATTGATGAATAGAATAATTTTTGTCTTTCAGAATAACCTGAGCAGTCAAAGAGATGGAGGGGGTGGGATGGTCCTTAACTTGAGCATGACTGTTCCTCATGATCATTTGAGGTCCCTCCCTCTCTCTCTGGCTGATACTTCACGTCCATCTCTTTGTTGTTCGCGGTCCCGCTTGGGACCAGTACGAAGTAATCTAACCGCATGTCCATTGCAGGACGAGGAGAGTTAGTCCCTACCACACCCCCTGAACTGTGATTTAAGCAGGATGAGAGATTCCCCTCCCTGGCCTCAGGAATCTGCTCATCATGCTTCTCATTCTGAGATGAGTGGTTGTGAGGTAAGGCTCATCACCCAACGTGCCATTCTCCATGTAGTGGCAGGAGTGTGAAGTGCCGTTCGCCAGTACATTCCTTATGGAGTCAGCAACGGACTGCAGAGAGATTAAAAGACAAATGCCTCAAACTTAGCTCCATAACGCATTGAAGGCAAGGCTTCAGAGAATCAAAACATAGAAAAACGGAAGGTCGGGGCTGAAAAAAAAAAAACAGAGAACAAAGGCTTGGAATTTCACATCTCATCACAGAATGAGGACGTGCGGTAACAGTCATGCCGGTATCATCCATCACGCCTGTGCATACACGGGAACAGGGACAGAACGGGAAGAAGACCACGTGACCGTGACTGACATCAACACGCAACAAAATTCCTCCTGGGACAAGAATGGACGTGAAGTAACTCTCTCTCTCTCTCTCTCTCATAATTAAGAGATGCTAATTGGTTTCAAGAAGTGTTGGGAGTGGGACACACAATCTGCATCTTCTTTTTTCTGCACTATTTGTAATGCACTAATGCGGCAAATGTGTGTGCATTAAATCCTGCTTTTGGCTGGCCCTGTTCCAAAAGTCCATGAGCGGAGAGAACAATCACATGTATGGTTTAATCAGATGACATAGGCCGTGACGAACATCTCTACTGCAACTTTTCAAAACGTTTGCAATTATTTCATTTCTGCCTTTCAAGTCACCTTTGCAACTGTCAGAAAACTGACAGTTTAGGGTTTTTCCCCTCCCCAGCAGGAATATTTACATTTACAACAAATGGTTCTTTGCTTGGTGAAGTGGGAGAGAGGTAATGATTCAATTAAAATGGGAGCAAATGGCTACAATTCTGCACATTCTCTGTTTCGAACATCCAAAACATATTCACATGATGAAGAGTGAGAAAACCCAACCCCCTAAATTATATCACTGTTTTCAAACTTCTTCTTGCAGGAAGAGCGGAATGTAATCAGGCCCTTTGTGATTTATATGATCTTTAAAAAAAAAAAGAATGGACAAATAGAGTAGTTGGAATGGCCATAACCACAACGGGGAAGGTTTCAATTATCGTTGAACATGTCATTGCATTATTTTGATGTTCTTCATTTTTGGGATTCATTTGCCATGGTCATCCTATTTGGGGACATATCTCCTCTACATAAGTCACATTAGAAGGTGGTGCAATTTTCTATCGAGTTCCCTGCTGAATAAATCCCAGAGATGACAACAGTTGAAATGTACTGAGATTTATTATCACACAGCAACCGGGCTTTCATAATTCTCTGCTTTACATGTTCTTTGAGGCTGGAGTCCGAGGCACTCTTAAATGGGATTAAGCTCCAATGGAAACAGTTGTGCTTCTACAGCATGCATGGGACGATATAAGGAAATTCTCTCTCTTGGATCTTCATAACTTGAAGATAGCTTCCCTTCCCTTCCCTTCCCTCTGTTTAAATGCAAGAAAAGACCAAATGTTTACAAGCATGTCTAAAAAGCCTGGCAGACTGAGTTGGGTACAATTCTGTAAAATGTGATAAATCAGTCCTCCAAGCTACCTATTTTAGCCACCTGTGGTCTTTCTACTCAGTGTTCCATGCCCCCTCTCAGTCCCTTCAGAAGGCTTCTACCTAATGCTGACAAAATTATAATAAAAATAGTAAATAAATAAATAAATAAATAAATAAATAAATAAATAATAGTAAAATAATAAAAAAGCATTGTGGCACCTTGGACAATAAGTGTTATGTTTCAGTTCAAGCTTTCACAAATAGATTATCTGCTTCAGAAATATCTGTGTGTAGCAAAACCACAGGTTATAGATAGAGCAGGCCCAGGAGATCTTTGTGGATATCCTGAATTAGAGAAAGACCCTGTCCAGAACTTGACCAGTTCCTGGGATTAACATGTTGTTCTGGTGAAGGATTTAGACCATAAAACATTCTAGGGAGATTTGTTTATCAATATGTATATGCACAAGGATCTAAGAATCCCTGGTCAACGTTTCATTCCTTTGACATACTCTGAAATGTATGCATGCATCTTATCTCAGCTTTCTCTTTTTCCATCTCATTTTGAAATTACTTTTCTCTACCACAGTCATTTGCAGGTCATAAATGAGGGAGGTTGAAATCATTTTTACATGTTATCCTTTCTGATGTGAAATGTATGGTCATTAATTGTGCTTTCTGTTCTATTCAGAGCACAGATGGGCGTTGCTGCCCAAGTGTGGCATTGATAGTGTCAGCTGATGAGCAAGGCAATGAGTTCATGTTTTTGTAGCTGGTGATGCTGGGGCCAGTAATTGTGCCACCAGAGTACATGCAGTGACTTGGCATAGAGCAAGAGAGGGAGGGATAATAGGTGTGGAGGCATAGAGATGTAAGGAGCAAAACATGTGTTTTTGGGATGCCCTGTCACATCAGAATTGAGGCAGAGCAACCTTAACAGGACTTTCAATGAAAGGGAAATATTCATCATCATCATCACCACCACCACCACCACCACCACCACCACACCACCTTGCAATTGCAGATCTGTAAGGGACTGTATAAATCAGGCATGTCCAAAGTCAGGCCCGGGGGCCAAATGTGGCCCATTTTCAAATTTTGAGTGGCCCGCGGCCTCTTCTGCCCACCGGCTCAGCCTGTCATTCATCCCCACCAGCTGGCCCCTCCCCATACTGGATGGATACATCAGCTTGCAAGTTTTATGGTTTGCCTGCCCTCCCTGCCTCTGTCCATCCCCCCAGCCACCTGCCTAGCCTACCGTTACTGCAGCATCCTCCCTGCCTCCTTGCATGTCCAAACTTCAGCCCTCCTGATGTTTTGGACCACAACTCCCAGAATTCTAAACTTAGATTGCCAATGACAAAGGACTGTGGGAGTTGTGTTCCAAAACATCTGGAGGGCCAACGTTTGGACATGCCTGTTATAGAGACTTGTCCAAATCCGTCCCGGAAGGCAAATGTGGCTGAATGGTCGCCCCCCACACACATTTTCACCTCACCAAATCTGGCTCTCCTTTCAAAAAGTGTGGACACCCCTGGTATAAATCATCAGGTCAACCCCCTAAGCAGAACACTTTATTAAAGAGGCCCAGTGGAGAATCGAGCTCGCAACCACTGATTCTGTAGCCAGATGCTTAAACCACTCAGTTGTTCTTGTGGTGTGGGTTTATCCATTCCAGACTGCCAGTTAGTTTCCATGATGGAATAGAGGTCCAGTCTTAGGTGTCCCGAGTCCTTCCCAGTCACTCAACCCACCAGGTATCCATGGAGAAAAGTATATATTACTGAATGGTGTCTTCCGGAGATGGAATTCCATAACTGTTGGAAATGCCTGATCATCGCAGCTGGAGCTTCTCACACTGCGGTTTTCAAATAATCATCTTTAGTTTGGTGACTCATGCGAAAATGCCTTTGATTTCATTCAATTTGACACGTTTGTATTTCCCCAATCCTTTCTCTCTTCTTTACCTTTAAAGCATTCTTCAATCTTTTTTTCAAAAAGCTTTTTTGGTAAGAGTTCTCTGTCACCGTGTGGCATTTAAAAATAACTGTCCTTAAAACAAAGTTCTCATGCATGATCAGTCTTTTCCTAAAGGGGTGTTTTGTCAAGTTATGCGTCAACGCCGAGTGGAAGGATCCTCTCAACTGAGCAGTGCTAAAATACTTCAAGGAGATGGATCCTTCTCCACACCTGGGTGGAATTGCTTCTGGAAATATTCTAAACTAACACTGCTGCTTTGTCTGAGTGGTAGTTGTAGCGTTAACCTGCTTGCCCCCAGCCCTTTCACAGGCTATTGACAAACACAGCTTCTAATTTTCCTCTTTCACTGCCACCAACTAGCTTTGCTACTAAGTTATAGTCTTCAGACTGTTTTAAATTAAATAAAAATAAAAGTTTTTGCTGACAAGGTAGAATCAAAATCATTAAGGGCAATATGTTTAATTACCAATGGCTGGAGCCCTTTAAACCTGGCCCAGTTGGCACCAGGGGGACCCCCCTGGTATCGACTGGGCCAGGTTTAAAGGGCTCCAGCCATTGACAGCTCAGCAGGAGCCCTCAGAAAATGGTCGGGTAGGCAGTGCGATTGGGCAGAGCTGCCTACCCAACCATTTTCTGAGGGCTCCTGCCGAGCTGTCAATGGCTGGAGCCCTTTAAACCTGGCACAGTCCGTGCCAGGGGCTATCCCTGATGCCAATTGGGCCACGTTTAAAGGACTCTAGTCATTGACAGCTCTCCAGGAGCCCTCAGAAAATTGTGGGGAGGGCAGCACGATCCAGAACGGCCTTGAGTCCCCACCATTTTCTGGGGGCTCCTGCCGAGCTGCCAATGGCTGGAGTCTTTAAACCTGGCCCTTTTGCTATATTAGATCCCCCATGGATACGGGTGTCCTTCTGTAATGGAAACTTGTCCATATGTGCACATATGCGTGCATGTATGATTTATCTATAACAGGGCTGTCCAACTTTGAACAGGCTGAGGTCTACTTTTTCTGGCCCAACGTGGCTGAGGGCTACTACACTAATACCTCTACTTATGAATTTTATCCATCCCAAGCCCATGTTCGTATGTAAAAACACCACTGTGCAAACGAGGTGGGCACCTGTGACAAAACCCTGGAAACAGGAGTAATGAATATACAAATCATCAGCCAATCCCAGCAAGAGGGCGGGAAATGGTATGATATAAAAAGGGTGGAGCCTAGTCAGTTGAGGTAGTTGAGTTGAGTTGAGTTAAGTTGAATGTTTTGAGAGTGAGTGCTGGGAGAGAGCACTGCTCTGTGAGAGTTCTGTCAGGCAGTGAGGGCTATACTGTTTACTAGTTATTAAAGACAGGGGGGCTGGAAGAGTTGATTAAATCTATTATATGTTAAAGGCAACGCATACCATCCTCAGACATTGTTATATTTATTATTTTCTCAATAAACTTCACTATTGTTTCGATATTTTACATCTGAGTCTGTCCCAATTCATGAGGCGTGACGATTTTAAAAGGTGGCAGCATTACCAAGTGAATAAAAGGTGGCAGCATTACCCTTTCCATCACAATTACACGTGTAAAAGGGAGGTGTCGTCACAATTTGGTGGCACAGCAGTGGGATGTTGAAATAAAACCCGGTTGTGCCTTTGAAAACTCAGTCTGTGAAAGGGGTGATGTCACAGCACCCTCCCCTCCCCTCCCTCCACTTTGCACCAGCAACTCAGCTGGTCACGAGACAGTGGCATGCCGATCATCTGGCTGGTGGGGGGACTAAGGGACTGCACCATGGCCCTTGAAGTGCCCCGCTCAGCTGAGACAGCAGGCTGGCAGACCCAGAACTTTGCTGGGGCAGTGGTGGTCCTTCAGAGAGGGGAAGGAGGGGTGGAGAACTTCTCCTATCACTTTTAAAAATTAGTGGCTGGCTAATTTGAACCCTTTGTGGGCTATCAGTAGCCCATGGTCTACCTGTTGTGCAGACCTGATCTATAAGCATCTCTGTGTGGCTGAAACCCTGTCCCTTAGCACAGTAAATGAGAACTAGAAGATGTTGAGTGAGGATTTGGTAACTCAACCTCAGAGCAGCTTTAGCATTGGGATCTAGCTTGGTAACCAGCATCTAGGAACGGTTTAGGCATGTGATCAGTTATTTCCACACTCCAGACTTCAGAGAAGGAACTGTCCCTTTTCTTTACCTCTGTAAAGTGCCACCACAATGAATGGAGGTTTGTCCTGAATGCATAATACTGAATTCTCTGGAATCAGAGCTTGGGTTGTTAGCTTTTGATTCACTATGCTATGGCTCAGAGGGGAGCAGACACCAAACGACGGGGGGGGGGGGGAATACTTTGCATCTGATTGCAATAAAAAAAACCTCATGATTTTGTCTTTAGCTAGCAGGTAAAAGGCTGATAAAAAAAATCTCACATTTGCTCTGATGTATGGCTGTGTTTCAAAACCCTAATTGCAATATCATTTTAATCCACATGCTTTCTGGAAAGCCTTACAAATTAATGCTCGGGGCTGTGATCTGATTTGTGTGCCAGGCTGATTATACTCAATTGTTTTTTTTGCACCAATTTCTATTCGGCAATTCTAATGGGATGTTTAAGTCACATCAAAAGTCCAAGACGGCTTATTGTTCTGTCTCGTCATTTTTTATTTCGTAATATGATTTTCTTGACTTCTTCCAGCATGATGATTTTTCCCCCTAATGCTCCTTCTGGCATCACACTGGGAACCTACCTCTTTGCAGCCTGAAATACAGAGAGTCGGAGGAAGATATAAAGGGCCTGATTTGTACAGCAAAAGCAGCTGCCTCACACTGTTAGGTACTCTGAATCAACGCCACAGAAATTCACACATGGAATGAGGCAGACACAAGCCTTTCTAATTTTGAAAGCATTCTCCTAAGGCACTATAGATCTGAGGAGATCATGAAACAATAATAATGATCTCCCTGGTTCCTCGCACCATAGGTCCATCTCATTCACAATTGGTTTCCCGCAGAGGCTACCTCGATGCCCTTTTGGAAGCTGTGATTGAGATGTTCGTCTCCAATCATTTGCCTCCAGACTTGGTTCATTAGAAAGATCCAGCCACAAATGGGGTCGGGGTTCTTCCATTGATAACTCTTGTGCCTAAAAGCCGTTGGTACTGGGCACTGTTCCCCCCCACACCCTTATTTTCTTTGGGTCCAACTGAGCAATAATGTTAGCACTACCCCTCCTAGAATAACAAGAGCCATAAAACTCACCAGTTATGTACTGACCCAGCATAGCTGCACATCTAAAGCACTTCATGGTGAACAGGTTGCATTTTTAGTATTTCACAGTGGCTGAGATCCTGTTGCATTTGGTGTCACAAAAAGCTATGCCTGCAGAGTTTCAGGGGACATACAGTCCATGTGCCTGATTGTGCACATAGCTGCACAACTGATTGCACAACTATGCCCACGGAAGGGTTTTCAGGATATGGCTTCCACCTTGGTGCCACTTTTGCAGTGGCTTCCACAACTTCAGGTTACGCAGGCATAGCCATGCAACAGGATTAGGCCAATGACGTTACAAGTCCAGTGTTTTGTCTGTTTTCATTTGTGAGCCACCCCATGAGATTTAAACCACTTCAATTCAGAATTTCTAGCTATGGGCATTTATGTCTGTAAACTGCCCAGAGTAGCTTTTTTGCTAGATGGTTGGGGTATATACAGTGGACCCTCGTATAACAAACAGTTTGTATAACATAAAATCTGTACATCATAAAATATTTCAGAGATAGCGGAAATTTGCTTAACAGAATTGTCTATGGGGCGAAGCTGTGCAACATAAAAATGGTCGTGATTAGGGATTACTCTGTTTTCAATGCATTCGTATGGGAAATTTGTATAAAGGAAAATTTGCTCAACATATTTTCATTTGGAATGAATTAATTCCTTTATAAAAGGTACCACTGTTAATCAAATTATTATTATTATTATTATTATTATTATTATTATATAATAATAATAATAATAATAATAATAATAATAATAATAATAATAATAATAATAATAATAATAATAATAATAATACAAGCACAATACAAGAGAAATATATATGTGCAAGCCATTCAACAGTGCTTGTAATGAAAAACATAATGTATAAAAGTATAAGCAAATATACAAAATGCACAAATGCATATTTATATTATACGTACATGCTAGATGTGAAAAAGTCCATTTGGGCAAATAGAGTTTAAAACTATCATAGTGTAGCAATTGTTTCTGAAATTAAGGCAGTCCTACTTGACCTGATTATATACAACCGAGTTTACTTAAAGCAGTATATCCCATTAATCAGTTATTATCACAGATTAATTTGAGGACAAGTTGTTGATTTTTAAAAATAGTGTGTGTCAGTGCATAATTTGTCACTGCTTTTCCCCCCAAGAACAATTAGTTTGCTTTTCAAAGTCTGCTTCTTATTCTCATTCATAGAGCTGCATCAGGCTCTCAATTAATAATAACCATAAATTAAGTACTGTAAAGTTGGGTCCAGACTTGTGGTGACTTTTCTTGGGTTTTCTAGGTATAAAGTATTCAGAAGTGGTTTGCCATTGGCTCCTGGAATGAATCAGCATAATTTAGAATGACCGGTCGGAGGTCTGGGTCAAAGCAGAAAGCAGGGTGCAACACAGCACACTTTCAAACTGATTTGTGTATATGACACAAATCAACTCATGTAAGACATAAACGGCTACAACTTTTTCTTCTTTCTTTCTTTATTTTCTTCACACTACCAAAGCCATCTTTCACCACAAGGCTCTAAGGAAAAATTGTCTGTAATTCCCTCCTGAAACTCTCCAATTCCTTCAACTCCCTCCCTTCTCCCTTCTCCTCCTCATCCTCACCCAGATCTGGTGTCTGTTTTCTGTCTCTTGAGGAACTTTTACAACAGAGCTTTAATACAATACAAACCAAATCAATGCATGCAAATGGACATCCAACAGCCAATCAATATTTGGTATGGAGCTTATATTCCATTGTATGTTATAGTATACACTAGAGATGGGCAAGAATAAAAAAATGATGTTTTGTTTGTCGTTTGGAGGGTCCGTTTCGTTTCGTTTCCGTTTTTTGAGAATTTTTGCAAAAAAATTGTTTTCGTTGTCGTTCATTTCGTTACCGTTTCATTACCATTTATTTCAATTTTTGTCATTTTTTTACCATTTAAAGCAGTTCACTGTATTGTAGTAACGACAACAAAACGCACGACAAAATGTCAGGTGTTTCTGTTCGTTTCGTTTCATTTTGGAGACAAAATTTGTTTGTCGTTTTACTGCATAATGAAATGAAAAAATGAAAACGGAAACAAAAATTGTTTGTTTCGTGCCCATCTCTATTATACACCTCATTTTGCTGCTATATGTCCGAAGAAGTGGGATTGTTCATGAATGCTTACATTAAAACTTTACTTTAAGGTGCCACTTTTAGGTCTTTTATTTTTGTTTTGTTTTGTCCAAAATAAAAGTTACTGCCTGCCTGCTTTGCTCCATCTTCCGCACCAAAACCAAGAAGAAACTAAGAAACACACATTAGCGTGTGCTGGGATGAGTGACTGAGAAAGTTTAAAAATCCAGCCTGTCTTGTCACTTGCAAAGTAGTCTTTCAACTCACCCCCCCCCCACACACACACGGCTTGAGGCATTCTGTGTTGTGGCAGACGGCACATATGGTCTCTCAACACAAGCAATCTGTGGTGGAAACATACAAATCAGCTTGCCTGGCATTCTGCTTACGTTTAGCGTGATTCCCCCTAAATTTTCAAAGGAAAAACAAATCATACAACACCTCGTGATAAAAAAGGAATCATGATAAAAGAGCGGAGGAAAGAAGCCAACGGTAATACCTCACAGGTTTTACCTCTTTCTCATCCTGTGCTCATGTTTCAGGTGAATATTGAATTATGAAATGTGGGATTCATATCCTGCATTTTAATCATCTCATGGACTTACAGAAAATGGATAACAATACAAATCTTTATCTCCGTCTCTTTCTCTCACACACTAACACACACAAACATATACAAACACATATAGTAAAAAGGTAAAGTTTCCCCCCACACATTCATTCTGACTCACAATTCTTTCTGACTCAGCGTCTGACTCTAGGGACGGTGCTCATCTCCGCATTCAAGCCAAAGAGCCAGTGTTGTGCAAGCCCATGGCCAAGTGGCCGGCATGGCTGCAAGGAAACACTGTTTTTTACCTTCCCGCTTTTTACGGCGGTACCTATATATCTACTTGCATTGACTTTCAAACTGCTAGGATGGCAGGAGCTGGGGTTATCCGCGGGAGCTCGCTCCGCTCCGCTGCGTGGCACCCAGGATTCGAACTGCTGAGCTGCCGACTTTGCAGGCAACAGTTTTCGGAGCCTTAGTCCACTGAGCCACCACGCCCCCTGTAGGGGGAGCTTAATAACCATGTGCAGTCAAGTCAATTCTTTCTGACTCAGCATTTCAGGGTTTTCCAGGGAGAGAACACTCAATTGTGATTCACCATTCCTTTCTTCTGGGGGTGTCCTACAGGCCGGCTGTGCCCACAAGAGGCACAGTGGAAGATCCACTTCCTAACCTCTCAGAAGCTTCACTGGGAAGCTCTGTTTATCCAGAAGACAAACTGCCACAAACGGCCAAACTGGAGGCTCACAGCCATCTGCTTGTTCTGAATGGAAAGGCTGAGAATTTCAGGATTAGCTACAGTAAATATTGTGTACGGTGACAACAACAACAACAACAACAACAACAACAACAACCCAGTTGTTTTTCTCTTTTGGCTAGAGGTGGGGATTCTTGTGGGATTTTAAAATCCTCATAAACTTATCCTGATGAGTTTTACTACACGTCTAGCCACACCAGCACCATGTGAGCCAATGTGGTCTAGGGTAGGATTATGGTGCTGTTTGCTTGCATACAAATCTTCCTTTTTCCAAGGCGTAGCCTGGCCTACCTGGCAGGTTTGTTGTAAGAATAACGTAGGGAGGAGAAAGGCCACTTATACAACCCTAGGCTCATTGATGGGAAAACACTGAAGGAAAAAAAGAGAGGTAGCAAGCACATGATGTAATATTAATTTATTCTCTTTTACATGCCTGTTTCAGATCCATCTTCCCACCTCTTCCTCCATTTCATGGTGCATTTAGAATGCTTGCATCTAAAGCAGTGGTTCTCAACCTGTGGGTCCCCAGATGTTCCTGGACTGCAACTCCCAAAAGCCTCCACCATTTGCTGTGCTGGAAGGGATTTCTGGGAACTGCAGTTCAGGAACATCTGGGGCCCCACAGGTTGAGAACCACTGAACTAAAGGATCCATATCCCCAGTTTCTCTCATCTGTGGTTTGCTGGACCCCTACATAAAAGATGGCCTTTTTTGTGCCCCTTGTATATAGGGTTCTCATGTATCCATGCGTTTCAGGCATCCTTGGTAGATCACGGAACTGGTCCCTGCAGATACAGGTGTCTTACGCTATTCTCCTATCTTACCATCTGAATTAGAGATGGGCATGAAATGAACCATGAACCAAACATCTCAACAAACTGGGTAGGTTTGTTCATGGTTTGTTGTTAGCTACATGCCACAAACCATCACAAATCACCAGTTTTCTGGTTCATACCCATCTCTATACTGAATCTGCAGCAAGTGTGGAAATTGGAAAGAAGAATCCTAAAATAATAATAAGGTCATCATTGGATGTCATTTCAGACTTCGGGTGTTATGTTTCATTTTTGAAAATTGCATTCATTTACTTTCATTACAGGATTGATATGCCCTTCAACAAGGTTTCAATGTTTGAGCCTTCCTTAAAATAAAAAAAAAACAAAAAAAAAACACCACTCCATGAAAGCAGAAAACTAATACAAGGAGGCAAGACATGAGAACAGGCCAATTTACATCTGAAACTTTTGCATGTTATCAAGTTACAGGACTTGCTTTGTTTTATATCAGGGAAATATGGCTGCAGATCTTTTAATATTAAACTCCTGGCATTCAAACAGTGGCAAGAAGGCACGTCGCGGGGCCACCACTTTCTAGGCAAAGTTGAGGTGCACAATCAACTCTTGCAGTTCCTTAAGCGTCACTTTGCTGCGCCCTCGAACCTTGCGGACTCTAGCTCACAGGGCTTGGAGCTTGTCCATGGGTAGTCTACAAGCCTGCTCCCGGGTGTCGATTTCGATACCCAGGAAGGTCAATACTGGGAGGGGACCCTCTGTCTTCTCTTCGGCCTATCACTGAGCACCGCCAGATAATACCTGTTCCTTGTAGAGCGAACACCTAAGACCAGGCTCATGAAGGTCCCTAACCCCCAGGAGTTTGTCCTACTTCTAGCGGGTCTGTAAAGTGCTTGCATGCATCCCCCCAGCTATTCCAACATCAGCCTTTTTCATTGTAAATGATGCACACATCGTTTTCCCTGCATGCCCTGCAAACGCCACAAATGTGTGCGTTCCCTAATCAAGGCATGTTTCTTCTGACAGGGATGCTCCAGCAGTGCTGAAATGCCATTTTCTTTGAATGAATAAAACCTAACAAAATGTTTTCCCACCACTGATTGCCGAACACTTGTGCTTTCCATGTTTAGTTCAGTCAAAAATGAATATGTGGCATGAAAGATGGAACCTACAGCTGCTTCTGTGTAGGCCGCATGTTAAAATATTCTCCATGTTTCCCAATGTATTTAACCTTCATTATTCCATATCAGTTAGTGGAAATATTTGCCTCCTGATCATGCCTTACATTAAACTCAGATGGGCAATGAGAATTGAGGTTGACATTTCTCCAGGCGTCATTTAATGGATGGAGGCTCTGGATGTGAGCTGTGTGGGATTGAATTAGTGTTACAGCTTTTGCCTTATATAATTATTTTTGCAACAACAATATTACAAAAGGTTTAGAAGTGCATGAATTAGGGTGTGAAACCCCTCCCCTCCCCAACTCAGGTGGTTTCTTCTGATGAGGAATGTGTTGTGTTCATAAAACTATCCTGAAAAAAAAATCCTTTGCCACTGCACTTTACAGATCTTGGACAGAGAAGATAGTTGGTTCAAGAGAGGGGTCAGGAAGGCCATACACGTTCATAAAGAAAATCCATCCCTCAACAGGGGTAGAGGAACTAGGGACAATATGTCCCCTGTTGATCAGGCTGCCCTTTCTCTGCAGAAAAATCAGAACCAGTTCACACATCCACCAGGAAGGCCACTGCTAAGGACCCATACGTGATGGGTATTGGGAAGGGCTGCAGAGGTGTTATTTTATCACATCCCTTGTCCATCTGCGGAGTCTACTCAGACTAGGGCGAAGTGAAAACCATCTGAAATTGGAGATCGCCTACCAACCTCCCTTAGACTGAAGAAGCTACTTGGATGAGCAGTGAAATGTTTAGATCGAACAAGCAAAGAAGTCCACTTGCCATGATTCGACTTCCGGACATCACACTTTAAAGTAATGGTGTGTGTGTGTGTGTGTGTGTGTGTGTGTGTGCGCGCGCTCAAATAAAATAAATGTTAATTGTTGCTGTCCTTCACAAGCAGACAAAGGGCTCAGTCCCACGTCCCTTTAAAAGCAGTTTAAATTACTAGATAAATCGTGTCTAAAAATGCCATCCCCATGGCCACTGGGCTTTTTGAAAAAAGAAAAAGAAAAAAGAAAGCCCAGTAATGCCCCTTTAAGTGAGGTTTCTGTGACTCACCCAAGAAGTAGGGAATTTTTTGCCTCGCTTTGATAATCCACCTTTTAAGGAAGCAGATGCCGTGGGACCACATCGATGATCCAGGTTTCTTCTTCTTTTTAACTCATAGCACCGACTGGCTGTTCCTGGGGCCGATCGGCAGTGTTTCTTTTTATTTATTTCTTTTCACCTTCGGAGAAACAGGAAGCTCCATGCAGTGCCCTAAGTTTTAATTTCCCCCAGCCAAGTGGTCAGTTTTTTTTTAAATGCTATCGCCACCTGCTGGCCAAGGGGGCTGAACTGCACTTTAAAATTAAAAAAAAAAACAGCTTTGGACTGGGAACTCCTGTCCCACTTATTCAATCATGTGATGGGACAAAGAGGAAAAGCCAGACCTTCAGAAGATCAGGATCAAAACCCAGGTGAGATAGCAGCCAATGGATTGTTGTTCCTTGTTTTTTTGAATGCCCTTGGCATTTATTTTGTTTACCATTTTTTAAAAGTCTGGCATTTGTTTAATGATCCATTTGAAATATTTATATATTTAGTGTTTTAGCTTTTAAGTATTATCTTTTATTGATCCAAACAACCTCGGTTCCTCTTTTAAGAAGAAAAGCTGTGGAAAAGTTGACTTGTCCAAGTGCAGACTGAGCTGTCATGGTTTGGGATCTGAGTTAATTTTAGAAGCAGAGAGGGCCCACACTTAATTTGCTCATTTTTTCCTAGTTAGAGATCAGCCACCTACAGAGACAAGAAGGCAGCATTTCTGTTGTAAACACAGCCTATTGCTTTAATAGCAGTTCAAGGTGTTAGCTTTCCTCCAGCAATTCTTCTCTCCTTTGCTATTTCATTCTTCTTGTTGTTATCTCATTTCTCCCCTTAATAGCTCCATTAGATTACACTTCCCCAGATTTATAGGTCTTCTAATCATGGGCTAATGCAGGTTGGTCTTCACCCCCTCTTTGTGTTATTCTTTTTTAAACATCATCCCATACAAAAGATGCCCCTGTTTTGTAATATATTTAATTTACCAGTAATGACTCCAGGTGGAAAATGATCCGCTATCTGTAAAACCATTGGGTAGCCTTCAGCTGTGAACGGCAGATGAAAAGAAACCAAATTTTCTCCATGCCATGAACCTATTATTATTTTTCCCTTTCCACTCCTTTCCCCACTACCTAATTTCATAAGGGCACACGGTCTGTTTGCAGAGACACTGTAATCTGTGGCTCCCTTTCTGATTATTTCCCACTTGCTGTCTTTCCTAGTCGCTCAGGCTTAGACAATCCTTTAAAAGGACGATGCAGGACCAAAAAAAATGCAAGCCAAATAAAAAGGAGAAGCAGTAGCTAATGTCTTTTCTATCTTAGGATGCATCTGGTGGAGAAATGGTACATTTCAGTGGACTTGCTCGATATTATAACATATCTAGGGTACAGTCCTTATCTAGGAGTATGCTGTTGTTGTTTCAACTTACACACTACTCCCTCATGCTAAAACACTTGTTGAGCAGTTTAGAATGTTGTTGTTGTTCAGTCATTCAGTTGTGTCCAACTCTTCATGATCCCATCCAGCAGAGCACGCCAGGCCCGCCTGTCTTCCACTGCCTCCTGGAAGTTGGTCTAATCCATGTTGGTTGCATCGATGACACTGTCCAACCACCTCATTCTCTGCCATCCCCTTTTCCTTTTGCCTTCAATCTTTCCCAACATCAGGGACTTTTCCAAGGAGTCCTCGCTTTTCATGAGGTGGCCAAAGTACTGGAGCCTCAGCTTTGAAACCTGTCCTTCCAATGAACATTCAGGGTTGATTTCTTTCAGGATGGATAGATTTGATCTCCTTGCAGTCCAGGTTCAATCCCAGGTAGCAGGCTCAAGGTTCACTCAGCCTTCCATCCTTCCAAGGTCGGTAAAATGAGCACCCAGCTTGCTGGGGGGTGGGCAATGTGTAGCCTGCACTCTGTAATTAAAATTGTAAACCGCCCAGAGACTACTTGAAGTAGTATGGGGCGGTATATAAGCAGAACACTTTGTAGTCAAGCTCTCACTTCCATACATCACTACTGGAAAAACCATAGCTTTGACTAGCCTGACCTTAGTTGGCAAAGTGATGTCTCTGCTCTTTAGGATGCTATCTAGGTTTGCTATTGCTCTCCCCCCCAAGAAGCAGGTGTCTTTTTATTTCGTTGCTGCAGTCGACATCTGCAGTGATCAAGGAGCCCAAGAAAATAAATGTCATTGCCTCCATTTGTTCCCCTTCTCTTTGCTAGGAGGTGATGGGACCAGTGACCATGATATTAGTTTTTTTTTATGTTGAGCTTCAACCCATTTTTTCGCTCTCCTCTTTCACCATCATCATAAGCTTAGAATAGAATTACACAAAAAAGTTGTGCCCCCATAGCATATGGGATACTCATTTTACTGACCTCAGAAGGATAGAAGGCTGAGTCGACCTTGAGTTGGCTTCTTGGGCTCATCGGGATTTAACTCAGGTGGTGACTAGAGATGTGAACGAATCATAAAAACTGTAATTCAATGTGATTCACAATTCACCATGGTCAACAATTCACAAAAATGAATTTATGATATTTTTTGATGAATTATGAATTTGTCAGGGAAAAATCATAAGTTCATTGATGAATTAATTTGTAATTAATTTGTATTTTGCTTACTTTAAAACCTTATAATATGTCTTCCAAGGCAACTAGAGACACCAAAATTGTCAGGAAAGCCTCCCCTGGCAGTCCTCTATACGTTTGGAGAAGTTTGGGTTCTCTGGATGATTGGTTTATGAACCTTCAAATACACTCCCCCCTCACCAGGTACCTAGAGATATCAAATTTGAAAGAAAGCCTGTCATGACTCTCCTATACAATAATTCCAAGTTTGGTGAAGACTGGGTTTCAGGCATCTGAGTTATAAACCCACAAAGTGCCCCCCCCCAATATCCCCTTTAGCAACTGGCTTGGGAAACCCAATCTTCATCAATCTTAGAGAGATTTTGGAATAGAGACAGAGGAAGCCTCTTTGTAGGTTTGGTGCTAGTAGGTACCTGGAGGGAACTTTCATTGGAGGGGGCACTTTGGGAGTGCATAAAATGGACACCAGGAATCCAATCTTCCCCAATCTTGGAGAGATTATAAAGAAGAGCCCAGGGAAGCTCCCATGACAATTTGTTGTCTTTGGGTGCTTTGGGACCATTTCATAGCCCAACAAAGTGACCACATCACCCCAGTCCTGGCCCGTCTGCACTGGTTGCCCGTTGCAGCCCGGATTAGATTCAAGGTCTTGGTTTTAGTTTATAAAACCCTCCATGGCTTGGGACCGGACTACCTGGCAGAGCGTATCGCCCAGCGATCTACCTCGGCCCGTCCCGTTCGGCAGGCGCGAGCGCACTTGCTTCGGGTCGCCACTCCTCGCGAAGCCCGGAGGATGAGTACTCAGACCCGGGCTTTCTCAGTGGTGGCCCCCAGCCTCTGGAACTCCATCCCCAGTGAAGTGCGCTCTGCAGAGTCCCTGCTGGCCTTCCGAAAGGCGTTAAAGACCTATCTTTTCCGGGAGGCCTTTGGCGATTCTTAACTAAGTTTTTTTTTTCCGCCATCGCTACCTGTTTTTATTTACCACTGTTTAGTTATTGAGGTGCCATAAGGTTTTAACTTTTGTTTAGTGTTACTATCACCCGTCCTGTCTGTGCACTATTGTAATTTGTGTGGCTATTGCAGCCTTGTAAGCCGCTTAGAGTACACATTGTAGATAAGCGGGGTATAAATGCAATAAATAAATAAATAAATAAATAAATAAAATCAAATATTGTTAAACATTCACCAGTTCGTCTTTGTTGAGCCTATCAACTCAAAAGGCAAGATGTTCATTTTGGTTTAGTGTTGTTTTTTTCCTGGTTGAAGATTTGAAAGATCTAAATGTGGGAGCAAGTTAAAAGTTCTGCACATTTCCTTGGAAGTACATGGGGTTGAACCCAGTGGGTGTTGTCCCTAAAAACAGGTTTTGAGTTGGGCCTTAAAGCATAATTCAGTACTGGTTTTCTCCACAGAAACTGACAAATCTTGCTTTCTCTCATTGTGAAAATTTTGAAATACTTATTTTAGTTGTCTTAATTTAAAGTTGTTTTAAAGTATTTTAAAATGCTTTATTTTAGTTTGAAATACTTATTTTACTTTATAAAATACTTATTTCATAAAGTAAGCTCCTGTCAAAATCCAACTGAAAGAATGCTCTGCCATCTACAAATGGTCAGAATTAATTACTACACCTATCTCCAAGGCCCACATTGTACCAGCCTGCAAAATAGCTATGAAAGATGATGGTTTTTCAAAAACAAAATGATAAAGGAATAGCAATGCAAGCCTAATTCAGGACTGGAAACAGGATGGAATGTATAAAGATTCAAATCCAGACAATGGAAAGCTTCTCTCAGCTCTCTGCCTGGATAGATTTAAGTATTTTAGAACATAAGAACATAAGAAGAGCCCTGCTGGATCAGGCCAAAGGCCCATCTAGTCCAGCTTCCTGTATCTCACAGTGGCCCCACCAGATGCATCTGGGAGCACACAAGATTAGATATCTGTCTCCTGATACCACTCCCCTGCATCTGGTCCTTTTGGTACCCCGGTTTTAAGCTTGGAGATGACACATCTCCCTCATGGTTTGTAACCTGCGATGGACTTCCTCCAGGTATCTGTCCAATCCCATTTTAAAAGCATCCAGGCCAGATGCCATCACCACATGCTGTGGCAGGGAGTTCCACAGACTAACAATGCGCTGGGTGAAAAAAATATTTTCTTTTGTCTGTTCTTCCTCTCCCAGCCCTCAATTTGAGTGGATGTCCCCTAGTTCTGGTATTTTGTGAGAGGGAAAAGAGCTTCCCTCTATCTTAAGAACTTAAGAAGAGCCATACTTTTTCATGTGTTCATTTTTTAAAAATTGTTGATCACCATAGTTAGGAGGAAATTTGTGACCTTTGGACAATTCATTGCTTATAAAATTCACAAAATTTTTAGTAGCCACTGCTTTTGTTTCCTCAAAATAAAGCTGCATCGTTGTCTCTGCTTACAGTAACTGGGACTAAATCCCAGTGACTATTCAGTGGCATTATTTATTTATGTATTTACTTATTTATTTTGTATTTTTACCATCAATTAGAAATAAACCTTAATCTGAATGGGTGAAACCAATGTAAAAATGAAACAAATCATAAATGCAACAAAAGGCAAACTCCAAAGTGACTATCAAGTGAGTCAGTAAAAATGCAACAATAGTAAAGGGGCAAGCTAAGATGCTCTCAAAGGTTTCAGTAAACAGCCCTGTTTTGAACAGCCTCTGAACAGCTGTAAGAGAGGAAGCCAGGGGAGAAGATAGGAGCCTATCCCAAAGGGGAGGGGCCATGGATGAAAAGGCCCTGTTTCTGGTGGATCTTTGTGGGCTCCTTCCTCATGTTGACCTGGAGAAGCATGGCCTGAGAGGAACAGGGATTTCAATTGGACGTTTTTAGGGAAAGAAGCTCCAAAAATGACCAAGGTACCAAACAATGAAGAGCTTAAGAACCAGCTCTTTGAATCTGGCCCAGTACAACATAAGTGAACCTGGAAACATGCTTGCCTTTGTTCACCTATGATATCAATCGGGCCACCACATTCTGTGTCCACTGGAGTCTCTGGGCCACTTTCAGGGGAAGCCTTACATCGATAGCATTGCAGGCGTTGTCCCTTGAGACATTCATTGTTTAGAAAACCCAGCTTGTGTTCATGGTGGTTGTGTGTGCCTTCTGTTAGTTTCTTCTGGCCATCATGAAGAACAGGTCTGAAAGTTCCAAATGGTGCCTGGTTTGTTTTCTGGTGTGAACACTTGGAGCTGTCATCATTCCTGCCTTTGTTTTTGTGAGTGGATCAATATTTTGTAGTTACTGAAATAAAATATGTGTGGCTCGGTGGTTTGTAGTGTTGGCTGATAACCTGCCAACGATCTCCAAGGGAACTTTGACCTGTAGATGAGAGGATTCAGGCCTCAGTAGGAGTCTTTCAAAGACCATTCGAGGCCCCAAAGATATAATTCAATCAATTTTTTTAAGGTGGCATGAATCAGATCCTCCTGAATTTATTTGCTTCCCATCTCCCTTGATATATTATGGATTAAAAGACTACATTTACATTCCCATGACAAGTTTGTAAAATTTGCCAGCCTGAAGAGTGAATTAATTTATTCTTATCTCAACATATCTACTTTCTTTTCAAATATATACCCTCCCACGCCTCTCTCCTTTCTAGGTGAGCCCAAACATACCCCTGCAAGTTACAGGGAAGTGACAATGTCCTTCTTTATAACCTGCAAGTCCTGTTCAGTGTTGTTTTCAGTGTGCAAGCCTAAAAGGACAATAGTTCCATGGGAGGTCCATGGAAACTCACCCCTGTGTCTGCCTCACCTGGAAAGCACTGAATCTTTGGCCTGAGTAATATTGACAGAATCATATAATAGTTGAGTTGGAAATGTCCTATAAATCCATTGAGTCCAACCCTCTGATCAATCCAGGAATCCAAATCACAGAAGATCTGAAGAATGGTTGTCCAATTTTCTCTTGAACGTTTCCAGCATCGGAGTGCTCGCCGCTGGTTCCATTGACATACTGCTCTAACAGCTAGAAAGTCTCCCCCCCCAATATTCCCCCCAGTTTAAACCTGGCTTCCTCTAGTTTGAGCCCATTAAAACATGGCCTTCATCCTGGGATGATCAAGGACAGGTCCTGCACCAATACTACCACTCAAGTATTTGAAGAGTGCTGTCACATCTCCCCTCATATTTCCCCTCGGTCTTCTTTCCTCGAGGTTTAACATGCCCAGTTCTTTCAGTCTTTCCTCAAAGGGCTTGGCTTCTGCTCTGCTAGTCATCCTGGTTGCCCTCCTCTTAGTATGAAGGTCAGAAGCATAGCCTGTAAGTCTGTTTGGCTCAATGAAGTTGCAATGCCTGCATTGGACAGCTCTGGTAAACCACCGTCCTCAAATTATTTGTTCATTTAAACTATTTTTACATCTCATTTCTCCTTGAACAGAAGCCAAGGAGGCTTACGACATCGAAGTGTGATGTAAAGTTGACGACAATGAGTACACAATGGTTACTAACAGCATGGAATGCAATAAAATTATAAACTTGCAATCTAGACCTATATATTGGCAAACTGGAGCAGATGTGTGTCTTCTCTCTGATGTACATAGAACATGGAGACACAAGAGATGCTAAAGATAGGATGAAACTAGACCAGTTTCAGATTGTCAGCTTCAGAAATGTGTGTGTGAAGCACTTTTAAAAGTTTGCTTTAAAAATAGAAGAAAAAGAAAGCAACACTAATAGGATTATTATGTTGCCCTCCTATTTCTCTTGTGCCCTGGAAGCAAATCAATTTGTAATATTGGTTCACTTCACCCCAGAACTGAATCTGTTCTTTTTGCTCCAATCTAGACATCATTTAATTGCTCTGAATGAGATCAGTTCAGTTTGGAATCGCTCTGAACCTGGTGTGGAGCTCCAGTCTCAGCCTTTGACTTATTTTCTGTTTGGCAAGCGTTGGAGTGAGGACAGCTATTACAGGTGGAAATTGGAACAGGTAAAGGGTGTACATCTCCCATTTGAGCATAGGTTGGTAGGCTGGTTCTGGAGAAGGACTGACACTGAGAATGATTTAGATGATATCTCCCAGTGGCAAGCCTGCTAGCATTTTCTCGCAGGGTTGATTAGACTGTCACTCTGCAATAATTGAAGGCCATTTGAGGCTATAAATGGTTGCTTCTCTCTGAGACTCTGAATGTCTTGACCAGCATCTATGGAATGCCATAGAAACTGCCCTAATCTCCAAACCTCTCAAAGTAGGACATGCAAAGGAGGAAAAGAAGGCAAAATATATTGACCATGGTTATTAGAAGACATGCTGGACGTGTTCTCTATGAAGAACCTGAGCTTCTCATTTGAATGCTAGTTGGGTATCATGGGAAGATGAGTGGATAAACTAGTCCTTCAGAAGTTGAGGTGTGTTTATACTTATCAAGGCAATTCTATAATTTCAGGACAAGTAGGGGGAATTTGTCTTTGACTAAGGTCGTATTTTCAACTAAGGTTTAATCTTTTGAGGTCCACCTAAGAAGCAGAATGGAGGTCTCTTCCCTCCCCCCCCCCATTTAAGGCCTGGCTTAATGTTGAGCAGGGAAGCTACATTTTCTTGGCGTAAGGGATATAGTAGATTGAGTGAAGGCTAGGACCCAGGAAGTCAGAGTTCAAATCCCCACTCAGCCACGGAAACTCCCAAGGGGTGTGGAATTGGTAAAATGGCTCCTGAACTACCATGAAAGCCCTCTTTGGGTCATTTTTGACTTGGTGGCACAGAGCAACCTGAGGTGTAAACCTTTGCTTGTTTTATTGTCATGGGTGATGTTGAATCAAGGGGGAATCCTTCTTCCTGCCTAGAAAAAAGATTGCATGTTTTCCCAATTTACAGAATAGATCTTTGCACACAAGAAAAACGTATAACTGTATCTACCACCCACACCTTACATTTTGTGCAGAATCTGCACACCCATAGGACCCAGGTGGAATGAGGCCAGAAGTTTTCCCTGTGATCTCGGCCCAGGCAGTTTTATGGAAGAAATCTCATTTCTGGGGGAGAAATAAAGGGGAGAAACATTTTGTTACTAATGTCCTAGAAAATGCATGTGACCTGCATAATATGAACATCATAGTGTGGATTTCTGGCCACTAGCAGCCGTGATAGCGGCATTAGGTATGGCACCATATCCCTTCTCTTCTCTTTCAAGGGGGAAAGCTGTTTCTGTTGAGGAGTTGCATCTTTGATGCTGTTTTCATTGGTGGCTGGCAAGAAAGCGTTTGGCTGCCATGGCCTAAGTGCAGCAATTCCCCTGGAAAAATGGAGAGCAAGGACAATGCCGAGTATACAAATACACATGAGGGCAACATGGATTTGTGCTTGCTCTGGAGGAATCCAGCCATTCTGCTTTGTTATGAGTCATTTCACTTCTTCAGGATGGAGGGGTCGCTGACAGTTAACCTCGGTTTCTGAAATAGCCGGGTAGATGCACTTTTTCTTCCTTCCTTCCTTCCTTCCTTCCTTCCTTCCTTCCTTCCTTCCTTCCTTCCTTCCTTCCTTCCTTCCTTTCTCTTTCTTTCTTTCTTTCTTTCTTTCTTTCTTTCTTTCTTTCTTTCTTTCTTTCTTTCTTCCTTCCTTCCTTCCTTTTCCCTCCCTTTTTCCCTCCCTTTCTTTCTTTCCTTCTTCCTTCTTTCTTCCTTCCTTCCTTCCTTCCTTTCCTTCTTCCTTCTTTCCTTCCTTCCTTCCTTCCTTTTCTTTCTTTCTTTCTTTCTTTCCATTCTTTATAATTAGAACTGGAGATAGGCACAAAATATAGTGGACCTCTTAACTTCCTTCTTCAACTTCCAAAATTCCAGAGATATCCTTCCTTCCTTCCTTGGGGAGAATCCTTGAGAAATGGTTGAGATTTGGGATTACTCCGTTTTCAGTGCATTCCTATGGGAAATTTGTATAAAGGAAATCTTGCTTAACAGATTTTCATTTGGAACGAATTAATTCCTTTATGCAATACTTTATACAATACTAAATACAATACTAAATACAATACTAAATACAATACTAAAATAGTACAGTATTTCATTTTTAGTCACACTATTGCATAAGAAAAAGCCATGATACATATACATCCTTCCTTTCCCACCTCCAAATTAGCTCTGCACAGCTCTATTCCTTTAGTTCTTTTTAGCAGGGCATGCTCTGTCACTTCCTGAACTTGTTCCCCCCCTAAACAATTGCATGCTTGTGGGCCCATTTTGCATTCTTCAATAACATTGATGCATGGAATTGATTCCGCCTGTTCAGGATCGCAGAGAGACACACCGATCAACTCACTTAAATGAAGGTGCTTCTTTTATTTTCTGGCCAAGCAGGCAATGAGAGAAAAGGGCAAAAAATGATCAATGTCTTACTGAAATATTCATAGAAATCTACAGGCAAATGCGGCAGCTGTTTGAAGATCAAGGGTGCTTCTTATCTCCCTCCATGGGTCAGAGAAGCAAAACCTCCCGTCTTATTAGCTTCCAAAGAAAAGGAACAAGGTCGTGTGTGTGTGTGTGTGTGTGTGTGTGTGTGTGTGTGTGTGTGTGTGTGTGTGTGTGTGTGTGTGTGTGTGTGTGTGTGTGTGTGTGTGCGCGTCTCTCTCTCTCTCTTCTCCATATGTATGGAGGATTAAGGAAGGCAGAACTGAAATAATTTTGCACACAGTTATTTCCGTTTCGGAAGATAGGGCGGTATATAAATATAATAGAACTGACAAAAGAAAATATTTTTTCACCCAGCGCGTTGTAAGTCTATGGAACTCCCTGCCACAGGATGTGGTGATGGCATCTGGCCTGGATGCCTTCAAAAGGGGATTGGACAGATTCCTGGAGGAAAAGTCCATCACAGGTTACAAACCATGATGGAGAAACCAGGGTACTTCAAGGGCCAGATGCAGGGGAGTGGTATCAGGATACAGATATCTAGTCTCATGCACTCCCAAATGCATCTGGTGGGGCCGCTGTGAGATACAGGAAGCTGGACTAGATGGGCCTTTGGCCTGATCCAGCATGGCTCTTCTTATGTTCTTATGTTCTTATGTTATAATAAATAAATAAATAAATAAATAAATAAATAAATAAATAAATAAATAAATAAATAAATTTCATGAAAAGAGTGTTGCGCTGCTGCCATACCCAACATTGTTCAAGCACACAACAATTTCATCACACAGTCACACTATTGCACAAGAAAAAAGCTTTACCGCTTAGCTTCCTGGCACAAAATGGACAGTTTTGGCTTGAGTTTGGAGAGAGGGGATCATTAGGCAATTTCCCTTGGTTCTTCCATTTCTGTGTAGCTCTGTTTCTGTTGCTCCTGTCCATTTGTATGCTACTTCCTTCCAGGGTTAATTTGCACCCAGAAGAAGTGAGCAAAATAAGTCAGGAAGGTTAATAAGATACTCTGTTGTTCTCATCACCATTTCTTTTAGGCATTTTGGTTACTTTGGCCTCCAAAAGAATATATGCCTAGAGAGCTTATTGAAGAACAGCCATGACACATGCTTTGTGTTTGGGTGAGAGATCTAATTGGAAAGGGATCAGCTTCTGGGATTTTCCAGTTTTTGATGCTCTTTATGAATGGTTGTGAGCCCAAAAGTAGACTATCTTGATTGCTGACACTGGTGTCATCAACATTCAGACAGCCCTTTGCTATGTAAAGTTTTACATCCTTTTCCCAGCTGGCAATGTGGCCTTAACGTTGTGCAGCAATTCCAGGCCATTTTCTGGGTGGTTTGAATCATAGATACAGAAGCACAATATCTCACATCCATAAACTGGACGTTTTGTCACTGAAGAACTTGTTCAAATATATTCTCCCCCATGGTAGCGTGCTGCAACAACAATAATGCAATAGCAGCAATAATTTTTGCAAGTACTACTATGAATTTACCATGTCATTTACTATAGACTGTCTGTCAAACAATGTTTTACTGTCATCTGATTGACTTCTTTCGGAAGAAGTTGATGGGTTTTAAGTTCCATGCTTTGAACAGCTCTGAGTGATGCTTAATCTCTCTCTCTCTCTCTCTCTCTCTCTCTCTCTCTCTCTCTCTCTCTCTCTCTCTCTCTCTCATGTAATATTTCATTGCATCATGTAGCCTACAATAAAAGCATCTATTTGCTATCTTATCTGTTTATTCATAGCAGACAGACAGAGAATGATAGGTGGGAAGAAAGCCAAATTTATTTATTTTTTAAAGCCAGATAATTAAAAGTTAAAAACAGTATGTATACAAATATTTTAAAAGACTCAAACTGTCATTATATTATAAAACAATAAATAAAATTATATTAAAACCGTAAACAAAATCAATACTACAGGTATAATATACTTTAGGAGTATCCTTCTATACAATGAACATTCAGTTTTCATTAAACATTATATCTGTACCAGCACATCTCTATGGAGATGTGTGGGTTACTTATATATATTACACTTTGTGCAATTTGGACTTCTTTTCTATCCAGGAAGATATGAAAATATATTTAGTGAGCACAGATGGGCAACGTGAATATTCAGTACTTCTAAATTCCAGGAGAGAGTTGCAGTTTTGAGAGTTGTTAAAAATGATTGTGTCGTATGTGTTTATTTTCATTTCTATACCATCTCATTAGTTTTGTCACACACTTTAAGTTCAGTGGCTGAGTCTTCCTGAACAGCAATGGGCCTTTTCATACGACCCCTAAGATCCACTGGCCACTCAAATTCGGACCAGGGATCTTGGGGGTTCGTTGCTCTTCATGCGTCCCCACCCCTCCGCACTTCCTTGATTCTGTCTGCGTGAAAAAGAGAGGAAAAAATACAGGCTCACCTCTGAAGCCGGTGGAAGCCCCATCTTCCTGATTCCTTCTCTTCTGGGTTTTTTTTTTTTTTGCCTCCCGCCTCGTGGCGCAGTGGTTAAATGCCTGTAAAGTAAAACAGGCTCACCTGGGTTCTGAGCAGGCTCAAGGTTCACTCAGCCTTCCATCTTCCCAGCTTGATTCCTTTCTGTAATCAAAATTGTAAACCGCCCAGAGACTTTTTTTATGCCTCCAGAACACTTTTTGCCCCTTCTCTTAAAGGGGTGGGAGGCAAAAAAACCAACAAACAGAAGCGAGGAGAGCCCGACACTCACTCCCTTAAATCCACATCAGGGATTTTCACCCTCCGAGAGCAGGTACAAGAAAAGTGTGCTGGGACACGCTTAGGTGGGTGTGGTCGCACTTAATTTCCTGCAAACTCAGGAGCTGGTGGGGATACAATTGTAAGCTCCGGAGCTGGCAGCCATTTGCTGCGGAGTTTAGGGGTTGTGTACAAAGGGCCAATGTCAGTTTCTTCCTGATCTCTAAAGGATACATCAAGAAAGACAGTAAGCTCTGTATTAAGAAATGGTGCTCCATAGCATGATAAAAACCCCTAAGTGGCCCAGCCCAAGCTGTCCTTACCATCATATTCTTCAGATTAGCTTTCTTTTGTTTAGAGATTAGTCATCCAATGGGAAACACTGGCTCCATTGGCATATATGTCTGCTCAGATTGCCCAGGCTGATTAGAAGGTCTTGGGTTACATTGCTGGAAGAATAATGAGCTATCACTTTTTAACTTCAAGTTCAGTGTGTCATGAAGGTGACTTTCACGCATTCGGGGAAGCAGGGACAGGACACAATAAGATGAAATAGCATTGACCGAGAAGCTATCTGTGAATCTGATTATATTGTTGTCAAATGGGAAAACATTTTCTCTGATAGAAGAGAAATTTTCTTCTTCCTGACATGTTATGTTTGATCTTTTGGAACATATAGTCTGAAAGCTGGCAATACGCTAAAGATAGAGAAGGCCATTGAATCAATGAAATGTATGGAGGAACTGACTCACCACATTCACATGGAGTCAATAGGCCTACTCTAGTTGCAGTTTACTACTGAGTTTCACATAAAGCAGACCCTCATATAACAAACAGTTTGTATAACATAAAATCTGTAAAACATAAAACATTCTGGAGATAGGGGAAATTTGCTTAATATAATTGTCTATGGGGCATATCCGTACAACATAAAAATGGTCAAGATTAGGGATTATTCTGTTTTCAATGCAATTCAATGGGAAATTTGTATAAAGGAAAATTCGCTTAACATAATTTCATTTGGAACAAATTAATTCCTTTATTCAAGGTGTTGGTAAGTTATGCCTCCTAGAAACATAGTTCACACTTCTTATTCCATAAACAGAAACTGTTGTGCTAAAGAGAAAAGGCACATATATCCATGTATACTTCTGTTCCCCTTATCTTGGAAGCACAGAAGCACAAAGAATGTTGACTGTTTCAGCTCTTAATGCTTTGTGATCTCTGTTGAGCGGTACTGCACCAATGACTTTAACAGGTGTAAAGAAATATAGAAAAGGATTAACTGACCAGAGATCAATCATCCAGTCAGCCAAAGTTGAGTTCAACCATATCGTTGGCTAAATTTAGGAAGCATTTGTGGAGAGCTATGAACATCCCAACTTTCATCTTTGTCTTAACATTGTCCTTGAGACCTTCACCAAGTTAGGGAAACCATGGGTCAACTCCTTCCAAACAGAGGACCAAGCACAGAAGGATGGATGACCAGGCTATGACACACCAGAGTCACACATTCATATTCAAAACATAGGAAATGGCCTCATGCCAGGGCAGCGTGTTTTTCCATTTAGCCAAGTGCAGTTGACTTTAGCTTAGTCTTAGATGGAGGTCTTTCCTACTGCCTTATCTTTCTATCTGGATTTAGTACAGAATGAGCTGGGGACCAGGTTAATCCAAACAGGACTTTCAGATTAACCCAAATGAAGTGAGGTACTGAAAGTTGTGAGCACTCCAACACTGGAGACTTTCAAGGGAAAATCGGACCACCATCTGCCAGATGTGCTTTGAGTTGGATTCCTGCATTGAGCAGGGGGTTGGACTCCATTGCCTTAGAGGTCCCTTCCAATTCAGGTATCCTATGCTTCTACCCAGGTAGCTGATTCTACAGCCTGAGCATTCCAACCTACTGAGCTCTCCTGCCAGCCTTTGTATTACTGGGAGGTTATTACTAGAGGAGGTTAATATGTGGTCAGAGTTTTCATTTTTATTGTTCTGCATTGGGATGGCATTTCTACAGTGTTTTTTTCATGTTGAGACTCTCGGTTGACACTCTGTTGATTCATTTTCTTGATCACCGCTTACACCTTCCTGAGGAATTGAAGTTTGGAATAGCAAGCTTGCAGGACATTCCGTCTTTTATCTGTTAATCTGAGCCAGGAGGAAAAGAAGAGCTCAATAATGAGTAAAATTGGACTCCCCTAACACACACTACAGGTAGAGGAAAGACGCAGGAAACACATTTGTAGCTGTCTCCACCATCCACAGCCTTGGATAATGGCTATGTTGCCACATTTTGTGAACCTCAGAAGAGAGGGAAAGAAAAATGTGGCATAAACTCATTTTGGAGGGGGAACAATAATTTGGGTCAACCTTGGTCATTAGGATACTTGGAGAATATATGTGATAGTCAGTGAAGGGGAACATGCATATGATAATCCAGTATGCATCAATACAATTGTATTGTCTTTGATGATGCACTTTTAAGGAAAAAAATTATCCAATATGCCTTCTACATTATGGAGTTTGGTATTATTTGTGTTGAAATGGTCTACCACAGAGAGGATGGTCATCCTACCCCCAGTAGGGGTAGATCTAGACTCTTAGGTGTCAGCCTCCCCCCCTCCTTGATGCCACACAAGGTAGTGTCATGTGTTAAATGAAGCTTGAGGTAGAACATGGAAGCCCGACACATTTAACATTGTTGAGGGAATGCCTTAGAGTGACTCAGATCCCTAAATTCTTAGGGACCTTGAAGTATTGTGCCACCTCCTGGATCTAACCTTTAAGGATCTACAAGATGCCAGGGTGAAACTTATGGCAACATTAAATATCAACTTCAGCTGAGTTGCTCTGAAGAACCAACTGCAAGCCAACCACAGAACTAAACCTAGAGAAATCTTGGGGCAACATGCTTGTGTAAATTGCTCTCAGGTGCAGAGAGTTAAAAATCAGTGTCATGTGTCTGCTTGCACAACGCTTTTAAGTTCTATGGGGCTATTTGTTTACATCAGTGTCTATTGGTGAATCTTGCAAATACAGTTTCCCAAAAATGGGCCTCTTCTTATTCAAATTATTGTAAGAGACCCAACCAGCAATTGTAATAACAATGGTGTTGCATCCGAGTCCTAGGCAACAGCCCCAATAAAGAATTTCTTGCAGAATTGAAAAGTTCAAGTGTCCTCTCACACTCAAATTAGGAACATAAATAAATAAATAAATAAATAAATAAATAAATAAATAAATAAATAAATAAATAAATAAAAAGATCCAAGATACCTTCCTACATTGTGTTGGGTATCTACAGTATAACACAGGAGAATCAGCTCCACCTACAGAGTCTTCAGAAGCCTAAAATAAAATATCAGTTGAAGACTACATAAAGGACAGGTTGACTTCCTAAGAGAACCCATTGGTTCACAAGACTGGATCAGGACATGCTCATTCATTCGTTTATAAGATTGCCATAAGTTGGAGGCAAGCTCATAGCAACAAACCAACCTAGACCATTGGTTCATCTCACCCAGTTTGATCTCCTCTGGCCAGCTGTAGCTTTCCAGGATGTCGGGAAGGGTTCTTTCCAAGCCCTATCAGATGCTCTCAGGAATTGAACCCAGGACCTTCTGCCTGCAAGCCTTCCATTTTACAACAGGGCTACGGCTGCTTCCCTGAAACAGGGGGCACTTGCCATGGCAATGAAGAGGCGCAGTTGGTGTTTAGGGAACGGGGTGCTTAGGACCTAAGACTGCTTCAAAAGCCACAGCTTCCTCTTCCACTGGTGTGTGTGTGCGTGTGTGCATGTCTGTCTGTGTGTGTGTGCATGTGCATGTGTGTGTGTGTGCATGTGTGTGTGCACATGTGTGTGTGTGTGTGTGTGTGTGTGTGTGTGTGTGTGTGTGTGTGTGTGTGAATAAAAGGTATATAAAACATAGTTGCCGGATAAATTTAGGTGGTCATTCGAAGCCAAAAGCAGCAGGCAAAAAAATAAAAATACAAAACAGACTGGAAGCAATTATGTCTGATCTTGCAAGATGTTTTAACAGCATCATCATCCCCTCTTCAGCGTTTCTTTGCTTCAGCAATCTCTAGGTTGGTGAGGCAGCACTTCTGCCGCTCCTTCCCTCCTCCTCTTCCTCTTCCTCCTCTTCCTCCTCCCTTAAATATCTTTAGAACTGCTCAAGGAAAGTCCCCAGCTGCTTCGGCAATTCTTTTTTAAGCATCTCCTGGTCCTGTGGTGAGGCCGACTATGTCTGTATGTTCTTTGCGGTCCCTTTATAGCTTAGGAATGGACAAGTGGCAGCCGGGATTACCTAATAATGACTTTTGGGCTGCTGTTCCACATTCTGGTTTCTGGGGATGAGCTATTTTTTTTTCCCATTTTCTTCACTGTACAAGAGTTTGTCCCCCCCTCCCCTGCCCCATACATACAGAATGGAAAACATCATTGTAATAATCTATTGAGAGAGAGAGAGAGAGAGAGAGAGAGAGAGAGAGAGAGAGAGAGAGAGAGAGAGAGAGAGAGAGGAGATGCCAGTGAAGAAGGAAACACTGAATTCATTACTGCATCTTAATTTAGAAAGCAGGCTATCTGCCATCTCAGGTGAGAGGAGATCTAATGTCCCTTTTTGCTATCCCAGAGATAATGACCCTGCTGGCTGAATGTCCGGAAGGGTTTTTATACCTTTCTTCATTACTCTGACTTATAGCACATCTCTTAGCCCAAGTTTCCAGAGTGGTTTTGTTTTTATTTGTTGGGGGGGAAACAAAGGAAGCATCTTTATAAGGACTCCCACCAATAGTCCATCTAGGCTAATGTTTTCTGTTCCAGCCCTGCTCCCCCACCCCCTGCCCCATTTCTCTCCTACACAGCCGCATGTGGAGAGTAGCGTGTGGGAAGAACCAAAGCAGCCCATTTTCTTGGTCCTCCCCCATGGGTCAAAAGTGTTACACCTTGGTGGCAACAAGGCCAGGAAAGATCCTGCAGAGTAGCAAGGCTTTCTGAGGGTTCAGGAAAGGACTACTTCTAAAACCAACCTGGCAACCAGATGTCTTCTTTGAGAATCGTTCCTCTGAGTTTAACTAGCTTTGCATTTCTAGCCTTGTCCCAAATGGGGCAAGGGTCTCAATTAGATATCCAGGATGCTCTTGGAAGAAAAATATGATAAATCACTTTATTTATATTTATTTATATTTATCTACCACACAATTTTCTCAAAGGAACTCAGCGTACACTGTACTTGGAAATCACTGGAAAGGGTCACCATTGTTATTCTTACTGTGTGTGTGTTGTGTCGTTACAGTCATGACCGACTCTTCGTGACCCCATGTCCATGGGGGTTTCTTGGCCGGAATACTGGAGTGGTTTGCCACTTCCTACTCCAGGTGCCTACAGCACCTGGTAATCTCTAGTGGTCTCTCAATCAGGTACTAACCAGGTCCGAGCCTGTTTAGCTTCCGAAATCAGGCAAGAATGGATGTGTTTAGGGCAGCCATGTCCAAACTTCAGCCCTCCTGATGTTTTGGACCACAGCTTCCAGAATTCCGAGCCTGTATTTCCAGTGGCCAAGGACTGTGGGATTTGTGGTCCAAAACATCTGGAGGGCCAAAGTTTGGACATGCCTGGTTTAGATCTACCCCTACTGGGGATAGGATGACCATCCTCTCTGTGGTAGGCCATTTCAACACAAATAATGCCAAACTCCATAATGAAGGCATATTGGGTGATTTTGGAAGTTTCTTTAACACTGCATCATCAAAGACATGGGCATCTCAGCAGCTTCTTTTTCTTACTACTTGGAACTAAATGCCTTCACCTTCTAAATTTTGCAGAGCAAACACCTCCTAGAGGCCCAGTGACAGAGGGTGACCAATAAATAAATAAATAAATAAATAAATAAATAAATAAATAAATAAATAAATAAATAAATAAATAAAATAAAAAAGCTGGCCACCCTAATGTGAATGCATGCAAAATTTAACAGCTTCCAATCACAACTGCATTTATCGGCTTGTGCTTCCCATTGAATGATGGCTCTGGATGACTCTCATTGCAAGGAGATGCCCATTTTCTCCCGCACACATGCTCGCTCTGTTGTCTGGGATGGTAATCTGCGGGCTGCCTCTTTCCACCAGGCTGCTGATGCAACGGATGGCCCGCCTCCTTCGTTAGCGGCTTTGAAAGCAATGCAACCGGGCTGGAAAGAAAGCACAGAGGCAGAAGTGAGATCAGATGCTGGTGGAAGGAAAACTGCAAGGCTGAACAAAAGCAGATTTTTCCATCCTCCCCTTAAACACACTGCAATTAGGACGGGAGAATGGCTAGCCCAGCTGCCTTGGGAGCCTGATGTTCGAGTACAGCATTGAAAAAAAGGAAAAGGAATATATTATGCTTTATATAGCTGCTGTCAGCAGCGATCAGGAGAAGGGAGCAACTGGAACAGCTGGCAGGGGAGACCAATGTCGGCACACAGTTTAAGAAAACAGGCCATTTGCTTGGGCAGCTGGCAGGGGCGGGGGAGGGGAAATGGTGAAGGCACCAGTGGGGTTCATGGAATGGCAGAGGAGCTCACCTGAAAACAGCTGAAAACAGGACGCAAAACCATCATATTCAGCTGAGCTCAGACCATGGAAGAAAAGGCACAGCATGTTGCGTTAACTCTTCATGAGCTCAAAACTCTTTGCCCACCCAGACCAGAAATAAAGGGTCGAGACACATTTGTGGGATTAAAATTGACCCACAATTTATTGATGTGAATTTCACTCAATTCAACTGTTAAACATCCTATAAACAAGGGAGGCTGAATGTAGTGCAAGCAGATCAGTTAATGATTCCTAATGAGTGCAACCCTAATCTTTGAACCTATTTATACCTAACACCTAATACTTCCTAATGTTCCTAATCCATTTCCTAATTCATATTGAAGGCTACTGGCTCACTAGGGTACATTATTCAGTACATTTCACCTGACTTAAATTTACTGTTTGCATTACCTGCCAATTGTGATCAGTTTTAAATCTCCCCTTGGCCTTAAAGAGAATCGGATGGGCAAAAACACACTGACACTTCAGTCCAATGTGAGTAGCAGCCAAAAACTCCCATCTGGCCCTTACATGACCAGCTATTCTTATTCTCTTATTAGAGAGGGAGGGTGGGAAGATGGCTGGATCAAGAACGAGGCCTCTCACCGCAGGGTGAGGCCTTATAAACTAACAGCCCTGCAAGCAGCTCATGGCCGACACACACATGACGCCAACCGGGCGTGCGGACAAAAGAGCCCCACCCTGCAGTATGGCACTTCAGAGCTGCCCCTCTGTTTACATAAAATTTTGGAGAGCGGGTGTGTTCCACACCTTGACATGTCTGTTAGACCAATTACTTATGGTCACTGTAAAAATTCTGAAGGAAAATACAGCGGACCCTCGTATAACAAGCAGTTGTACAGGTATCTGTGTATTTTTCCTAGGCTCCAGAATGGATAATCGGTTTCCCATTCATTCCTCATGAATGTTAACATCTGTTTCAGATAACAATTTTTTTTAAAATAACGAATTGCCTCAGAGAATGAATTAAATTTGTGATCCGAGGTACCCCTGTAGAATTATCTGAGAGAAAGGAGGTTCTTGCAAGACTGTCATGCTGGGTAGCTTGCATGACCAGTGATGACCCTTCCCTTATCTTCAGTTGTTTTACTGCTTTCATTTAGGCACACAAGCTTTTCACTGAAAACTCATTTTCATTTTTCATGAAAACTTATATTAAACTCATATTTTCCTTTAAGGTGCCCCAATGTTTCTGTCTTGATTTTGAAACTCCCAATGTTTTATCAGCTATTGAAACTCCTTATATATAAAGCAAAGTGTTCTGCTTATATACCGCCCCATACCACTTCAAGTAGTCTCTGGGCGATTTACAGTTTTTAATTACAGTATGCAGGCTACACATTGCCCCCCCCCCAAGCAAGCTGGGTACTCATTTTACCGACCTTGGAAGGATGGAAGGCTGAGTCAACCATGAGCCGGCTACCTGGGATTGAACCCCAGGTCGTGAACACAGTTTTACCTGCAGTACAGGCATTTAACCACTGCGCCACGGACATAGACAGCTTACTGGTGACAGTGAACCCCAAATCTCCATGTGGCTTCACATAGATATTCAAATGCATTGGGGAAAGGGGATGAACCACTAAAGGAGCTCATTACACAGGCCCCGTAGAGTGGGTATTGCCTCCCCAAGCAGCACCATTGGAGATCAGCCCTCCAAAACAATAACAAACAAACAAAAACAAAAACAAACAAACAAAACACCAAAGGACTGGAACCACCAAATAATAGAACCTGCAAGTCCTAAACCTGATAACTGTCTCAGGAAGATATTGGGGTTGACGGTATCAACGTTTAGAAAAAGGACTCACCCAAGAGGGCCTGCAAAGTAGCACTGTCTGTGTCTGATTCTCAGGAGATCATTTGGCAGGTTGGCCCATGCCATTTCAAGTCCATTGCATGGCTTGAAACTCTTTTGAACTTTAACTCTTTTTCCTCCAAGAATGCCTACAGCATGTTGGTCATCCTCCTCCCCACCAACCTGCCCATGAATGTAAGCAACAGGTCTATAATTAATATTGCCTGTTGCTAAACTTAATTTCTTTGGAATGGGTCAAGCAATGGTCTCCTTTAGATCGGAGGGTGAACGACCCTCCCATAGTGATGCATTAATGCTATGAGTGGCCTATCCCATAGTCATTTTTATTTATCTCATTTAAAGAGCCACAGTAAGTAAGGATCTAGAGAAAATATGGTGCCTTTGCAGTGTCCAGGTGCCTCATCTATATTAACGGAAACCGATACAACTTAACCTGAGTACTAGTTATCGTTAGACATTTCCTCCATATCTACTGGTATCAACCAGTGAAGGTTCTGATGGATGCTTTAGGCACAGGCATGTCCAAACATCAGCCCTCCTGATGTTTTGGACCACAACTCCCAGAATTCTAAGCTTAATTGCCAGTGACAAAGGACTGTGGGAGTTTTGGTCCAAAACACCTGGAGGGCTGAAGTTTGGAGATGCCTGCAAGTGTCCCCTGTCTTGGTGGCCATATCTCTACCATATCCATCCTCAGATTCTAGAATATTCCTTCTCTTCAGCATCAACTCCAGTTCTCTAGTGGAGTTAGAATAAAAACTGAAGTGAAATGGAACAAGCCAAGAAGCTGAAGCCATCATGGTTGGTGTGAATAGTTCCCTTAAATGATGTTAAGCATACCAAGGACACCAGCTATCTCCCAGTATCGATTTAATTGGGAAAGGGTGGCATCTTAAACTGCTCCTATCAATCTGTTCCATAAAATGCTGAAATGGAGATGATGTGATTAGTTCTGAACTTGCAGCAGCTCAGATAACCTCCTGGCCTCATTTTGTGGAAGCTGCCCCCTCTTCCTCCCGTTGAATGCACTTGCCCTCCCATTGTCTCTGTGATTTCAGTGCAACAGCTATTGAAACTCCTTAGTGATGTCTCCTAATGCAGAGCTAATTAACTTTCTCCCTTGGAGACAGCCTTCTGCTTTTAAAAATATCCTTGCTCCAAGAACAAGCCTTCCATAAATGACTTCACACAATGCCTGTCTGTGGCCCACAGCATTTCAGCGACTATCAGTTGAGTGTTTGACCCTAGGGTTTATCAACTTTGGTCACGATTGTGCTTCCCATGGTTCCCAGCCTTGGATCCCTCAATGTTCTTGGACTACCATTCCCACAAAACATGGCCAGCATGGCTGGGGGTGAAGCCTTCTGGAAGTTTTACAGTAGTCCAAGAACATCTGGAACCCCAAGGTTGGGAACTATTGTACTATACAAATAGGTATATTGTTTTACCTTTACAAGGACTGGCCAGTAGATTCTGGCCAGCATCATCTTCAAAGGCATATAACAAGAGTCCTCACAGAATAAACCAAAGTTCAGTCTAGCATGCCATTAGGCCAGGCATGTCCAAACTTCGGCCCTCCAGATGTTTTGGACTACAACTCCCACAGTCCTTTGCCATTGGTAATCTAAGCTTAGAATTCTGGGAGTTGTGGTCCAAAATATCAGGAGGGCTGAAGGTTGGACATGCCTGCATTAGGCTGTCAACAAAGCCCAGAAGCCAATAGGTATAAGGATAAAACAATAGTTTTCTCTTGTTCTGTTCATATAACCCAGTACAGTCAGCTCTGACAGGCAGAAACTTTATAGGTTTTTTGGCAGGAGTCTTTTTCGCGTCCTATTTGGAGAACCCTGCTATGGTCTTGGATCCATGTGCTCAACAAGGTTAATCCAGTTTAGCTTCCAAGGTTAAGCAAGGTACGTTCACTTAGAGCAGGGGTCCTCAACCTAAGGCCCGGGGGCCGGATGCGGCCCCTCAGGGCCCTGAATCCGACCCCCGGGACCAATTGCAGACCCCCCCACCTCCCCCCTTGCTTCGCAAGCAAGCCAGCCTCCACAGCTGCTTCTGTTGCTGAGGAAGTTCCCAGCCCTTGCTCGTTCCCTCCCTCACTTGTGGTGCATCAAGTCAGGCCCGGCCGGGCTGGGCCAAGAGAGAAGGCAGCTTTCCCTCCTGGGCGCAGCAAGGGCATGATGGCCAGGGTGCACAGCTGGATCTGTGTGCAGTGGTGCCAGCCTCGCTGCGGCTGCTGCTCCTCATCCTGAGTGGCCGCCTAGAAGGTGATGAGGGGCCTAAGCTTGCCTGGGTTGCCACCTCCTTCCTGATGCAATGAAGGAAGGAAGGAAGGAAGGAAGGAAGGAAGGAAGGAAGGAAGGAAGGAGAGCTGCTCCAGCCGATGCCACTGTATGAGGAGGAGGAGGAGGAGGCGCAGCAGAGGCATCCCAGGAGTGGCACAACCCGGAGCAGGAGGCATTTGCGGGGGCCCCGGAGATGCACTGATCATGGGCTGATCGTGGGGTGGTGGTGGCCCCACTTGCCCCTCCCTCCCCTGTGGTCCGGCCCCCAGTGGTGTCTGAGGGGTGGTGGACCGGCCCGCTGTTTAAAAACGTTGAGGACCCCTGACTTAGAGTTTCCCTGTGGTGGTTCTTCATATGTTATGGTACCTTTCCAGAAGCTGGGAACTCCTGCTGTAGCAAGTCTCACTATAATATAAAACAGGACTTAAAGTTTGGAAAGAAACGTTTCTCTCTCTCTTTTTCTTTCTCAAGGTGTCCTTGGGTTAGATGGCTGCAAATAAGGGATTTCTCCCCCTTTCCTTTCTTCCACTATAAAAATATGTAATTATGAGATGTATTGATATTATAAATCACCCAGGTTCATTAATTCTACAGCAAATACAAGACCAGCATTCAGGGGGAAAACAGGACCAGCAAAAATTATTTTCAGAGCCATTTATATTGATTCTGTATTTTGCCTTTTTATTTATTTATTCTTTCATTGCCCTTGGTTATTGTCAAGGCAGTTTATTTTCTGTTCAAACCTCCCTGCATTTCAGAGGGATGGTATTAGTCACTGCTCAAAGGTTTCCCTGAAGATGACCTGATCCAGCACTTGCTCATTTTGGGTCTGGAGAGAGAGAAATCCAGGATATTTGGGAGGAATGTAAAAAGTTACTGGAAGTATCTTCTAACGCAGGGCTGTCCAAACCTTGGCCCTCCAGATGTTTTGGACCACAACTCCCAGAATCCCAAGCCTAGATTGCCAATGACAAAGGACTGTGGGAGTTGTGGCCCTAAACATCTGGAGGACCGAAGTTTGGACACCACTGTTCTAACCCAATGTTTCCCAACCAGGGTGTTTTGGTGTCCAAGAGAGGCGGAGGTCTTTTCTGAGGGAGAGTAGTGGGTCACCTTATATGTGTTGCTTCTCTTGTTAAATAATTTCTTCCTTGACTTTTTGGAATGGATAATTAAAGTGGCTGCGTTTGTGTCTGTATGAGAAATGGGGCCTTTGTGGTAGGAAAGTGATAGCTGACTTATTGAAAAAGTGGTGGGGTGGGGGTGGGGGTAATGGTTTAATTGGCTGCTATCAACAAGGGTCATGACTCAAAAAGGGTTTGGACCCACTGCTCTGGCGAGTGTGGACAGGGAGTAGGCAGGATGGAGTATTGTGGGGTCTGAAGTCCAAAAATAAAGTAAATTTTCTAGCCTCTTTGCCCATCAGAAAATAAAAGAAAACAAACTCTCTTTTATGCTCTGAGGAGTTAGCAGACAGTAATAAGCAAGACTCTTGGAGCAAGGACATCTTGGCTGCAGCTGAAATCTTAAAGGGGGCTTTAAATGATAAGGTTGAGGTTAAATAAGACCTTGACCTAAGAAGTGGCCTAAGGATTTCAATGCTAGGCTGATAACAGCCAAGGGAAAAGGCCAAGAGTAATTTTAGTGGCATAATATAGGATATGTCTCTCCTTAAATTAAAAGAAGAAGTTACGTTCTGTGCTGGATATTCAGTTGTCTCTGAGTTATCTACAGCCTTGCCTGTTCACATTTTTGCTTTCTTGTGCACATTTAGAACTGTGGGGTATAGCTAGCCTATCATGTCCATGTTGCCAGTCCAATGCCATTCTATTTTGCATGTGATCCCTGACAGCATGGAACAGCCATGTTATAAAGGGGGAACACTTCTGGATTGAATTAGAATGACTAGGTTTTGCTGGCCTAGTGAATTTGCATATGATTTTGGCTGTGGCCTACCAATACAATTGAGCCCAAATCACTTTTTTGTGTGTGCACGTGTGTGTGCACGTAAATCAAATTTACATGTGTTCTTTAAGTAAACCTTGACTCTAGCTGAGTCTCCAGTTTGGTACATATACTATCCTCTCTGGTTTCTAGCATGTCTCCGAATTTCGTACACCACCAAATCCAAACTGGGGATCCACTGAATCTACTGTAGATTTTGAACTGAATCATCTCTCTCTCTCTCTCTCTCTCTCTCTCTCTCTCTCTGTGGGTGTGCATGCATGTGCACACGGCCACACACAGTCCTAATTATTAATCATCAGAAGAGAAGAAACAATTAACTGGGTGGATAGCAAATTCCAGGGAGGAGGAGGAGTATTTGTGAAGGTTTGGAAGAATGGAAATTATGTCCCTGTCCGATACAATGCGGAGGTGATAGCATATCTACCCAGCACTAAGCCATCATTCCTTCTAGCCTTTGAATTCAAAGACAGCTTCACTTCTCTGCTAAGAGCTATTTCCTTCTCTTGGTGTCAGTTGTTTGTTTGCTGTTGGTTTCTTTGTTTGGTTGGTAAGTTTCTGTGTGGAGTAAAGAAAGTAGCATGCACAAGTCTGTAGCTTCAAACAACTGTAAATAAAGATTTTTTTAAATTATTATTTTCTCTCCTGGAAATGTCTCAGTGTGGGATACTGAGGCCTTAAGTGCCAGTTAATGAAAAAGAGGTGGACTGTCTCGGGGAGCTTGGAGCTATTCTCTTCTGAGTCTCTGTCCTTCTACTATGTAGCAAACATAATTTTACCAGGAATTCAAAACTCTGCATCACCTACTTCTTTTTTTCCATCCTGAAAAAACAAAACTGGAGCTTATTTGATCCAGCCTGAAAACTTAATCAGGTTTTTCCAATTGCAAAGTCTCTTTTGCCCAACTTGTACTTCTGTTTGTACACTCTATTGTGCTGCCTGATGAGTATTCACAGCAAGGCAGATTTGCTTATTTGGCTGGGGCTGCTTAAATTCCAAGCTATCCTTCCATTGCCTGTCATTACATATTGATTACACAGAGAGCCTTCCAACTTTCTGTATGATACAGTGAACTGGAATTAGCACAAGTGGCAGCACCAATCCATTCTGATGTCAGCGTGGTTGCTTGGTGTACTTCCAGCTCCTTCTCGACTATCCCCTAGATGTCCTTTTCTTGACATTTATCATCTGGCATCCTATTTGTGCTCTAAAGAGTTGAGAAGCAAGACCAAGCCCTCTTCCTGTTAATTGGCCCATTGACGAGGTTTCTGAATTATGCTTTGTTGTATTTGCTTGTTTCTTGTTTCTCAATTATTTTTTGTAGATTGTGGAATTATTTTGCTTCCAATGTTTTAAAAATGTATATTGATCCATTGTGGAGTACTGGATAGACCAGATTAGAAACCAGAGTCCCTCCTTTCAAATGGCCCTTCAACTGTGGAAACTCATTAGAGGGTGGTGCAAGTTAAATAACTCATTGAACATTGCACATACATTGGGCGTGACGCACACACAACATGTATATAGAGGCATTTGTTATCTGGAACCATACAAGTGCTTAAATTTTGCATTTATATTACTTTCCCAAGTATTTGTTTTTAGAATAAGAGTTTGATAGTCCTATAATTAGAGCACAGCTCTGAGCTACAATGCAGGAGCCTTCAACCTGATCTCTCTCTCTCTCTCTCTCTCTCTCTCTCTCTCTCTCTCTCTCTCTCTCTCTCTCTCTCTCTCTCAATTTTCTCCATATGTTGTGTATATTCTGGGAAACAAACAGTAATGACTGGGGAGCTTACCATCCTTACATGGGTGTCCAAACTTCTGCCCTCCAGATGTTTTGGACCACAACTCCCACAGTTCTTTGCCATTGGCAATACAGGCTTGGAATTCTGGGAGTTGTAGTCCAAAACCTCTGGAGGGCCAAAGTTTGGACAATCCTGCTAGAACCACACTGATAGCCTTTTTTGGAGGAGATAACAGTTGACATAAAAGCGAAGACAAATTTCTTCTGCTAAACCCATTTTTCTTTTTCCCTATGGGATTTTGTCAGAGGCCCATGCCTCCCTGGTCAAACTTGCTGATTGAGTCCATATTTAACTTTCAACCTCCAATTGCAAAATAAAGCATGCTAAATGAAAGCTACAAAGGTGAGGAGAATCATGTGCTATGGCAAGCAGGCACCTTTTTTCACCAATTGCTTAAGCCAGGGCTGTTCAACTTTGAACAGGCAAAGGTCTACTTTTTTCCTGCCCAAAGTGCCTGAGGGATACTACACTAAAACCTCTACTTACAAATTTTATATATTCTGAGCACATGCTCATAAGTAAAAACTTTGGTAAGTAGAGCATAGGAATGCATTGAAAAACCAATTAATCTGTTCTGGAGGGAACAGATTTCAATGTGCCATGGCCCTTGAACTGCCCCGCTTGGCTGAGACAGTGGGCTGGCAGAACCAGAACTTTGCTGGGGCAGTGGTGGTCCTTGGCATGGGGGAGGGAGGGGTGGAGAACTTAGAATCATAGAATCATAGAATCATAGAATCATAGAATAATAGAGTTGGAAGAGACCTCAAGGGCCATCTAGTCCAACCCCCTGCCATGCAGGAACCCCTTCACAATATTTCCGACAGATGGTCATCCAGCCTCTGCTTAAAAACCACCAAAGAAGGAGACTCCACCACCCTCCGTGGCAGCATATTCCACTGCCGAACAGCTCTAACGGTCATGAAGTTCTTCCTAATGTTCAAATGGAATCTCTTTTCCTGTAGTTTGAAACCATTGCCCCGAGTCCTAGTCTCTGAAGCCATGGAAAACAAACCTGTTCCCTCTTCAATATGACATCCTTTCAAATATTTAAACATAGCTATCATATCCCCTCTCAGTCTTCTTTTAGAGAGGCTAAACATTCCAAGTTCCCTAAGCCGTTCCTCATAAGACATTTCCTCCAGATCCTCAACCATCCTGGTCGCCCTCCTCTGCACCCGCTTGAGGTTGTCAACATCCTTTTTAAACTGAGGTGCACAGAACTGGACACAGTACTCCAGGTGGGGTCTGACCAGAGCAGAATAGAGTGGCACTATCACTTCCCTTGATCTAGACACTATGGTTCTGTTGATACAACCAAGAATCAAATTGGCTTTCCTGGCCGCCGCATCACACTGCTGATTCATGTTCAATTTGTGGTCCACCAAAACTCCCAGATCCCTTTCACAGGTACTATTCTCTAGCAAAGTGTCCCCCATCCTATATCTGTGCAATTCAACTTATCCTCTCACTTCTTTTTATTGATGGCTGGCGGGCTACTTTTGAACGCTTCATGAGCTACCGGTAGCCAATTAATCTCTACTTACAAAGGTCTACCTGTTGGGCAGTCCTGGCATAAGCATCTGTTCTCAGATGTTTGCTTTATCATTCATCTTTGCTCAGGGTTGCTGTGGCTTGAAGGCCATACTAGCCACAGAGAACCCCGTTTGAAAGCCATGGTAGAAAACCTTGCAAACCAAAGACTTTTTAACACAAACGGTCTACGTTGTTGACGACATTGAATAAGCAGCCTTCTCCCTGGAGTCCGAAGGCTGGTATTGCTGTGATGTTCTAAGTCGAGATCAGTTAACAGGATGTTTACACGTAATTTTTTCTAATCTCAAATTAAACGCCAGCAGCCAAAATGCTGGGGCAGCAGCTCAAATTGCTTAACACACTGGAAGGAATCAACATGAGAGGGGTTGTTAAAGCTGATTCATCCTATTAGGGCCGATGCCAGTATTAGGCTGTTTGCCATCTAATGGCCTCGCCACTCTTCGCCCTGCCGAATAAAGATAGAGACGATGTTTTTAGTTCCACATGCAGCCACAAATTGAAGAACAGCAAATAGGGTGTGTGTTCATGTTTATTTATTGGCTTCCTGTTTTAATCTTCATGCATTTTTAATGGGCTGATATTCCATTTCCTCTAAAAGTTGTTGTTGACCTTTATGGTAAGATGGATGGATGTTTGGTTTTTCTCATCACAATCAGATACTTTTTTAAAAAAAAAAGTATCAAGAACTGAAGTGTTAAGAGTCACATGATTTTTCAGGCAGGGGCTCCCAATCTGGGCTTCCCAGATGTTCTAGGACTACAAGGCCCAGAAGCCTTCTGCATTAGCTTTGCTGGTCAGGGTTTCTGGGAGCTGTGATCCATGAACCTCTGGTGACCCAAGGTGGGGAAATGCTGACTTGCATTCTTGAATATCAAGAAGCCCATAGATCACTAGCAGTGGACACGAACAGTGTCTTCAACCTTCAATAGTTTTATTTATTTATTTATTTATTTATTTATTTATTTATTTATTTATTTACCACACCGATTTTCCAGAACGGAACTCTGGGCGGTTTACAAAAGTGCAACATGTATACTGTTAAATCACAACAAGTTCAAATCAAATAATAAACAACAAAAAGAAAGAAAAAGTTAAAAAGGAAAAGAACCCAGCAAGAGGCAAACAAACAAACAAACAAACAAATAATAAAAAGAAAAATAACAAACAAACTGTTGTAGCAAAAATGCCTAAGGACCTTGGGGAATCGTAAAGATTTAAACATTTTGCTCAGTACAAGCTTTCGTGAAGCTGATCCAAAGGTTTGAAATATATGGGAGTTCTTTTAAGTAGTCCAGAGCTCCTAAATGCTTGAATTTAGACCCTTTTACCTTTATTCCAGATAAAATGTGCACTCCCAAGAGTATGGTTATCTTGTCATGGAGTTGGGAGTTCCTTCCTGAGGTTATGGGATGGGACACCCTCATTCCAGTCTACAAGCAGCCTATTAACCATGCACCCCACTTAAACTATTTCACTTAAAAATTTTTTTTAAAAGTGTTTCTTTTGTTCACCTTAAACTGTTCTAATATTTTAACCAAGAGGGAGTCTCCAAATTGGAACGGTCATTTTGCTTTAGTTTTACTTTAGGCAAACATTTGCTTTCAAACTTTGGACAATATTTATTTTTGACTCAACAACTGTGATGTCAAAGTTTCCCTCAGTTTTCATTCCTGCGGTGAGAAGATCTTTGAGATGAGATGTGCCATTTCCCAGCATCAACATGGTCCTAAAGCTCTCACTGTACAATTTTTGTTGGTGTGCTAAAGCTCCATACATCAAACTGGTTTGTCCAGCTGTTCTATCTTATTTTGCATGCTAAGCAACTGCTAGTAATATCTCTTTTTTAGCTAATTCAGCATCCTTTTGATGCTGCCTAAGTGAGAGAAAAAGTTTTTTTTTTTAGTTTAATGCACTTTTTATCTTTAAAAAGTTAGTTACCAAGAAGAAAACAAGGAAGGAAGGAAGGAAGGAAGGAAGGAAGGAAGGAAGGCAGGAAGGAAGGCAGGAAGGCAAAGGCAGGCAGGAAGGAAGGATTAGACAAAATATGACTGTTCCTTCCATTCCACTGAAATAAGGTGGGAAATTCATGGAAATGAGCCAGCTACGCTCATGTTCTCTCCCTTATTTATTTATTTTTTTTATTTATTTGTTGCATTTATACCCCGCTTATCTACAAAGTGTACTCTAAGCGGCTTACAAGGCTACCAAAGCCATAAAATTACAATAAAAGACACAAGTAGAGCAGATAATAATAACAATAAAACAGAAGATAAAAACCTTATGGCACCTCAATCACTGTACAGTTGAGAATGAAAGCAAATTGATGTTTCTGTAAAAAGATAGGTCTTTAACGCCTTCCGGAAGGCCAGCAGGGACTCTGCAGAACGCACTTCTCTGGGGATGGAGTTCCAGAGGCTGGGGGCCGCCACTGAGAAAGCCCGGGTCAGTACTTCCGGGCTTCACGAGGTGGCGACCCGAAGCAAGTGCGCTCGCACCTGCCCATCTCGAGGTTGATCGCTGAGCGATACGCTCTGCCAAGTAGTCCGTCCCAAGCCATGGAGGGGTTTATAAACTAAAACCAAGACCTTGAATCTAATCCGGGCTGCAACGGGCAGCCAGTGCATGGGGTGATGTGGTCATCACACCAGCCACCAGCCTGGCCGCTGCATGTAGAGGGCGTTACAGTAGTCCAGCCTCGAGATAACCAGAGCTTGGACCACTGCTCTCAGAGAGTTCGCGTCCAGGTTTTGGGCGATCCGACGGAGATGGAGATTGGTCACCGACGCCACCTGGGACTCCATGGCAAGCGCCGGGTCCAGGAGCACACCCAGATTCCGCGCCCTCTCCGCGAGCTGCAGGGAGACTCCCCCAGACAGGGGAGAGGGCCACCGTACCCGACGGCGAGCTCCCAAAGAACATAACCTCCGTCTTCCCGGGGTTGAGCTTAAGCCTGTTCGCCCCGGTCCAAGCCAGTACTCCAGGCACCCGTCGAGAACTTCCACAGCTTCCACAGCAGAGGTGTTAAAGGAGAGATAGAGCTGCGTGTCATCAGCGTACTGATGACAGCAGACTCCAAAACTCCTGATGACCCCGCCAACGGCCTTACGTAGATGTTAAACAGCATGGGGACAGAGACGACCCTGTGGAACCCCACAAGGGAGGATCCAAGGGGCCGATAACTCCCCCATGCTGCACGTACTGTGGACGGCCCTCCAGGAAGGAACGGAGCCAACTGCGAGCAGTGCCTCCATCCAACCTCAGAGAGCCGATCCAGCAGGATACCGTGGTCGAAGCGGTATCAAAGGCCGCTGACAGATCCAGGAGGACCAACAGGGTAGAGCAAAAGAAGGTCATCTTGCAGGGCGACCAAAGCTGTTTCGGTACCCGGCGAGGCCTGAACCCGGACTGGCATGGATCGAGGCACTGCCGATCCTCCAGGTATGACTGCAGCCGGACCGCCGCCACCCTCTCGATCACCTTGCCCATAAGGGGACATTGGCGATTGGGCGATAGTTTGTTAAGTCGTCCACCGCCAGGCCAGGTTTCTTCAGAATGGGCTTAACCACTGTCTCCTTCAGACGAGAGGGAAAAATCCCCTCGCTGAAGGAGGCGGTGGCGATGGCAGAAGCCCATTCGGCCATAGTCCCTCTGGCAGCTCTAATAAGCCAGGCAGGGCAAGGGTCGAAGGAGTGGAGGCAGGCCGGCAATGCGCCATAGCCTCGGAGGCCTCGACAGCAGAAACAGGCCCAAGCGCATCCAACCGAGGCGACGAAGGCGGACCAGCAACTGGGGATGGCGGGGCTGGACCACTGCAACCGAGTCAAAGCCGGCACGGATGGCCTCTATTTTAGTTCGAAAAAGGCTGCAAATTGCTCACTACTGAACTCAGTAGGAGGAGGCCTGGCCAGACTAGGATTGCTGAGGTCCCGAACCACCCGGAAAAGCTCCGCCTGGCGGTTCGAGGCCTCAGCAATTCTCAGGGAGGTAAAAGATGTTCTGGCCTCCCTGATCGCGTTGGTGTAGCGACTAGACTGGGCATCAACGGCAGCCTTACTCAGTACCGTCCGGGTTTTCCTCCAGCTGCGCTCTAACCTCCTCCTCTCCTGCTTCATAACCCTAAGCTCCCCCGTGAACCATGGGGAGGGCCGGGCTCGGCAACGGAGGAGGCGCTTGGGGGCGATCCGGTCTATGGTGTGGATAGCTGTTTCATGCCAAAGATTAGCCACATCCTCGGCCGGATCGTCTCATTCTTTCTCTTTGTATTAACCAGTCATGTTTTATGATGTTTCTGTAAATTATTTATGATAGTGGATAGCTTTTGTTTTCCATTTTCCTGGTGTTGCTCCGCTAGGAATTTACTCAACAGAGGAGCAGAATGTGGTTTCTGCTCAAACTGATGTAATTTGCATCCATAAAATTATGTGGGGTGTTTTGGATTTATCTGTGAAATGACTGTACTCCTCTGGGCAGTCAGGCCTAGCTTTAATTAAACTTCTCTCTATAGCAAACTCACACTGATACCATGTGTATCAACATCCACATGAGGAGGAAAAGCATCCCTTGAAGGAACAGGAATAGAAGGTGAGATGCAGATAAGAAAAAAAAAACCTATGGAAACAGATGGAATTGTTCACATCCTTTCTCCAAGATGGTTTCCCTCCAGGTCTCCTCTTGAGGTCCATAAATTCTGCAGCACCTTCATAGCCTGCTTCTTTCTTCTTTGTGTTCTCCAGACCGAAGGTGGCCGTGCAATGGAGAAACTGATGTTTACAAGGATGGTAAGGGGTACAGTGGTCCCCTGCCTTTTCGTGGTTCATATACTGTGGTCCCGCTATATTGCAGGACCACAGTATATGAAAAAAAAGGTGCCCTGGGGTAAGGGGGGAAAGTCCCTCGGAGGCCTCAGAAATGATTTTTTTTTTTTGTGATCCGGAAGTCACTTCCAGTTTTCCGGAGGTCACTTTTGGTTCGCAGGGAGGCCCTTTGGGGGCCTCCAGAAGGCCCAGGAAGGCGCTCGCAGGCCCATTCAGGGGAGCGCCAAGCTGGGGGTAAGTACAAGAGCCCCCAGCTAGAGCCCCCAGGTCTGACCCAACCTGCATCCACATTTCGTGGATAGAGATGGGCACGACCAGGAAAAATGACGTTTCGAGTTGTCGTTTGTCGGGACGGGTCCATTTCGGGTCGTTTCCGTTTGTTGAGGAAATTTTCAAAAATTTGTCGTTTCCGTTTGTCGTTTGTGTTGGGGTTGGGGTTGGGGTTGGGGTAAGTGGGCTCTTGCCTCTGACGTCTGACCCACTAAGAAGGGAAGGGAAGGGAAGGGAAGGGAAGAGAAGTGTTTCGCATTGCCGCCACATACCATACATTTTTACATTATGTTAGGGTTGGGGGGTAAGTGGCAGAGGCACCTCTCTGGGTGCCTCTGACTCACTAAGAAGGAAAGCATACTGGCGCACTGGCGTACAGGTTAGGGGTAGGGGTAGTGGGCTCTGGCTGGGAGGCACCTCTCTGGGTGCCTCTGTGACCCACTAAGAAGGGAAGTGTACTTGCGTACGGATCTGGGTTAGGGTTGGGGTTAGGGTAAGTGCTAGGCTTAGGGTTATGGTTAAGGTTAGGGTGGGTTAGTGGGCTGCACCTCTGGGTGCCTCTGACCCACTAAGAAGGACAGTGTACTGGTGTATGGGTTAGGGTTAGGGTTAGGGTTAGGGTTAGGGTTAGGGTTAGTGGGCTTTTTATGCCCTCTGGCACATCCAGAAGTCTCAGTCAAAACCTGGCCATGCGATTGGTGGAATGGGTCAAAAAAATTGCATGGTCCCATCCCATGGCCAGCCCATCATTGTGAAGGTGTAAAAAATAAAATAAAATAAAATAAAATCAATGGAGACGTTTTATTGCAAGAAAAACCCACTGCTGCTACTATAAAAAAATCAGGCATTTAAAATACCTAATTTTCAAATGTTTCTGTGGTGCTTTGGTGGGTTTTTGGACCACGATTTAAAAATAAATATTGTGGTCACCATTTTGGATCCCCACCACCACATGGCAAATGGAGACAATGAGGGTGGCCCCCCCAGCCTGGTACCAGCAGCCCAGGACAGGAGAGGGGGCGAAGGCTGGGGACCCCCCCCAGAAACCACCCCTCTCTGGTAGGTGCCCTCACTGAGGCAGGCATATTTTTGCCTGCTTTTTTGGCCGGGAATCGGGTTTTTTTAAACTTTTTTTCTGTGCTGCTTGGCATCGCGTGATCGCTGTGATGCCATGAATGACAACGAAAAATCAGACCCAATTTTTCTTTTTCGGTTCGGATTCGAGCTGGAGCAGAGTAATTCTTGTTACCATTACCCGTTACGTAACGATAACGAAAACCGAAAACAGAAACGAGAATTTTGCCGCTCTGTGCCCATGTCTAATCATAGATTTTCAATTATCACGGGTTGGTTCGAGTCCCTAACCCCAGCAATAGGGAGACAAAGAACATTAATTGAGCTCCTCATTCTTGTTAATTTTGGCTGTCTCAAGATGATAAGAAAGCTGGTCAGTTTTTTTCCCCAGCCCCTGCCTCTACTTGAGAGTGAGACCAAGAGCTCTTGTATTTCTTGCAAGGTCTTGTCAAGGTTGTCTTTAGACGCAAAGCACACTCTTAAGGTAAATGTAATATTCAATACCTCTTAATGCTCATTATAAAGGGTATTTTTCTCTCTTTGGGTGCTTTTACATGACCCCTAAGATCCGCTGGCCACTTAAATTCGGACCAGAGATCGTGGGGGTTCATTGCTCTTCCTGTGTTCCCACCCCTCCGCACTTACTTGCTCCTGTCTGCGTGAGGGGAGGGAGAAAAAAAGGGAGAAAAGAATGCAGGCTCACCTCCGTCTGCTGGTGGAAGCTGCCCCAAGCCCCGTCGTCATCGTGATTCCTGTCTCTTAAAGGGGTGGCGGGGACAAAAAGAAACAAACAGAAGGCGAGGAGAGCCCAGCACTCACTGCTTTACATCTGCATCAGAATTTTTTCACCCTCGGAGACCAGGTACTTTTAAAATGCACTGGGATGCACTTAGGTGGATGTGGTCGCACTTAATTTTCTTTAAAGTCCGGAGCTGGTGGGAAAACAATTTTAAGCTCCACATCTGGGAGCCCTTTGTGTCGGATTTTAGGGGTCGTGTAAAAGCGCCCTTTGCTGCCTCACCTTTCTGCCATGTCATGTCTCGCCTAGGAATCATGGTTTCAGACTAGCTGGCAACTGAATTGAGTCAACAAACTTGCCTCAAGTTTCCCATGCCTTGCAAGTTTGATGTAAATAAACCATTCCTCATTCCATTGCCTGGGTTCTTGACACAACAAAAGACATAAATGGACTGCTGAAATGCAGCTTGCTAATTGATGAAGAGGTGAATACTTCCAGTGTGCTGATTGGTAGATTAGTTGCTACTCTCCTCTCTCCTGCCCAATGATACTAAAGCTGTGTGAAAACTCCTTTGCACTGAGTGTACCTCCATGTAGAGTATATTGCATTGAATATCTCACTGTCTTCCATTGTTCTACTCTGAATCCATCAAGATGAGGAACCAGGACTCAGGTATGTCCAAACTTTGGCCCTCACAATGTTTTGGACCACAACTCAAGAATTCTAAGCTTAGATTGCCAGTGACAAAGGACTGTGGGAGTTGTGGTCCAAAACATCTGGTGGGCTGAAGTTTGGACATGCCTAGGTGTTGATTTAGTGCACAGAGCACAAATACACAAAGAATGAAAATAAAAGTGCCAAAGGATCTGATGATATTTAACAAGGATCCCACCACCGCATTTGAGTGCTTCCAAAGGTCATCTTTGTTTTGGCTGGCTGAGACAATTCACGAATGGCAGAATGTTGCACGAAAGAAATTGGTGATTTGGAACAAAAAGGGGAATTTGGGGAACACAGAAGCCATTCTTCCATTGTTAATAACTCGAGGGAGAGCCCTGGGAAATGTCTCAACATTGTCGCTGATCAGGGGGGAAATGTTGCAGATGCATTTCCTTAAGTGTGACTACATAGTTTTAAAATTTAACAAGGATTTGCATAGCTCCTCAGGAGAGGCATTTCACCCGCTGAAGAAGGAAGAAAATAAAGATTGAGTGATACTGAACGGCAGGCTGTTCTGACTGTCAACACTGCAGAGTTCAAAGTGGCACTTCTTTCAAAAAGGCATTAGTAACGAGTCCAATAACAAAAGCGATTATCCAGCAGTTTCATAACATGGCATCAAATTTTCTGCCCAGAATCGGTACCAAATTTGATTGTCTCTCTCCTCCTAATAGCCACTGGCTCTTCGAATTCTAATCAAAATGAGCTTGTATTTTTGGGTTTGTTTTTTTTAAAAAAAAGCGATTTCCAGATTTGATGGCTTTGCATGCTGTGGTTGGTTCTCCTTGTTTGGGCTGGTGAGATTCACTCACTCATTATACAGAGTGCATTGCAGAGGCACCTCCCACCTCATATGCTCCCTTCCTTAAGTGTCATTTGTGACTAATTTTCTACGGTCATCTGCTGTGAGCATCTGCTCCTCTCTAGTGGGGAAAAAGGGTCTTGTTCCTGGGCTTAAAAAGAGTTGGAAGCAATAGGTGCAATGCGAACAAACTGCAGTCATAGGTTTTGGGGGGCAAACTGGACGCTTTGGTTGGTGTTGGTGTTGTCAGAGTTCAACAGCATGTTTTAAAAAAGAGAGAGATTTTTAAAATTTATTCAGTTTTTGATAACAACATTGTGGCCGTATTTCCCCCCCTACCCCCCGCCTCCAAGAAAGTAACATAAGCATTTGGCATAGCACAAATCATCTCCCTTTACAGCATAGACACATTGAACTGGGTTAACTTCCCTTCTCTTATATACCGTACTATGGACTAGTCCAGGCCTGCCCAACAGGTAGACCGTGGGCTACTGATAGCTGGCGGAGGTTTCAAAAGTAGCCTGCTGGCCATCAATAAAAAAGTGAGGGGATAAGTTCTCCAACCCTCCCCCCCCATCCCAAGGACCACCACTGTCCCATCAATGTTTTGGGTCTGCCAGGCCACTGTCTCAGCTGAGTGGGGCAGTTCAAGGGCCATGGCACAGTCCCTTGCTCCCTCCACTGGCCAGTTGATCGGTGCACTTTAGCCGAGCGCAAGGGAGGCATGTGCATGGCTGCATGGGTTGCCCCTTGGAAGGGGCAATCTGTGCAAGCATGCACACACCTCCCTTGCACCCATCCACACCAGTTCGAGTGGATGCAAGGGAAGCGTGTGCATGGTCAGCCTTTCCACAAAAATGCATTGAAATCTGTTCCCTCCAGAACGGATTAATTGATTTTCAATGCATTCCTATGGGAAGCCGCTGATATATTTACTTTTTGGGGTTTTTTTTTACTTATGAGCATGTGCTCGGAATGGATAAAATTTGTAAGTAGGTAGCCCTCAGGCACTTTGTGCTGGGAAAAAAATAGACCTCAGCATGTTCAGAGTTGGGTACCCCTGGACTAGTCGAAATGATAACTTAACTTACCTGTTACCTCAGCTATATTGGCTGCTGATCCATTTCTGGCCTGGTTCCAACCACTAAAGCCCTAAATGGCTGGAGTACAAACTAGCCCAAGCATTACATCTTGTCCTTTAATGGTGTAAGCTGCCTTGGATTCTTTTTAGGAGAAATGTAGGGTAAAAATATTAAGAAAGAAAGAAAGGAGGGAGGGAGAATGAGGGAGAGAGAAAGAAAGAAAGAAAGAAAGAAAGAAAGAAAGAAAGAAAGAAAGAAAGAAAGAAAGAAAGAAAGAAAGAAAGAAAGGCAAAGAAAGAAGGAGAGAGGGAAGGAAGGAATGGGGAGGAGGCAGAGTGAAAGAAAGAAAGAAAAAAAAAAGAAAGGAAGGAAAGAAAGAAGGAGGCAGAGAGAAAGGAAGGAAGGAAGGAATGGGGAGGGAAGGAAGGAATGGGGAGGGGAGGGAAGTAAAAAGAAAGAAAGAAAGAAAGAAAGAAAGAAAGAAAGAAAGAAAGAAAGAAAGAAAGAAAGAAAGAAAGAAAGAAAGATGGAGAAAGGAATGGGGGAGGGGAAAAAGAAAGAAAGAAAGAAAGAAAGAAAGAAAGAAAGAAGAAAGAAAGAAAGAAAGAAAGAAAGAAGTGAGGCAGAGAGAAAGGAAGGAAGGAAGGAGGGATGGAGAGAGGGAAGGAAGGAATGGGGAGGAAGGGAGGGAGGGTGAAAGAAAGAAAGAAAGAAAGAAAGAAAGAAAGAAAGAAAGAAAGAAAGAAGTGAGGCAGAGAGAAAGGAAGGAAGGAAGGAGGGAGGGAGAGAGGGAAGGAAGGAAGTGGGGAGGGAAAAAAATCAAAAATTTGATATATCTTCCAACAAACAACAACACAACTTGAAGAGTCGGAGACAAACTGAACTGGAGGGAGGGTGAAAGAAAGAAAGAAAGAAAGAAAGAAAGAAAGAAAGAAAGAAAGAAAGAAAGAAAGAAAGACTATTGCTCAATATTGTCCTTCTCAGCTCCATCAAACATCTTTATTCATATCTGATTATTTGGAGCTGTGTTGTTTTTCCTTAAACAAGCCTTGAGCCAGGAGACCCCAGCCTTCCCTGAGAATGCATGCAGTTTTTTTCTGTTTCTTTTATTAAATAAATGTGGTATTAAACCTTGGTTAGCAGTTCATTTACATACACAGTGGACCGCCCGTATGTTCAAGTCTTGCTGTTCATCCTTCACAGCCGTTTCCCCCCCATGACGGGAAAAGAACTAAATTTTAAAATAAATTTCAAAAGACAGCAAATGAGGCCGAGAGTGAAAACTACAAGAGTCCCCCTGGAGCCATGCTATCTATCAATGTCAGCATCATGAAATATGGCCTTTGATTTTTGCTAGGTTTTGCTCCAGTTTAAGCATGGCCTGTTCTGAGGTGCCTATGAGCTTTCACTGATGGTTCTATGTTACGCTTCTGGTTCAAGCATCCCACTGCTGTCATTTTACCAATCACTTTTGACTCTTAGGCTGTCCCAAGCAAGGCACACTTGTGAGGAGCGAGGCTGTGTTTCAGGAAATCTTATTTGGATTTCAAGCAAAGTGGTGCCCAGTTCCCACTGTGGCGTCAGACTCAATTTGCGTACTGTTGCACGCAGCTAAGAGACCTAATCGTGTTTTCCCTGAAATGAAATTTAACACATGCCATGTGTCCAATTTTAGAACCGGGGGGGGGGGGGGAATCGGAAGCAACAAGACAATTTCCTGTACAACTCTGTGGGATTGGATTTTATTGAAACTAACCAGCGTAACATTAGAAAAAAAAACAAATCCCTAAATGGTTCAAAATTACAGCAATGATTGTCTGGGGTCCTCTGCTCTATATTCAATTCAGCATGGCCAGCAACTTAATTATAGCACTCATAAACACAGAGCCAGATGGGTTACTGCTCATCAATGTTTTTTTTTCCCTTCCAAGGCAGCTCTTGAAATGAATATTTTTTCCCCCTCTGTTGTGTTAACACATCAGTGGACAGGAGAGAAATGTCTTGGAATGAAAATGGTGCTGCTTATAGGCAGCTCATGAAGTTCTGCATATGTTGTGACTTAGGTCTTATGGAGGCTGGAGGCGCCACCTATGCAAATGCCAGGAAGCTTGGGTCCAGGATATTGGTTCCAGGATATAGGAAGGATTGCATCACCCCATAAGAGCATTCTCAGCATTTAAGAATTATCTCTTGGCTCCACCAACTTTCCATGCTCCTTTGATGAGGATCTTGTTGGCTGTTCCCATTAGAGATGGACATGAAACAAAAAAAAAGTTTCGTTATTCATTATTCATTTTGTTAGGTAACAAAACAAATAACAAACAGCCGCTTCTAAAGAAAATGAAATGAAACAAAACAGAAATTAGTGTTCCCCCGCCCTTTCGCGGTTCACATATTGCAGTCCTGCTATATCGCGGAATCGCAGTATATGAAAAAAGCCCCCTAGGGTAAGGGGGAAAGTCCAGTTTCAAGCCTCCCATACTTATCATAGGACTGAAGCTGCCCTGAACAGTCCTGCGAGGGCCTTCCTGGGCCTTCTGGAGGCCCCAAAAGGGCTTCCCTGCGAACCGGAAGTGAGGCCTCCGAGAGCCTTTCTAGGCCTGTTGGAGGCCTCAGAAATTATTTCCAGTTTACCGGAAAGTACAAGAGCTCCCAGCTAGCTCCCCCCCCCCAGGCCTGACTCAACCTGCATCCACATATCACGGGTTTTCTATTATTGCGGGTCAGGTCAGGTCCCTAACCCCAGTGATAGGCGGGGGATCACTGTACTGCTCCGTTCCGTTCATTTTTCATCCCCTCACCCCACCACTGTCTTCCCTGATGTCCAGGTCGGGGAGTTCTGATGGCAGCAGTGAGGAGCTGCTGGGCCTCTGGAGGCAGCCACGGGGTGTTCCACCACTGCCCGGGGTGGCTGCTCCTGGAGCTCCGGATGTAGCAGTGAGGCCGCCCGTTGCCCGGCAAGGCCTCCGGCTGCCAAGGCTTTCCGGGCTGTAGCCACTGCCACCGGGATCACCACCGTGGCCACCACAGCCAGGATCACTGCTACCGCCGCCATTGAGGTAAGCTGAACTAGTTTGGTTCAGTTCGGTTCATACGAATATTCGTTTTAAAAATTTGTATGAACCGAACCAAACCAAACTGAGGGGGGGGCGCGGAACAGAACCAACCAACCATCAGTTTTCTGTTTCATGCCCACCTCTAGTTCCCATGCTTTGGAACGCATTGCCCTGAGAGGTCACGTTGCCCCCACTGCCTCTTGCCCTTCCATCGCCAAGCAGATACCTTCTTCTTCATGCAGACACTTAAAAAATCTCAATGTGCATGTAATTGTTCATAACTTTCATATATATACAGTACTGTGCTTTTGACTCTGTTGGGTCCCCTATGGGGAGAAAGGAGGCATGGGGGATAATATAATTAAATAAAATTAATAAACTCCACTGACTTCTACTGAACTGGACCATTTGCCCATTTAATTCAATCATGGCTGCTCCTGACTGGTCCGGTCTCAAAAACAAATCTTTATAAACCCTGCTACAGATCTGAGTATGGGCTAACGTGATACCAAAACACTAAGCTTTACACATGCTTCAGCATACACGTAGTTAAACTTACGCAATAGCCAGGGAAATAATGCCTTCTCATTTAAATGAGAATTTGTACCATCCCACTTACTTGAGTCCTTGGCCATGGTTGTTTCAGTTCTAGCTCCTGTATTCTATACTTGAACCAGTAACAAGATACAGGCAGATATTGCATCTTTGGTAGATAAAATAGAATCCACAACAAGCCTTCTGAGGAGGTGAAGCAATGTGATTTATTTATTTTTAATCAATTCAACTTTATTTTCACATTGTATATTCTTTATTAAGTCCTTTCTGTTGTTATGTTCAGAGTCAACAAATCAGCAAAGAACTCTCTCCTTTCAAATCTTTGATTCAGCCATCCCGTTCGCCCTGTAGAAATTCCATGCTGAAATATGTGCAAGCACCCTGCACCTTCTGATCTCTGGCATGTGTACAGAACATGGCACCAACAACCATGTTGACTGCTGAGTTTCATTCAAGCATCATCTGCAGCTAGAAGCAACATCCCAGGCAAGATCACTCTTTGCCCTTGACTGAACAACAGGAAGTATTGAAGGCAATTTATTTATGCAATCTAGTGCATTCAGCTTTACTGCTTCCTCTTTATAACACTAGAGATAGGTAAAGGCTCCTCCTGCACATGCATGCTAATCGTGTCTGACTCTAGGGGTGGTGCTCATCTCTGTATTCAAGGCAAAGAGCCAATGTTGTGCAAGTCCATGGCCACATGGCTGGCATGGCTGCAAGGAAACACTGTTTTATCTTCCCGCTGTTTACAGCGGTACCTTTTTATCTACTTGCATATACATGCTTTCAAACGGCTAGGTTGGAAGGATCTGGGGTTTTCAGGCTCACTCCACTGCGTGGACCCAGGGTTTGAACCTCCGAGCTGCCGACTTTGCAGCCCACAGTTTTCAGAGCCTTAGTCCACTGAGCCACCACGCTCAACACTAGAGATAGAAGGGGACAAAGGACACTTTTACACGACCCCTAAGATCCGCTGGCAACTTAAATTCGGACCAGAGATCTTGGGGGTTTGCTCCTCTTGCTGTGTTCCCACCCCTCCGCACGCCGTTGCTCCTGTCTGCGTGAAGGGAGGGAGAAAAAAAGGAGAAAATAATGCAGACTCACCTCTGCTCTGCCGTCAGGAGCAGCCCCGGAAGGATTCCAGTCTCTTAAAGGGGCGGGGGGCAAAAAACAAACAAACAGAAGGTGAGGACAGCCTGGCACTCACAGCTTTACAATCCGCATCAGATTTTTTTTTTTACCTCCGGAGACCAGGTACTTTTAAAATGCACTGGGGTGCACTTAGGTGGGCGTGGTCATACTTAATTTTTTTTTAAAAGTGTGCAGCTGGTGGGAAAACAATTTTAAGCTCCGCATCTGGGACCCTATGCCTTGGATTATAGGGGTTGTGTAAAAGCTCCCAAAGACAGAATCATACACCATCTGTAGATGAGGATGATCTAAGACACAGCCTGTGCCTATGCATGGAGCCCAGTTTTGGGGCTTGTCCTTGGAATATCACCTCACCAGGAGTACATTTAAATGCTTTTGCTGGGCTGAGAGAGTCAACACATTTGGAACAGCGTGAAAAAAGTTGTGATAAAATGAGAAAAATGTATCAGTTGGGCAAACAAGGATGTCAGCAAGATTTGTTTCCAGGGGAAGAGGTGGGCATATCTAGCAATATATCAGCATAATAATGCGAGCACAATTTGCACCCATATTTCGCATACAAAAAACCAACGCAAGGCAGCTACCTGCATGCATCACATTCCTACAAGTTTATTCATTCATTTATTAGATTTTTATAAGGTTGGTTTTTTTAAAAAGCTGATTAAACCAGTCTGTCTCTTTGTCCTAGACCTAGAAGATCTAGGTCTAGTTTATTTGGTTCTGTTGAGGGCGGAGTTAGATGCAAGAAGAAGCTATGGGCCTGTAAGTCCCCAAGTATCACTTTTAGCTTGAGCCATCTCTTGCCGCTGAAGGCTACCCACTACCAGTTATTTAATTAATTAATAACTCTCATCACTTCTTGGCTTGAAAACTGTCAGGTTGATTCATAAAATGGTGTCTGCCTTTCTGCTGAAAATGCTCTTTTGGAGCATTTTGTGTTCCCGTTCAGGAAAATCTGGCGGTATATAAATATAAAAATAAATAAATAATATATAAACCAGTTGAACGTCCCTGGAGACTCTCTGAGATGGAAAATTATGTAGGCCATGGCTGGAGCTTTGGATTGGGACACAGAGAAAACTGGAAGCTCCCTTGTGTGATCCTAATTGCTGAGGAGTCTCTTTTGATAAGCAGCCTTGCCTGCGAGCAGAGAAATCTACATGGAATGACGTTAATGCAAGATGAAGGAAATATTTTGGCTCCACACCATTGCTTTTCTTTCGTACACTTATATTGCAATCCCTTCTGTGTGTTGCCTACTGTGAGTGTTGTTAAAAAGTTAACAATGTGGACAATGTATAAATGTTTTGATTTAATCAATTAATGACTCACCCTCTGGTAACATTGTTGGCTTAAGTTGGGATCATTTTTTTCAAACACATCATTGCCGACTGGAGGCCCTGAACAGAGTGTTCACAATATGCGGTGACATTAATACCCGAAATATTTGCCAGATAATTGATGCATACACGTAGCTTGTTGGTTGACATGATGAGTTTCAAGATGAGTGATCACGCAGGGCCCATATAACACAATTCCATGCAAACCCATTCTGCTGCATGTCTCGGTGTTGAACTTTTTAATTTAGTTCTTTCATATGCTTGTAAACTGTTAATGTAAAACCAATTGGCACCTTACCAGGAGAGGGGGATTCCAATGTGTTTGCTGTTATTGATGGATGCTTGTAAACAGAAATATTGCAGGTAGAATTGGCACTGAATTTCCCCAGAAGTGTCTTTCTAACTCAGTGTGTTAATTCTATTTGAGCATTCTTCTACGCCACTTTTTAATTTAAAAGACAGATACCCAGAATGGGTAATGCAGCAGCTATCACAGCCATCCATCACACAACATTCTTGAAACAAGGAAGTCATTTAAGGAAACACCATCAGATTAAATCAGATTAAAGTTTAAAACACAGAAGGATACAGCGGAGGCTGGTGGATGAGTTATGTCCTGACTCTGAGTTTTGCAGCAGTTATTCAAAGTGCTGAGCTGATTTGGAGGAATAGTTCTGCAAAGTTCATACTAAAAGCTGAAACAGATTTATCATGCAAGGGGAAAACAGTTTGGAATTTATAGCTCTAAAATAAAGTTTCAATTGTCATCAGGGTAGCTCTATATGCAGCTTGGATCTGACCAGGATGGAAACAGAGGGTGAATCCTGTATGAACATCAAATCTTTTCGATACAGTTAACAAATTAATTGGAGAAAAGGGTAGGGATTCTGCATACCTCACTTTAGAAATCTTGCATAATGAAATTTAAACAGTGCTCTCTTTCTAGGACTGTAGACTTTCTTCCTGCTTACTTGCTATGTTTCTGTCTTGTTGTTCTTATAGTTTTGATCCCTCCCTCACTTGCTCCCTTCCTTTGTCTCATAAAGTAGGACCCCAGTATCCTCTGGGGATTGGTTCCAGGCCTTCCAGTGGATAATGCAAATTGTGGATAAGAGAGAATGCAAAATCCCCAAACTGCTATTTTGTGACAGTAGCTTGCTTTACAGCTGCTGTTTGTGATAGAGTTTCCCAGAGTTCCCTTTGAGGAAAGTTGGTTGTTGTATACAAATGCAAAAAATAAATATAAATAAATAGCAGTTTGCTTTATTATTTATTTATTTCTTCTGCCAACTGTGGATAACTGAACCAGTGGTTAATGAATCAGTGGCCACGGGGCTCCTACTCCTTTCCATGTTTTTGGATTGATTCTCAGTTGCTTTGTCTCTGCTTCTGAAGTAGTTTCTTTTTGGGCTTTTGGAGTGCCAGAAAAAAAGAATGGGGAAAGACAAAATGAATGCCCTCTAATACATTCTTTTTCATTTTTTAAAATAAGAACTCCCAACACATACAAAAAATGTGAGTGCAAGAGGCATCGCAAAGAGAACCTGAAATAAGCAAAATGCAGAAATGTTTGCCATATTCATTCCTTTCAAATGAACTTTGCCTTATTGTCCACAGGAGGGTAAAGGAAGCCAGTAATGCTTGTTTTGGATATGCAAGACTTCCCTTTAAAATTTGGGTGACGCTTCAGAAGGAGTTAAGAGGTTTTACATGACCACCGGACTATTCAGAGAGGTACATTATTGCTTGCTGCCCCAGAACTGCTTTAAGATATTCTGCCATCATATTCAGAGAATCATGCACCAAGGACACTTTGCGAAAGCATCTTTTGAGGACAAGAACAAGTCACAAGGCATTTTTTTACTGTGCATGGCTTGTCCTGGAGTAGCTGGAGGCTCTGAGGAAACTATCAACACCATTGCTCCTGACACTCGAACATAACTCTTTTTTTTTTTCAGATAATGTGATTCATATTAGGGAGTAGTGGTTGAAAACATTTGCGTATAAGTAAACACAAAGTCTTGCTTTTGTGCATCTGATTCTTGCATTCAGATACTTACAGCCTGGAATGGCGGAGCTGCCCCCTAGCAGCCAGGCTGATGAGTTGGCTCTTTCTTCAGAACTTAAACCAAACATACCTTGTTCCTCTGACTTGGTGAACTGGCTCTACCTCCAAGGCATCATTTTCTGGCAGAACTATGGTTTGGGAAAGAGAACCAACAAAGGTGAAGAGAAGAATCCCCAAGCCCTACTTCACCAACTCCCAAGCCTTATGCCTCTGTATGGGCCATCTTTCACCGTAAAGGTGAGGAACAAGACTCTGCCCTATGGTCTAATTTGGCATGTGAACCGCTCTGGAAACTAACCTATGGCCCAGACCTGAGCACCAGCTCCAGAAGTTGAGGGTGGCAAGAAAAATTCGGCACTCAACACTCATGAGAACCCTGCAAAACAAAACATTCAATCCATTAAAGACAAAAAACAAGAATAAAAAATACATCCATTGGAGGGACATTCCTCTACACACAATGCTACCTGGGTATAGAGAAAGATACTGAGTTCTAATGATTGCAGATTAAGCTCTTGCATTCAGATACTTACAGCCTGGAACGGAGGAGCTGCCCCCAACAGCCAAACTGATAAGTTTACCCTTTCTGCAGAACAAAAAACAGACATACCTTGTTCCTCTGACTCGGTGCACTGGCTCTCCTTCATCAGGAGGCTAAGAGAGAAGAGGAGAAGAAGAAAAATGGAAAGTGACAACAGAAGAACACCCAACTAAACCAATCCTCTCCTTTGATCCTTGGATGGTGCCTCCCACAACTCTGTCCAGGAGGCCCATCCCGGAGGGAAGGGAGGCAAAGAAAGAGAAAAACTCACCCAATTCCACTGGAGGAGTAGCTTCCATGCGGAACCACATCCTTGAATTCCATGTGTAACAGAAAAACCTTCAGCTACTATATTGCAGTAGGATTGGTTGAGGATTATCAAGAACCCCAAACAGGGCACATAAAAAGAGAACGTCAGATTTCTGACCCAGTGAAATCTCATTGCCGATAAGAAGCGACAAAGGGAGGAGGAATGTTGGTGGGAAATGCCTTTCTTGTGCTATAATAAGCCTGCCCCTGCAGTTTAGGGGCCGTAATAGCAATATGTGTTTTATCAATTGCCCCCAAGCTTTGAGGTCGTTGCTGTCATCTGAAAGGAAAGAAGAGAATCAGTGGATATCGAGACCAGCAGATAAAACCAAACTTTTAGGTTTCTCAATTAAATGAATGAGTACCTCATGGTTTATGGGTTGGTTAAGGTTACTGGCTACTCAAAGGGAGAGAACCAATTATTATTTACCAGAAAAGCATAGCAGATAAGTAGTTGAGTGGATATAATGAAATTACTTTGAATTTTCAGAAGATCTACTTTTACTGTCTTGGCAATTTATCCTAAGTGCGGCTTGTAATCCGTGAACCGCATTGCTCATTATCAACAGAATGAAGACTTATGGAATAAGCATAAAAATAGAGGGAACAACGTATTCATTACAATGAGCAAAACTTATGTGTGTGGTTTAAAATACAACCGAGTGAAGTATTAAGGCAACAGGAGTGAAAGCAGCGGATACAGCAAAAATATTTGTTGTGTTGTACTAGAGCATGTCATTAATAGTCACATGAAAGTTGTAACATGAATGGTAGGACTTGGCTGGGGACGAGGCAAATCACATATGGGCCTGTAGTGTTTAAGCAGAGCAAAAAACAATGAGAATTAGCAGAGCAGGACATAAAGAAAGGTAGTATTATAAGTGTTTGTAGGCAGTTGGAAAAAAATTATTTACTATACATTAATCTATTAGGCAACAATAGATCCTTCATATTGCTTAAAAAGCAATGGGCTTACAGTATCGAACGTAGAAGTTGAAAGTGTAGAAGGAATATCTCATTAACAGGAATGTGCACGCCAGTGGTAGTAAGCAGTTATGAGAGTACCGGATGTTAGGAAGTCAAGGTAAAGGTTTCACATTCAGGATAATAAATGGTAGAATACTTTCTGGGGGTACAGATTAGAACGTATAGCTGTTAGTAATGACACAGCAGGTCTTTAATTAGTGAGAAATACAAGCTAAATTACTACTAGGAGTAGTTTGCTGTGAGGGGTTCTTATCAGCAGAGGAGGAGGAGGAGTGAGGGGAGGAAGCCCATTGCTCTTTATACAATGATGTTCTTCAATCAAAGCAACAGCAGAACAGGAGAGTAGTGGATACACCTTTTGGAACTCGATGCACATGATGGAGAGCAGGAGGCAGTTAGTATAAGCATAGGAATTACGAGGAAACAAAGGTTGGGGCATATAAGATGGAGAGATGTAAACACAGGCTGAGCACAGATCTGGAGCCTTCCGGATAAAAGGAGGCAGCGGATATAACGGGACTAATGCTTTGGCAGTGGTTTAAGTTGCCCTAGTATAAGCGGCATAAATTTTAAACAGAGCAATAGCACAAGTAAGAAATAAGTGTTTGATGGAAATGACATTGTAATGCAGCATCAGGAAACCCCCTGAGTTGCGATAATATGCAGGAAAATGAGGGCAGCAACATACCTCACTGAAGTCTGATATACGAACTTCTTTCCTCAGCATTGTGTGCTCTATTGCCAAGCAAACCTCAACCGCGATGCTAGCAACGGTGGAAGTCCCCTTTTGAAATACTAGTGCAATTGTACGGTAACATGAACGGCTTGCTAGGAAGTAAACCCCGATTGCAACTCTCTCCTCTACTGGTACAGCTGAACACATAACTGTGTCCTTTCTCATTAGGAACGGTCGAAGTGTTTCTGAAATTTCAAACAAAGTTTGTCTAGTCATTCGGAAGTTCTTGATCCATTCCAAGTCATCCCAATACTGAACTGTTTCATGGAACCAGGGTGATCTACCTGGATAGCTCCAACATATTTTCTGCCTAGGAGATGTCACCCTCCACTCTGCAATAGTCCAGAAAACAGTTTCAGCTAGTTTGTCTGCTGCATCAAGAAACCTATACAGGAGTAGACAGTCCTCAGGTACCGTGTCTCTGCCTTGAGGACCCAATCAGAGGACATTCATTCCGTAATGTCAGAAACCACCTAGTGGCTGGAGAACGGAAACACAGAGGCCGCGAACTTGCCAATGGAGTTTTCAATACATACAGCCCTAGCGCGGAAACATCTCAAACAAACACACATGCAGTTAAAGTTTGAAGGATAGATGTCGGACAATCGAAAGACTGATAAACCGATGTTCCGGCAAAGCGTAGAAATACAGGGCGCAGAGCTGAAAATCACAGTTCGTAGCAGAACGAGGACATGAGGATTCAGTCATTACGGGAAAACAAATCGCGGCCGTGAGTACACAGGGGCAGGGACTGTCCCTCAATAAGACCACATGACCGCAACCGAAATCAAGTCAGAAGGAACTTCCTCCTGAGGTGAGAAACTGTGTGAAGTAACCGTCTTAGTTGAGTCTGCAATAGTGACAGGAAATGTCTTGCATCTTCACAGGCAAGCAACAAAGCAGGCACAAATTTACATCAGGACTGGGGACGGATCCTGATTCAGAAGCTGTTGCATTCCCATTTGCGCCAGAGAAAACAACTAACTACTACTACTACTACTACTACTACTACTACTACTACTACTACTACTACTACTACTACTACTACTACTACTACTTTATTTTTATGCTGCCTTTATCCCCAAAGGGACCCAGAAAACTTGGGCTAGATTCTTGAGTTTGAACTAATTAAGCTGAACACTTTTTAAAAAATTGGTCCAGGGTTGTTCCAAAGGCAATGTGCAGTGATAATTTGCAGGCCAATTTAGACGGGGTCCTTTTGATGCTTGTTTTCAAGTGCTTGCCACCTTGGGGTCCCCAGTCATTCTTGGACTGCAGCATCCAGAAACCCTGCCCTACACTGCTAATGGTGAAGGCTTCTGGGAGCTGCAGTTCAAGAACATTTGGAGCGCATGGGGACAAAATCAGTTTTTGCCCCCTCTCCCCCTGCAACCATGTCTCACCCTCCCAGCATGCCCCCCTGCACTCTTGCTCAGTGGCTCACTTGCTCACTTGCTCTCCAGGGGCCGAGGGCACGTGCCGGACTCCCAGGCAGGATGAGCACTGCCTTTGCTCCGCCCACACCTTACTTGTAACATTAGCTACCTTAGCGGATTCAGGTTGGGTCGGGCCTGGGGGGGCTAGCTGGGTACCCTTGTACTTTCCCCCAGCCTGTCACTGCCCCTAATGGGCCTTCAAGGGCCTTCCTGGGCCTGCCGGAGGCCTCAGAAATGATTTTCCATTATGTGGAAGTGACTTCTGGTTTACCGGATGTCACTTCCGGTTCACAGGGAGGCCTTTTGGGGGGGCCTCCAAAAGGCCCAGGAAAGCCCTCGAAGGCCCATTTGGGGCAGTGCCAGGCTGGAAATAAGTACAAGGGCCCCCAGCTGGACCCCCCAGGCCAAACTCAACCTGAATCTGTATATTGCATATTTTCAATTATTGTAGGTTGAGTTGGGTCCCTAACCCCTGCAATAGGTGTGGGTGGGGGTCACTGTAGTTGTGAAACTCAATATTATCCAACAGAACAAACATATGTCATGGGAACCACTATGATTTGCTGCCTGGTTAAGTACCTCACTTTCTTTCTTTTTTTTTATCCATGTTGTTCTCTTGAGATAGATCAGGTCTCTAAAGGTCCAACATCCATCAGTAAAATCTATGGTTACTTTTGGGAATGTCTCAAGTTCCAAATGTCCCATGGGTTGTTCATTGCTAAAACATCAATCCCCCCCCCTGCCCATTCTTATCATTTTGTTGTCTTCTTGTTCAAGGAAGTTACTAGAAGTGCCACTTCAGTCGCTATTGTTCAGAGGCAGACTTCCGGAACCTTCTGCCATCTTTCATCCTAACGTTGGCACATTTGACTGAACTTATTTTCAGTGCCTCTAACTCCTCTCCTTGCCCAGCTGTAGCAGTGCTTCCTAGCGTGACATCCACTGAAAGGTCGGCTTTCAAGCCGTGGTAATTGCAGCAGATGCCCTGCAGGACCGAGACTCAAGTTGATGTGAACTGACACATATCAAAATTGCCACCATGGGTCACCTGCAAGGTGATGACCCGAATGTGGGCCCTACAGGATACAGGGAGAGAGTGCAAAAGACAAAGGACTGTTCAGGAACTTTGGAATCTTTTGTTCCATCCCTCTGCCTCTGCCCTTTATGTACATCTGCTCAAAAGGGTCTCTGCCGAAAGGTTCTGACATCAAACTAGCGAAAGAAGAGTAGATCCTCCCAGCATCTGCACATGGAGATTTACACAGTAGGGTTTATATGGAGTTCATGAGTAAAAGGCTCAGATTAAAAGATAGGAGGCAGACAGCTGTTTTCTCTCCCCACCCTTTTCATGTACAAATATTAGTGGAAGCACTTGGATTGGGGCCATGGATAGTTTGGATAACCATTCTCCTGGGGCACTGTTGCAAATGTAGCACACCGTTTATAGCTTCTTGATGGGGCCTTCAATGTCCTTGGTTAAACTCTTTAGGAGTTGTGATTCCTCCAATGTCTGAAGATGTTCTCAGTGTAGCAGGAATCCTGAGGAATCCAAAGGATCTCTACGCAGTGGTTGAGGTATTCCCCAAGGTCAGCCCTTGGCATTCCCAGGTAAGACCTGGAAATATATCCACTTAAACTGCCTGGCAGAGTTGACTATACTGGCTTGGTAAGGATCAGGGCTTGTTTGTTTTTGTGTGGTGTTGTTGACTAAAATTATCATAATTTCCATTAGAGGAGTTTTACCTACATTTAAGGCAGCTTAATGAGATGTATCTGAGAAGAAGGTTTCCCTTAGAAGGCCCTCTTCACCTCCTGTGAAGAGACGAGAATTCGTGATGCGGAGCTAAATTGCTTATATTCGTCTTGTCATTGTAGACACACTCAGTATCTGCTAAATCAGTGGCAAAGCTTGGAAAGTTCCTTCCTAAAGGTAAGAGTTCCTTAACTTTCAACTCATCCAATTAATTACTTCAAGTGTATAGGAGGATTTTGGAGCTTTGGGGGGGGCAGTCATTCTGTTCCATTTTATTTTTCATGTACATACCAGCTCCTGGTTTTCATCACCCCATCTTGTATGAACTGACAGCTTTGAGGGGAGCATTTTCTCATGCCTCCCTGAGGAGAAAAGGAATACCATGCCTCAAGAATGTACTCATTTACTCATGTTGCAAGAGAGTGTGGAAGTCAATATTAAGATTAACTGTGAAATAAATGAACTAGGAAAGGAACTAAACTTCCTTGGTTCTAAAATTAATCAAAATGGTGGCTTCAGAAAGAAGTAACTTCACATAGAATTTGGCAGGTCTCCCAGGAAATTTGTTAATAACAGGTTGAATAATTTCCTTACATAGGTCATGATAAAAAGAACAATAGTGAAGGACATGAGTGACTGTTTCTAACTGCCAAATAGCGAAAAGCTCCAAGACTGAATTCCACTGGTTAAAATGTGGGAGTCAGGTAGTACAATTAAGATTTGAAGAAATGGAACCAAATTGCATCTTACAGACTTCCTTCCGATTCTGATTGCATGTTAGCACATGCAGGTCACATACAGGCATGTGTGCGTGTGCGCACACACATGGTGCTCTCAGAGAGAAGACATTCTGTCATGTACATGTACTCTATGCATTTGTGAGAGGGGGAAGAGAAACCACTCGGGAAATTAATGACCATTCCTGGCTTCTTTTCAGCCTGATTTATGTACATGTTCTGCTGTGCCGAGTGGTGGAATCATTACAGTTTGAAAACTACCACAGTAAAGTTCCCTCATTACGGCTGTAGACCTTGTCTCAAATTTCCACGGCTGGAAAAGGGAAGCCAGGCTGACTGCTCTCCTGAATCTTTGGGGAAATAATTGAGAAAAAAGTCTAGTGCCAGGTGGAAGTACAGACTTAGAAATGACTGTTGCTTTGAGGGAATGCCATAACAGCTGTGTAAGTAGAGCTTGAAGCCTTTCGAAGGAAAGAGAAAAGAAAGATTTTCGGATACCGAGGCTGTTTCTCTGCCAATGGCAGATACTCCAGGTCTCAAGATGATGTCTGGCTGCCGTGTCAAGGGTTTTTCCCCCAGCAGATCGGTACTGATGGATGTCAGAAGGAAGGGAAATTTCAGGTGCAGATATTTGATCCTTCTACAATAAATTCAGCCCCCAAAAAAAAATGAGAATAAGGAAAGATAATTGTTTAAAATAATTCCTCATTGCAGAGCAACTAGAGTTATACTGATCCTGAGTTTAGGTTTAATCTCCTTTCCTTCAACCCTAGGTTGGAATTCAAATTGGCAGAAGAAATATGGACCGGCTCTACAGTATTTGGTGGAGGCTACTGTGCAATTTTTGATTTCCGGACATTTTGAGTCACAAAATTCGAGGCCAATGGGACTTATTCCCAGGTAAATATGAAGGTAAAATAGCAATTGTTCTACCTGTTGTTGTTTGTAGTGTTGACAGTCCTGACAGTCAAATTCCCCAGTCCTGCACAAACCATGAATGGGTACCATGCAGCTTGAGCTTCTGCGACCATGCTGTGTTTTTGGCACCATGCTATTTTATAGTGGCAATCTGCCGATAGAAGGAAGCATAGCTGAGATGTACCACCAAAACGCCTCATCTTTGCCCCTAAACAGCTATTAAAATCAAAGTGTAATGTGGGAAATGTAGATGTGTGTTCACTTAAGCAATGGCAGAAGACTTTAAACGTTGCTTTGGATTTTCTCCCTAAAAATTTACATTGACATTTTTGAATTTTTGAAACCTGAGTTATGGGAAATGCTGTATTTATTAATATTATTATTTTGATACCTAGTCCCGACATGTTTGACACACGTTAATAATTCTGTCAAATTGTCTCCTCTTTCCTTTAAAAAGCCTTATCTGTTTCTCTCATTTCTGAGAAGTCTATCTAATGTGACATTTTACATGTTGAAAATTGTGTTTTGAACTGTTGTTGAAATGATGTTTCTCACAGATAAATTCCACTGAGACATGGGCAGTTGAGCAAATCTTCCTGGTGTGTGTGTGTGTGTGTGTGTGTGTGTGTGTGTGTGTGTGTGTGTGTGTGTGTGTGTGTGTGTGTGTGTGTGTGTGTGTGTGTGTGTGTGTGTGTGTGTGTGTGTGCGTGCATGCGTGCATGCTAGATAATTGTGTCCCAGCATTAGTAAAGTTCTTGGCCTGCATCATTTTGGTATTTAAATGCTTAGAGAATGTTGGTCTGGCATACTAAATGATGAGTCTGTTAACGATGGAATCGTCGCTTAGTAAATGAATTGTTTCCAGTAAACTTGGCAGATCTGTAAAGTTAATTTGCTACAACTGGCTTTGAAAAATTGTCAATTAATCAGTTTGGTGCATGCTTCTTTTAGATGAGGTGGGTTATATGGACTAATTGGGTTCTTACTTAATATATACCATTGATTTTTCTAAATGGCCTGGCCTGTCATTTTTTTGTCACCTCGTAATTGATTTTTAATGCAAAAACCACTTAGAGATCAGAACAGGATACAGACAAAATGAGTAAAAGTACTAGATTTTTGAAAGCTCATTGGACCATATGGTCCATCCCCCATCACAGTGCTTCTAAGGGGGAGAACTGCTGGGAAAGCAAAAGGGGAAATGGGTGTAGGTTAGAGAAGACCACACATTGCCACAATGGCATTTCATAGTGATTTGTGGTTTGTTGGTGTCAACAAACCACAGCAATTTTTATGAACCAGTTCATGATGACCATTTAAGGTCATCAGAAGAGGCCCTACTGTCCATCTTGCTACCCTCACAGGTATATCTCGTGGGAACCCATGAAAGGACATTCTCGGCTGCTGTGCCCAGACTCTGGAACTCCCTCCCACTAGAGGCCAGGATTGCCTTATCTCTGTTGTCCTTCAGGAAACAGGCAAAGACCTTTCTTTTCAGGCAAGCATTCCCTGAAGGATGGACTACCATGTGTATTTTATATGAATCTATGGGTTCACATAGCTGCCTAGATGCCCTAAGGACATCTGATCTCATCCGATTTCGGAAGCTAACCAGGGTCAGCCCTGGTTAGTACTTGGATGGGCGACCACCAGGGAATACCAGGTGCTGTAGGTGCCTGGAGTAGGAACTGGCAAGCCACTCCAGTACTCCTGCCAAGAAAACTCCATGGACATGGAGTCACGTAGAGTCGGTCAACTGTAACGACACAACACACACACACATGGGTTCACATAGACTTTGTGTTTATAACTACTACCTTGTTTATAACTACTACCTTGTAGCTTTAATGTAATGTTTGTCTATTAATGCTGTAAAATGTCCTTCATACTTGAACATGTCTTAATTGTCCTGGACTGTGTATTATCCATCATTACTGTAATCCGCCTTGGGTCCTTTTCCACAGAGAAAGGCAGGGTAAAAATACTCTAAAATAAATAAATAAATATTCATTGTTTGCCTCTAAATGAAGTGGTGTTTCTGTGTTGCTCAGCTACACATTCCTCCTTAACGGTATCCCACCTTGCACCTCCTTCATGGGCCCCAGCACTTACCGTACTGGATTGAGGCCTTCTCATCATTTCCTTTGCCACTGTTGGACTGCCAGGCTGAATAGAACAGTTGGCTCTATGGGGCCCACATCCTACCCTGCTTTCCTACTCCGTTGGGTAGAGGCAATGGTGGCAAAAGATGCCTTCCCCACTTTTGAACACAGTGTTCCAGCTCACAAGGAACATCTCCATAGGCAGCAGAAGTTCTTGTCATTCGGACTCATCATCCATTACATTTAAGAGCGCAATGGAACTGGAAGTGGAGGGAACCAGTAGTTGGGGACTAGCAATATGGCGATAGGTCTACAATTCTTTTAAAAAGGGGGGGGTTTAAAATGGCCATTCAAATTAATGGGATCCAGGAGTAATTATCATTGAAAGCATTTTTGGATAATTCTGTTTTCACCGATTCCCTGGACATAAGGAGGGAAGAAGCCTGGTGTATCACAATGGGTAACTTATTCCAGGAATTGAGGGCCACCACTCAAATAGCCTAATTCCTTGTCAATGCCTTTTTGAATAACATTGTTAGTCAAAAATTTAGTGACAGAGAGTAATGGGTGGAACAGGTAGCTGAGAAGTTCTGAAAAGCATCAAGGTCCTAAAACATTAAGGCAGTGGCTCCCAAATGTGAGTCCCCAGAAGTTCTTGGACAAAACCTCCCAGAATCTTTCACCACTAGGTGTGCTAGCCTGGACTTCTGGGAGTATTAGTATAAGAACATCTGGGGATCCAGGGTTGGGAACTACTGCATTAAGAGCTGCATAGATCATAAATAGCACCTTAAATTGAGCATGGAGACTGTCAGAGAGCCAATGAAGCTATGCTAAGAATCATCTTCCTATAGTTGTGGTTTTTTTGGGCTGTTTGGCCATGTTTTGGAAGTTTTTCTTCCTGACGTTTCGCCAGACTCTGTGTGTTCTGGTTCTCATTGTGCCCTCAAGGCACAGAGGAACTCCTAGTTCCCTGAGCTCCTTGCCCTCTGAAGATGCCAGCCACAGAGTCTGGTGAAACGTCAGGAAGAAAAACTCCCAAAACACAGCCAAACAGCCCAAAAAAACTCACAAAAGCTATGAGATCCCGGCTGTGAAAGCCTTCAAGAATCCAAATCCTCTTCCTCCTTGTCTTCCTTCCTGGAATAATCATGATGCTATAAAATGAGTTTTGAAACTATCCATCTAATTCTTTTGTGAAGTTTCAATCCATAGAGGCTTTGGAGTGGAATTGCTGACCCCTGGAAAAGAAGGCTTCCCACTGCACATATTGACAGCATGGCCTTAATTACTGCAACAGCTACTGATGCAAACCCATCAATATAATTAATAGCAGAATGCTTTCCATCTGTTGATGCTCCATTTGCTGGCGACCATAGAGGGGCAATTTGACCCTCCATGCAAGGTTCAGTGAGTGCAAGGACATGTGAGCTCAATTAACACTTCACTAGGGACTCATCAGGAAAGAACCAGTTAAGTTTACAAAGGCAGAAAGGGGTATATCATATACTATGAGTTGATAAACTCAACCATTTATTTCCTGGTTGCTCCATATGGAGTTGTGCACAGAATGTTTAGGGTGATAGGGGGAGGCATTTCTAAATTTCAGTCTTTTAAGTAAATGTGGATAATTCAGGCCACAATTCTCTGTAGACATGGAGGCCATGGCAAAGTCTTAAATGAGAGGTTTGCAGCTTCCAGAAAACAAATGCTGTTTCTGCATTTCAATTGAGTTCTGAGTTTAAAAAATATCCTTTGCAGTTTAGTTTGGTACATATGTGATTCCCTTTCTGTCTATGGCTTTCCATGAACACACAGCAGTGTTTCAATACTGTGAATTAAATACTCCCCTGCTGTATATTTTCAAGAATCAAGGATGGAGAATTGCAAGGGATGCAGGATGGTAAAATGTCAATCCACTAAGTGCATTTTGATCAGTAGCCACAAATAAGCAAACTTGCAAAACTGAATAGGCTGAGGCATGTCTAGTGAGTCATGTCTGTGAAGATTCTCAGGACCTTTTCACACGACCCCTAAGATCCGCTGGCCACTTAAATTCAGACCAGAGATCTTGGGGGTTTGTTGCTCTTCCTACGTCCCCACCCCTCCGCACTTCCTTGCTCCTGCCTGTGTGAGGGGAGGGAGAAAAAAAGAGAGGAAAAAATGCAGGCTCACCTCAGAAGCCGCCCAGAGCCCCGTCATCATCCTGATTCCTTCTCTTAAAGGGGCTGGAGGCAAAAACAACAACAAACAGAAGTGAGGAGAGCCCGGCACTCACTCCCTTAAATCAGCATCAGGGATTTTCACCCTCTGAGAGCAGGTACATGAAATGTGTGCTGGGACGCGCTTAGGTGGGCGTGGTCACACTTAATTTTCTGCAAACTCTGGAGCTGGTGGGGAAACAATTGTAAGCTCCGGAGCTGGCAGCCATTTGCGGTGGAGTTTAGGGATCGTGTACAAAGGCCCTCAGTCATCCAGGTGAGTTGATCAGGAAGTGGAGTCATGGCAACTGGACTTCTTTTCTTGAGAGACTGAAACATTTTGCTACTCACTTCTAATTGAGATATGTGATTGTCTGATTTCACTGAAAGAATCTATTGGGAGAGCTGTTCCATCCCTTTAAAAGGAGTGGGCTATTTGCTCTTCCCTGTAGTCACCCCCAAAAAGACACATATTTGGTTTGCATTTCTACTAGAGATGAGCACCAATTGGAAAAAATTGCCACTCTTTTCAAATTGTGATTTGTCAAGGTTGACAATTCACAAATAAGCAACTTATGATTTTTTTCCTGACAAATCTGATAAATCTGTCCCATCGGTTGGAATCCGGTAGGGAATTGACTTTTCTTTCTTCCGTCTTCTCTGCTTCATCTGGTTTTTATATTTGTACTTTTTGTGGCATAATGTTGTTTTAATTACACACCTTTTACAGCAAATTCTCTTTTGGTTAATACTTTTTAAAAGGAGGTGGAGTGAAGATAAGATAATCACTTTGTATGATTTATATCATCTCCTGGGTTGAGTGTTCCCTCCAAAAGAGTATAGCTTGTGGCAGTTAATGGAGGAGTGAGTGAACACCCAGAAATGCCTTACACTTGCTCACCATTACCTTCTGATCCATGCCTCTAGCTATGAGGCAAGCCTTTTATCCCGAATGAAGCTCCCAACCAGCGAGTGGTCCAGAATATTTTAATGTAGCCTCCACAAAATCCCCCATGCTGTTCATTTATGAAACATGTATTTCATTAGTCTGACACTAAAGATTCCAGCGTGAGTTTTCATCATATGTTATACACCAAAGCAGTGCCTCATGGCATGGGGGGGGGGGGCTCAAGATAGGCCATTAGTTCCTGCTGAGACTTACATTTTTAATAGTGATATATATATTTAAAAATCACTTCTGTTATGAAATTGGCACAACCGGTTTCTGCTCAGCAAGTATAAATGATGCAAGTGATTATCGCATCCCATACATTAAGAATTTTTCACACCCAAAAGTGAGAGGGGAAAAAACATTGCCAAGCCATCAATTACACAACTGCAAATATCAATGAAGGGATCTGTATGCCTTCCTCGAGTTTTGTAGTTTTTGTTGTAAGCAATTTCATCCCTAGAAGATGGCAAGGTTCCTTGAAAGATGTGTGGACTGCTGTATAATTCAGTAGTTTGTGTCTCTGGAGTGAGAGGATGGGAGTTCAGATCCACACCGTGCCTTCCTGACAAGAGCTGGACTCAAGGATTCATAAGGTCCACTTCAGCTCTGCAGTATGAGGAGGAGGAGGAGGAGGAGGAGGAGGAGGAGGAGGAGGAAAGTTGATTTTGTGCTATTAAATTTTTCTTTCCTGCTTGTTACCCATGAGCTGGAGTTGGCCTTCAGCAATGATCGAGTTCTTTCCAAGAGCCTAGGATTACTGGAGATATCTTCATAGAATATATGTTGTTTCTAATAATCTCACCATTTGTAGTTGACCATGAGCTGGAGTTGGCCTTCTGCAATGATTGAGTTCTTTCCAAGAGCCTAGGATTACTGGAGATATCTTCGTAGAATATATGCTGTTCCTAATAATCTCACCATTTGTAATTGACCATGAGCTGGAGTTGGCCTTCTGCAATGATCGAATTCTTTCCAAGAGCCTAGGATTACTGGAGATATCTTCATAGACTATATGCTGTTCCTAATAATCTCAGCATTTGTAGTTGACCATGAGCTGGAGTTGGCCTTCTGCAATGATCGAGTTCTTTCCAAGAGCCTAGGATTACTGGAGATATCTTCATAGAATATATGCTGTTCCTAATTATCTCACCATTTGTAGTTGACCATGAGCTGGAATTGGCCTTCTGCAATGATCGAGTTCTTTCCAAGAACCTAGGATTACTGGAGATATCTTCGTAGAATATATGCTGTTCCTAATAATCTCACCATTTGTAGTTGACCATGAGCTGGAGTTGGCCTTCTGCAATGATCGAGTTCTTTCCAAGAGCCTAGGATTACTGGAGATATCTTCATAGAATATATGCTGTTCCTAATAATCTCACCATTTGTAGTTGACCAGTGTTGCTCTTGTCAGTGCCAAGGGTTTTCAGATCTTGATCCAGGCCTTTTGGGATTGCACAAAAGGCACCTATTGCTCTTCCTTTCTTCTTCTTCTTCTTCTTCTTCTTCTTCTTCTTCTTCTTCTTCTTCTTCTTCTTCTTCTTCTTCTTCTTCTTCTTCTTCTTCTTCTTCTTCTTCTTCTTCTTGTGGTGGTGGTGGTGGTGGTGGTGATATTAAATCTTTCTTTCCTGCTTGCTACCCATGAAATAAAATTTAATAATATTACATTGTTTCTTTGCTGCTACTCCAGAAATACTGAGTTTCCCCGGGATGCAAACACACTTCAAAATAGCAGGCTTTTGAACACCTTTTGTTTGTCTAAGCGTTAACACCCCCTACTTACATCATTAAGTCAACTTTTAACCAAAACCCTATCAGTGTTGTACATATGCTGTTCCTAATACTAATTGTGTTTTTTCTGAGATGATGATGACTAAATATCAGTGTTGTACATATGCTGCCCCTAATACTGACGGTGTTATTTCTGAGATGATGATGATGATGATGATGATGATGATGATGATGATGATGATGATGATGATGAGGATGAGGATGATTTCTTAAATATCACAACAACTTCCCCGACACACATGCGTAAGGGCTGTAGAGCGCTGGAGATGTAAAAGCAAAGGCTGCTGTTTATATACTCTCCAACAACACTTAAAGTGTTCTGTGGATAATTTACATTTTAACTATACAGGCTGTATTGTCCCCCCAAAAGCTGGGTAATGTTATGTCCGCTACCTGATCCCAGGATTGAACTCAGGTTGTGAGCCAAGTCTTGGCTGTGGTACTGCAGTTTAACCACCGCACGATGAGGCTGTGTTTGCATTTGGCATGTGTAATTTATATCCAGAATAAATATATCAAGTCACATATTCATTACAGCCAAATTTTATAGGCTTTGCAGGTGAGGGATATAGACCAAAAACAATCTTGGGGGAAAACAACCAGCTAAAGTACCAAAAAAAAAACCAAACAAACAAGGAAGCAACCCCCCCCTCATTTCATGTCATTATCAGGGTGCCCCTTTTCTTTGAAAAAAATAAAATAAAATGCAGAAACAACCTGACATCATTTTACCAGTGGCCTGCCGCAACATCATGGCTGGACTCTTATTCTGATTTTAGGCCAGCTGAACTGGGCCAATGCCAAAACCACTGACAGACTGCCGTTAATGAAAACGATGGCATGGGCATTGGCTGTTGCTTGCGAGGTGTGTGACAAAGAGCTGAACAGCCAATGCCTAGACCAGTGGCAATTCACCTCTGAAATCCATCCCAGTTGCATTATTGCATTCTCGTGGGGGACGTAACTAGTAGAATTTTGGCCTGAGACAAATGAGAAATAGATGAGGTGGAGGGAGAAGGGAGAAGGTGTTTGAGAAACACAGTCTTAGAGGACATGATTTTGGCAGGTGTTGTTTCACCATCTGTGCTTCTCTGTGCCAATAATGTTGCACAGACTCAATTTCTGTTCTCCAGATTAACAGTGCCACAGGGATTACTTTAGCAGGTAAGCAACACTGGTTAATGAGGTCCAGGAAAATAATCAATGAAGACATCTGTCATTAGCAGCAGATCAGCTTTAAACGTGTCTTTGCTGTGACGCTACGTTTTTCCAATATATTGCGCTATGTCAGTTATTGTATTTGGGACATACTTTCTATGTTGGAATGTGTGAGGTTCAAAATACCTCACAGGTAACTGATTCGATGTTCTTAGCTTTGCAAAAATCAACAAACTTAAATGAACTCATCCAATCAAAATCTGAAATGGCACAGGAACTTTGCTGGGTTTCCGGAGAATTTGTATTGAATTCTGTAAGTTTTATTTGCATAAAATATGTTAAATAATGTGGTTGATTTATTTTGTAGTTAGTAGATTGTGTGTGTGTGTGTGTGTGTGTGTGTGTGTGTGTGTGTGTGTGTGTGTGTGTGTGTGTGTGTGTGTGTTGTGTCATTAGAGTTGTGACCGACCCTTCGTGACCCCATGTCCATGGAGTTTTCTTGGCAGGAATACTGGAGTGGTTTGCCAGTTCCTACTCCAGGAGTTAGTAGAGTAGAAGTATGGAAACAACAACTGCAGAGAGAAAGTGTGGGAGAATAGCTTAAGTCTCATAACTTAGTCCTTTTCACAGTGACTAGCACTTTATATGTTAAAAAACACCCTGGAAGCCTTTTACCTAAAGAAAAGAGAGGTCAATAGTTACAGTCAGTAGAACAATGGGGTCTTCACATGTGGAGTAAACATCCTCCATATCTGATACATGGATGAAGGTCAGGAAATGAAAGAGACAACAAAAAGGAATAACAAACAGAAAGAGGGATGGGGCAAGCCAGAGGTGGGAAATAGAGCTGAACAAAGGGTTAGTGGCACAGGAAATCACTTAGGTTTTGAAGAGGCCCTTCTCATTGTTAATTCATGCAAGGATGTTATTATCTCAATAAAAATGTGCAAGGAACATATTTTAAAAACCCAGATAGTAAACCTACTCTCAGTCAGTCTTTTTCTTCCTGAAGAGTTTGAGTGAAATATTTGTCCATCATTTCTCTAGGCATCATGCCCTTATAAGTGTTGATCAGATCAAACCATAATTGTTTCAGATAGACTACTCTTTCAAAATTGTCTTATCTGGATCGATTGCTCTTTTTTGTGAGGCCATGAAAAACTAATAAAGGCATTGGATTAGATATAAAAGGTCTATTACACCACTTTCATGCTAGGTTATATTCCTCCTCCAGATCACATTATGTGCAATCTTTAGGTGCATGTGGTGTGAATTCTAAATGCCAAGACAAAATAACATTTCCATGTGATTTAAAAAAAAAAGGCTTCTTTGTTCATCAATTGTCAATGTTGCTTCAATTTTCACTAATTACACCAAGATTTATTTGAAATCACTTCAAGGAGATTGGAGGAGGGGCAAAATTAACATCTGAAGAATACAGAACATCCTTCAGCCCACAGATGGGGTCCAGTTTCAGATAGATCCTCCGGGGCTGCACCCAAGAAGTGAGTGGAACCAAAATCTATAAAACAGGACATGATCCTAAGAAAAGTGTTTTGACTTACTTAGCTGAGTCCTCTTCAGAAGAATAGAGCCCAGGCCTGGAGGAGAAACAGGCAGATATTCTTCTGGAAGAAGAAAACATGGTAGGCAAAAGACCCTTCTACCCCTGAGAACACCAGATTATGCTATTGATCACCGATGTTCTCCAAGGACATGACAGTTGAAGAAGAAGACTCATGAGAGCACAGATAGGTCTCTGTGTTCGAGTAGGATAACTGGCATATGGGCACCATCTATGAGGTTTTCCAATACCTGGAGATGGAGTACATACAGTTGGAACAGGAATGGCCTCGAAACAAGAGTTATATGAGGGCCAACAGACTCAAACTCAACCCCGAGAAGATTGAGGTTATGTTCTTTGGGACTTCCCCATCTAGCTATGGAGGCCCTTTTCCCATCTTGGAGGGCGTTTCCCTCTGGCCATTCGAGAGCGTCCGGAATCTGGGCGTAGTCCTGGAACCTGCACTCACCATGGAGGCCCAGGTGGCTGCTGTGTCCAGGACTGCCTTTTTTCATCTTTGTTGAATAGCCCAGATTCGTCCCTACCTAGATGGGGACTCCCTCAGGACAGTTGTGCAAGTGCTGATGATCTCGAGAATAGACTATTGCAACGCGCTCTACACAGGGTTGCCCTTTACTCTCCTTTGGCGACTGCAGCGGGTAAAAATGCGGAAGCCAGACTGGTGGCAGGTGTGCATCGGTTTGATCACATCACCCCTGTTCTGGCTCATCTGCATTGGTTGCCCATTGCATCCTGAATCAGATTCAAGGTCTTGGTTTTAACTTATAAAACCCTCCATGGCCTGGGACCTGACTACCTGGCAGAGCGAATCGACCAGCGGTCAACATCGGCTCGACCGACCAGGTTGTCGCGGGCGCACATGCTGCGGGTGGCCATGCCCAGGGAGGCTCGAAAAACATCTACCTGTGCACGAGCCTTCTCTGTGGCTGGCCCTACTTTGTGGAACCATCTCCCCAGCGAAGTGCACCTAGCAGAGTCCCTGCCAGCCTTTTGGAAGGCATTAAAAACTCTCCTTTTCCGAGAGGCTTTTGGTGACTAAAAATGCTTTCTTTTTTTTTCTCCCCCCCCGCCATCTGTTATTTACCAGTTTGGTTTTGTTTCTGTTTTTAAATTGTTTTATTTAATTAATTGTTTGTTATTGTTATATTTTGTTTCCTGTTGTAAACCGCCTGGAGTTCCTTCGGGAAGACGGGTGGTATATAAGTCTAATAAATAAATAAATAAATAAATAAATAAATAAATAAATAAATAAATAAATAAATAAATAAATAAATAAAGGGCCATCACAACCAGAGATGCTTTGCTAGAAGGAACAAAAATGCCTCCTATTGCAACTAATTTGGGGCACTTTACTTACAGTTGCTGTCAATAGTTACAGTCAGTAGAACAACGGAGTCTCCACATGTGGAGTAGACATCCTCCGTATCTGAGGGAGGCTTTGTACATCAGCCCAGCTTGTCTCTGACACTGTTTGTTTCTTGTCACTGTCAAATTACTTTCTGAACTTTGGACATTGGACTTGCTATTTTTCTGCAGCCCACCCTGTACTGAGTTTGATAACTCAGCAAATCACCCTGGGTTTTTTTGAAGTTTACATGGCCTTGATAAGGAGGCTGGTGTCAGAGTGACTGGCTAAAACAATAACAAGACTGCTCGCCATAAAAAGAATGGGTAGGTGAACTCTGTGCTAGAATGGAGGCTGAAAAATCCACTGTGCCTGGAAACATAAATAAAGAACCCTAATAAACAGAATCATGAAGTGGTGGCTCAGCAGACTAAGGGTCTGAAAACTGTCAGCTGCAAAGTCAGCAGCTGGGTGGTTCGAATCCTGGGTGCCACACAGTGGAGCAAGCTCCTGCTGATAACCTCAGCTCTTGCCAACCCAACAGTTCAAAAACATGTAAATGCAAATGGATAAATAGGTACTGCCGTAAAAAGTGGAAAGGTAAAAAACAGGGTTTCCTTGCACCCATGCCAGCCACATGGCATGCATGCGTGTGGGGTGGGGGATCTTTACCTTTTTACCATCAAGTCAATTCTGATGTATGCCCAAACCTTTTCCAGGGGTTTCCAGATAGAGGATCCTCAGGAGTAATTTACTCTTCTCTTCCTCTGGGGGTGCCCTTGAATTGTACAGCTTGCCCAAGGTGGCACAGTCTGTTTCTACTCCCAGAAGGCACAGTGAGGAATTGAACTCTCAACCCCTGGCTCTACAGCCAAATACCTAAAGCACGGAGATATCCTTTCAGCAAGGGATCTTAGAGCAGAGCTTTCAAGGAGCTTGTCATTGCTGGAGGAAGATAGCTGAGATGGCTGGAGCAATCTGGAGCTGCAGCCCCAAAAGAACCAAATGAAGAATTGGATGTAATAGTTCAAAGAGCAATTATTCTCCATCTCTGCATGGGAAAGAACCCTTCTCTGCCCCTTTCCCTTCCTCAAGCCCTCAACCCAGCATGACATACTGACAAACACGGACCTTGTACTATAGTAGAAGGCATGTGAGATCATAGTCATTGTTGTGGACCAGAGATCTGCAAAGAACAATTCTTCCAGACATGCCACTTGAAAGGGTATCCTTCCTTACTATAGCAGAAGTACTTCCTTGTCCATCAGTCCACTCTCCTAGAAACTGGCTGAGGACCAGTGCTGAGAATGACCTCTTTGCCATCCCCTATTAGAGTCACCTCCCTGCTGTGGGACTCTTATAATGCACCATCATGGAAGTTATTTTCCTGTTGCTACTTTGATGCATCTGCCTAAGGCCTTATGATGAAGATGATGTAACAGTGCTTCAACCGGCTAGGGCGATCCCTCCCTGAAAAGAGGAAAGGGAGATGTGTTATCAAATAAGAAGTACAAATACTCATATATCCCAGGCTGGAAATAAGCTGCCCTAGCCTTTCCTGGTCCCAGATAGCTTTGCCTGGCCAAACCCTTTGCATCTTCTCTCAGTTTTGTGGTAGTGGAATAGTTAACTCTGTTTGCAATTGCTTTAAAAAAAGATTCTTGGTTACACGAATTCCTCTGCATCTCATGCCAAACAACATTTCCACAAGCACAACTTGGCAATAAAACAAATAATGGTGTGTGTGTGTGTGTGTGTGTGTGTGTGTGTGTGTGTGTGTGTGTGTGTGTGTGTGTGTGTGTGTGTGTGTGAGAGAGAGAGAGAGAGAGAGAGAGAGAGAGAGAGAGAGTATTGTGTGTCTATGTGTGAGTGCTTGATGATAGCCCAGAAACCCGACAACAATCTGCTGTGTGCCATTTTTCAAATCACTGCACATGCATTTTATTAAGGCTAACACAAGGCATTAAATGCCCAGGAATTAAATTTACAGAGTTTGGGAAGGGGGGGTTAGAGGAAAGAAGATAAGGGTGCTTTTGATTGGTGTAGATCAGTAGATGAGCAGCAAGCCACACTGCATGGCCCAAAACTTATGAATGCTGCCATTGTGAGGAATCCAATTTTTAAAGGACAGACTGGCCTGAGGAGGTGTGTACAAGTGATTGGAATTTCAAAGAGGCTAGAATAAAAACCAGCTCTTTGATGGAGTAATTTATGTGTGGAGTGGCAGGAAGAGCTGGCGGGATGGGTCCAGTAACGCTCACAGAAAACACCATCACCGGCCCTATGGATTCTGGAGGGAAGAGTGAGCAAGGTCCATTCACAAGAAAACCTACGTGCCACTTGTGAGCTCAAAACCTAGAGCTCCCAGGGCCTCGTGGAGGAATGGCAAGAAACAAATGTAAAACAATCGAGATCAGTGTAACATGTTAGCAGCTGTAAACAGCTATTTACAAATCTAAAACCCCACCATGGGAAAGGGACTGTCTGATGAACCAAGAAACTTTCTTTTTTTTAAAAAAGGCTAAAACCAGCATTTTTAGTGATTAACCCCCCTCCCTCCAAAATCCATTGCCTGAAGGAAATAATAAGATGATGAATTCCTTGCCATCAACACTACCATCTCAGAACTGCAGAGCGGGAAGGGACCCTATGGTTTATCGAGACCAGAGCCATTCAAGGAGGTCCCCTCAGTAGGGAATTGAACTCCCAACTAGGCATGGACATTTCATTTTGGAAATGGTCCAGTTCTGAAATGAAATGTGGGAGCCCAGCTGGCGTTCGGAACCGGACCAATCCTCCAGAATGAATTCAGCCAATCCCTTACCTTGCTTTGGGCTCATGCAGGGCTAAACTCCAATGAGGAAGAAGCCTCTGATGTCATCTTTCCTTCTCCCTGGCGCTGGCCAATCAGACAGGGAGGTGGGATGGTGCATTTCCCTGCACAACTCCTGATTGGCCAGCACCAGGGAGAAGGAAATATGACATCAGAGGCCTCTTCTTCATTGGAGTTTAGCCTCTAACAAGCTGAGAGCAAGGGAAGGGATTGGCTGAATTTGTTCTGGAGGGTGGGTGTGGTTCTGAACACCAGCTGGGCTCACACATTGCATTTCGGAACTGGACCACTTGTGAAACAAAATGCCCACGCCTACTCCCAACCATGCCTAAGCCACTGAGCTATCCAGAAGTTCCTCTGCAGTTACAGAAGCCAAACACCGTATCACTATTTGCATGCAACCCTGGGCATGGAGAAGCGTTCTCCATCACATATGACAGCAGAAGGCCCGTTGGTGGCAGAACAGGTGCGGTGACACACATCCCTTTGTTCACAGACACCTTGCCATATTCAGCATCTACTATTTGAGAAAGGTACCTCACCTTACATCTAATAGCAGGCCTTGCATGACTGCAGGAAAACCAGACAATGAGTCTTTCCATGGAGTTGAGTTCCTATGAAGGGGGAGAGGAGAGTCTAAAGTTAAGACCCTCCATAGGAATCTGGATTCTGATTTTCCAAGGTTGGGATTCATGTGGAGAACATCACTGGACAATGAAGCTCCCTCTGGACTTAGAATGTGCAGGCTGACATCCTGCTGCTCATCATAATACGTCACACTAGAGTAGACCAACTGGATCAATGGGGATTTGAGGAGTCAATTTCTCCATAAATTCCATTATTTATAGGGGGTTGCTTTAGGGACTATTAAGAGAAGTTAATGGAGCATTCACGACATCTAAAGAATAGTGGAGAGCATCAAAAGCTACATTTTTGCAGGGGAGGTTACTCACAAATTGTTAGATGTGTGTGAACCAGTGATCAAAGGACAACAGACTTAACAATTTAAAACATCTCAGGTGGGGGATTTATTATCATATCAAAAGGACAAAGTGACCCTGTTAAAATGCACTCCAAATCTGGAATGAAAAGACTTCAACAAAGGAGTAAACATAAAAGTGCTTGAATATCAAGGCATAGAAAGATTAATCCTGGAATGAAAAGAGACTTAAGGCAACTGAGGTCACACCTGCAGGAAGGATCTACCGTATGGGTAGAAGAGAACATTGTAAGACATCTACAGACTGAAAGATAGTGATTGGTTTGGAACCCATGCTGCCATTGTGAACTGTTCTTGTAATAACCAAATATAAGAAAAAAAATAGACATAGTTCCGTATGTTTCTGGTCTTGCGCCCAATTGCTCAACTGGATGAGTGCCCTGGAACACAACTAGCGCCTTGTTAATTGGCCGCAGTTTGTGGGCATGGCTGAATGCCATTTCACTGATGGCAACTGAAGCCAGTCATCAGGTTGTGGGCTATTTATGTGTACTTTGCAATCAGCACAAACATTTCAGCACTTTATCCCAATCCCTGACATTCATTTCAAGCTGATTTCCAAATAAATAGGGCGAGAATTTCAGCCTGTGTCTTTTTCTGTGCAGATACTGACATGGGAAGTCATGTCTTTATCATCACGTGACTATTCCCCCCAAAAGATCTGGGCTTAATAAGGGACCCCAAGAGTGTTGCAAGCATGCACGGACCCTTTTGTGTGAGGATACACACAGCTGATCAAGAGGAGAAGCTCCCATTTCATGCAACACTCCCTTAAGTAGCCTTTGGATGTGCTTGCCTTCGAAACGTCTCAACATGATGTGTCCATTACCCACACACTCCCTCTGTTGTGGATTTACAGCAGGAATTATTTTACTGTGTGCTTTGCAGTACCCTGGCATTTCAAAATGTATGAATGCGGTAAATGTTCTTGGCAGGGCACAGATGGAAGGGTGCAAAACAGAGTTTTCATGCCAGCTGTACGGTACCCATTTATGCTTAGAATGAAACACAGCCAGCAGATCTATGACTGTAAGCGGACGTGGTGGAGCTGATCAAATATGTTCCGAGGTAGAGCGACAAATAAGAGAGAGAAAATGACATCCAATAAATGAGTTTCTTCTGACTCCAGGGGAAAAATTGATCTGAATAATGCTAGATTACTTCGTCAATTGAAAGATGCTGCAGGGAAAGGAAAATACCAACAATTTTTTAAAATTTGTTTACAGCATTCTCACGCACAGGGAGACAGAGAAACAAATAAGGTGTAATCATTTGGTTTTGATGAAGTGGCATTGGTTTTTCATGTTGCAGGGAACACAGAGAGGAAAGCTTCCTATGCTTTTTGGGGGGGAATATCTGATATATAGTAAGAGGTTCTTTGCCTTCCTTGGTCCTCTTAACTGGCCATCACAAGTTTCTCATTACTAGGTGCTTTAACATGTTCTGTTGAAGGCTCAACCCCCCCTTTTTTTGCTTTGATGGCAATGTGTTATATTGTGTATGTGTTTGTGTTTTAGAGCTGTCATGACTAGATCCAAGGATAGCTGGTATGATTTAGTGGGCAGAGTAGAAAACAAGGATTTGGGAGACCTGGGTTTGAATCTGCACTAAGCTATGGAAACTTTTTTGACACTGGCTTATTCTAAAATATTTCACCTACATTGCAAATCCCACGGGGTCACTGTACAGCGGATGTGACTTGATAGCACGTAACATACAGAAAAGTAGATACATTTGGAAGATAATCTTCATTTAAATTTGAATCTTGCAATGCAATGCTGAAGCATCTGAACTTGTTTGCAACGAGGAAAGAAGGCAATGAGAAATATCCATTATTTTACCAATTTTAAATAAATAAAGTGTGATGAGAAGATCCGCCAGAGCCTTTGGAGCCGCTGCCACAGGTAATGAAATGTTTCACTTCGTACACATTTTTGTTGTAAAAATTCATACAAGATGAAACAAAATGAATTGTGGGGGGGCCTGAAACAGAATGAAATGAAACACCATTTTTGTGTTTCGTGCCCATCCCCAATTCAGTTTATTATGTAATAATCAATCAGGTCTTTTGTTTAAATATGGGAAAAGTAAAAAAGTAAAAAGAAAACAAGGAAGAAAAACAAAAACAATAAAAACGTGTTTTCTACCTCACACTTTCCCAGAGACCGGAAAATGTGGGGAGCACAAAAGTTCCTTAGAACCATGGCTCCTAGATTCAAGAAAGTCTAAAGTGATGTGAATGAAGAACTCAGTGAATATTCCTTTCATGCCACAAAGAAGTAAATATTGAGTGGAAGGGTAGCTGTGTTTAGATATTGGGAGAGAACAAGAGAGAGAGAGAGAGAGAGAGAGAGAGAGAGAGAGAGAGAGAGAGAACGAGAACGAGAACGAGAACGAGAACGAGAACGAGAACGAGAACGAGAACGAGAACAAGAGTGAAAGAACATGAATACAGAGAAAAGCTACCTGGCTTTAACTTTAATATACAGTGTCTGAAAACAATGATAAAAAAGGATAAGTATACCAGTCCTCTCTACTCTATTTTCTTTTATATCTGTGCTTTCATATACCCCGTTTGATGCACACATTTTGGTGTGCATTAAATCTGAGTTCCCTTGAAATGCATTAACTCACATGTGGAAATCAATTTATCGTAAACAAGCAATCTCGTGAAATAATTGGGCTTTCTGCTTGAGAAGCTTTGTTGTTGAGTTACAATATTTCCATGCTTCAGAGTTCCCAGCACTTCAACTGGCACAAACATACGAAGGACACAGCAAAGTCCAGATTTACAGGTTGCTTTGTTCTCATTAAGACTGCCATTAACTCAACCAGCTGGGGCAAGGTTGCATTAAATTGTACTCCACAGTGGCATGCACTTCCCTAACCTTGCCTTGCCTCAAAGTGAATGTCAGTCTATGTTTAATTGGATGCTAACTGGACATGGTTTAATGGGGTTATGGGACTCATGTCCTTCTCTTGGGGGAAGGGAAAGAAAACATGCATTCTAGTAGGCAGGGGAAAACAACAGCCACTGTGTCTTTTGCTTACTGAAGGGGACACACAACTTTAGGTGCAAGCAGATTTTATATAGTTTGGGACATTCATACTTACCCCTGGGGGAAAAATGAAGGACTGCTCCCTTTCAAATTACAAAATCAGTGCTGCACATTGTCCCATGCTAAGGATGGTGCAATCTCTCCATTGTGCTTCTTCCCATATTGTGTGGTTTTTTTCAGTTTGATCTGTAGGAATAGGAAAAATATATTTGTCAGTTCCTCTTTCATCCACATCTGGATTTAATGAATTTGGATGAATCCCAGTGAGTAAGCCAAGTGGAGTGAAAATCTCACTTACCATACTGTCCATTTTTCACACAATGGTCCACTCAGTGCAAAAGAGACAACGGTCCAAATCTGATTGTGCGGCCATGCCTGTGCAACTTGAGGTTGTGCAAGGGTGCTGCAGGTTTTTCACCAAAGTGGAAGGCGTATTGAGGAAGCAGCTCCATGGCTGCTGTTGTGCAACTAGTTTACCAGAAGTTGGGCAACTTGTTGTCAGATCAGTCCTGCAACCAGTTGCGCAACCAGTTGCACAATCAGACACATGGGCTGGTTGGGTGACACTCCCCACAAACTCCCACGGGCCACATTTGATTCCCACATCACGTGTGAAAAGGCTTTTCAATGTTACATTTCTTTTGAAGTTAATAAAGGTTAATGAGGTCAATAAAGTTGTGGTCCAATTTAAATCCATAATACTTGTGTTGTCTCTTTATTCTGGTCTGGGAGGGCAAAGTGATCCATAGCTCTTGTTATGTGTCATCAAGTTTCTTCTGACTTATACCCACTGTATCAATGAGTGACCTCCAAGATGTCCCATCATTAAATGTTCTGTGGAAGAAACCATGCAAGGTCCATCTCTTAGTTGGTCTTTCTCTTTTTCTTCTCCTTTTGACTTTTCCCAGGATTATTCTTGTTTCCAGTGAGTTTTGTTCTCTCATGTTGTGTCCCTAATTATGATCAGCAGTGCTTAGACTCTCTCTCTCCCCCCCCACCTCCCTCCCTCCCTCCCTCTCTCTCTTTTTTTCTTCTGCACAAGACCCAAGCTTGATTTATCGGTCTTTCTGGTAGTCTGTGATATCCATCAAGCTCTCCTTCAGCACCATATTAAAAACAACTCTGTCAGGTTTCTTTGCTATCCAAATATCAATGAGCTAAGTCAGGCATGTCCAAACTTCAGCCCTCCAGATGTTTTGGACCACAACTCCCACAGTCCTTTGCCATTGGAAATACAGGCTTGGAATTCTGGGAGTAGTGGTCCAAAACATCAGGAGGGCCGAAGTTTGGACATGCCTGTGCTGAGGGATGTGTTAAGTGATATGTTAAACCAGACCACCACCCTCATCCTCTGTCTTGGACAAACAAACTCATCCACCGACTGGGGAAAATAAGCTCAGTTTACAACCCGGGCCAAGGGTTACCAATTGATGGAGCTTAAACGCTGGGGGTAGGGGGTATTTGGGACATTTTACCAGCCCCAAAGTGCAATCTTTTATAATACACAAATGGGGGGTATCAGACCCACCAAGGTAAGGTGCTGAGTAGGTTAAGGAGGTCAAACGTGACCTTGGTGGCCAGCCATTAAGCCACGCTACTCCAGCCCCCTCTATTGTAGGGAAAGTTAACGTCTGCAAGTTAACCATTTAATAAAGTGTGGCCCTGATTAAACCTGTGCCTCCCATCTCATATCGGGGTTGGAAGGCAGAGACATATCAGATACAAACCATACATCAGACTTGAGTCCTGCTTGATTTACCCATAGAAACACACTTCACTGCGCTGTTGTTCTTGCAGAGACAAGTCTTTTATCACAGCAATTAATGATGAAAGGAGTGAGGCCTTAAGGAGAGAAAGACCTTGTAGCAAAGGGAAAGGGACGCAAAGGCAGGGAACTGTGTGATCAGCAGGAGAGAAAAAATATGATCAGCAGTGCCACTGGAAAGAAGTGATGCATAGGTGGAACCCTATGTTTTCCTCAGCATGATTATTCATTCAAAAGATGCAAGTAATCATTGTACATCTGCAGGGAGGGTAGGGAAGTGTTTGGGCAATTTCTTTTTACTGCTTGTTAGAAAGATGCGGCCACAGCAGGGCAAAGAAAGGAAGACGGAAATGAAATACATAAGGAATATTCAGATTTATCAGGATTCTTTACTGTTCTCAGGCAGTACGAGTTAGGGCTATTCATGTCTCCTGATTTAGATGTCAGCTGAAGTCAGGATGAGGGTTGAGAGAGTGAAAACAGACAAAAGAAAATATTTTTTTTTTACCCAGCATGTTATTAGTCTATGGAACTCCCTGCCACAAGATGTGGTGAAGGCATCTAGCCTGGATGCCTTCACAAGGGGATTGGACAGATTCCTGGAGGAGAAATTCATAACAGGTTACAAACCACGATGGATATGTGTAATCCCCAGGCTTAAAACCAGGGTACTTCAAGGACCAGATGCAGGGGAGTGGTATCAGGAGACAGAGATCTAGTCTTGTGCACTCCTAGACGCATCTGGTGGGGCCACTGTGAGATACAGGAAGCTGGACTAGATGGGCCATTGGCCTGATCCAGCATGGCTCTTCTTATGTTCTTATGTTCTTATGTCTTTGTTCAGTCTTGAAAATTCAATGGGCCCCACTGGATCTGATTTGTACCCCGTATGCAAACTGAGTACAAATACTGATCACCAGCCTTGGGCTGATTTGCATTTGCAAACCTAAATGACTACAACTGTGTTGTTTTTCCACTGATAGACAGGAAATTTGGATACATGGTAGACCCTGAAAAGGGGAGGAAAGTTGCAAAGAGGCACACAAAGCAGCTTTAAATTCAATCTCAAGAACCAAAGCACTAACAGTCAGCTAAAATTTATTAATTGCCAGTTCACACTGCTTTTGTTCTTAAGCATACACCGTGGGGGAAAAAACAAATATGAAATCTAAGAAGCCTTCGGATCAAGTTGCATGGGAGAATAAATTTTACAAGCCACAGATCACAACCAAATTCACAATCACAGCTAAACTACTTGAATTCAAAAGACAAAGAAAAAAGTGAGGAGAGATGGAGACAGAACATTCTCAATTTGTTGCTATGTGCAAGAATAGGTGTGCAAAAACTGGACCATATCATTCCATGTCTGCCCAGAATCTCTCCTTCCCTGGAAGCACTTGGATTAAAGCGTGGTGGTGTAATTCCTGATTTTCTTCTTGTTTCGCCATGACTATCGAGTTCCTGCACACAATAGAACTTCCTTTGCTTGCTTATGACTTTGATAAACCACCGTTCCTTTGCCAGATTCTGATTTATTCTTTTATTTGCTTCTTTTTATCTACCCCAAGATGTTTTGAACACTGAAAGTAGGTTTGCCTCGACAGTGTCTCGCAACACTTTTGTGGCCCCCACTTCCCCAAATGCAAGCTCAACGGGGATTCTTTAGGCTTTTAAAATGGCAAAGTGTGTGTAGTGTGTTTTGTTTCACCCTTTCTTCCTCTCTTGCTCCTCTTTCTTTGCAGATGAAATGTTTATACTGACAGATCCTTCTCTTTACTGCTACCGCTTTCATGTGTTCCACCAGCTTTCTTTTGGTTTCTTGTTCTCTGTCGCGTATCTTGTGCAGAAATAGCAAGAAAGGAAAGTGCTTGATTCCGTCACAGCCCTCTTTGGCTTTGTGACAGTGTGTGTTGCATATTAAATAGTCGGAGAGCTCAGCAGTCTAGGTATCTGGCAGTGGAGCCAGGTATTAGGACCACTGCGCCTTCAATTGACTATGCAAGTTGGATAATCCCAGGGCATCCAGTACTCCTGCCAAGAAAACTCCATGGACATGGAGTCACAGAGTCGGTCACAACTGTAACAACACAACATACACACACATCCTCGGGTGAAGGGAATGGTTGACAATTTCTGAGTATTGAGTTTCTAGAAAACCAGAAAAGGGTAATCAAAAATCAGACTTGACTTGGTGGCACATGATGATGATGATGATGATGATGATGATGATGATGATGATGATGATGATGATGATGATGATGATGATGATGATATGGTAAATTGCCTTCCCCACAGGCAAGCTTTAGCTGCCTGCAGTCTATTTTCTTCCACTTTTCCTGTTTTGCTAGAGCCCCATTGTTGTGTGCTCGGGTAATTACGCTGCCACCATTTAAATCAACACCTCTTTGGACTAGAGTGTATAACTTAAAATATATTATATTCTTTTTTAAATAAATAAGAATAGTTATTGTAACATACGTAACTAGTATACATTCAAACTTTCAGTGGTTAACTTTGGTTACTATTTATATATACAGTATTAAACATTTATCATACTATCAGGTCCTAACTTGACATTTACTGGTCCCTATCTCTGTCCAACATTTGTCAAGACCCTATCCATCCCTATCTGTCTTCTATATCTTCCAGGTCCTATCTATCTGCCTGGAGGCTTGCAAAGAGGTGTATAAGAGCCTCGTGGCGCAATGGTTAAATGTCCTGTCCTGCAGCTAAAACTGTGCTCACGACCTGGGGTTCAATCCCAGGTAGCCGCCTCATGGTTGACTCAGATTTCCATCCTTCTGATGTCAGTATAATCAGTACCCAGCTTTCTGGAGGGAGGGGCAATGTTTAGCCTGCATACTGTAATTAAACTGTAAACCACCCAGAGACTACTTGAAGCGGTATGGGGCAGTATACACGCAGAACACTTTTGCTTTTCTATGTTGACTCTGCCCACAAGCTCTTCCATTGGAGTATGCTAATACAAGACATTTTCAAAATTCTAAACAATAAATATTCATGGGTTAGGGCTGCATGCCACATGCATGATTTGTCAGCTGGCGTGAGATGCCAAAGACAGTGATCCCTATAGGGCCAGCCCAAGATAGGTTAATCCCTGAAGAGAAAGATGAGGGGGAGCAATATCTAATTTAAGTGCAAAAGCCCACATGGCTGAAAAATGGATGATGTTTCTACATTGTTTTCACAAGAATATAGTATTCTCTTTGGGTGCTTTTACACGACTGCTAAAATCTGAGGCAAAGGGCTCCCGTATCTGGAGTTAAAAATGTTTTCCCACCAGCCCCGGACTTTAAAAAAAAGTTAAGTACGACCACGCCCACCTAAGCGTGTCCCAGTGCACTTTTCAAGTACCTGGCCTCCAGGAGGTAAAAAATATTCTGATGTGCATTGTAAAGTTGTGAATGCCAGGCTCCCTCACCGTCTGTTTGTTTTTTTGTCCCCGCCGCCCCTTTAAGAGACAGGAATCGCTACGGGGTGGCTCGGGGGGGGGCTCCCACCAGCAGATGGAGGTAAGCCTGCATTTTTTCTCCCTTTTTTCCTCCCTCCCCTCATGCAGACAGGAACAATGGAGTGTGGAAGAGTGGGAACACAGGAAGAGGAACAAGCCCCCACAATCTCTGGTCCGAATTTAAGTTGCCTCCAGATTTTAGAGGTCGTGTAAAAGCGCCCTTTGTTGTTGTTGTGGTGGTGGTGGTGGTGGTGGTCGCCATCATCGTCCAGTGGTTTTTGATCACTGGTACCTCTAGTGATGTCTGTGAGATGTTCAAGGAGTGACTTGCCTATCAAGTTTTGTGTTTAAGCAAGAATTTTGAATCAAGCTCTCCTGTGTCTCAGTCTGATTCTTTACCCCACCCCATCCCTGCTATAGTCATTCATATAGCTAACAAATGTGTGAGTTGGTTCCTTCATTTCCCCATCCCTGCTATACTCATTCATAGAGCTAATAAATGTGTGAGTTGGTTTCCATCCAAATGTTTGCCCTATTCCCTGTTCAACGCTCAGCCAAATACAATTCAGGAGGTTTGAAAAGTTCAGAAAACAAGGCCTTCCTCATCGATCACACACCGGGTCCTGAAATAGCAAATGAGCTTATCGCTTCCTCTAAGTAAAGGGCTGCTTCTCACCAGCCAACCAGAGCAGATAGCTGTGAAATAAATATCACATTAAGCTATGCACACACACAAAGGGAAATGGGAAGAGGAGCCATGTTGGCAAGATCAAACAAAAATGGTGCCATTCCAATGTTTTAAGGGATAAAGATTAAGATAATGGAAGTAATTATAAGGCAGCTTAGCTCTGCAAAGGTCCCCCCCCCCCCGGATTGCAAAACCATTCTGGGCATAAGCAACAGACTCTTCATACATCAGTTCCCTTTGCCAGTAAGTTGGATTTATGTCATTTTTTGAGACAATTGTGCAATTTAATAAATTTGCAACAGGGCTTTACATTTCGGCTATTTTATTACACCAGCTGTGTTTATTCAAGTAACGCCAGCAGCCTCTTCAAAAACTCCAGCTGTTTGATGGTATTGCATGCAATCTCGGGATGGGCTTTCTGTCTGGAACTTCTGGGCTACAAATATCATAATTCTGTGAGTTCTATCTAACTTGGATGTACCTGAATGTGGCTCACCTGGAAGGTACGCCTGAACTGGGAGGCAACGAGGCTTAGCTAAGCCAAGCTGCCTTCAAGTTTCTCATTCATGCCCCTGCTGCAGTCCTAGCTGGAACCTTTTTTGTTTTGTTTTGTTTTGTTTTTGTTCTGAGAAAGTAATGTGGATAGAGCTTTGCCTAGCTAAGCTTTGAAGCCTTGCAGTTTAGGCTCTCCTTCCAGGTGGGTCACCTTTAGGTGTTTTTAGGTGCCTGCAAGTTATGCAAAACACACAAAATGGAGTGTTGTATTCATAGACCTGAAAAATCAAAAAATTCTATCCCTAGTGCAGTCTATAAATATTTTGATCAATCCAAAAGTAAATATCACTTTTTTGGGGACAGGGGCTCTTTAAAGGAAGTGATAGTAAACAAATTTTGGTATGCCTTGGGCATTGAGGCTGAATCTGGGCCTCCATTGGATTAAATTTGGCTCTCCAGGGATGCCCCAAACCTCTGAATACCCTTTTCCTTACACTGCTGTTTGGTAGCTGCATGATTTTCTGTTTTTTTCCTTCCAGTTTTAAAATACTTCTCTAAAGTCTTATTGGAAGCACAGAATGTTACTGCAAGATATTGTAGCTGCTAAGAAGCTTTTTCAAATTGAATTTGTCAGGCTGGGGAAATAGTTTCCCACCTTTGGTTTAAAGGATCTAAAGATTTATATTTTCAAGGGTGAACCACTTAAGACTTAAGACAGTGCTCTGTCTTTCTTTTCTCTCTCTCTCTACAGAGTGAAGCTAGACTAGTGAGTGAAAAAGTGGCCCCTAGAATGTTCACAGCAGGTCAGAGGCCACAACATCTGTCATCACGGATTTAGGAACTGGAAAATACACTAAAGAGAGATCCTCAAGTCTCATGGGGTTGGATATCCCAGTGTGCTAGAGTCTTGACTGGTGTCCAAAATTCGGCCCTCCAAAAGTTTTGGACCACAACTCCCACAGTCCTTTGTCGTTGGCAATACCGGCTAAGAATTCTGGGAGTTGTGGTCCAGAATATCTGGAGGGCTGATGTTTGGCCACGACTGAGTTAAGGTATCTATCTAATTCAGGCATGTCCAAACATTGGCCCTCCAGATGTTTTAGACCACAGCTCCCACAGTCCTTTGCCATTGGGAATACAGGCTTGGAATTCTGGGAACTGTGGTCCAAAACATTAGGGGGGCCAAAGTTTGGTCATGCCTGACTAATTCATTCATGAGATAGATTTAAGCTGGATAGCCATCTGTCAGAAATATTGTGATGGGGTTCCTGCATGGCAGGGGGTTGGACTAGATGGTCCTTGAGGTCTCTTCCAACTCTATGATTCTATGATTCTAACCCACACAGACATTGTCTGCCAGGAGAATGAATTTGGAAAGGTACCGTTACCCAAATAAATGAACTGAATATGAAATGAAGATAGGGCAGTAAACTGGTGGTCAGGAGGAAACAGAGAAAGAAGCCAAACCCCTCACTTTGCATCTTCATAATTTTAGGAAAGGTCTGACATTCAGAAATCAGCACATGATGCTTTTCATAACAACAAAAAATGGGATTGGGTGCTCATTAGCACAGGCGAAAATGCACTGAATGGCAAATGCACAGGCAGATTCGAAAGCTACAAAGTAAACAAAGTAAAGTTAGCAAAACCACACTGAGTGACAACAACATGTCCTTGGCCCGGATCCCCTGTCAACTTGAGTGAAAAACATGGGGTGGCAGAGTGTTGAACCTGGGTAGCGATGAAGTGTACTGTACTCCAAAAGCAAGCAAAGGGTGCTGCTTATATACTACCCCATCATGCTTAAAGCACTCTCTGGGCAGCTTACAAGTAATTATGCAGGCTACACCAAGTCTACTGAGGCAAGCAGATGTAACTTTGCCAAGCTTCCTGGTCTTGGGATACACTCTCTGGTAGAGTCTTCACTTCTTGAGACAAGTAGATAATGTAACAAAATATCTCCACCTACAACATTTCAATGACTGTTCCAATACAAAGTCAACAAAGGAGAAGAACGTGCCCTCCCATGCACACAAATGAAAAGAGCCTATAGCTCAAACTCAAGAGATGTACCAGATGTAATGTAGGACCAGCAATTAGGAGATGTCACCATTCTCCTTATGTAGAAGCCTGCGGAGTGGCATAATACCTCTTTCAGCCATCTGATCAGAAGGGTGGGACCCATCGTGTGAACTGGTGGACCCCATCTGTCCACTCACTGTTACGAAGCAAAAGGTGTTTTTCTTGTATGAGTGGAACTGCATTAGCCAGGTTTAGAGAGCCAGAGCCACCTGTAATGCTCTGCCCGTGGTTCTGATGTGACACCCCCTTCTCCCTAGCTCCTATTCTGTTTTTCAGCAAGTACTGTACTGCTGTCTGCTTTCTTTTGCACAAAAGAAAGGGGAGGGCCAGGCAGGGGAAAAATATCTATTCTACTTTCAAACTATTGGGAATTGTATTTGTGATGTTTGGTGGACCAGGGTGGAGCTTCTAGTTACTGACTGGGAGTAAACATTCTGCAGACAAATATGAAGGAAGGAAGGAAGGAAGGAAGGAAGGAAGGAAGGAACAAATGAACGAACAAATGAATGAACAAACAAATGAAGGAAGGAAGGAAGGAAGGAAGGAAGAGAGAAAGAAAGAAAGAAATTTGCTGATTAACAACTAGAAATAAGTACATGCAATGGCATATCAGACAAAACAAAAAAAATAAAATAATAAAAGTGTGGTGACACCTTAAAGACTATTATATTTTTAATTTGCACTTTCATGAACCTTCTTCAATACACTTCATCAGACCTATGTGGTAGAAAACAGGGATTAACTCTGTAAGACGTTCATGTACGACTCTGAAAAGTCAATGGTGTCTGGTTACATTTCACATGTGCCAGAATTCATGACTGCTGTTTGGTATTCAGTTCTGTAAATGTTCCAGCAACAGTCACAGAACCAGGCAAAAGCAGAGAGAGAGAGAGAGAAAGAGAGAGAGAAGCAATTTTTAACATTTTTAGCATGAATATGATTGAAGAAACAACAGCAACAATGCAAATGCAAGATTAGGCTATAGGCAATAATTTTATAGGCCATTAATACAAAACTGAAAATCATTGCAAGCTTTTGGAGGAAATATCCACTTCTTCGAAGCAAATCCCAAAATTCCAAACATGGCAAGATGCGGTTTGCCCGGAGGTTAACCTTAGATGTAAAGTTCTTGGTAAGATGATTTTTGCCAGGCACCTCTGTCTTCGATGAGGCTTGAAGCAGGAATGCTGTTGTCAAGTTGTATCTGAAACAGAGGGTTGGGTTTCAGATCCCAGTCCTTCAGACAAAGGGGCAAAGGTCATGCACAGCCAGCAACAACATGCATTAATGTAGAGAATACTGGCTCTCCGGGTTAATGTAGAAGAATACTTGCCCCGCGCGGTGGGAGGATGCAAAGGAGCATCCAGAGGGGTGGGGGGAGGAGCACCCTATAGGAGGGCGGCTCCGACCCCCACCACCAGCCTTTGTCGTCTGGCGTTCGGCTGGTGAGCTCCAGCCGGCCGCCGCTCGACTGCCCGCCAGTTTCGCGGGCGCCACAAGGCAGCCGCCATTTCGGGCGCTCCCCTGCTTACCTTACAGCTCGAGGAGGTGTCCCAAACCCCCGGCAGCTTCTTCCTTCAGGCCGCGGCGCGGCGCTTGCGGCGGCCGGCTGTGGCAGAGACCGACCAGCGAGGGACGGAGGGAGCGATTGGCGGCTGAGCCAGTGGCCGAGGCTGGCTCCTTGAGGCCCCGCAGCCGCGCCGAGGCCTTCCCCAACAGGCGGGAAAGCCCCGCCCCCAGGAGGGGCCGCGTGTTCGCCGCGGCCGCTCGAGTCTACTCCGTTGGTAGAGCAGCCGCGGCCGCGGCCTGCAGCAATTTAGCCGCGGAACAGCTGAGCGGTGGATTGGGGGGGTAGGCAGCGGCCTCCTCCCCCACGTGAGTTGCCGCCCAGGCGGCCCTCCTCGGGTTGGGGCCAGCCCGTTAGGTCCGCCTCTCCTTCCCTCTGTCCAAGGCAGTGTGGGGGAATCCAGCCAGGGGAGGGGGAACCTTCAAGGGGTGGCAGGGCAGGGTACCCCCCCATCTCTAGTGTCTACCCGCTGCGGTTCCTTACTCACCCAGGGACGCGCGGGGGCCTTCAGGGGCCTTCAGTCTGCTTCCTCCCCTCCCGTGGCTTACCCGGTACTGGGCGGGCCTACCGCGTGGCCTGGGACCAGGGGGCGGGGGGACCATTTAACCTCTCCCCGGCCTAGGGTGGGATCGTCCAGGCCTCCAGGGGCCTTCTCCTCGGGCCTGGGGGGCGCTGTCCCGGGGGGAGACAGACAGATTGCAGGGTCGCCCCCTGTATAGTTGGGGGGCCATTGGAATCCCCCTCCCCCCTCTTATAGTTGCTTGGCAGCGAGGCAGTCCCCAACACTGCTGCCATGGCCCCCAAGAAAGGCCAGGGGAACCGCAAGGACAAGCAGCCAGCGCGGCCCCAGCAGGGACCACCTGACACGTCACCAGCCCACCCAGTGGGGGCCGAAGATTGGCCCATTTGGCGCGAGCTGGAGGCCCGCCTGTTGGCCTTAGAGGCCGCAAAGGGCGTGGGGACCCAACCGGGCCCCACACCACGTGCCAGGGCTCGGCCTTCCCAGGCCCGATCCAAGACACAATTGGGCGGGGTGGCCGCTAACCTTGCCACTTCACTTTGCAGCACTGGAGAGCTCGAGGCAATGCCAGTCACCCAGGTGGGAGCGAGTGGTGCACCACCTGCCAGCAAGCGAGCCCGGGTTATGGCCAGTGGAACACCCGGCTGAGGCAAGCGAGACGGAGGGTGAAGATGACCGTGCAGCTGCACCACAGGCGCCGGAGACTGCATCCTCAAGTGAGTTGGCTTGCGCACCAGAACCAGCGCCCATGTTTACTTGGCCATGGCCGATGGGAGGCGCAGCGCCTGTGCCAAACTTGCAGGCACAGCCCGGTATCGGTGGCGGCGGTACAGCAGCCTACGGCCAGCCCAATACCGCCGTGGGGACCTGCAATACACCTGTTGCCAGGTCTTCAGCCGCCCGCAGTGGTGCCGGGGCTGGCCCAGCCATCCCCAGCAGGGGCACACCCCAGCGCCCTGCCGCACACCGTGGCGGGAATGCCACTGGTCTGGCCCGGCTTCCCACACTTTTGGCCCCCAGCAGGTCACCCCACAGCAGGGGCCCAGGCTTGGCCGTACACGGTCATGCCCACAGGGTTTGCAGGAGTGCCTGGCGGGGTGCTCCCCTATGGGGACTATGTGTCACCATTTGGGCATCACCTAGCACAGGCCACCAAGGAAAACATTTGGCGGGGGGAGTACATGGACATCTTCAGCTTATTGAATAGGGAACTCGATAGCAAGGAGCTGGAGAAAGAGGACCCCCAGGACAAGGACAAGAGGCTGAGGAAGAAACCAGAACGCTCGAGGGGCCACGTGGCTGCCAGCATATCCCATTTACATGTCCCTGTCACTCCAGGCTCACCTATGGCAGGCACAGTCCATGTTAAAGTACCTGGATCTGAACTATAGGGCTTTCGTAGACTTTCCCAGCCACACATGGCTGCAATACGACGAGGAATTTTGTCGTCGTGCCGCCCTGGACCCGTCCATTCGCTGGGACGAGCCCCTGCCACCGATATGGCTCCAATTTATGACCCCGGTGCGGCCCGCCTTGGGTGAAAGGTATGACAGCGGCCATATGGTTAGGAAAGGGTCTGCCAATAATCCCGCCCGCGCATCTGCAGGCCAGCCGGTTCAAGTCCGGCTGGTGTGCTGGGAGTATAACGGACAGGAGTCCTGTGCCCGCAAGCCCTGCCATTTTAAACATGAATGCTCCGTGTGCGGAGCCCAACACCCGGCCCTCCATTGCAGCAGGGCCCGCCCCCAGCAAGGAAAGGCCAAGGATGCAAATGCGGGCCATAAGCCAGGGCCCACTGATGGGTCCTTTCCCAAAGGGCCCCAGCCCAATTAGGCTGGAGGTCCTGGAGTGCTGGGGAGCAAGGTACCCCGATAGGAGGATGGCCCGGTTCCTGATTGACGGGTTCAAGTTTGGCTTTAGGATTCCTTTCGAGGGGGTTAGGGGCCTGGTTTGGGCAAACAATCTTCGCTCCGTACGGGGAGTGGAGGAGGTTGTGCAAGGTAAAATAGACAAGGAGGTTGACGAAGGGAGGGTCATCGGCCCCTTCACCTCCCCCCCGCTGCCCAACCTGTGCAATTTAGGTTAATCCACCATCTTTCCCACCCCAGTGGCACCTCCATCAATGATGGCATCCCGCACGAGCTCTGCACCATAAATTATACCTCCTTTGATTCAGCCATGCGCATGGTGCGAGCCTGCGGGGTGGCCGCCGAGATGGCAAAATGCAACATCAAGTCGGCCTTTCACCTTCTCCCTGTGCACTCAGAAGACTTTGAACTGCTGGGGTTCCAATTCCAGGGCCAAATTTTCATGGACCGCGCCCTTCCGTTTGGGTGCACTGTGTCTTGTGCAATTTTCGAGTCCTTTAGTTCATTCCTGGAATGGCACTTGCGCCATACCACGGGATTGCACAGCACCGCGCACTATTTAGATGACTACCTTTTGTGGACCTGCAGGCTCTGGGCACTGTGAATACCTGCTCAACAGTTTTCAGTCCTTGGCCAGCAAACTAGGTCTCCCATTGGCTGAGGAGAAGACGGAGGGCCCTCTCACTGTACTTACTTTTTTGGGCATTGAAATCGACACTAAGGCCCAGGCCTGCCGCCTGCCAGGCGCTAAGCTGCAGGCCCTCAGGGAAAGGGTTAGCGTGGCTCTTGCCCGCAGGAAGATGTCCCTTAGAGAGCTTCAGGAATTGGTAGGCCACCTTAACTTCACTTGTAAGGTGGTTGCCCCAGGATGACCCTTCCTTCGCCGTCTATGTACGGCGATGGCGGGCCTGCGTCGACCTACCCATAGGACTCAAGTTACTGCTGAGATGCGGCAGGACCTAGCAGTGTGGCAATGTTTCCTGGATGACTTTAACAGGGTATCTTTCTGGAGGGACGAGCTCCGGCTGGTACACACGGACGCGGCGGGGGGCTTGGGTTTTGGAATTTTTTGGAAGGGGTTGTGGTGTAAAGGTACCTGGCCACCTGCCTGGCACACGGAAGGCATTACCCGCGACCTGACGTTTCTCGAATTGTTCCCTAACTGGGTGGCCCTATACATCTGGTCCGAGGCATGGGCAAACTCTGTAGTGTGTTTCTGGTGCGACAACCTAGCGGTGGTCCATGTAGTAAATAATCTTACATCCTGTTCACCCAGGGTGATGTGCCTGGTGAGGGCCTTTACATTACGGGCCTTGCAATATAATATTGTGGCGCATGCCCGGCATGTCCCGGGCGTGAATAACAAAATTGCTGATGCTTTGTCCCACCGACAGGCCGAGCATTTCCGGGCCTTGGCCCCAGGAGTGGCGGCCCTGCCTGTGGAGATCCCGGAGCAGGTATGGACGGTTGGCGAGCTGAAGCTGACTGGGCCCTTGGCCTCTCGGTAGCCCCCAGGACACGCAGGGGCTATGCATCGGCGATGGCAGAGTTCACCTCCTTTCGGATGGCCCAGGGGCTTATCCAGCAGTGGCCGCTGCCAATTGAGCACTTGCAGAGATATCTAGTACATTTGCACCAGAACGGACTAGCCACGAGCTCCTTGCAAGGGCGGCTAGCTGCCCTTGCCTTTTATTCCAAACTTAAGGGCCAAGTCGATAACACCGGGGACTTCTGGGTGCAGGGCATGGTTGCCGGGTAGAGCAGGGAGAGAGGTAGGGTACCAGACCCCCGATTCCCCATTACACCACAGTTGCTGGCCGACATGAGTCGCCACTGGCCTGAAGTCTGTAAGGACGCATTCGAGGCTACGCTATTCCGGGCAGCATCCTTATTGGCCTTTTTTGGGGCGCTGCGTTGCAGTGAATTAGTGGCGGCTGGCCGGCAGGACTCTTCCTTCCAAGCCCTTAAGCTCTCCGATGTCCAACTGGGTCACAACTGTGCGGGTGCGACGGTCCAAGACTGACCAGAAGGGCAGGGGGGCGGTTCTTACTTTGGGCCCCTGCTCAGTGGAGGCCATTTGCCCCCTCCGGGCCCTGCGCGCTTATGTGCGGCTGCGGGGCTCGGAGGACGGCTACCTTTTTCTACATCAGGACGGTGCCCCGCTCACTAAATTTCAGTTTGGCAGTATCTCCAGGAGGGCACTGCACCTGATAGGCGTCGGGGGACTCACATTCGGGACCCATTCCTTTCGAATTGGGGCGGCCTCCACCGCTGCAGCCCTGGGGTATGATCCGGGGGCCATCCGCAGGCTGGGCAGATGGCGATCACACTGCTACAAGCATTATGTCCAGCCGTTGCTGGCAATGTAATCTGTTGTTTTGTCTCCCCAGGACCCAGTCACCGCACAGCCTGCCGCAGAGTTGTTTTCCTTGGGCACAGCTATGTGTATTGGGCGTTGAGGTTCGCCCGCAGGTCTGGCTGGGGGCCCAATTTGGGGTTGGGAGAAGGCGCTGTCATTGAATGGCGGGGGAAGAGGGGGATGAGATGGCATGAATTCCTGGGTGCAGCTATGGCCGCTGCCCTGGGAAGACCCCCAGGCATCTTACTTGTCCATTTGGGGGGCAATGATCTAACTATGCAATCGGGGAAATCGCTGGTCATACAGATTTTGGGGGACTTCGCGACCTTCAAAGCCTCCTTCCCGGCCTGTAAATTAATCTGGTCAACCATGATCCCCTGCCAGACCTGGAGGGCCGACTGCGAACCGCAGAAGTTGAACCACTCCTGGAGGGGGGTAAACCAAGAGGTCTGCTGGGCGGTGTGTCGGGACTTTGGGACGGTGGTGGGCCACCCAGAGTTTAATGTCCACAGAGCAGAGCTCTACAGGCCGGATGGAGTCCACCTGTCGGACGTCGGCATGGAGCTGTTTCTACAGGACGTGCGGAGGGGCTTGGCGGCGGAGCTGGTGCTTCTGGATGGGTAACCGGGGCCATAGCAATGCTAGGCCCTCGGCAGTGGCACAGAAGCAGAGGGCAACGGTGAGTATGGAACAACATCTGCCCCCGAGTACCCATAACCACGGCACTGTGGATCAGGAGGTCTCAGTGCCGGGGCGGATATGAGGGGGCGCCTCCCTGCACTGGGCATTTCCCAGAATTGGCCATCTTATGCAGGGAGGGGTAGAGACAGCGACTGGCCCGGGGGGTGCTGTACAGTGACGGCACCGCCTGGGGGTTGTGGCTCGCCCTACGTTGCCCAGTTGGAGGGGTCTCGGGTGACCCCGGGGGTTCCAACCAACTGAGCTGCTGCCTGGCCCCTCGTTGTTGTTTACTGTTGTTGTTAATAAAGTGTGGCCCAGTTTACCCCACCTCCCTGACTCGTCTCGTCATTTCGAGTGGGAGGGCAATGACAGACTATACCTTTGAGTCTTGTTGTGAAGGGAAATGAAAGTGGAAAACAGCATAATTTTTACATATGATAATGTCTAAGTGTCAGAGTATGTGCTATTTAGTCAGCCAGCAGAAGCAATGCTTAATGAAAAAATTGTTAGAGCCAGAGACAGAGTTTTCTTAAAATCAAACAACTACATTACAAATGTACAAAATATATCACAGCATCACAGAACTTCTACAAAGTTCAACAAAGCATAGAGGGGAAAATCACATTAGTACGTTGATACAAAATTCAACAGCATAACAGCATAATAGCATACAGTACATAGACAAAATATAAGAGAAACAAAGTGGGTGCCTTTACTCACGGAAGGCCCAATGAACAGTGATTTACAGAGCATTTTTATACATGTCTGTCCAATCATACATGACATGACATCATAGCTATTGCAACCTCTTGCATCAGCCAAAATTCACTATGTTAATTCTTTACACCTGTACTCCATTTGAAAAACTATACACTGAGTCACTGTGACTTTGCACTTTTACAGACTCCATCTTTAAATCATTTAAATACATATCAAATGCATATAGAACATCCTGTCTAATACATATATTTCACTAACTAATACCTGACTGATATTCAATCTATTTAAATGTGTCCATCATATGTATAAACTTTATCTCAGCTGTTTCTAACTGTATTTCCATTTTGTTGTGCTTATTTTTCAGTATAGCAACTTTCATATCTTGAGAAGAGTGTCCTAGTAGACTGAAGTGATTTGAGACTAGAGTCTGGGTATTGTGATTTCTGTTGTATGCTCATTAACTATTTCTCACAGAGAATGTTTTGTTTGTCCTACGTAGAATGCAAGAAAGCACTCTTGGCCAAGAATGGCATAGGTCATATTCAACAAGGAACAAGTGAAGGTGTGTGTGACATTGTTAGGCCATGTAATTGTGTTGCCAGAACAGATATGGGGACACAGTTGGCAATGCACTGGGAGGGGAGTTCAAAATTCCATTACAGAACCTCTGGAAAATTGTTTCCATGCATGTGGGTCTCCCCCTTTCACACACACACACACACACACACACACACACACACACACACACACACACACACACACACACACACACACACAAGTGAGAGCAGTTTGGTAACAACAAACACAACATGATTAGAAAACAAAGCCGAAGGGAGAAGGCCCAACATTTACTTCCCAATCTACCTCCAGATTTCTAAAAGCTTAGAGGGAGAAAATGATCTGGCCATTGACCTAACATAGTTCAGTTGTTATATGCCTCATTATATTTCGACAAGGATAGAGATAGTATCTGCATAACCCCAATTCCTTTTTCCATACTTAATTTCTTTTTATAGAATGAGCTGTATTAGTGAAAAGCAGCAAGAACCCATTAAAATGATTTTTTTCAAAAGGAATTTTTGCCATTGACTTCTGTTGGGTAAAGATTGTTCTGCAGAGCGTTTGAAATGAGTCACATAATTATGAGTTCCATAATTTTACATCTACATGACTGAGAGTTACAGGCCTGAAGGCAGATAGAGATGATAAATGGGTGTTTGCTAGTTCAAAATCGGAGTGGTATTTTAGAGTCTTGAATAGAACTCATAAGGCATGATGGTGATTTTTTAAAAAGGATTTATAACACTACACTTCATGAGTGTACATAATTACCTGTATTTTCTTGCTTTAATTTTACAATTGAGCACTTGCAGAGATATCTAGTACATTTGCACCAGAACGGACTAGCCACGAGCTCCTTGCAAGGGCGGCTAGCTGCCCTTGCCTTTTATTCCAAACTTAAGGGCCAAGTCGATAACACCGGGGACTTCTGGGTGCAGGGCATGGTTGCCGGGTAGAGCAGGGAGAGAGGTAGGGTACCAGACCCCCGATTCCCCATTACACCACAGTTGCTGGCCGACATGAGTCGCCGCTGGCCTGAAGTCTGTAAGGATGCATTCGAGGCTACGCTATTCCGGGCAGCATCCTTATTGGCCTTTTTTGGGGCGCTGTGTTGCAGTGAATTAGTGGCGGCTGGCCGGCAGGACTCTTCCTTCCAAGCCCTTAAGCTCTCCGATGTCCAACTGGGTCACAGGGTGCTGACTGTGTGGGTGCGACGGTCCAAGACCGACCAGAAGGGCAGGGGGGCGGTTCTTACTTTGGGCCCCTGCTCAGTGGAGGCCATTTGCCCCCTCCGGGCCCTGCGCGCGTATGTGCGGCTGCGGGGCTCGGAGGACGGCTACCTTTTTCTACATCAGGACGGTGCCCCGCTCACTAAATTTCAGTTTGGCAGTATCTCTGGGAGGGCACTGCACCTGATAGGTGTCGGGGGGCTCACATTCGGGACCCATTCCTTTCGAATTGGGGCGGCCTCCACCGCTGCGGCCCTGGGGTATGATCCGGGGGCCATCCGCAGGCTGGGCAGATGGCGATCACACTGCTACAAGCGTTATGTCCGGCCGTTGCTGGCAATGTAATCTGTTGTTTTGTCTCCCCAGGACCCAGTCACCGCACAGCCTGCCGCAGAGTTGTTTTCCTTGGGCACAGCTATGTGTATTGGGCGGAGAGGTTCGCCCGCAGGTCTGGCTGGGAGCCCAATTTGGGGTTGGGAGAAGGCGCTGTCATTGAATGGCGGGGGAAGAGGGGGATGAGATGGCATGAATTCCTGGGTGCAACTATGGCCGCTGCCCTGGGAAGACCCCCAGGCATCTTACTTGTCCATTTGGGGGGCAATGATCTAACTATGCAATCGGGGAAATCGCTGGTCATACAGATTTTGGGTGACTTTGTGACCTTCAAAGCCTCCTTCCCGGCCTGTAAATTAATCTGGTCAACCATGATCCCCCGCCAGACCTGGAGGGCCGACTGCGAACCGCTGAAGTTGAACCGCTCCCGGAGGGGGGTAAACCAAGAGGTCTGCCGGGCGGTGTGTTGGGACTTTGGGATGGTGGTGGGCCACCCAGAGTTTAATGTCCACAGAGCAGAGCTCTACAGGCCGGATGGAGTCCACCTGTCGGACGTCGGCATGGAGCTGTTTCTACAGGACGTGCGGAGGGGCTTGGCGGCGGAGCTGGTGCTTCTGGATGGGTAACCGGGGCCATAGCAATGCTAGGCCCTCGGCAGTGGCACAGAAGCAGAGGGCAACGGTGAGTATGGAACAACATCTGCCCCCGAGTACCCATAACCACGGCACTGTGGATCAGGAGGTCTCAGTGCCGGGGCGGATATGAGGGGGCGCCTCCCTGCACTGGGCATTTCCCAGAATTGGCCATCTTATGCAGGGAGGGGTAGAGACAGCGACTGGCCCGGGGGGTGCTGTACAGTGACGGCACCGCCTGGGGGTTGTGGCTCGCCCTACGTTGCCCAGTTGGAGGGGTCTCGGGTGACCCCGGGGTTCCAACCAACTGAGCTGCTGCCTGGCCCCTCGTTGTTGTTTACTGTTGTTGTTAATAAAGTGTGGCCCAGTTTACCCCACCTCCCTGACTCGTCTCGTCATTTCGAGTGGGAGGGCAATGACAGACTATACCTTTGAGTCTTGTTGTGAAGGGAAATGAAAGTGGAAAACAGCATAATTTTTACATATGATAATGTCTAAGTGTCAGAGTATGTGCTATTTAGTCAGCCAGCAGAAGCAATGCTTAATGAAAAAATTGTTAGAGCCAGAGACAGAGTTTTCTTAAAATCAAACAACTACATTACAAATGTACAAAATATATCACAGCATCACAGAACTTCTACAAAGTTCAACAAAGCATAGAGGGGAAAATCACATTAGTACGTTGATACAAAATTCAACAGCATAACAGCATAATAGCATACAGTACATAGACAAAATATAAGAGAAACAAAGTGGGTGCCTTTACTCACGGAAGGCCCAATGAACAGTGATTTACAGAGCATTTTTATACATGTCTGTCCAATCATACATGACATGACATCATAGCTATTGCAACCTCTTGCATCAGCCAAAATTCACTATGTTAATTCTTTACACCTGTACTCCATTTGAAAAACTATACACTGAGTCACTGTGACTTTGCACTTTTTACAGACTCCATCTTTAAATCATTTAAATACATATCAAATGCATATAGAACATCCTGTCTAATACATATATTTCACTAACTAATACCTGACTGATATTCAATCTATTTAAATGTGTCCATCATATGTATAAACTTTATCTCAGCTGTTTCTAACTGTATTTCCATTTTGTTGTGCTTATTTTTCAGTATAGCAACTTTCATATCTTGAGAAGAGTGTCCTAGTAGACTGAAGTGATTTGAGACTAGAGTCTGGGTATTGTGATTTCTGTTGTATGCTCATTAACTATTTCTCACAGAGAATGTTTTGTTTGTCCTACGTAGAATGCAAGAAAGCACTCTTGGCCAAGAATGGCATAGGTCATATTCAACAAGGAACAAGTGAAGGTGTGTGTGACATTGTTAGGCCATGTAATTGTGTTGCCAGAACAGATATGGGGACACAGTTGGCAATGCACTGGGAAGGGAGTTCAAAATTCCATTACAGAACCTCTAGAAAATTGTTTCCATGCATGTGGGTCTCCCCCTTTCACACACACACACACACACACACACACACACACACACACACACACACACACACACACACACACACACACACACACACACACACACACACACACACACACACACACACAAAAGTGAGAGCAGTTGGGTAACAACAAACACAACATGATTAGAAAACAAAGCCGAAGGGAGAAGGCCCAACATTTACTTCCCAATCTACCTCCAGATTTCTAAAAGCTTAGAGGGAGAAAATGATCTGGCCATTGACCTAACATAGTTCAGTTGTTATATGCCTCATTATATTTCAACAAGGATAGAGATAGTATCTGCATAACCCCAATTCCTTTTTCCATACTTAATTTCTTTTTATAGAATGAGCTGTATTAGTGAAAAGCAGCAAGAACCCATTAAAATGATTTTTTTCAAAAGGAATTTTTGCCATTGACTTCTGTTGGGTAAAGATTGTTCTGCAGAGCGTTTGAAATGAGTCACATAATTATGAGTTCCATAATTTTACATCTACATGACTGAGAGTTACAGGCCTGAAGGCAGATAGAGATGATAAATGGGTGTTTGCTAGTTCAAAATCGGAGTGGTATTTTAGAGTCTTGAATAGAACTCATAAGGCATGATGGTGATTTTTTAAAAAGGATTTATAACACTACACTTCATGAGTGTACATAATTACCTGTATTTTCTTGCTTTAATGTTACAAATTTCAGTAAATAGCCTGTTTAGTTTAAATATTATCTCTATGTGCTCTTTCATATCATTTCTGCTGACGATCTGCTTGATTAAACTCAAATAAAAGTTGTTTGCATTCAATTTTGCATATTCTAGTCATTATTTCAGAAGAGGTTAGTAAGTTTTTGGATTCTTTTTTAATACTTTTATTTGCCACATGCTGAAAAAAATAAAAATGAAAACAGACCTCATCTCATACAACCAAGACAAATCCGCTAATTGAGGAGGCAGTAGATAGCATGGCATACTTAAGGCAGAAGACAAGTTTTAATTAAACTTGAGCTAAAAGAAATGAGCTGCATAGCAAACTTGACAATGCCTTATGATTGCCAAATGTTATGATGCCATTCAGAAATACCTGGGTATGATCCCCTGGGAGATTCTTCTCTATAAAAGAGAACCAAGATGCCGTTCTTTGGAGCAAAGGTAGGCAATGTAGGGTCATCCTAATGTTGTTAGTGTGTACTAAACATAATTTGTCAAGGTTGGCTCTGCTAGTTTAGCCTAGTAAGCATAGCTGATGTCCAGCATCATCTCCAGGGCCTCTGGTTGTTAATCTCTTATGTAATGGGTTCACACAAAAGAATTTCCTGATAGAGAATGGAGACAGAAAACATTCCTATTTTTATAAGAATGGGGTTATCTGTGTGGCCATCCAAGTTCTAGGGATGAGTGTGTGTCCCTTGGCCCTCTGGAGGCTGCTCACATCTCTGTGATGGATGGCAAGCTGTATATTTCACACAAAGTTGGGGTCAGGAAGGCCATTCATGTGTGTATAGGAAATCCCTCTCTCAACAGGAGTGGAGGACTTGGGCACAATCTGTCTCCTGTTTATCATGATGACTTTTCATCTTAACCCCCCCCAAATTCAAGAGCATTTCACACCGCCACCAGGAAGGCTGCTACTAATAACCCATGCTTAATGGATGTAGGAAGGGCTGCAGAAGTGTGACTTTCACACACCCAGGCCATTGCCCATCTAATAAACCTGTTCAGATCAGGGTGAAATTAAACCAACATGGGGTATAAACTGGAGATCTCCTACCAACCTTCCTTAGTCTGAAGAAGCTATTTAGCTGTGTAGTGAAATGCTTCAATCTAAGAAGAAAAGAAGTCCAGTTGCCATGACTCAACCTCCAGTTAGCCTTGAGAAAGCACTTCATTTCAGTAGGAGTCCCACCCAAGATTTGCACTCGGAAGATGTTGAGGCAAGATGGAGTATCATCGTTTTAATGGCTTCAGAAGGTAAAACCTGATGCAGTGGGTTCCAGTTGCAAGAAAAGAGGCCAAGCTAAACAATGAAATCAATTTCCTGACATTAAAAGCTGTACGATGATGGAATGGATGGCCTGAAAGGGTGGTAAATTCTCCTCCACTGCAGGTTTTTCAGTGGAGGCTGGGCAGTTGTATCAGATACCATAACTGCTGGTTTTCTGTTTCATTTCAGGTTGGCCATGACAGATCCAGAATCCTTTGACTCTAATAGCTATCAAGTGATTGCAACTGAAAAGGGGATATCTTTCTTTCTATAAAATCACTGGTTGGTGAGTGAGGTTTGCTTTGTGAGATTACGATACTTTTTGCAAAAGAGAGGTAACTCACTGGGAGGGTTTTTCAAGGTAGACTTTGTGCATGTAAGACAAAAATGGAAACCAACAAGAAGTATTAGTTGATTCCTTGTCTCTTTCTGAAATTCCATTGCTTAGCAGGGATGTTTGCAAGTCATCTCGTCTGAATCTAAAGTCCAAATCTTCAGGCTGGAGGCCCAGGTTGATGTTCTGACCCCACTGTGATGGGCTTCATGCATAGCCAATGGTCCTGAAAAGGTACATGCGCATGTGCAGTAATGGATATTGGGGCAAAAAAAATCAGAATTTTATCTATCAACTCATGGGCTTTGACCTATCCGTGACGGATCAGGAAAGAGATTTTTGTGTGCTGGTGGACAGCTCAATGAAGGTGTGTACACAGTGTGTGGCAGCTTTGAAGAAGGCCAATTCCATGCTAGGGATTATCAAAAAGGGGATTGAAAATAAAACAGCCAACATTATAATGCCATTGTACAAAACAATAGTAAGGCCACACCTGGAGTTTTGTGTACAATTCTGGTCACCGCATCTCAAAAAAGACATAGTGGAAATGGAAAAGATGCAGAAGAGAGCAAATATGAGAATAGGCTAAAACATTTGGGACTCTTTAGTCTGGAAAAAAAAGGCATTTGAGGGGAGATATGATTGAGACGTACAAACTAATGCAGGGCATGAGTAAAGTGGATAGGGGGATGCTGTTCTCCCTCTCACAAAAATACCAGAACTAGGGGACATCCACTCAAATTGAGGACTTGGGAGAGTGAGAACAGACAAAAGATTTTTTTTTTTACCCAAAGTGTTGTTAGTCTGTGGAAGTCCTGGCCACAGGATGTGGTGATGGCATCTGGCCTGGATGCCTTCAAAAGGGGATCGGACAGATTCCTGGAGGAAAAGTCCATTCCAGGTTACAAACCATGATAGAGATGTGTCATATCCAGGCTTAAAACCAGGGTACTTCAATGGCCAGACACAGGGGAGTGTGGTATCACGAGACAGATATTTAGTCTTGTGCACTCCCAGACGCATCTGGTGGGGCCACTGTGAGTTACAGGAAGCTGGACTAGATGGGCCTTTAGCCTGATCCAGCATGGCTCTTCTTATGTTCTTATGTTATAATGTCTCTTCCCAGAGTCAGCCCTTGCCTGGGATGATGGCTGTTGCAGCAGTGGTGGCAGGAACAGGTAGAGAGGCCCATAGCAATTTGACAGAAAAATGGGTCTTAGTTGTTAGTTGAGTTTGAGTCTCCAAAAAAGCCCCTGAGGTCTTGTCCGTGCCAGGTCACTAGTGTGACAACTCATGCTCCATGTTGCTTGCAGACGTAACTTGCAGCTAGAGTAGATTTAATCAGGAGAGACAAAATGGAGGAGAGATGGAGAAGCATATAGGGTGGGAAGCAGTAGGGTGAAATGATACATCAGCATTGCAGCTGGTAAACATGGCTTGTCTTCCATTGCCTCCAGTGTAGGATGCTTTTTTAAAAAAATGACTTTAAAGAAGTGGAATAAGAATTAAGAAGAGATACATTGGTTAAAGACTGTATGATAAGATGGGCAGAAAACTTAGGCTATACTATTCATTTAAATAAATGGGACTCTCTGTGGAACACAGTTAAAATCTTCAAATCTATTTCGTTCAAGGAAAATTGTTATAAGATGTTTTATAGATGGCATTTTGCGCCTCATCGTTTATCCAAGATGTATAATTGTTCACCTAAATGTTGGAAATGTAATTATGACTGTGGAACCTTTTATCATATGTGGTGGACTTGTAAAGAAGCTAAGGCGTATTGGAACATGGTAAAACTTTTCTTAGAAAGATCTTTGAAAATTAAAATAGAGTTTAGACCAGAACTATTCTTGTTAAATATAGTAGATATAAATATTTCCTATGATCAGAGATATGTACTTCATCATGTAATTGTTGCTGCAAGAATACTGTACGCGAAACTTTGGAAACAACCAATCACGCCAACAGAGAAGGATCTTCATGGAAAGATAAGAGAATGTATCGAAATTGATAAACTCTCTGGTTATCTAAAGGGAGACTACGATGAGATCTTTCGGGAAAGATGGCAAGAAGTAACAAATTTATTAGTATTGTGATAACATCTGGCAATTTTAGCAATATGTTAAATTACTATTTCTATTTTGCTTGATATACTCAATGTAAATCTTAAAAACTGTATCCCCCCTTTCCTTTTTTTCCCTCCCACCCATACTCCTTCCCTTTGTTCCCCCCTTAAAAATCCAATAAAAATTTATAAAAAAAAATTAAAAAAAAAAAAGAAGAGAAACCTGCTCCTCTTCTCCTTCTGTTTAGCTGGTAGAAGCCGAGGGCTAACGTTGTTGGAGAAGGATGTTTGTGTGCCTTTGCATTGCTGCACCGCACCCAGATGGAAGGCTCTGCCTATCAATCGAATTATGAATCAACTTCAAGTCACACAAAGTTTTAGTGGGAAATTTATTGGATGTGTTTTACCCAGGATTTTATCTGCAGCATCTGTCTGTTCTTTTTATTTGATTCTGATTCGGATTGGCTGCTTTATGATTGGGTTTAATTGCTGCGAGCCGCTCTGAAAAAACGGTGCAAGCATCAGAAAACTGAAAGCCAATTTGCTGGATATGTAAACAGAGAGAATAAAACATAACGTTGATAGTCGTGATCCCGTTTCTGGGATATTTGTGCATTTTAGAACTTCCACAGTTGTATGTTTGAGACACGTTTTACGTGATGTATTTCATTCCCTTCTGCATAGTCACAAAATATTTTGAATAAGGAAATCCTAGGAGAGTACATTTCTCCTTTTTTCTCTGTTGCAAGTTATTAGTACCATGTGAGTTAAATGGTACATCTTGAGCACTTGAAAAAGAAAGAAAGAAAAGCGACCACAAGGATCTGAACAAAGACATCAAGACCTCTCTAGAGAGCAATCATAATTTTATTGTCATTTTATGCAACTGAAGTATAATGGGATTTATTATCAGTTTTAGTGAACCCATTTTGTCTCACTGTCAGCTAAAAATAAAAGTCTATAAAGGAATGGAGAAGTATATTAATAGAGTTGGGATTTAGAAATGATACTTGAAGACAAGGCAGAAAATTAAAACTCCACCATCTTATTGGAGTAGCTCCTGAATAAAGAGATGGTATTATTAACTCTTACACATTTATGTGGATGAAATAGTATCGCATCTAGGAAGTTTATTATCAGAAGGTTTATTATCAACAGGGTATGAGGAGTAGCTAATGTTCTTGGTTCTTCTTGGTTCAGAATGTTCTGAGCTGACAATTCACTTTGTCTAGAAATTCCTCACGTACAGAGGACAGCACGAAAAAGAAAACTATATTTCATGTTAGTGACTGTAGATGCCGCACAAGCTTGTCTTTGCACACAACCTGCAACTGTTTCTTAGCGACCTATGACAAGCCAGTTATGATTGCCCAATTGTGTAAATCCGACTCTTCTGACATTTCTAGTGAGAAAAAAAAGCCAGTACTGTATTTGACTTAGGGCTCTATCACACGTCCTTTAAAATGCTGATTAAATTTCAAGATAAAGCGTTTCCAAAAATCTTGTCCCCACGCCACTGGGCTTTTAAAAAAAAAAAAACACAGTTATGCCCCCTTTAGCGAGTTTTCCAAGACCTACTGGAGAAGTTGGGAATTTTTTGCTCCGGTAAAAAATGTGAGCCAGAAGTCCATGGGAGCTCACATATGATCCAGTTTTCTGCTTCTTTCCTCCTAGCCCCAACCAGTTCATCCTGGGGTTCATCAGCACTTTTTATTTTATTTTTTAAATTTTCCCCTTCTCCCAGTGCTAATCAGCTGGCCTTCAGGCTGTCAGCAGTTTATTTTATTTTATTCTTCCCCCAGGTGAGATAGCAGCATTAGTTGGCCATATCAATATATTATACTTGAAATGCCATGTGGAGATGCTTAGATCCTATAAACCAGTGTTGGCGAACCTATGGCATGGGTGCCAAAAGTGGTACCCGGAGCCCTTTCTATGGGCACCCGACATCGCCCCTTCACAGGCACCCGTATTCAGGTTAAATGGCTGTATGGCATTTTGCGAAAAATTAGTGGGTTTTGAATCGCTGTTTGGGCACGTGGTCCCTAAAAGGTTCACCATCACTGATATAAACCAATCCACAGTAGGGGGAAAATCTTTATATAATGTGAAAGATAGAGCTTTGATGTTTTCCCTCAGTTTGATTCTTGGTTGTTCGTAGTCAATCACAAGAATTTGTGTTGTGACAGAGTGCCTAGGAGTGCATGTTTTCATGGAAACATCTACTGTTCAAGGTTTTCTCAGCAAAAGGTCTCTCTTGAAATCCTCCCCTTCCCCCTGCCCTGCTGTCTCTGATGCTGCTGCTTCTCTGTATTGGAAGAGTGATTCCTATTTACCTTGAAGGCAAATTCTCATGTTCAAAGTTCACCAGCTGCCATTCTAACCCGGTCATTTCTTTAGAGGCAGTTGTTAGATCCAGGGAGCCATCTTCTTGGCTTTCCCGAAGTGAACCAGATGCTTTATGACAGGTTTCACTAACCTTTTAGCACAAGAGGAGAATATATTGTTCCTGTCTTTTTATGTAAAGTATAAATGTTTTACAAGAGCTCATTTTACAGGATGAAGCTTTCCCATGCTGGTACAGCATTTTATACTTTATCATCCATTTCCCAGAACATATGGACCTTTATGGATTCACTCGTAGATTGTTCTCCTTATAGAAAACGGATATATATTTTTATTGTAACCCATGTGACAAAGACAGAGGTCTTGGTTAACTGAGAATATAAATCTATACTCATTTTTGGATTGAAATATCCATTATCAACTAAATTTATTTATTTATTTATTTATTTATTTATTTATTTATTTATTTATTTATTTATTATCCTGATCAATCACTTCTGGATGGGTTATAATAATCCTGTCTTTGTTTTGATTCCTTTTTCACTTGTCCCAGACTGCTCAGTTGGCTGAAGCTGCAGGATATCAGATTTAAGCTGAATATTAGGGGGAAAAAACTTCTTAACTGTTAGAGCAGTATAGCAACAGAACTCGTTACCTACAGCTGTGGTGGGTGCTGCCACACCAGAAGCATTCAAGAGAAATGGACCGGAGGCATTCAAGAGAAATGGATTCCTGCCTTCCAATTCTATTATTCTATGATTCTAAAAGCACAAGAGGCAACATCCCCCACACACACACTTAAATGACTATACACTGTTGTCATTACAGTTGTGACCGACTCTTTGCAACCCCATGTCCATGGAGTTTTCTTGGCATAAATACTGGAGTGGTTTGCCAGTTCCTATGCCAGATTCCTACAGCACCTGGCATTCCCTGGTGGTCACCCATCCAAGTATTAGCCAGGCCCGACCCTGCTTAGCTTCTGAGATCAAATGTGCTCAGGGCATCTAGGCAGCAACCCAAAATGGTGGCAGGAAGATTGCCAAGTTCAAATAAACATTGCACATTTATATAATAAATGCAATTCAAATTACATTAAATTAAATAGGCAGAAGGTTCTCAAACGTTCTCCAAGTCTTTCTGAAGAGCAGTGTTTCGATCTGCCTTCTAAACATTAGGAGGCATCCAGTGGTGAGTTCCATAAAGGGGTGGCCACCACTAAAAAGGCATGGTTTCTAGCTGAGGATGACTGGGTCTCCCTTAGGTACAAGTGGGACAGGTGGTAGACCTGAGAGATAAATGTTCCACTGGGTAGCAGCATATCCAAAATGTTCAGGGATTTGAATGTCAATATCCACACCTAGAGTTTCTTCAATATTTGAAGGATACAGTATTTCCTTAAATGCCGTTAGAATCAATGCACTCACGACTCTTGCTGTCTTGCTTTTGGCTTCCTTAAAGATGAGCCTTCTCTCAAGTTGACCCTGTGAAGCAAAAGAGGCCCAGAATTCTATCACTTATTTCCAATGGGATAAGTAAAAAACTGTAAATTGCTGTGGAAAACTGCTGTCCGTTAACAAGTTGAGGCTTGTATTTGCAGTTATGCTTTCATCACATGGCTAGGTAATGTGAAACTCAATTGCCAGCATCTCAACCAACTCATGGCACCTAGTCACACACACCCCATTTCAGATTTGTTTGGAAGGAAGGTGGGAGTGGCAGCAACCCTTGTACAATGTTTTAAACATTTTGGAGGGAATGTGTACCTCAGCGATCAGAGTCTTGAGATGGAACTTCAGGGAACTGGGTTCAAATCCTCACCCCAAGACATAAAACACACCAAGTGACAATTTTGTCTCTTTTATATGTATTCTTTCTCTAAGATGGATACTTCACGTCATTCCTTGTTCCGCAACTAGTTTTGTACCGTGACAGCGTTGGTCGCGATCACGTGATTTTGTCCCTGTTTAGTCCCGGTTTCCATTTTCTCACGGTTGTGATAACTTGTCTCATAACATCTGTTACTTCATGGACTTGTTCCATGACAAATTCTGAATTTATCTTGCTTTTTAACCCTTTTAAAAAAATATCGTAAACAAAACTTTTTCGATATTTCAATTTACTGGTCTTCCGGGATTTACACGTCAATGCTACAGAATTCTCAGTACTTTCTTTAATAAACATTTGCGCTGCATGGTGTTTCCCATAGGGAAACTAATGTTGAATGCCACTTTAGCCGCTGACCACTAGGTGGACACTGGTTGTTGTGTGACAGTTGTTACCTCACGGTCCCTTGTCTCAGAACAGGAACTGGGAACAAAGCATGACAAGAGAATATCCCAACCCAGCACCAGGTACAGTATTGTCACACTCTGATCCCGCTCCAGGTGTGTGTTTGAGACAAATTTAAGTTGTTGCGTGATTGACATGAAGTAAGATTTTTTTGTACCAGTCCAAAATGCAACAATTACAGAGAAAAAACGGGCATGAAGTAACTGCCTAAGTTACCTCACAGGATTTTTGTGAGGAAAGAGTGAGAAGGCTGAGAGCTGCTAGGCAATCAACAAATAAGCCAAAAACGTATTTCACGACCAACTGGTGCTTTCTACTGGATTTCCCTTGTCTTATACAGACACATTAGCTACATTAACTCTCTGGACACTCAGTTCCTTTAGCCCAAAGGACCACATTTTAATCTTCTTCTGTAACAGGGTTCTAAAAACATGCAGAAAGTTGTTCATCTTGTCCTTAAGCCAACCCACTCTCCAGAAGGCCAGGGAGGTATCCTCTACCTCTTCTGTGATATTTTCAATTAATGTGATTTGTTTTTATTTCATTGTTCTTATTATTTGAGTTATTGTTATTTCTGTTCTATTTTTATCTGTTTATGAAGAATAGTGCTTTGCATTAATGAGCCAATATAGAAATCTAGTAAGTAAGTAAGTAAGTAAGTAAGTAAGTAAGTAAGTAAGTAAGTAAGTAAGTAAGTAAGTAAACAAATAAATGCATTTTTCACAACACACTCTACACAATAAAGTGTCCAGTTCTGTGCGCCTCAATTTAAAAAGGATGTTGACAACCTCAAGCGGGTGCAGAGGAGGGCTACCAGGATGGTTGAGGGTCTGGAGGAAATGTCTTATGAGGACCGGCTTAGGGAACTGGGAATGTTTAGCCTCTCTAAAAGAAGACTGAGAGGGGATATGATAGCTATGTTTAAATATTTGAAAGGATATCATATTGAAGAGGGAACAGGTTTGTTTTCCATGGCTTCAGAGACTAGGACTCGGGGCAATGGTTTCAAACTACAGGAAAAGAGATTCCATTTGAACATTAGGAAGAACTTCATGACAGTTAGAGCTATTCGGCAGTGGAATATGCTGCCACGGAGGGTTGTTGAGTCTCCTTCTTTGGAGGTTTTTAAGCAGAGGCTGGATGGCCATCTGTCGGAAATATTGTGATGGGGGTTCCTGCATGGCAAGGGGTTGGACTAGATGGCCCTTGAGGTCTCTTCCAACTCTATGATTCTATGATTCTATGATACCACTTCAAGTAGTCTCTGGGCGGTTTACAGTTTAATCACAGTATGCAGGCTACACATTGCCCCCTCAACAAACTGGGTACTCGTTTTACTGACCTTGGAAGGATGGAAGGATGGGTCAGCCATGAGCCTGCTACCTAGGATTGAACCCCAGGTCATGAGCACAGTTTTACATGCATTTACAGGCATTTAACCACTGTGCCACGAGGCTCCTAATAGTGCTGGAATGTAGTTTTGAATCTTCCTTAGTACTTCCCTTTAGGGAACAACCTGGCCCTATGGATTATACATTCTATTTGGGAAATTCAGACAAATCATTGATCCATCCTTTTAGGGTTGGGAAATCACAGCACTTTTAGGTGGCATTGAAGTTAACTTACTGTGCAATGAAATTGCTGAAGGTTCTTCTTTAAAAAAATAAACAAAGAAGAAGACAAACCATCACTTCAAGTGGCGAGTGGATTAGGTTCAACAGCACTTTTCATTAAACTCATTGAAATGGTGAAGGCCCAGCAAACAACTTGACTGAACAGTCTTCGTGGGTGTCCTGGCCACACAGAATACAATCAACAAATGGTTTTTAAATGATTCCCAGATAAGAACATCTTCTAACTACACGGAAAATCTTGTTCCTTCCATTCTGTCCCTCTCCAAATGCACATGTGCACGCACACACACAGACACATGCACGTGCGGAAACACACACACACACACACACACACACACACACACACACACACACACACACACACACACACACACACACACACAGTGGAAATCCTGTTGCTTAGCAGATTACATTGCATTGCATTGCATTAGAGTAGGTCCACTGATTCAATGGGAATTTGAAGAATCAACTCCACATGCTCCATTGATTCAAATGAACTTCCTCTAGTGAAATTTGCAGTGCTAAGCAACATGATGATTTTAGCATAAGGTTTTTATTATTGTTTTAATTATTTATTGTTGTTTGATGTTTTTAACTGTTTTAATTCTTTGATTGGAAGCCGCCCAGAGACCTTTGGGTAGTGGGCGGCATATAAGTTGTAAAAATAAATAATAAATAAATAAATTATTTTGGCCAATGTCTTGTATGTTACAGGCGGGTTTTCAACTGCAAAATTTTGTACTCTTTCAACTCATTGTATATTATTGCACTGACTGACCATTGTGTTTTCCTGTGTTTATATAATGTATTCAGTAAAGCTAGTGTGGTGCCACAGAGCACCTGAATTGAGCAGCTTTGAAGTTAAACCCGAAGGAAAAAAGGAAAGGAAAATATGTCTTATAACTAGGACATCATCTTGGATTGTAATGATTGACAGAAACAACATGTGGTTTGAGCCAAATTTAAATATAGAGGACTCTAGAAGGGGAGACTGGGACTTATGGAGATGCACATTCAAATTTATTATTTATTTATTATGTACACTTCTAGGCCGCTCCGACTTTCCCATGGGGAACTCTGGGCGGTTAACAACAGAAGCGCATAAACAGAGCAGATAAAAACAATAATCAACATGAGTTAAAAGACACAAATGGAACCGATGAAGGCAAGAGGACGACAAACAACCAAACAAGGGTAACAAAACCAAATGCATTAGCAATCGTCAAAATATTCTCTAAAAAGCTAAGCTTTTAAGGCTCTCTTAAATGATGGCAGAGACCCAGCTAGCCAAAGCTGGTTTGGCAGTTTATTCCAGAGTGCGGGTCTGGTTTCCAAGAAGGCCTGACTAGAGGTAGAGACCTTGAGGGCTTCCTGGGGTGGCCACCTGGAGTGAGAGGGCCAGCAAAGCTCTGGTGGGCCAGGATGAAGCTGACCTTTGGGAGACACACTCCACCAGATACTCAGGGCCCAAACCATGGAGGGTTTCGCAAACAAAAACCAGTACCTTGAACCTTATTTGGGAGGCAACGGGTAGCCAATAGAGATGGGCACGGAATGAACTTTTTTGTTTCGTTATTCATTATTTGTTTCATTACGTAACAAAATGAATAATGACCCTAGGGGCAAATTTAACACGAAACAAACTGAACTGAGAAAAATTGGTTCAGTTAGATTCATTTAGTTAATGGGGGCGGAGATGTTTCCTACCTGGTGCTGGTCCTGAGGTCCTTTCGCACCGAGCTGCACAGAGGGAGCACGCACCTCGTCAGTAGCCATTGAGGGACGCGGTGGGATCGAGCCTCAGCCCAACCCCAGGAGGAGAGGTAAGAAGCAGGCCACGCTTAGACGGCCAGAGCAGTGTGGCTTCAAAGCTGCTGCCCCTTGCACCTCCCTCCTGTGGCCCGTTATCACGGGGCCTATTGGGAGGGGAGATAAGGAGGCCACACTTAGGTGGCCAGAGCAGTGTGGCTTCAAAGCCGCCACCCCTTGCACCTCTCTCCTGTGACCCATTATCACGGGGCCAATCGGGAGGGGAGATAAGGAGGCCACACAGTGGGTGATGGGAAAAAAGTGGGTAAAAATGAATAACGAATTAGCAAAACAACAAAGCCATTTTTCCGCAAAAATTCATGAAAAATGAAACAAAATGAACCAAACTCCTTAATGAAATGAAAAAAAAAAATGAAAAACCATTTTTTCAATTTGTGCCAATCTCTAGTAGCCAACACTATACCCTGCTGGTGTGTGTGTGTGTGTGTGTGTGTGGTGTTGTTACAGTCGTGACTGACTCTTTGTGATTCCATGTCCATGGAGTTTTCTTGGCAGGAATACTGGAGTGGTTTGCCAGTTCCTACGTCAGGCACCTACAGCACCTGGTATTCCCTGGTGGTCTCCCATCCAAGTACTCACCAGGGCCGACCCTACTTAGCTTATGAAACCAGGCAAAATCAGGTGTGCTTAGGGCATCTAGGCAGAGGTTAAATGGCTGCTATATGTTTTGTTCTGTCTGGGGCTTTCACAACCGGGGGTGTTGGACTATCACAATATCTATCATTCCCAGCCAACACATTTGGAGACCACCAAGCTTGGGAAGAGCTCCCACTGGCTGATATGTTATGCATTTTCTCCTCAATTGCTGCTGCTACTGAAATTTTTAATTCCCAGATGCGAATTTGGATGTGGTGAGCTTTATGTTCTTTATTTTCTTGCTTTCTGATATGTTATTTACCTCAAACAATAGATGCTTTTAACCTATCAACATGTCTAGACTAGAGTTTCAGACAAGCATAAATTCACTCATTCCAAACAAACCAATGAAAGGAATAAATGAAAAACATTTATTTTGGGGATTGGGGGGTTCGGGGGGGAAAGCGCTTGAAGAAATAGTGACAGATGTAACATTTCCCAAACCAATTAGAGATATGGAAAGAAATGGAATGCCTTTATTTTATTTTTATTTTATTTTTCTGCATTCCTGAGTTCACTGTGAGCTGGTCGCAAAGATTGTGGGAGAGAAAACATATCGATTTTGAGCCACTGCTGGGTTTCTTATGGGAGTTAACTGCTTATAAACCACAACAACCAGAAAATGTGATTGACAGTCCTCAGAAGTTTCTAGTTAGTTCAAGCCTAGAAACAGTTTGTAAAGAGTATCAGCATGTATAGATCCACTTCCCAACCTCTACTTTGCCGATAACTTCGTCTCCAAATATTTGGAAGTTGAGTCATGGCAACTGGACTTCTTTTTCTTGAGAGACAGAAATGCTTTGCTGCTCATCCAAACAGCTACATCAGTCTGAATAAAGCTAGTGTGAGTCCTCCATCTTATATTCTGCTTTGATCTCTTGTCACACTGGTCTGAAATAAGCTCATAAACAATGGCCTGAATAGGCTTGTTAGGTAGACAAATTCAGACCAGGGTGAGCCTATTTCAGATCAGGGTGACAAGAGGTCAAAGAGGACTATAAGATGGAGGACTCACACTAGCTTTCTTCAGACTGATGTAGCTGTTCGGATGAGCAGCGAAACATTTCTATCTCTCAAGAAAAAGAACTCCAGTTGCCATGACTCAACTTCCAGATAAACTCACTTGGGTGACTGAGAATCATAGAACATAAAAACATAAGAAGAGCCATGCTGTATCAAGCCAAAGGCCCATCTAGTCCAGTTTCCTGTATCTCACAGTGGCCCCACCAGATGTGTCTGGGAGCACACAAAACTAGATATCTGTCTCCTGATACCACTCCCCTGCATGTCTCCAAATATTACTCTAAACTGGACTCTGCTGTGGGTGTTTAAATGTCATGGTGTAAATCTGATGGACAGGCCCAAATAGAGCACACCGACTGAATCTATTGCTGAATTGTGAGTTGACAATGGATTCAAGACCATGTTTGTTCAGGTGTGATGGTCTCAGAGGCAAATATCTCAATACCTTTCTATATCCATAGTCGTATTCCACCTTCTATGTCTCCATGAAAACCGTAAAGGGAAAGAACCAGAGATCAGTGTTATTTCTAACCTACTTGATTCCATTTTAACCACCATAGGTGATCAGAGTTTGGGACTTTTCTGAATTTTAACTTCTAGAGTTCCTCATCTAACCATGGAGAAAAATCCATTTTGTCTTTTGGGGACTGCAGACCACAAACACATTCCATAGGGAAGCTATGCATTTCTTGAGATGTGTCATGTCTGCTTAGCCCAGTAGGCAGTTCCTTCCTGTGAGACTCAAATCACTTGTTTTTCAACACACTGATGGCTCTCCATCCTAATTACTTTTCAATAAACTGGGCTCCCTTTCAAAAACAATAAATTTTAATTTTCAGATCACTGCTGTTTGTTTAGCATTTCTTGAAAGGACCAAAATGTTTTCTCATTAAGGCCAGCCATTATCTATGACAGAAAAATTAACTAGAGGTAAATAAAATCCCTTGTCTGCCCCTATATTTTAATGGTGTCATTTTGTTTTCTGGGACACACTTTTTTTAAAAAAAAGTTAATTGCTGAGAGATATTTTCAGTTGAGTAAAATTAATTTAAATACTTATGCTAGAGGAATTAATACAAAGATTCTCAGATTTTTTTTGAACACCTGGACATCATTTCATACAAAATATACTTCAATATCTCTCAAAAATGCAAGGGAAGGCTAGGAGAAGAATGGTGGTATTAATGTAAGACTGGGAAGATCATCATCATCATCATCATCATCATCATCATCATCATCATCATCATCATCATCATCATCATCATCATCATCATCATCATCATCGAGCTGGAAGGGACCCTATAGATCAGTGGTGGCCAAACTTCAGCCTTCCAGATGTTTGGACTACAACTCCCAGAATTCTAAGCCTGTATTGCCAATGACAAATGACTGTGGGAGTTGTGGTCCAAAACATCTGGAGTGCCAAAGGTTCACCACCATTCCTATAGATCATTGAGTCCAGATCACATCAAGGAGACATTGTGAGGAATCGAACTCCCAGCCTCTGGCACTGTCACCAGAGACCTAAACCACTGATTTTATGGTGGATGACCACAGCTTTCTACTCAAAGCTCCGTAAGATGGTGTTAAGGACAACAGATGAACTTTAAATAATATGACAAGCTTTGCATCCAAAGCTGAATCGTCTCAGATGTCCGTGGCCAGATGAAAACAGAGAGCAAAGTCAGGTCAGTTGTAGAAATGCCACATTTATGTGACTGAAGCATCCAATTAAAAGACAAACCCAATGCAAATACCTAATGCATTCATTGCTTCCAACCTGCCAGCCCATGTATGGAGGTCATTTCAGGGGACTCCCCTTTGGGAGACCTCTCATCTTGAACAAAGAGAGATTATTTTCCAGGGTGGCACCCCCCTTGTAGAGGAATATCCTCCCAAAACCTACTTGCCTGTCACTGTCTCTGTCAGTTCATTTCAGCCCATGTATCAGAAGTTCAGTCTATCTAGATACGAATAGGAATGTGAAAATCCTGCAGTCTGTATTCACTTCTGTTTCTACAAACTAGAGATGGGCACGAAATGAAAAAATTTTCATTTCCATTTTTGTTTTTTGTTTTTTTGTTTCATTACATAACGAAATGACAAACGAATTTTGTCTCTAAAATGAAACGAAACAAACAGAAACACCGGAAATTTTGTCATGCGTTTCGTTTCCGTTACTGCAATATGAGTGAATTGCTTAAAATCCTAAAAAAAAAAAAAACAAAAATGATATAAATGGTAACGAAATGGTAACGAAATGAATGAAAATGAAAATGATTTTTTTGCAAAAATTCGCAAAAAAGGAAACGAACCGAAACGGACCCTCCAAACGACAAACGAAATGCCATTTTTTTTATTCGTGCCCATCTCTACTACAAACCTGATATCCATCTTACTCCCATCTGCATTTCATATCAAGTTTTGTTTTACGTTGTCTGTTTGCTTATCTGGTATTTTTGCTGCCATTTTATATTTTGCATTTTGGGATTTTATTGGATTTGTCTCCTAATATTTTTTTGTTTCACAATATTGATTTATTTTGTTGATCCTATTATTGTTTGCTTTACTTTGTTCACCACCCAGAGTTCCTTTGGGAAAGTCAGGTGGTATATAAATAAATGCATTAATTAATTAATTAATTAATTAATTAATTAATTAATTTTTGGATGATGCCTTACTTTTTCCCATATAGAAATTCACACACAATTTTAATACACTTGTCTTAATGTGCATAGTTTTTCTTCTTCTGCACATTCCACTTAATTCACACATTTTACCTAATATGCAAGTTTTCCCCCTCCATTGTCTAAGCCATGATTTGATGCCATTTCCCCCATTGCTGTCTTATTTAGTGTTTCTTCTCATGATGAGTCTTGGGATGTATGAAACTCTGGTACTTCTGTTGAAGTACCATCCTTAGTCATCATCTGGAAGTATAATCAGCTTCTCTTGGGACAAGTATGAAAAGCCACAGGCCTCCTTGTTCCCTTGCTGCATGTGCACACACACAAAATATTAATTAAAGAGCACTTTAAGCATGGCTTTCAGTAAATTGCTGCAGATACATTTCATTTCTCTACATATCCCATGCATCACTTCTCCTTCTCCTATGAAGGTCAAGAGTGTTGTTTAAATTGCCTGGATGTTTAGACTTACGAACAGAAGGCCATACGTTTGATACAGCTTTCTTGTCCTATTTTAATGGGTTTCATCTATCTTTCCACACACCACTCAGTCATAGCCCTGATGAAACTAAAAAAAATTATTTATTTATTTATTTATTTATTTATTTATTTATTTATTTATTTATTTATTTATTTATTTATTTTTATACCACCCATCATCTGGAGGAACTCCAGGTGGTTTACAACATCAAACAAACAATAGTCAAACAAACAAGATAAATAATAATAATAATAATAATAATAATAATAATAATAATAATAATAATAATAATAATAATAATAATAATAATAATAATAATAGAAAAAGATATATAAATAAGATTAAACAATACTAAAAAACAAAGAAAGAAAGATACAAAATATTCAGCAAGATGGCAGGGCCGTAGTTTAAAAGAAATAAAGGGGGGGGAGACTATTTAAAGTCACCAAGTGCCTCACGAAAAAGCCAGGTCTTCAAGGTCTCATTATCTCCCCACTTTCCTCCCCCACATTTTTTTAGTTAAAAGGATGCTGAAACCCTTTTAAAAACATATATTACTTTGTGCTCAATTACCTGTAGCAGCACAGATGAATTACTGTAAAGGTTGCCAGGACATGCCAGGGTGACCATAACCTACATGCAGTTTGTATCTTAATTCTTGCATTGCAGATAGATGTTGTTTACTCAGGCTGGTACAAACAGGATCAAAAGCAAGGAAGTCTGATCTCCAAAGAACTGTGAGCAAGGCATCAGCCTGTTTGTCTGGGTCTGTGATCCTTAGGTGTTGCTGAGAGTCATCCCTCCCTCTCTCTAGCAATTGTTCATGCTGGCTTCATCCTTGATGGCCGTCGATACATGGAGAACCATGGGGTCCCTGTTCCTTCACAAGTGCAATATATTCAGTATCTACCATCTGGCGATTAGAAAAATAAAACCTTAAGAAGAATTCTTAAGAATCCCTAAGCAGCTCCAATGGCTGCCAATCAGCTGTTGGGCACAATTCAAGGGGCCAACCTTAATCTACAAAGCACAAAACAGCCTGGGTCCTAGATACCTCAAAGATTGCATCTCATGGTATGAACCAGCTCAGGTGCTCAGGTCATCACAAGAGGCCTTTCTCTCCATCCCACCACAGGATAACAAATGAAAGGGCCTTCTCTTTTGCTGCACACAGACTTTGGAACTCCCTCCCACTGGAGGCCAAGACTGCCCCATCTCTGCTGTCTTTCCAGAAGCAGGCAAAGACTTTGCTCTTCAGGCAAGCTTTCCCTGAATGAGGCTCTACCTACTATGTGACTTTTATATGGATTGCCATTCATGATTACATTGACTGATTTCATAAGAACACCAGTGTTTACCATGTTACTTTCCACTACCCATAATGGTTTTTTATCTTTTTGTGTGCTTTTTGTAGCTTTAATGTTACCTTTTAATGTTCTAAGATGTCTCTTCTAATCCCCCATTCTTAACTTGAATATGTTTCAAATGTTCTGGGCTATATATTGTCCCTCATTACCTTTACCACTGCCTTTCCTATGTTTGTTTCATACCAGATTGCAAGGTTTAATATAGGTATTTTTGTATTTTCCCATTGATTGATTGATTGATTGATTGATTGATTGATTGATTGATTGATTGATTTACTGGATTTATACACTGCCCATCTACCCCGGGGGCCACTTTGGGCAGTATACATCAATAAAATAAACAAAACATAATACAAAGATAAAAACATCAAAACAATATCATCAGACAATATTAAACATTAACAGTTTTTAAAAAATGTAAGATCAATAATAGACCAGAACCATAATATAAAATTAAGCCAAAAAGACAATACAAAGTCAAAAGCAGAGATGGAATTAAAAGCATATTATTAAGTGACACGGTGAACAACATGATTGGAGAAGGCCAAATCTAAATAACCCACCCACTCTTCAATAGTTGTTCGATTATTTTGCAACGAGGAGCTCAGCAAATTTTGTCAATATGTTGTTTCCATAATTGAGGGACAATTACTGAGAAGGGCCTGTCATTTCGTCATTGATCAAAACATATTTGTACAGGTTATTCAAATAGAAGAATTTAGAGTTTTAATGTAATTTGAGAAGGAAAAGAATCTGCATGTTGTGATTTCTGTTGAACAACAGGGAAACAAAAGATATGTACATATTTTTGCTAAAAGTCTTGCAGACAGGAAACCAGATACTTAATTTGCTTGCTATTAATTTAATGCCCATCCCCACCAGAAACATATATGCAGAGCACAAAGGCAATATTCCCCTGGTCAGTATCCCAGCTACTAACACCCAGAGATACCCAATCCCTTCACATGGAAGTTATGCTATGAGGCCCTTATGACAGTTGAGTCACACAAACTTAATCATTTAAAAAAAAAAACAGTTAATTTAGTTGTTATGGATAACAGTCAACTGCAGAACAATCATCTTGAAAACAAATGTTTTGAATTCCACTTTTACGCCTTCTAGTGAAAAACAAACAAGCAAACAAAAACACAACCATCCCTGGAATTTAGAAGCGGAAATTCAACAGAAGGTCTCAAAAGAAATGTGGGAGTCCAATTAGGGGTGAAACAGGAAGTAATTTCTCTGTTCCTCTTTAGTCCTTTCAATGTAAAGAGAAAATATGAGGGTAGCAAAACACTCATGATCTTTTCAACAGCTTCCCTGCAGGAGGTGACCACCATGTCCTGTCCCCCTGTCTACTCAGAATGGGTGCAAAAGTGTTGCAAACTCAATAGACTCCAATTTGTTAAGGTCTGCTGAAATGTACTGGAATTGTACCGCCTTGCTCTGCTTCATGCAGTAAGATCTAGGTCAGTGGCTGCTCACCTGCAGATGTTCTTGGACCACATCTCCCAGAGGTTCAGGCCAGCACAGCTAGTGGTGGAGGCTTCTGGGAGTCCAAAAAAATATCTGGGGACCCAATGATGTGAAGGAACTGCTGATCTAGATCATTTATGATAGCATGCAACCAGGGCATTCAATTAAGCCACATTTTCTCTTTAAGAGCACCGGGTGGGTCTTTTAGTTTACAGTCTGTTCTGCAGGGAACTGAGTTAGTTTCTTTAATGAATAGCTGAATGACACAGTGGCTTTCTTGGTCCCACTCAAGAACTAAGCATTCCCACAGCTGAGGTGACTGATTCAATTTACTTGTTAGTAGTTCTTTCAGAAGAGCTCATAAATACATTTATATGTTCCTATTTGTTCTCTCTCTCTCTTTCTCTCTCCCTCTTTGCATTAGGCATAGACTCTCTCTCTCTCTCTCTCTCTCTCTCTCTCTCTCTCTCTCTCTCTCTCTCTGTGTGTGTGTGTGTGTGTGTGTGTGTGTGTGTGTGTGTGTGTGTGTGTGTGTGTGTGTGTGTGTGTGTGTGTGTGTGTGTGTGTGTGTGTGTGAAGGCCAGAACATATAACTAATTATCTCCCTTAACCGAATCGGTATCAAGATGACATGCTGTTAGAACTCCATAGATAGCTCATGAATTTATTAAGGACATCACATTTTCTGGTGACAACATTTCCTTCTCAAGAAAACACTTCTGCTGTAGTCAAAAGTTATCCAATAGAACAGCATGCCTAGACTGGAAAAGTAATTTTCCTTAACTAGGTTTTGATACGTACTTAACCAACTTGTGTTCTGTATATTAATGATAAGGCATACATATATTTTGGTGTTTTTGCACTGGAAGGAAAGTGGGAACATTTAAATCATTGAGGCCACCTCAATTTTTTAATCATCATCATCATCATCATCATCATCATCATCATCATCATCATCATCATCATCATCATCATCATCATCATCATCATCTAACAGCCATAGTCAACCAAAAATCCCCTGGAATTGCAATATCAATGATCCAGACATTTCTTCCTTCTATTATATCTGGTGTCTTACTCCCAAAGTATCTTTCAATTTTGATTTAGAAATCCTACAAACTGACACCTTCTCTACCTGATGTTCTCATGGGCTTTTGGAGGCTGCCGATGATGATGATGGTGATGGTAATGGTGATGGTGATGGTGATGGTGATGGTGATTTATATACACCCATCTTGCTGCAGAGGCCACTCTGGGTGGTAAATTAAAGAGGACTGCATCTAAGAAACTAAATAAACATTAATGTGCACTAGTTTGCCCCTAGGTGGGCCAAAGTGAAAAACTGATTTCTTGCTTTGTTTCTGGCTCTGTTTTCCTGCCAATAAACACATTATGTCATGTTGCAGCATAAGTTTTATCCTATTTTGTGAACTGCCCAGAAAGTGACACAACCCACAGGGCAGTATAGAGACAGAATTAAATAAATAAAGAGCATCTGCATATTTATAGTGCATATCTGCATGCCTATGTCATTTACCCCTATTTATTTATTTATTTATTTATTTATTTATTTATTTATTTATTTATTTAGATTTATATACCTTCCAACTTTACCTTTTTTCATAAAGGTAAATTTCATGTCTCACTTCCTTCCGCCTTACTGCCATTTACCGTGTCTCCAGTCAATGACTGTGCTCTGGCAGGCAAATTTGTTGGGTAGGAAATATTTTAAGGTGCAGGGCAATTTGTTTCTAAGCCTGTCTCTCACGTCTCCGCTGACTTCCCGGGGTTCTTGGCATTAAAAGAAGTGTGCATTCCTGTGCTCTCAAGGCAGGACTAAAAAGATGCTCTAAGTAACAGACAGTGTTGCGAGCAGGGTGTCTTCCTGCTGCCTGCGTAATTCCTGGATCCATGAAGGGACAGCTGCAAGAAAATTGTGGAGGATGATGCCTTTGCTTTTCCTAAGTACTAAGAGGGAGCTCAATATCTATACACGGGGGAGGGAGGGGAGAGGAGAATGTAGTATTTTGCACAGTATGCTGCCACTTTAAACTCCAGCATGTGTCGATGGATAGATTAGAGTCGATTAAAAGAGTAGAAAGCCAAAAAGATACCATTTGTGCTGTTTACATCAAGTGTGGGGACCCTTTGCCCCCACCCAGATGACTTGAAATGCAAGCAGAACCAATTTGCTACCTAAAATTAGGGCTGTTGGGAGCCTGTCTATTCAATGGAGTGGCTAAAATGGGGCTTTGGAATGTATCCAGAGCGATTTATGCACCACCCCATCAGGTATAGCACCCTGCATACGAATCAACTTATAAAAGCGGAAAGTCGGTGCATTAGAAATCCAAAATTGGGATAAGGTTTTCAGTTTTCCACTGAAGTTCATAGCATCTGAAGACAGGATAGACCCTAAAGAGAGGAGAAAACCAACCTTCGTGACCAGGCACACACTTTCTTTGCACCCGCTCAAGCTGGGTGTAAGGGGGATGAGTGCATGGTTGCGCGGATCACCCATTCCAAGGGGCAACCTGTGCAGCAATGCACACACATTGAGGAGTTTTGGCACTAATTACTTTTTTGCTTTAATTTCGAAAATGTAAAAGTTTTTTAAAGGTTTCTATTAAAAACACCTTTTAAAATATGGTTTTAAAGTTTTTTTTAAACTGCTAGTGCAGCTACGGATCCCTCCTTTGAACTGATTCATGCCTGCAAAACAAACATGCACACACCTATTTGGGCCCATTGAATAAATGGGGAGTGGCTGAGTCAATAGATGTTGATTAAGTGGTCTCAATGTCATTCCAACTTACTGCTGGATTTCAGCTCTTCTGTGCTTTTAGTGACACCCAAGCCCAATCCTTGGGTGTGGAGGTTGGCATATTTCTGGATCTCTGGTGGGTGGTGGTGGTGGGGATGAAGGTGCTGTTTCTAGCAATGGACTAAAGACAAACATATGTGACGATGCCTTTAGTTCCAGGAAGGTGGAGACAGAAGGGCTTTAAATCAGTCCATGATCATTTTCCTAGAAATTGCACAAAGGATAGCAATTAGTGGAAATTCACCACCACAAAGAATGAAAAAGGCAGAGGTTGGATGATAGGCAAGGCAGACCCAGAGCAATAGTTCTGACCTACGCAAAGTCCCTACAAAATGACAGCAAATATTGTGTAGTTTGGTAGTTAGGGCTCTTGTCTCCTTGATGTTCAACTGCATTCCTGCTTTCACACTTTCTTCTTCCACTTTTGCCAAAATTCATTTCACGCCATTGCTGCTTTCAACCAGGAAGATGGCATCATCTACATATCTTAAATAACTGATATTTCTTCCACCAGTTTTCACTCATCCTTCATTTGAATCTAGTCCACCCTTGTTTGGCACCTTTGTTTCTAGAAAGAAACATCCTATTTCTACATGGAGGATGGGAGGGCTGAAAATGATACCTTTCATTTTGTGTGAGGGACTCTCCAACTGAATTGGAACCATGGTTTTCTAGAGTTGTATGAGATTTGTTGTCCACAATGAATCCAGAACAACAAAGCAAATGACAGAAGAAGGGAAGGTTCCTGGACTTCACCTAATATGCATTTCCTCCTTTTCAGCTAAATTGGGAGCTGCTACTAGGTCTCCCATGTCTGTTTTTCTCCCCACTCATCAGTTCTTTTCATTCTCTATAGACATAACTGTGGATAATTATTTTCTCTGTTAGCCAATATGCTCATAAATATAATGTAGACAAATTATAGTTCACTTCAAATAGAGGTTTATTATAAACCTTATGTGCTGCCTAGATGCCCTAAGCACATCCGATCTCATCTGATTTCGGAAGCTAAGCAGGGTCGGCCCTGGTTAGTACTTTGATGGGAGACCACCAGGGAATACCAGGTGCTGTAGGCGCCTGGAGTAGGAACTGGCAAACCATTCCAGTATTCCTGCCAAGAAAACTCCACGGACATGGGGTTACGAAGAGTCGGTCACGACTGTAACGACACCACACACACACACACACACACACACACACACACACACACACACACACACACACACACACACACACACACACACACACACACACACACACAAATCTTATGTAAAAATAAAATATGCTTTCATACCTGCAACTATATAAAATAAAGGTCACCAGACGGGATCTGTCAGACCCACAAACTGGTAACAGCAGCTCCAAGCCTCAACACCCTTTATAAAGCCAGAGACAACATAATTAACATAAGACCTGTCCTACAACAAGAGACACAGAGCATATAAAAGCATACTCTAACACTTCTCCTTTCTTCTAAATACATGGCATAAGGGCCTGTCACAAGCATTTCACAAGTCAGCTTCATATCCTGTTTTTCTGTCTTTTCTGCCTAAGAGCATTGTCGTTAGCCAAAAATGGGGAAAAGGTCAAAGACTCAGACACTGACTTTGGATCTCTAAAAGCCAGATAAGGCCTTATCAGAATTATTTTCTACAGAACGTTGTGAATTTTCAAAGCCTTTCACAAAAAGGAATGGGGAGGGGGAGGAAATATCTTCACCACGGATGGCTTGATCTGCTACCTCGAATGGCTTGGAAAGGGAATAAGGTCAACTCATGGAGAACTGAGCTGCTGGTCTGTTGGTGATGGAGTACAGAGCTTGCCTCACAAAGATCTCCAGGGCCTCTATCACATGCACACTAAATGTGCATGTTGGTTCGATGCATATTTTCTCCAAGACTAGTCATGTGACATTTGATCTGCACTTTCCGTCCCCACAGTAGCATATTTTTGATGCTCTATCCATGCATCCCCATGGGCCATTAAATTACTGTTTTGAAAAGCTGTTTTCTCCATCACTAATATATCTATTTGTTGTTGTTCAGTCATTCAGTCATGTCCGACTTTTTTTGTGACCCCATGGACCAGAGCTCGCCAGGCCTTCCTATCTTCCACTGCCTCCCAGAGTTTTGTCAAATCCATATTGGTTGCATCGATGACACCATCCAATCATCTCATTCTGTGCTGTCCTCTTTTCCTTTTGCCTTCAATCTTTCCCAACATCAGGGACTTTTCCAAGGAGTCCTGTCTCCTCATGAGGTGGCCAAAATACTGGAGCCTCAGCTTCAAAATCTGTCCTTCCAGTGAACATTTGGGGTTGATTTCTTTCAGGATGGATAGGTTTGATCTCCTTGCAGTCCAGGGGACTTTTAAGACTCTCCTCCAGCACCACAGCTCAAAAGCATCAATTCTGCGGCAATCAGCCTTCTTTATAGTCCAGCTTTCACTTCTATACATCACTACTGGAAAAACCAGCTTTGACTATCCTGACTAGAGATGGGCACGGAATGAACATTTTTTGTTTCCGTTACCGTTTGTTGTTTCCGTTACATAACGAAATGACAAACAAAAATTGTGATGAAAATGCAACAAAACGAACAGAACCACAAAAATTGTGGTCGTTACGTTTCGTTTTCGTTAATGGTGACGCGCAATGGAATGAGCTGTTTTAAATGTTAAAAAACGCCCTGGACATCCATAAAAATGCAGCAATAATTATTTATATTGTCTGATAATACCTACCAGGGGGGTTGGGGTCCTTAAAACATTTGTTTTTGTCTTCTCCCATCGCGATGTATTTTTCTTTTCCCTTTAAAATGGATGTCACCACCAGCCACAAAATGGAGGCAAGCCATGTGATGTGGGATCATGTTCAACCAATAGCATGCCCAGGTTGCAGACTGGGCGGGCAGGTCTGGCAGCCACAGAGGGCATAAAAAGCTCTGGCAGCCCCCGTCCTCCTTGCAGTCTCTGGTGGGAGTTAGGGTGGGATTGCTGTCTCTGCGACTCTAGCTTAAGTCCTGCAGCCTCCCTGTGTGCATGCGTGCTGCGTACCTCTCGGTGAGTACCCTCCTTTGCCCCGCAGTGCAGTCACTCTGTGGCTGCCTTACACCCTGGGCAACGCCCGCCACTGCCTTTGCAGCCTCCCTGCGTACCTAGGATATACTGTGTCTGCCAGCCTCCATTTTTTTAGTGTTTTCCCTCTGGTCTGGGGCATTGGGGGATGTCTGCGCACGGAAATGCTTTAAAAATCGCGCAAAAGGTGGGTAGAAACGACAAACGAAAAAATGAAAAACGGTAACGAAATTTTTCCAAAATTTCACGACAAACGGAAACGAACCGAAACAGACCTCTCAACGACAAACGAAAAACTGAAACACCATTTTTTTGTTTCATGCCCATCTCTAATCCTGACCTTAGTTGGCAAAGTAATGTCTCTGCTCTTTAGGATGCTATCTATATCTATATCTATATCCATATTCATATCTATATCTATATCTATCTATATCTATATCTATATCTATATCTATATCTATATCTATATCTATATCTATATCTATTATTAGTACACTTTGATTACCAGCATGCTGGATTTCTAGTTTTACTGCTGGAGGACATGACAAACATTTTGTTGTTGTTTTCCTGTACCAGTAATCCACTTTTTTAAAAAAGAGCAAATAAATTTAAGAAAATATCAATCAATTGAGCAGAATAACAACAACAACAACAAAATGCACATTAAAAACACCCCCATTTACTTTTCATGTGCATGTGGATCAAAAAATTACTACCGGAGGATCAAGGATCAGGAAAATGTGGTGGGTCGCACTTCAGGAGGCGTGGCAGAGGCGTGTATTTTTTTGAAGCACATCACAGTGGGAGCCAGTACTCCAGATGCGAATTTTAAAAATAAAAAAATGTGCTTTTTACGTGCTGTGTGATAGAGGTCCAGATCCGCTTTATCTTTGTCTTTGGTGCACATCTCTTCCGCTGAGGTCACACAGCTCCATATCTGGTGCTTTGTGGGAGCATTTCCTTACTGTAGCATATCAGAAGAATCTGTTTGAGATTCCTTTGCCTCCTCTGCTCAGAGGACTCTCACAAGTAGCGCAATGGATTTCTGCACCCTCTCATAGAATCTGCTTCTGCTCTACAGGTGAGCTGCCAAAAATCCTCAAGGGCCAGCCAGCATCCTCACAGGTGTAGGATCTTGTCAGGATGCATCCAATTGCTTAATGTACCCTGCCTCCTGCTAGAGTGGAGAGTGTATCAGTCTTCAGGGGACATTTTTCTGCTTACCATTTCATGCTGTCTGCCTCAGCCACGGAGAGCTCGCAAAAGAGGAAAAAATACAGTTAGAAAGATAGAACGAGAGATGAAGAGATAATGACCAAACACATTGTTTCTCAATTCAGTTTTCTGGCTCAGAGCTTCAGGAGAGAGAAAAAAAAATCAGATTGACCCCTACTAGATTCACCACTTGAACATACATAATTCAGAATTTAACATGAGGTGTCCAAGAGGAACAAATTACATGGAGCACAAAGCAGACCAAGAGTCTGCGAGCCATCCCAGTTGGATTTACGAAAGAGAAAAGTGTTCGGTTTTATTGCCTCGCATGTTCAATTTTTGCAGCCTTCGTGTGATTTCCATCTCAGGCATGAAGAAACACAGGGATATTTAGATATACAGTAGCTAAATGGGTTAAAATGAAAATCTGGATTTGCACTGGCCAACCCACAGGTTGAGAACCACTGGCCTACACTGAACGCTAAACTGAACTTTATTGAGATTGTAGGAGAACTATCCAGATTTTCCAGGAACGACATTATGCCATTGTGGTAATTAGAGAGGGATGAGTGAAGTTGAGTATCTTTATAAGTCAATGTCCATAAAGTAATGTGTATCACTCCTAGAACATCTTGTCTCGATTTTGAAACTTTTGGACATCATGATTTCAGAGGCCATCCATTGTCAGAACTGATCTATGACAATGCTTTGCTAAAGAATCTATGCCAAGCACCTACTTCCTATTCTTCTCATGTAAGTTCTCTGCTTGACTTTGAGTTCTCGGAGTTCTCTTTGCTTTGAGGGTGTGACTCATGATTTATTTCACTCTCTCTTGTTCTGTTTCTGTTATTTTCTGATGGTCGGGGTACATTTTACTTAAGTTTTATGTGATGTTGCCATGTTCTAATGAACTCCAAACCCAGACATTGACTGCTTGATAACTCAGGACTTATACAGTATGTATGTATGTATGTATGTATGTATGTATGTATGTATGTATGTATGTATGTATGTATTATTTATTTATTTATTTATTTATTTATTTGATTATTATATCACCCATCTGGCAGTGAAGGCAACTCTGGGCAGTTAACAGCAAAATACAGACAGTCACATACAACTAATACAACACAATAAAAGAGAAATCAAAATTAAATAAAATCAGCATATGAAAAATTACCACAAAAATATAAAACTACTATAAAATCATTGCAATTAGAGATGGGCAGAGTTAGGTAAAATATTTTATAATGATAGATGTTATTTTAAAGGGTTGAAATTATGATGGCAATATCTGATCATTCTTAAAGCAGCCATTATACTTGCTATTGAAACTTAAATCTCTACATGTCCAGTATCTTACTGCTATGCCACAGCATCAGCCAATACTGATCCTTTATTATGCCTGAAGTCATCAGGAGTATAACTATGACTGCTGGATAGGTCAGTGATATAGTTCTCAGGCCACAGAGTTAGAGGTTGGAAGGGGGGTCAGGCACAGTCTATCTGCTACTTATCAGGCAGTGATTTCAACAATCCCCAGACAACTCAAATATACTTCACACCTCCACCTTCAAGGTCATGGCTAACGACCCATACTTTATGGGTTTTAGCACCTTAGACCATTGTTCACCTAAAGGCGTATTGAGACCAATGTCTGCCTAACGAGCCTATTCAGGCCACTGTTCATCTTATGAGCCTATTTCAGACCAGGGTCACTTTCCTCAGGCTGACGAAGCTGTTTGGATGATCAGCAAAACATTTCAATCTCACAAGAAAAAAAGAAGTCCAGTTGCCATGACTTAACTTCCAGATCAACTCATCTGGATGACTGAGAATCTTCACAGACATAAACTATTAGTATGTTTCTGTTCCATATTCTCCAGTATCACCTGTTTGAGAGGAATACCTTTCTGCCAAATGAGGGAGCCAGCCATGTCTCAATAGGATCTGTTGCAGAAGACTGTGAAAGGCTGGTGGTGGAGGTAGCTCCAGAAGGAAATAGCCCTCACCCCAGCTAACTACTGGAGAGCAGGGACACAAAGCAATCTGGTTGATGTCTCCTTTCTAGTCAAGAATACACCATATTGAAGCAATGAGACAGCCCGCTCTCTCCAGTGTGAAGGGAGCTGCACTACAGCAGGATCCCAGTATCCGCTGGGGATTGGTTCCAGGCCTTCACGTGGATAATGAAAACCATGGTTAAGAGGGAACACCTGCCCACCCATCCCCAAAGGGCTGCTTCCTGACAGTAGCTTGCTTTATGACTGCTCTTTTGAGACAGTAGCATGCTTTACAGCTGCTGTAACAATAGCTTGATCTGTGGCTGCTGAATTATTTAATTTTTTTCCTCTGCCAACTGTGGATAATGAATTAGTGGATATGAGGGTCCTACTGTACCTTTTTACAACCTCTTAATCTCCCCCATGCTTCCGTTAAAAGATTTAAACTGAGAAATGCTCTCACTCTCCAATCAGAAATATAGAATATGACCAATATATTTAAATAGAAAGGTGGAACTTGCATATGGGCTGCTAATCTAGCTCTACATTTCCCATGACAACACTCAGAGTTTCATCATTATGAATATCATTTTCCTCCAGTAACATATGCTGTTCTTCCATGTGGCTGGTTCCATCTGAAGTAAATTGGAAAGCAACATTCTAACAGCACCAGTTTATTATTATTATTATTATTATTATTATTATTATTATTATTATTATTATTATTATTATTATTATTATTATTATTATTATTATTATTATTATTATTATTATTATTATTATTATTATGGTGAACACAGCTGCCAGGTGTTAAACTGGAGTTGGTCTTCTCTAATGATTGAGCTCTTTCAAAGATCCTAGCATTACTGGAGATATCTTCATAGAATATATGTTGTTCCTAAGGCCATTTGTAGTTGGCTGATGTTGATCTTGGCAATGGCAAGGGTTTTCAGATGTTGATCCAGGTCTTTTGGGTTTGCACACAAGGCACCTTTTATTATTGGTGTGGTATTATTCTTGCTTTCTTCTTCTTCTTCTTCTTCTTCTTCTTCTTCTTCTTCTTCTTCTTCTTCTTCTTCTTCTTCTTCTTCTTCTTCTTCTTCTTCTTCTTCTTCTTCTTCTTCTTCTTCTTCTTGTGTGCAGTGCTGCTGCTGCTGCTGGTGCTATTAAATCTTTCTTTCCTGCTTGCAACCAATGAAATAAAATTTAATAATAATCCATTGTTTCTTTGCTGATACTCCAGAAATAGTAAGTTTCCCCAGAATGCAAACACAACTTAAATAATAGGATTTTGAAGACCTTTTGTTTGTCTTGCTCTTTACACCCCTACTTACCTCATTAAGTCAAGCAGATTAAATGGATGTTAGAAAAGTAGGAACATATATTTCACCTACCTCTCACAAATCCAAATAGTATATATTTATACCTCCATGCCATTCTTTTGTTAATGAAATTGTTGCACAGCTCCAAAAAGAGATTTGAAAGAAAATAAGCCTTTTATTATTATCTTTTAAGAATCAGGGGAAGGATAAGGTACAATTTGTCTAGAACGAGTTTTTTCTTTGGGTGTGTGTATGTTTGTGTGTGTCAAGGGGAGACAGACACACAGGGAGGAAGATTCAGTAGGACCCCAGTATCCGATGGGGATTGGTTCCAGGCCTTCCCATGGATAACGAAAACTGTGGATAAGAGAGAACACCTGCCCACCCACCTCCAAACTGCTGTTTCCTGACAGTAGCTTGCTTTATGGCTGCTGTTTTGAGACAGTAGTTTGCTTTTCAGATGCTATTTGTGACAATGGCTTGCTTTACAGCTGCTGTTTGTGACAATCTCTTGCTTTGTGGTTGTTGAATTATTTAATTTTTTTTCCTCTGCCAACCGTGGATAACTGAATCAGTGGATAATGAATCAGTTGATAAGGGGGTCCTACTGTATATGATAGATTGACAGAGACAGAGATTCTGGGAAGTGTTAATCAAAGACAAAAGTTTATTAAAAACTATATTGGTTAAAACGGTCTTTGTGAGACAGGGGACAGAGCCACAGATGTTCCCCTGTTGGCATAACATCTTGGCCCCTCCCTGGGCCTGTGGAATAGTATCATACCAAATGTTTCTCATGTGGAATTGGGAATGGCAAACATAAAGTCTATTGAATCAGCTCCAGGGAACATGGGTAGGATAGACCCTGATAGCATGAGGAGGGCAACATTGTGGTGGCCCTGAAGTGGAGAGGCACCATCATCCTAGATAAGTGACCTTTGGGTCCTGGGTCCAAGATAATATAAGAAGGGAACTGGAAGACATGTGGGGGGGGAGCGGGGAAGGCTGAGACTAGGGAACAAGAAAGAGGCTACAAAGTGTGGCATGCAGATTGGAGGCCTTCTCTCAACTGAGGTAGTTAATGAGGAGGTTGACAAAGGGTCCTTGGAGAGTGCCTTAGAAGACCCGAATGAGGGTTACCCCATGGAAGTGGAACCAAGAAAGGAACCTGAGCCACACAGGGTCCAGGGATGGATATATAAGGAGGACCCCTGTTTGGGAGAACTTGTCCAGTTCTGCATCTCTTGGGACAAGGCAAACTACCACCTTGCTCGAGACATGGCAAGTTGAGACATTGGATGAGCAGTGAAACGTTTTGATCTCACAAGAAAAAGAAGCCCAGTTGCCATGAGTCAACTTCCAGATAACCTCACCTGGATGACTGAGAATCTTCACAGACATTACCACCTTAACACTCTCTTTCTTCCTTGCTCCTTGTAAAAGGAGATGAGCAGAACCACAGTGAGAGGAGAAGCTAGCTTCAGGTTGCTGACCACTACTATTGCTGCTGGAAGCAATAAATATACTAAGACTGGGAGCAAAGCAAGAGTGACCTGAGGAAATGACCATCTGTCCCTTTTGTGAGGCCCCCAAAATGAAAATCTTATGTGTGTGTCCCACTGGTGGAGACTGAGGAGCACATACACTTGACCACAAAAGAATTTTTCCATAATGAATGTTCTATTTTTATTCTGTGTTGTCCCCTAATGCTAGCAAATGAAACAATATGTTCATCCACTATTGAATCATCCATTATAGCAAGCTTGAATACCTTTCCTCCCTGAAATGTGACTGGAAATTTCTGAATTTATCATGTTAATGGATGCATTTTACTGATTTGTAGTCTGCTTAAGCATGCTGTAAGACAATGTGGCTTCAGTACTGATCAGGAATAATATGAATCATCTGGAAATTACTTTTGACAGGTGTTAGAACTGTATTATTTTCTTCTTTGATACATTCAGTCCGATTCACCATGTATTTATGGTTCATGTAGTGTCGTTACAAACTTATTGCTGTCTCTCCTATGACTATTTGACCTTTAGGTTTATCTAGTGTCTTTCTATGAACTACACACACACACACACACACACACACACACACACACACAGAGAGAGAGAGAGAGAGAGAGAGAGAGAGAGAGAGAGAGAGAGAGAGAGAGAGAGAGAGAGAGAGGCAGCTATCTCCTGCATGCATTTAATGAAGAAGGATTTAGATCAGGGATGTTCAAAATTTGGCCCTCCAGATGTTTTGGACCACAACCCCCAGAATTCCAAACCTCTATTGCCAATGCCAAAGGACTACGGGAGTTGTGGTCCAAAACATATGGAGGGCTAAAGTTTGAACACCACTGATTTAGATCATTAAAGCATATTCCATAACAAGCATGTTTTTTTTCTTTTAAGTCTAATAATATAACTCTTTGTTTGGGATCTAAATACTTTAGTCATACAGTACTTTTATCCCATCAAAAAGCAACGACTTATTTCAATGTTGTTGATTGTGACATATATTGGACATAATTTCCTACCATGATTCATTATTCCAATACATTTTCAGTGACACATTTGCCAAATAATTTAATGGGTGAAATTTTGTTGCTTAGAGTAGTAAGGTGTCATAGAGTAGGCCCATATAATTAGTTTGGATTTCACCTATTCTCTTTGTGTTAAGTTGAAGTAATATCCAGTGATTCTAGATAATATTTCGAGGTTCAAAAACAATAAATTATGTAAGGAATAAACAAATCAATGAAATATCTTGAATAAGATTGTCTTGCAGTTGAACACCAAAGCATTCAACACTAAAGGTGGCTTCATGGGGATGCCTCCAGGGCCCTGGGACTATTCCCCTTCCTGGCTGATTAAGACCGCAGCAATGAGATGCCTCCTTCAGAGACAGATTTTTCCCAGTCTTCTGAAGGAATATTATAAAAAACCTGGCTGTGGCTGAACTATGTTCCCTTTTGGGCAAGGTGATTGAGCGATGTTCGTTCCTGGAGGAGAACCATGTCCTGGATCCCTTCCAGTCCGGGTTCAGTACCGAGATGGGGTCGCGCTTTTGAGGAGGGCCGACAGGGACTTGCTCTATGTTCCTGCTCGAGCCCCAAAGGTGGGGATTGGGGGCCACTTTTTTGAGCTTGGGGGTGATAAACAATCCTCAGGGGTCGCCACTCTCCCCAATGCTCTTTAACATCTACATGAAGAAGATCATCCGAGGGATTTGATGACACGTGTCAGCTCTCCTTTCCACCGATGCAGTGGAGGCCGTTGAATGTGGACTGAAAATTGTGTTCACTGGGTCTGGGCGGGGTCAAAGAGTGAGGAATCTGGCAACCTGGACCCGGATCTGACCCTGGAATCTCAGGTGTCAGCCGTGGTCAGGTCGGCCTTTTACCATCTAAGGCTCAGTTTTTCTTGAGGACTGTTGCATATTGAACCTTGTTTAGAATGCAGGCTGGTGGTTGGCGCGCGCCGTTTTGACCGCGGATTCATGTTTTTGATAAGGTTTGTGTACTTTGGAATAATCATGGCTTGGCCCCTGCCTATCTATTCCCGAAAAGAGCCACTGGCTTCACTTGTCGCCCCGAGGGATTCAAGAACTAGAGGAGAACCAACTATGTGGAATAAGCTTCCCGGTGAATTACGTGGCTCCGCTGGCATCATTCAGGAAAAATCTAAAGACCTATCTTTTCCGTGATGCCTTTGGAGATCTCTCTAAGGATCCAAATATGTTTTTTTTTTCTTTCCTTCCCAAATACCCGCCGATCTATTCACTCTTGGAAACCACTGTTCTTAACTTCTGTTTTGATTTGTTGTTTTATCATTATGGCTGTAAACCGCCCTGAGTCCTTCTCATGGGAAATAGAGCGGACCTGTTGCAATGAGATGCTTTCAGATTAATATATAACCTAGGCTGAAATTCTATATACCCTTAGCTGGGAAAAGTCCCAGGAACTCATTGGAATGTACTCAATGGGATTTTAGTAGACACGTGTAGGACTTTGCAATATGTTCAGCCCCAAACCACTTTTTTATAAACAATCCCAGGAGTAGAAAGAGGGATTTGGGGTGTCAGCGTGAATGTGGAAAATTGTGTTCACTGGGTCAGGTCAAAGAGAGGCAACATTTCCTGGACAGAGAAGTTTTTCTTGGAGTTGCATATTGTTGTTTACATTACGGATTCATGTTTTTGACGTTTTGTACTTTGGAATAATCACTTGGAACTATAAAAGAGCCACTGCTTCATTATTCAGGGAGAACCATGTTAGTGAGGGCGTTTATACATGACCCCTAAGCTGCGCTGCAAATGGCTCCCAGCTCCGGAGCTTAGAAATATTTTCCCACCAGCTCCGGAGTTTGGAGACAATTAAGTGCGACCCCGCCCACTTTAGCAGCACATTTTTCAAAGGTGAAAAAAATTAGATGAGGATAAGAGTGCCGGGCTCTCCTGGCTTGTCTGTTGTTTTTTTGCCTCCCGCCCCTTTAAGAGCTCCTTGAGACAGAACCAGGAAGTTCATGGCAAGTTCACTGGCAGGTTAGTAAAGGCTTCTTTTGTCCTTTTTTCCCCTCCCCCCCTCACGCCGACAGGAGCAGGAAGTGCTGAGGGGTGGGGACACAGGAACAGAAACGAACCCCCAAGATCTCTGGTCCGAATTTAAGGGACCAGCGGATTTTAGGGGTCGTGTGAAAAGGCCCTGAGTCTCCGGCTTTAAAAACAACGCTGATTAATGGTTTTGTTACTAAAATTCACTCTGGGTTCTGTTTTCTGATCCCCACTGTGACAGACTGGATATTCTACAACCTGGCCACACTTTAAAAGTGTGTTGAAACTGTTTTTACTTTTGCTGCCACCATTCACTAAAACCTGTACTTATTTCTGTTATGAAGAATTGGGACTTGACACGTGTGTTAACTTTTCAACATAAAGATGTAGTTTATTTAGTTTCACAACATACATAAATAATAGTGTGTTTTCATAACTTTCCGTTTGACTTGTTCTCAAGATGTAGCTTAAACAAGTCCCTAAACATATCCTAGACCTAGCCAGACCCTATCCAGTCTCTAACTCTATCAGTTACTGTTCCCTGTTGCCAACTAACACGGACTGAGTTCCTGATCTTTCTCTTCCGTTCTCAGTTTCCCCTCTGACTAAATCCCTGACAGTTCCACTGTCACTCTTCTTATAGAACCTAACCCCGCCCACATTCTGGGATTGGTCTACCATTAGAATATTCATGAACCTCTTTCCAGGGGTTCCATCATCCCCACCCCCATCCAGTGAACTGGGAAAATCCTTCCCCATCTTGGTTCCATATGTTGCTCAAATCCATATTTTGTCATCCTTAGCCCACACAGCCAATGATGATGACACTCCAGTCTCAACTGATGAACCACAAATCCCCTTAGCCTTTGCTAGAACATGACATATATAGATGTTTTAAAGCATGGATATAGAAGTGCTTCAGATGATTAACCACCTGCTCACTTCATGCTGGCAAATGACCCTTATGTGCTTAATTTATCAGTAAATGCCCTGGGAGGCTTAACTGTCTATATAAATCCTTGATACAAACTCAGACCAGAGCAGTCTTTCCAATTTAGATCATTAGAGAAACTGACTAGCATGTCCTTCTGAAGGGAGAAATATCCCAAGCGCCAGTTTGCCCTTACTTGTTGATACAAGGAACAAGTAGTGAGAATATTAGATATAAAGGGTGATTTTTTTCCTATTTGAAGGAAGTTTTCCCAAAACTTTAAACTGAAGCACATGTAGCTGTGGGCAAGCCAGACAAAACATAGTGGGTTTACTCCTGTGTATACATTACTCACGTACACTTTGAAGTGATGGTCACCATCATGGCATGCAATAATTTGTAAGGAGCAATGTCTTTGGCAGACTTTTTTCTTCTTTTGACTGGACTGTTGCACAAGCAGTGGTATAGAATTGCACAATGTTGTACAATTGTAGCTTGGGAAATATTAACGTCAGAGGGAAAGGAGCACAGAGAGAGACTCCTAGTTCCCTGAGCTCCTCGCCCTCTGAAGATGCCGGCCACAGAGTCTGGTGAAATGTCAGGAAGAAAAACGTCCAGAACACGGCCAGACAGCCCAAAAAACTCACAAAAGCTATCAGATTCTGGTCATGAAAGCCTTCAAGAATACATTCGTTTTAATGGATTTATAATTCAGATTTTTATGGCTGCCAGCGTATAAGGCAGTATTGGCGAACCTATGTCCTTAGCACATCCGATCTCACTTGATTTCAGAAGCTAAGCAGGGTCGGCCCTGGTTAGTATTTGGATGGGTGACCACCAGGGAATACCAGCTGCTGTAGGCGCCTGGAGTAGGAACTGGCCAAGAAGTAGTATTCCTGGAGTAGTATTCCTGCCAAGAAAACTCCATGGACATGGAGTCACGAAGAGTCAGTCACGACTCTAACGACACAACACACACACACACACACACACACACACACACACACACACACACACACACACACACACACACACACACACACACATGGCACGGGTGCCAAAGGTGGCATTCAGAGCCCTTTCTGTGGGCACCTGACATTGCCCCTTCACAGCCACCTGGATTCAGGTTAAATTGCTGTATTGGCACTTTGCGAATAATTAGTGGGTCTTGAATCGCAGTTTGGGCACTCTGTCTCTAAAAGGTTCGCCATCACTAGTATAAGGTGCTTAACTTTTTCACAGTTTGGATGGCAGCACAGTATTCTGTTTGGCAGCCTCTTGCCATGTGGACAACACATTTGATGTCATATTGTCTCACTGATTGGAATGCTTAAAGATAAAGGACAGAACGGGCTTGCAGCAGGGAACTCATCAACAGTAAACAACTTGAAATGTATACTGTCTGTTCCTCCAGCAGCCTCTGACCAGTTTCGTCTCTGCTCTGGTAGGGAATTGCTGCCAGCGATCGCCAAAAAGAACTGTTTCCAGAAGCAGCTGTTGTCGGAAAGATCATTTCCCTTTTCTCAGTCTCACCTGTGGCTTTCTTTCAAAACCTTAGCCCTCCTGCCACCCAAAACACCCTCACTCACAGCCACCATTTCTTGGCCTCCCGCTTCTAATTAATGAACTACGTGATAGTCCGTTGTTCTCCTGTCACCCCGGCTTGCCTTTTCATATTCTGTCTGCTCTTTCTGAACTTGGTTTATGACCTGACCTTGGCTTGGGGCCACATACCTGACCTCTTTGCTTGTCACTCCCCCCATGGGGGTTTTCAGACCAACTCAGATGTCTGACACGGTGCTCAGTAATTGTCACCTGCAAGCAGAATAGCTAATTCACCGGGCATATTAAAATAAAAGCATAAGAATGACTAGGCAAGCACAATTTGCGATGGCTTAGGAATAAGAAACTTAATGAAGGCAGAATCCCCCCTCTTCCCACCCTTCTCTGGAACCTTACTGTATGCCCTATGACAGCATTAAGCATTTAGCTAAGCAAACCAGAACTTTTAGCTAGCCTGAAATTATGGTCCTTAGACCATATCACTTTGGGGAAAAAATATACTATTGTATGTAGCTGCTATGCTTGATTTGCTGAGCTTTGGAAATTCTACAGAAGCAAGTGTGAAGATGAAGGAAAGGGGAAAAGAAATAGCCCATATTCTTTAAATAGTTTAATTTATTGAGTAAAATTGAGGTCTGGAAGATGGCAGAGAGAAATAAATGGTTTAGACCTAATATACATAAAAGGTATAGGAGAATTGGAAACCTTGTTACAGAAAGCTTAAGACTAATGCTGAAATGGAGTCATTTTTAACTCCCTCTTTACAGGATGCCCACTGTTCCTATCCAGAGATATGAGGCAAATTTTCCCACAACCACAAGACACTTTAATTAATCTCTAATTAGGCCCATGAGCTTCATGAGTTGAGCGAGACACTCAGAGAAAAAGTTAAAAGCAACTCAGCAGATACATTTCATGGTTTTTTCAGATACTGAAATCATTTTAATTAAAAGTTTTCAACATCTAGAGTGCTATGTTCAGACCAATGTGTGAAGGCAATTTTATGTTTGATTCTTGTAGATGGGCACTAGATCAGTCTGTGAGAAGAGCAGAGCGAGGAAGCTGATTCAGAGTCATGAGCATGATTTAGAAGGCGGGAAAAATGGTGATTTGTTAGGACTTAGGATTCGTCGTGGCCGACAAATCGACGAACCGATGAATTTCCCGTGATCTTCTTTTTCTTAGACTTTGTCCCACTTGGTGGTGGGTTCCACTAATGAATTTCCAGTGATGAATCACTTAATCAATTCATCTCCAATTTAAAATGCTATAAAATATCCCTCGGGGTAGAAATAATCCATCTTCCCACCCTCATCCCTTCCCTTCTCCCTCTCCCTTTCCATTCTTCCTGCTGCTACCTCCTCAGACCCACCTGATATGAGATGGTGGTGGAAGCAACAATAGCAATAGGGAGGTCATGGCAGCAGCAGTAGAAATGACACCTAAGAACACACACACACACACACACACACACACACACACACACACACACACACACACACACACACACACACACACACACACACACACTGCCTCAAACATTTTGGATTTGGGCTAAAATCCACGAGTAGAGATGGGCACGACTCAAAAAAATGGTGTTTCGTTTGTTGTTTGGTCGTTTAGGGGTCCATTTTGGTTCATTTTCATTTTTGTGACGTTTTTTGCAAAAAATTTCATTTTTATTTCGTTAGGTAACGAAATGAAAAAATGAAAATGAAAACAAAAAATTGCTGTTTCGTTAGCATTCTTTTTAGTTCAATGCATCTGCTGCAACAAAAATGAAAAACATGGCAAATTTGGTCGTTTCATTTTCGTTTTCGTTTTGTTTTTAAAAAAATTTCATTTCATTTTTGTTGTGTAACAAAACAAAAAAACAAAAACAAAAACGAAAAATCACTTGTTTCGTGCCCATCTCTATCCACGAGACTTTCACCTTTAATCTTGATCCATTTGTTGGTTTATTTTGGAAGAGCTAACACAGCCGTTAGTGCTACAGACTGTGACTCACCAACATCAAACAGTATGAGAAGGCATCAGATCATCAAGGTCCAATAGACTGTGGAAACAAATTTCCTGTAGAGCCATGATAACACCTGATTCTAGAATCTTTCATAACTGGAAACTGAAGTAGGAAAAGAAGAATAGTTCAGGACCTCTGAAGTGGACCTCTAGAAGTGGGTCTCATGTATGAGACAGCCTCCCATGATCACAGAGCATTCGTGTGTGGGACTTCTCAATCAAACCTGTAAAATGGGTATACAGAGTAGGACCAGTGCAAGTTTTTGCAGCTCCTTGGCACAATCATTCCTGATTTTTGCCCACTGAGTATCGGGCATGGGCACTAGCCATGAAACAATGAGAATCCCATCATGTCAATATATTGACATGACAATATATTGATTATGCTAACACACACATTATCTGAGAACCAGAAATGAGAAAACAGAGTTCAGCCCAGGCCATGGCCTATCTTAATAAATTTATCCTAACAATGTACCTTCTCATCAGCTCTATACCACGTGAGATTTGTTCTTTCATTTCACAAGAATAACAAATATACAAATGGACCACTTTGGGAGCTAGCTTGTTTTCAGGAAGCATTCTGTTCTGAGCATTATTCTTCTGAATGGGATTTCATGAAATCAAGAAGACAACCAGTTGAGCGGCAAACATATAAAGCCAAGATTTACACAACCATTCCAAAGAGGGCTAGATTATCTTCACTGGTATACTTAACATCTAAATCAAGGTTGATTCTGGTTGAGGAGTTAGATTACAGCCTCACATGATTGGTGCAAGACAAACTGTGTTGGATTCTCACATGATTAATTTGGTCAACTCAAATCATAACAAATGTGAAGCAACATCCTGAGGGAATGGGACAATTCATCAGTTTTACCTTTTCTCGTATTTGAATGGTAGACATTTGTTCAATGTAGACTAAAAAGCAAAATGAAAGAAAATTCTCATCTGCACCTCGCTGAGCATAGGAAAATCAGAGTCTGAAGATATTTGGAGGAAAGAGAAAGCAGAAGAGTGTCAAGAATACAGCAATGCCACATTTCCCATGATGGAACTGCGTCTAAAGAAAGGCAATAGAGAAAGCAAAGCAAAGTGAGTCTCGTAGCACAGTGGTTAAATGCCTGTACTGCAGCTAAAACTGTGCTCACAACCCAGGGTTCAATCCCAGGTAGCCGGCTCAAGGCGCACTCAGCCTTCCATGCTTCCGAGGTCAGTAAATGAGTACCCAGTTTGCAGGGTGGTGGTGGGTGGCAATGTGTATCCTGCATAATTAAATTGCAAACCACCCAGAGAGTGCTTTAAGCACTATGGGGTAGTATATAAGCAGAACACTTTAGCTTTTTGCTTTGCTTATATATCACCCCATATGGCTTAAAGCATTCTCTGGGTGGTTTAAAAGTAACTGTGTAGACTACACATTGTCATCCCCCCACTCCCCAGCAAGCTAGGTACTCATTTCACCAACTTCAGAAGAATGGAAGGATGAGTGAACCTTGGGCTGACTACCTAGAATTGGACAAAACTTGAATTTGCATGTGACATTGCACACCAACACCCTGCTGCTCCCCTCGCTGACAACAGCTGTTTGATGGGGAGTCGAAAAGTTAGGTGGCAGAACCTGAGTGCCCGAAGTAAGTCAAGTACTTTTCAGGAGGTTCGCCATGGAAGCAGGGAGGGGGGGATAGAAAACGCCAGCAGGGGTGGAAGGATGAAACAAACTCTCCTGAGACAGATGGAATTTCCAGGCATAATGAGGTAGCCTGAGGACGCGCAGGCCCCTTGCACAGCTTTAAAGGAGACTGGCTTGAAACAGTCTCCTTGCTCTGTATTGTCACCGCGCGGTGCGGGTGGGTGGAGGGGAGGCACAAAGCAGTGCCTATCTTCCACTGTTTTCCCTCTGAATTATTGATCATTTTAAATCTCTGAGATGATGTTCTTTGAATAGGCGGAAGAAAGGAAGAGATGGCACCTTGGTTGTTTTCAGGCTGTATGTGTGTGTGCGAAATCTGCCTAGTGGGAAACCAGTTGTGAAGAGGGATGGGAATCCTGGTTTGATTCATGCTCCTGAGGTAAAAAAGACAACTTGACATACATTTTATCCTGCAATCTGCAATCTGCTCTCTCTCTCTCTCTCTCTCTCTCTCTCTCTCTCTCCCCCTCGCTCTTACACATACAGTCTTTTGTTCTCCTCTGGTCTTAGAGAAGCTTTGTGTGTGTTATGCTGTTACAGTCATGACTGACTCTTTGTGACCCCATGTCCACGGGGTTTTCTTGGCAGGAATACTGGAGTGGCTTGCCAGTTCCTATACTCATCTTTAAAAATAGTTTTTAAAGCACCCCCTCACCTTGGAGAGGTAAATAATACATGATAATTTCTTCATTTGTGTCAATTCCTAATTCCCCAGGACACCATGAGAAGGAATTTTTCAAGCCCCTCAAGATTTGTTGACGGTAGGCAAAACTACCTCCTCCTCCTCTTCCTCCATCATCATCATTATTATCTAGCTCTACATTTCCCATGAGAACACTCAGATTTTGATCATTATTTATATTTTCCTCCAGTAACATATGCTGTTCTTCCATGTGGCTGGTTCCATCTGAACTAAATTGGAAAGCAACATTCTAACTGCACCAGTTTATTATTATTATTATTATTATTATTATTATTATTATTATTATTATTATTATTATTATTATTATTATTATTATTATTATTATTATTATTATCCAGAAATACTGAATACTGACTGGTATTACACAACAGATACAAGTTTAAACCAAAATCCTAAGGATCTGTTAAATATTGGTGCAGTATTCATGTGTGCTGTTCCTATTATTGTTGGTTTTATTGTAGCTCTCATGATTTCATTTCTGAAATCTGAAACCACTTGTAAAATTGTGTGAAATGTCTTGACTTTGTTCCTAAAGCTCCAATGACTAGGGGGAGCACTGAAGAACATTTCATTCATGAGCAAGGGGTTTTCACTGCCAGGTCTCTGTGTTTTCTTTTCCCAGTTCTTTAGCTTCAACTCTGGCATCCCTTGCATGTGTTTGACTGATTTGCCTCTATAGAAACACTGGTTTTGAAAACAGTATTTTGTGAATGCACATAGATGTGCATGCAGACTGATAAAAGCTAGTCAAGAAGAATCTTTATGTGGTCTCATGTGAAAGAAGACCATGTAACCCATCAGAATTATCTTTCCCCCAGTGCCATCTACCCAGCTCACCTGATCCACCCAGGCCAGGTTCCTCCAGGTGACCACTCCTAGAGTGGCCCGTAACTCAACAAGGAGGGGGTTGGGTCTTCTTTGCTGTGGCACCGGCTTGGTGAAACTAGCTCCCAGTGGAATGACACCTGGCTCAATCCCTGTTGACTTTTAGAAAACAGCTGAAGACATTGCCTTCAACACTGACCCTACCTGATCTTATGTCCTCACTTAAGATAGGCAGTTCTGACCTATAGCCGGGAGTTATGTGTTCACCTTTTGTCAGTCTGTAGGCTGCTCATGACTATGGAATCTGTAAAAGATGGCCTTCGAGCCTCTGCTGGTATACCTTCAGCTAAGATGCTCCTTCTAAGTCATTGGTTCTTCTAAAGCATTCAAGTGATGAAACGCAACCTTACCCCCTATAACCTAAGTGTGCTGGATCAACCCCTGTCTTCCAGGACACCAACGGTAAGTCCCTCTGGTATTTGAAGAGTCCTGCCAGGTCCTCCTGTCCTCCATCTACGCCTTGAGGCTAAACATATCCAAATCTTCCCATTTTCCCCATATACAACTTGTTTTCCATATCACTGAGCTGCTTTATCACCCTTACTTGACCTCATTCTAGTTTATCCGCATCTCTCTTAAATAAAACTAAAAAAAGTTCAGAACTCTTAGATTTTGGTTTGGAAGCATCCCTTGGCCTCTTTCCACTGTCACTTCAGTAGGTGGGCTCATTCTTCATTCCATGGGCCTCATGTAGTGTCATTTTCTTATCCACTCTTAATTTCCCTGAATGCCATTCTACTTTCTGCTCATTACATGGGTTTTACATCCCAGTGAGGAAAAATGTAGATCTGGAGGACATGTGACTCAGAAACAACAAAGGTTAGGGTCTCAGTCAATGTACTTGAGTTTAATTGACTTCAAAACGGCCCATACCAATTTCCGTTAAAAGGTTTGCCGCATTGACCTCCATGGGCCCTGACACACAGCAAACATTAACAACAGCTGGACTTGTGAGTCACTGATCGATGTCTGAGGCCAATGGAGCTCATTGACTTTAACAGTTGACTTGCAAAGATTTAAAACAATGGATGGCAGAAAGAAGGAAGAATCAAGCAGGCCTCCTTCCACACCCAGCAACATTGTCTTTTGCTTCTCTAAGCTTTCACAACTTAGCTTTGTTTTAAGAGATCTGTTCTTTTACCAGCTTTTTTGTTCTTGCCCTCCATCCCATTAATGGCAGACTTAGAGATGGGCATGATAATATAAGAAACTCTTCAAATACAAGAATAATAATATAATAATAATATAAGAAACTCTTCAAATACAGACACTCTTACTTCCTAGATTCCTATGAATACCAACCAAGTAAATGTTGCAGTAAACACAACATTGGGGTGGAAATGGACAATACTGAATATTCTTTAGTGTCCATCAAATATATCTTGTGGCAATTCACGGCTCCATTTTTCCCAAGATTTGCTGAAACTTCAAGGCTGGGGGCAGTGGGGGGGGGTTCCTTTCTCTGTTGGCTGAACTTTGACCAAATTTAATCTTTCCTCCATTTCCTCTTCAGTTTCCAAGGTGTAAGCAGGGTTACATAAATCTATGTGCCGCTACTGCCTTCTTTGCTCATCTAACCTTGCAAAAAGTTGTCTCCTGGGAAACCAAGTGCAAGCCAGGGTTTCAACTCAACCACAGCCTTCACTCAGCAGACTGACCTCAAGGAGGTCTCCGCTTTCAAGTTTAATTGGAATTCCTTTTCCAACGGCAAGAGCAGAACAGAGAAAAAGCGGTGAAATCAAAGCATCAAAGGGGAAGCACAGCTGGCAATTTTGGCCCCACAAGGACAGGAAAGGTCTCTAGGCGTTCAGAGGGCACGGCACCTTTGTCAGGGCTGCAATAATATACCTGAAATCAGGGTGCCTCCATTGTAACAACTGGCTGGTTTGTAACAAGTTTGCCAGTTATTATTTATTTATTTATTATTTATTTATATCCAAAGGAACTACGGGTGGTTAACAATAGATTAAAAGAACAATACAACACCAGAAGAAAAACAATGCAAATAATAAAAGAGAGACATCGGCAAGAGGCGTAAAAGAGAGCACGACAGCGGCAGAGAAAGCGTCTCAAGCCGTCTGCCATCTTGCTGGACTGACTCCTTGCATCCTACTGCAGAATGCATTGCTTTCCAAGCTTAAATCCTCCAAGAGAAATCATTCTAAATGGCGAATGGCCCAACAGCTCAGTTCATATGCCGACTTCAGTCTGGAAATGAAATCAAGACAATTTTTGTTCAGGCTCTCCAAAGCACCAAGTGCTGTCGAGATGACACATTTGATTTCCACAGGGAAGGCAGCAACTGACTGCTCCAACCTCCTGACATTCCCAGTTGGCTTGAGTTACATACACAAAATGGCATGTACAGTACTGGGGAACAAAAGCAAAACAAAATGTTCAGAAATCTCAATCTAAACTAGTGGAGACGATCTGACCCAGGACTGTGCTATCAAAGAGCTACATGGGCACGGAGAACTAGACGAGGAAGTGCTATGAATATATAATTGGGGGGGGATTGGCCGTCAAAGTTGCTTGCATGTGTCTACAGCAGAACAGGACTGACGTCTGGCCAAGCTGACCTCAGGAACTTTTGCGTCATGAAGTGGATTATTCAGACCCATACTTGGGGAGTAAGACTGACTCCTTTAAGGCGACTTTCCAGGAACCATCAGTGCTAGACTGAGCCGGCTCCATATCACAGCCATTATTTCAGTCTGGGCAATATCATGTGTATGTAGTAGCCTCGGGCTCTCGAAGACTTGCCGTCTCTGCTGAAAGGTCACACCTCTGGGACAAGAAAAGTTATCAAAGGCTTTGCATATTGATTTCCTGAGTCAGAGGCGTTTCCCCCCCCCCCCGATGTTTGGCACTGATGTTTCATCTTGGTCTAGCTAATGGGTTCCTGGTTTTAACTTGTGGCGCACCTTAAACAGCCCTGAGAGAAATAGTGGTTTTGATGTCAATGGAGCAATCCCTTCTGGCTTTTGTCCCAGACACATAAGGAGAGGGACTTTTCTGCTGCTGCTCCAAAATTCTGGCTGGTCCCATTTTTTATTTCCTTTTGCAAGCAGGCAAAGTTTCCAGCAAGCTTTTTCTCAGTGACTGGCTGCCTGAGTGGGATTTTTAAACAAAATTTTTCCTCCTATTTGTATTAGTTTTTTTCTAGCTTTAATATTTTGTTTTAATAATTTAAGCCTCCTTTGTATAATCCTTATAACTCATTGCTGTTAGCTTTAAATGTTGTCTTTTAATGATGTGAGCCACCTCGGGTCCCTTTCTAAGAGAAAGGAAAGATAAAATATTTGAAATAAATAAATATAATAGCATCATAGCTTATATACGCAGGAACAGAAAGTTTTTTTTTTTTATGAAAGATCAAAAGATGTGACCCAAGATATCCATGACATGCTCTGTTCTTGAAAACCCAACACTGGAATTTGGTTTGGAAGCAGACTAATAGCAAGTGGAGTTTCTTTACATCTAGTGAAATAAGGTCTAAAAATACTGGAAATATCATGCAATCCTCATCTCCAGGACATTCATCAGTGCATAAAAGAGGCTCCATCTTGCTGTAAGAAGGAGTGGTGTGGCATTCATTCACTCAAGGTGTGGTGGGTTTTCTTTCTTTTTCCCTTCAGCTGGCCGTATTTCTGGAGCGGGCTTTGAGGTGGCCACACTTTCCCTCTGTAACATTAAATGATGGATGGGATTTTTCAAGACAAAACTGACCACCCTTTACCAGATGTTTAATTTCCATCAATGATCAATGTCTATGCCAATCTTTCTTCTGCCCCTCTTACTCAAATGTTGTCCAAGCAAGAAACTCTAGTGAGAAAGATTACTACTACTACTACTACTACTACTACTACTACTACTACTACTACTACTACTACTAATAATAATAATAATAATAATAAATAAATAAATAAATAAATAAATAAATAAATAAATAAATAAATAAATAAATAAATAAAAAGTGTTGTGTGTCGTGTCATTACAGTCGTGACCGACTCTTTGTGACCCCATGTCCATGGAGTTTTCTTGGCAGGAATACTGGAGTGGTTTGCCAGTTCCTACTCCAGGCCCCTACAGCACCTGGTATTCCCTGGTGGTCTCCCATTCAAGTACTAACCAGGGCCGACCCTGCTTAGCTTCCGAAATCAGGCGAGATCAGATGTGCTTAGGGCATCTAGGCAGCTATAATTTTGTTGTTCAGTCGTTCAGTCGTGTCCGACTCTTCGTGACCCCATGGACCAGAGCTCGCCAGGCCTTCCTATCCTCCACTGCCTCCCGGAGTTTTGTCAAATTCATTTTGGTTGCATCGATGACACCGTCAAACCATCTCATTCTCTGTCGTCCTCTTTTCCTTTTGCCTTCGATTTTTCCCAGCATCAGGGACTTTTCCAGGGAGTCCTCTCTTCTCATGAGGTGGCCAAAGTACTGGAGCCTCAGCTTCAAAATCTGTCCTTCTAGTGAACATTCGGGGTTGATTTCTTTCAGAATGGATAGGTTTGATCTCCTTGCAGTCCAGGGGACTCTCAAGACTCTCCTCCAGCACCACAGCTCAAAAGCATCAATTCTGCGGCGATCAGCCTTCTTTATAGTCCAGCTCTCACTTCCATACATTACTACTGGAAATACCATAGCTTTGACTATCCTGACCTTAGTTGGCAAAGTGATGTCTCTGCTCTTTAGGATGCTACCTAGGTTTGCCATTGCTTTCCTCCCAAGAAGCAGGCGTCTTTTTATTTCGTTGCTGCAGTCGCCATCTGTAGTGATCAAGGAGCCCAAGAAAATAAACTCTGTCATTGCCTCCATTTCTTCCCCTTCTATTTGCCAGGAGGTGATGGGACCGGTGGCCATGATCTTGGTTTTTTTGATGTTGAGCTTCAGCCCATTTTTTTTCACTCTCCTCTTTCACCCTCATTAAGAGGTTCTTTAATTCTTCCTCGCTCTCTTTATTTTTATACCGCCTTTCTCCCCAAAGGGACCCAAGAAAAAAGTTCAAGAAAAGCCGGCTTCTGTTTCCCATTTCTGCAACTACTGATCTTATTCTTCTCATCGTTTCCATGGCAGTCAACCATGGTTCCAACATTATTATTGGCATCAGCCCAGAAAATATTGCATTGGCTCTGCTTATGTCAAAGCTTGGGACAATCACCTTTGCTGCTCCTGCTGCCCAAAGCACGACTGTCAGGTTTAGACAGAACCACATAGAAACACTCACATATAACACACACAAACACACCACTCTCCCCTCGCCTCCTTACCAGGGATGAAAGGGGCAGTCTGGCTCGTGGAAGGAACCACTATATGACTAATGGAGGTGCTGGTCTAACGAACCTCAAAAAATGATTTCTCCATCATTTTCCAGTATTAAATTCAACAAGAATGTCATCAAACTTTTACTGAATGTGTACAGCCTCGAGTTTGGGGATGTTTTATTTATTTTACCAAGTACCCAGCATGTCAGCTAGAAGATTAAGGGAATGATTTTTCAAGACCTATCATCATCCGCCCCTGACACACATGTAGCTCTTTCTTCCTGGGGAAGGTAATAATCACCTATTTTCCCCTACTAAAACATTTAGCTCTTACATTTATGTTTAGGGAACCCCCTTAAGACAGTTAACCCCATTAAAACTGCAGCATATAAAAATAAATGGCCTAATTATTTCCAAAAATGAAGAAATCACAGGGAAATACTCTTCAGTCTAACAGGTTATTATTGTTATTATTTCTTTCTTATTCTTCACTGATGGCATCTGATAAATCTTATTGCACACCTGATTTTTAATAACATTTCAGTCCAGTATGTGGTGCATTTGAAGAGTGATTTGCCTCATGTATACAACTCAGCATCTTGTTAAATCCCACATGGTCTTTAATCATACATCATAAAGAAAGAAATGGAAAGAAGGGGGGTTTTTTTGCACTTTTTTTTCAAAAGTGCACAGCTTCAAGAAAGCAATTTCAAAAGACCCTTTTCCCAGTAGGTATTCTGTTAATCATGGGGGGGGGGAAGGGATCAAAAATTCAGCCTTTGCTGTACCAAGCAAAGGAGGTTCTTTACTTTCGCTTGGCATGTTTCTTTTATAAGCTACATTGGGACTGTAAAGTGTGAAAAAAAAAAGAATAACAATGCTGAAATAAACTGTAAACCTCCTGATTTTTTTCGGCATTTGCAAGTTAAATGCAGAATCTTTTTAGAACATAAGCTTGTCCCCCTTCTTTTGATGGGGGAATATGTGAGAACCACACAGGAGTCAAACCAGCTTGAAACAGATGCATCAAACCAGCTTGAAACAGATGCAAAATCAAAGCTTATAATGAGGGCTGAAATGTTCAGGAAACAGCTTTGTCCGTGTTCACATGCCAATGAAGGGCTTCTTCCCAATTTCCTAGTGCTTTGCTCATAGCTTTTAGAACATGGGAAAAAGATTCTTTATTAGCTTTTAAAACACCCATGCATGGCCCTTCCCAACAAGGGCATGGAGTTGAAGAGTGGCAGGTGCAGAACTCGTCGATTTGGCAGCTCTCGGTTGTTCCTCTCGAATCAATGCAGCCATCGGGAAATCCCAAAAGATGGACAAAACTTTCCCTTCACTCTTTGGCATCCCTATCTCTAGAGGTGGGCATGAACACCTTTAGAGATGGAGGCCCACTGGTGTTGCATGAGGAACCTGGACTCCATTCCCTGCCTCCTCCCACTGGTGCTCACCCATGCTATTAGGTGGTGGAGAATCCAGGGCACCCGCACAACATCTGTGGACTCAGTCCCTGAAACACACTGAAATGCTGAACTATGGTTCGTACCCATGTCTAGTAGGCTGCAAAAGGCAGGTGTCTTTAAGGCCAAGCAAACATAATGGCAATGAGGAGAAAGCTGACATCTCTCAGGTTAGGGATATAAATCTTTAGACATTCTTCAGACATTTCATTCTTGCAGGCAGAAGAAGAAGAAGAAGAAGAAGAAGAAGAAGAAGAAGAAGAAGAAGAAGAAGAAGAAGAAGGAAGAAGAAGAAGAAGGAGGAGGAGGAGGAGGAGGAGGAGGAGGAGGAGGAGGAGGAGGAGGAGGAGGAGGAGGAGGAGGAGGAAACATTTTCAGTTCACTGGTAAAGATGATGGCCAGTACTGTCTTCATGTTATGCAGCTGTTCTCCTGGTGTAAATGTTCCAGACATTATGTCTGGCATCAGGGACTGTGCTAAAGATCACACCATCAGCTGTGCATCCTCAGGATGGCCGATACCTTGATGCACCGGTTGACGTTCTTCAAGGAAAGCACTGTTGCCTCAGTGTCCACAGGACTACTACATGCAAGTTGCACATGTATAGCTGCACTGTATGATTTTGGCCTAACATGGGTGAAAACCTGATGTTTCAAAGCAGGGGGTGGAAATATGTGGAGCAAGTAAGCATTCAGAAACCTCTATGGCGTGAGGCAAGAACACTTCCCAACAGCTCCAACGAGAAAATATGATTATTAGCAATCCCAGGCTGATACTTAAATATTGACAGAATGTCAGCATGGGTCCAGAGCGTGAACAGTGTATAAGTCAGACAGGAAGACAACAGATGTGCATAGTGGCCTTCTTAGAGATACTGTACTACGCTAGGCTAAATTGAATAGGTCTTAAATGTTCTGGATTGTATATTGTCCCTCATTATTGTAAGCCACCTTGGGTCTTTTTCCAAGGAGAAAGGTGGGGTAAAAATATTCTAAATAAATAAATAAATAAATAAATAAATAAATAAATAAATAAATAAATAAATAAATAAATAAATAATAATAATAATAATAATAATAATAATAATAATAATAATAATAATAATAATAATAATAATAATAATAATAAATACACAAAACTAAGAACCTTCTCTCTCAATTTATACCACATATTTTATTTTCTAGACTCTATAAGGGGATGCTCTAATTGGAAATATGAAAGAGTGTAACTTCTCAGAAGTAACTTTTCTTTCCTCTCCCTTCACTTCAGTTGTCTGAGAGGAGATTTGAAGCAGGATGGCTTGCATTTCTGTTGCTTTAAAATCTCTTTTAGTAATAATTCTCCCTAACATTTTTAAAATAATGCTTATTAAATTATGTTTTAAGTGTTTAAATAATTTACTGTTTTTAGTTTTTCATGTCATGCTCTTAATGATGTAAGCCAACTTAGGTTCTTTTTTGAGGAGAAAAATGGGTTTGAAAAGGCATATCTAAGTGGTCAGGACCACTCTGATGGGGGTTCCTGCATGGCAGGGGGTTGGACTAGATGGCCCTTGAGGTCTCTTCCAACTCTATGATTCTATGAGTCTATTCTATTATAGTGGAGGGATAGTGAAGCATGATGGAGGGACATAACCCAGTGTACTTGGAGGGCTACATGTTCCCTAGATCAGTGTTTTTCAACCTTTTTTGGGCAAAGGCACACTTGTTTCATGAAAAAAAATCACGAGGCACACCACCATTAGAAAATGTTAAAAAATTTAACTCTGTGCCTATATTGACTATATATAAAGTAATTTTTCAATTTTTCCCACGGCACACCAGGCAACATCTTGCGGCACACTAGTGTGCCGCGGAACAGTGGTTGAAAAACACTGCCCTAGATCAACTTTATGTATTGTAGAGTCCTCAAAGATGAAGCAGATGGATGAGAGTGGTGGTGGTGGTGGTAGTGAGATTGCATTCACAAACTCCTTTACCTTTCTATCAGCAAAAAAATGTAGTCCAATCCATTCATGTTTGATCAAGACAGTTACCTCAAGAGGAGAGGTGTTTCTACATGTGGTGTGATTTTGAACAGGCAACCATTAGAACAACTAACCTTTAGCTAATGCTCTAATGCCACTTCCAGTTCAGGAGGTGATTTAAAATGCACAATCTCCATGACAGAATACTGAAAACAATTAAGTGTAACTCGTCAAAATTAATAGAACAGACAATGTTGTTCTTGGTGCTAGCCTTCCCAAGGAGGCATGAGGGTTTTTTAAAATGCAGGAACCTGACTGCATTATGTAACTTAGAATGCCATCGTATTAAATATCATCTTAACAAAATGGTTTAGTCTCTTGCAATGGAGTGAAAACATTTTTCAGGAGGTTGGGAAGGCAGTTTCTGATGTCATCCACAGGATGTAAAAGAGCAATGTGAATCTTCATTTATTTTGCTCCCGGAGACAAGAACCGGAGCATTTCAAAGGTTCCCTCTCTTCTTATAAGATTTTACTCGATTATGAGAGCTGTGCCATGGTCATTTGGCTTCTTCATTCTTATCCCTCTCCACATGGTGAAAAATGGGAAGACAGGGCAACCATACTAATCTTAGTTAAAATATGACTGAGTGGAATCATTAGCAAGAGGTGTATGGAGTTGTGGTTTTGGACTACAACCCCTAGAATGCCCAAGTGTAGAATTCTGGGAGCTGTAGTCCACAAACACAAAACCACAACACCTGTAACGTTAGGAGGGATCTTACCCAGCAAAGTTTCCTGGGAGCTGTCCATGGTGCTGATGACCTAATAATATTGACTGACATAATTTTATCTGACTTAACCCGCTCCGGAGAGTCTGCATCAAATTATTTCCAGGTGAATATATACAGTATATGCAATATGTGTGTAAGTATAACAGAAAGAGAGGGGGAGAAAAGAAAAGACTTCTCAATCTGATGAATTTTGACATCATCTTTTCAGCTACAGGATTATGGTCCTTGGTGCACTTATAATGTTAGGGCCTTTTTACATGGCCCCTAAGATCCGCTGGTCCCTTAAATTCGGACCAGAGATCTTGAGAGTTTGTCGTTCTCCCTGTGTTCCCACCCCCTCCGCACTTCCTTGTTCTGTCTGCGTGAGGGGAGCGAGAAAAAAAGGGAGAAAAGAATGCACTCTCACCTCCGGAGTGTCGGTGGAAGTTGCTCCGACCCCCCGTCACTTCCTGGTTCCAGGAGGCAAAAAAAAAGTGAGGAGAGCCCGGCACTCCCCCCATCAAAATTTTTCACTCTACTAGAGCAGGTACTTGAAAGGTGCGCTGGGTCGCGCTTAGGTGGGTGGGGTCGCACTTAATTTTCTGTTAGCTCCGGAGCTGGTGGGGAAACATTTTTAAGCTCTGGAGCTGGAAGCCATTTGCAGCGGAGCTTAGGGGTCATGTATAAACGCCCTTAGTTATTAAGGAAAACATCAAACCCCTGCCCTCTCAACCTGCTCACCCAAAGTTCCGACAAATATTGCTGCCTCTCACCCTATTTCTGGCGATGGAGACTTTTTAACATTCCCCCTCCCCCCCTTGGGAAAACTCCAGCAGAAATTGGTGGAGAAATGCACACCATTTTGATACAGCCAATGTTTTTTGTAGCAGCAATTGCAGTATATTGCTATAAATGCATGCACTTTGGGGTTCAAAGAGCCAATACTGACTCTGACTGGTGTGTAAAAGTTTTGAAATATGTTCGCTGATAATAAAAATAATGGGAGTAGCAGAGAGAGAGAAAAAGGAGGGGGAGTAGAGAGAGAAATGTCATAATTATAGATGCAAGATGAAATATGCATTAATTGTAATCTTTTCAACATTGCCCAGCGGGGAGCATGTTTTTGGAAGGAGCTTCCTGGATACCCAATCACACCATTAGAAATGGGAGTTTTGTTTCAAAATAAAAGAAAATGAAAGCTCTCTTTTGTTGTGCTCGAAGCACTATCGGGTGGTCCAGGAGCGGCACTCTTTGCTTTGGTTTTTATGTTCACGTCTGGACTCCATCCTGAAAGAGAGCCTCTGGAACCTGAAGGATTCCTTTAAATGAAAGAGGAGAACATGGTTGGTGGTGGGGAGAAGGTTGTGTGTGTGTGTGTGTGTGTGTGTGTGTGTGTGTGTGTGTGTGTGTGTGTGTGTGTGTGTGTGTGTGTGTGTGTGTGTGTGTGTGTCCCTGTTTGGATAACCTTTTCCTTCACACAAACCACCTGGGAGAAACGGCTACTGCTTAACTAGCATCTTGCTTTATCTGAGGTAAAATGGTTTAATCAACCAGCTTGCATTTTCTGTTTCTAATCACAATGCAAACTTAATTTCATTGCATATTTGTGTATTTTGCTTCCTTCCTTCCTTCTCTCTGCATATTCCTTCACTTTTTGACCTAGGATTTTGTAACAAATTCCCCCCCACTCCACCCCCAAATAAATCCACAGGCAGCAGCAGGCACTGGAAAATCTTATCCGTGTTAATGGCTGTTGGCGAAAGCAGCCACCTCTCTGGAGGTAGCCAAAGCAAACAGTGCTTTGTCATTTACCCACCAGCCATTTTTGCCCAACTGGGTGACTTCATCTGATGCATCAAATATTTGTTGAAGACAAATGCCATGTACGGTCTGCAGTTTGGGTCTAAAGTATCTCTCCAACGTTGCCTGGATTGGAAATAAAGATGCATCGGCTGTTGTGCTGTTCAAATGGCTTCCTGCTGGCAGTATTTGCAAGGAGGAGAACAGGAACAAACAAAGGCAGTCAAAATATCACTTCTCTGTTTCTCTCTCTCTATGGATCGCAAAAGAGCAATATTGCCAATGTTCTTGTTTAGAATATGGAGTTTGGCCACTTATGCGCTTGTCTTAAAACCATGGCCCAAATCCTGTCACTTACAGTAAATCTCATTAGACCCCTTGAATCAGGTGGGATATGGTGAATCAATTCCTCTGGAAGTTCCATTTATTTATTTATTTATTTATTTATTTATTTATTTATTTATTTATTTATTTATTTATTGTTATATTTATATCCCGCTTATCTCCAACTAGGACTCTAAGCGGCGAACAAAGCATAATAGAGTTCAACAAAGTCCAATATAATAATTTAAAACACGTATAAAGTATATCTGATAAGCTGACTCAAATAAGCTGACTCTAACTTCAACTTGCTCACCCTAGATGCCCTGAGCACATCCGATCTTGCCTGATTTCGGAAGCTAAGCAGGGGTGGGCCTGGTTAGTACTTGGATGGGAGACCAACAGGGAATACCAGCTGCTGTAGGTGCCTGGAGTAGGAACTGGCAAGCCACTCTGGTATTCCTGCCAAGAAAAACTCCATGGACATGGAGCCACAAAGGGTCGGTCATGACTGTAACAACACAACAGCAACAGACTGCAACTTACTTCAGCACAGTAAGTCACAATTAGAGTAGACCCCATTTGGTGCAGTCATACAGAAGAGTTGGCTCACTTAATCAGCATTGAGTCAATAGTCGTGCTCTGGTGAGATTTATTAGACTAAACAGCATGGTTGTAGCCAATGAGTGTAGAGCATTATGATGCTTGAGATTAATTTATCCTGCATTCTGTTCCTCATGTTATGGTATAGCTGCAGGATCAATTTCATTAGGAAGCAAATGCCTTTCTTTCCTCATTGTCCACTCTGTTGTGCAAAACACTGAAGTACCATCTGTTTTATACTTAAACTAATTGTGGATCCAATGAGATTCCATCATGCATTCAACGAGATCGAATCCTTTCCCACCTTCCTGTACCACCACCACCACCACCATTCTGATGACATCTGCAGGCTTGGTTTTGCATCTGTTCCATCATAATTCCAGTCACTGCTGTTTCTAAACCGGCCTGCCTTTGGAAAACTTGCAAGACAATTCTCATTTATTTCTGTAGGCCGTGGACCCGAACAGACCCACCATGCGGGTCTGAGACTTTTCCTAGAGTCCAGAATTCCAACACAAAATGCTAGGAATGATCACTGTGTATTAATCTGCATCCTCACTCAGAAAGTGCAAATTGAGTCAGTTTGCTTTAAAATGCTGATCAAAGGAAATTCTCTGCTGTCTTCAGTCGTTTCTGGAACAGTGTTTTTCTTTCTTTTACTCCTTGCTGGAGCTCAGACCTGCTAACAAGGATATGCTTGAAATAAGCAACCCGTAATGAAATGCAATTTAAAAAACAACAACAAACGGACTGTGCTGGATAGCAGCAGAATCATTAATAAAACCAGAATGATAAAAATGGCTTTGTAAACAAGGATTTGAAAGTGTACTAGCACCAAAATGAAGCATATTGGAGATTAGGCAAGTTGCTGATTTCCATGTCTGGAAATTGTGCCCTTAAAAAAAAATCTGTCTTTATTCCAACATGAATTTGCATTCCTTTGGGAATCAGAGCTAACAAGTCTTTTTTAGAATGTCTGCTCCCTTCAGGATGTGGTACTGAAACATTTGCAAGCCCAAAGGGACAGAAGAGAACAAAGTACATATATTCGCCTAAAGGTGAACTGACTCTTTGTGAGGAAAGGAAAGAGAAAGTGAAAAATAGAAAATTGGTGGTGGGGCAATGACCCAAATGAATATAAAGCTTCAAACAAAGGCTTGGACAAATGACTCTTTCAGTTGCATTTCCCCCACTTTTATAAAAAAAAAATACCTGTACTTTTTAACCTGAGTCCACTGGGGTTTATGCATTTTGGTAAATTCTCATCAAAAGAGATCTGGAACAAAATTCTCACCCAGTAACCAATGCAAGACAAAAATGCTGCAAGGTTCCATGGCAATCCCAATGAAAAGCATTGCCAGGAACACAACGGGGCAGGCTAACATTTAGTTCCCTGGCTCAGCCTTTCTTCTTTCAGACCAGCAGGTGCTCTGACACCTTGTTGGGATCGAAGGGAGCATCATATTTAGCTCTTTGGACATGGACCTTCTTGTTTGAGAAACCTTCTGTGGGAGTACTAGCCAAACAGCTCATCCATATTCATAGTTTCCATCCTTAATATTTAAAGACACCCTGGAACGTTAACTTTGTTTAGAGGTTATGATAACCGGGGTCATATTTTATTCAGTCTTTGAAAGGTGTGAACCTCTTTCTCCTCTCCTAAGAAAGGAAGGAAGGAAGGAAGGAAGGAAGGAATAATAATAATAATAATAATAATAATAATAATAATAATAATAATAATAATAATAATAATAATAATAATAATAATAATAATAATAAATTAGAGATGGGCACAAATAAAAAAAATGATGTTTCGTTTGTCGTTTGTCATTTGGAGGGTCCGTTTCGGTTCGTTTCCGTTTTTCGTGAATTTTTGCAAAAAATTCCTTTTCATTTTCGTTCATTTCTTTACCATTTTGTTACCATTTATTTCAATTTTTGTGATTCTTTTTTAGCATTTAAAGCAGTTCACTGTATTGCGTAATGAAAACGAAACACACGACAAAATTTCCATTGTTTCTGTTTGTTTTGTTTCATTTTGGAGACAAAATTCGTTTGTCATTTCGTTGCATAACTAAATGAAAAAATGAAAACGGAAATGAAAAATTGTTCATTTCATGCCCATCTCTAATAATAATAATAATAATAATAATAATAATAATAATAATAATAATAATAATAATAATAATAATAAATAAATAAATAATTTATTGTCATTGTGTGTATATACACAGTATACACATACAACGAAATTCAGACACCCAGAGACCAGATTCAACACACACACACACACACACACACACACACACATACACACACACACACACACACACACACACACACAAATCTCCAAACACTCTCACACACATTTAAAAAAAAACCTTCAACACACACACATAAAAAATCCCCAAACACTCCCCCACCCACCGAAACCCCCCCCCCTAAAACCACAAGCATCTACACAACAGGCTAGGTAATCCTGTCCAAGTGCTCACTGCTGGTGGTCCTTGAGTTCATTATTAAGTGCAATTATAGCTCTGGGATAAAAACTGTGAAGAAGAAGAAGAAGAAGAAGAAGAAGAAGAAGAAGAAGAAGAAGAAGAAGAAGAAGAAGAAGAAGAAGAAGAAGCAATAGAGATGGACATCAACAGTTTGTATCAGTTCGTTTTTGGGGCAAGCAGGTGTTCAATGCTTCCCAGCCCCACGTCCTCCAGTGTGTGCTCATTCAGAGGCAGTATACTTGGTTCCCCGGCCTGCCTTCTTTTTGCACTGCCTCTGAATGGGCACCTGCCAAACTGTCGCAAACCACCAAACCAGCAGTTCATGCCCATCCCTGGTTTTATTATGCCTCCTCCGCCCCTCACCACTGTGCAAATTCAAACGCCAGTTGGAAGTTTAAAGGCGAGCAATAACATCAACGGCTGAAGGGATCTAGTCCAGTATGTTTGCCAACCTGTCCTTAAATTACCGACCCCATCCTTCCCCCTCTCTGTATGCTATGCTTGATACGGCATTCAGAATTCAGTCCTGAGTCTCTTGCCCTTCTGCTGCTCTGACTCCCTTAAAAGCTGTCAATCCCTTCAAGAGTTTGCCTGCATGGAAGGGCAGCAGTTCAGAGCAAGCTGGCTTCCTCCTCTAGGAATCCTTGCACTGAATTATCTGCACACCACCGGCTCTTGCAAACCCCAAATTCAAATACATGTCTGCAGACCTCGGTCTGCATAAAGCCTACTGACAGATATATGTCCCATTTGCTATATGAGTCAGTTCTTCTCAAGTGTGAGTGCTGTGTATTCACAACCCTGGGCTTTCTCGTTAAGTTAAAGTTGGCTGAACATCCTAAATGCACAGAACAACAACTTCTCCTTTTAACCTTTGCCCTCACATCCTGAGTCATATGAATACCAATGGAATATCCCCAAGTCTCTTTTTCAGTACTTAAATGTGATGCCATTTAAAGTGCCGGCTCCCTTCCCAGCATGATATGGCATTATACATCTATATAAAATTCAAGCCTATAAAATAAATGTGAAGAGCACAGCTATAAGGACTAGAGCCTCTGGGTATTTCTTTCTGAATTCTAAGACGACGGTCGTATCTGGGTTTCCTTCATATTTAAATCTCCTGCATATATTTTTGGGGGAGTGGTCACTGGTTTTTAATGAGCAGTTGGTGCCCTCTCCTCTGTGTCGTACCTTCCTATTCTGGTTCTGTCCTAACCTGTGTACTACACATTTTGTCCTACTTTCCAGCTCCAGTTTCCAAGGCTCCATCTTTTAAGCTGGGTAGAAAGAGGAGAAACTGAATTTACTGCATATTTTCAGTGTCCTGTCGTTGCAACAGAAGCAAACAAGTAAGCATTTTCGAGCAAAGTTTTTAAATCTAGCCCCTGGTGGTGGTTTAGGAAACTTCACTGAAACTGCTGTTCGAGGGGCGTGGTCGGCTGGGAGCAGAATTTGCTTCTCTTCCTGGTTAGCACACAATCTTTTACTGCATAGTTCACCAATGGGAAACTACGCAGAAAACGCAGGTATGACTGCGGTCTAATACAGAGACCTCTGCACTTCTTCTGCTAAGGTGGGGATTAGTGACAAACCCTGCATCTTCTTCTCATGGAAAGGTGGTCATGATGAGAGCGACACTATCACTCTTTTTTCCTGCCTTAGTGCCATCTGTTGCAGAGTTTTGAAATGTTGTGGTTGCCTGTCCTCAACTGTGCAGAGGAAGTGCAAAGAAACAGAGAGTATCATAAGAGCAGCTTCTAGTTTCCAGGTAGTCCACCCCTCTCTCACTAACAGGCACTTACAGTTTCTGAGACCTCAGTAGTAAAAAGGTTTTAAAAATGTCATTTACTTGCTATTATGCATAGATGAGCAGCAAACCAATATTCAGTGTAACTGCTTGTAACAACTCTGCTTCAGACACATTAAGAGACATTTTCTACCAACCACCATCAATAGGCATTAACAGACTCTTGAATGAAAACAACTGCTCTCAAACAGAGAGGACCCTCTTAGAATTCAGAACCCAGGAGAGAACTGTTGGTTAAAGCTGGACAGATTGACAGTTACTTCCAGCTTAGAAAGGTCCCTCCCAGTCAAACAAGTCTGAAGTCAGCATGCAAGTTTGCAAAAAAACTCCAGCACCATCTTGGGTTGAGTTCTCTAGCCGTCATGCTGTGATGGCCCTTCATATTTCAAAAGGGACACAAAAACATGAGATAAAACATTTTGCGAGGGTTCATTTGGAAGACCATCTAAGGTCCAAACACAGAACTGCTGGCTTCCTTTTGGCTGTCCCAACATCACACATTCCCTGTGAGGGCCAGTGTGGGTCCCATGAGTTCAGGTAGGTGAGGAGACTTCATAAACGCAAGTGGAAAGAGTTCTGCGTTATGTTTCACTGGGTGGGATGGGGTGGCAGCGGCTTTGTGCTAGATCTGATTTTCGTACAACCACACAGCACCAAAACCAATTGAATTGATTGGTAATTCCCTGGAATACTGGAAGGGGTTAAAGGAAGCTTGGGCTCCCCTAGAATATACACAAGAAAATCAGGACAATGTGTCTAAATGGTGACTATGGGCCTCTCTGACCTGGCCATCACCTTGACAACAGGCCTTTGCAACACAAGTGTGTGTTGCGTCATTACAATCATGACTGACTCTTCATGACCCCATGTCCATGGAGTTTTCTTAGCAGGAATAGTGGAGTCACTTTTGCTTCTTCTTTCCCCCTGTCAAGAGCATTTAGTTTTGTTTCTCTGAGGCCTGAAGGATGGCTTTCCCACTATGCATGGGTTATGCATGCCTACCGCACGACAAATTGTTCTATTTTCTCTCCCAAGAATACACATCAATTTTCTACCTTGAATGCTATTCCCGCGAGGGAAATGATACCATTGGAATTTTTTCTTTTGAAAAAAAAAAAAAAAAGGTCAGTATTGCCATTGATGAATGCAAATTACTTGCAAATTGTTTTCTCCAGCAACACATTGCAGTGCAAAATGTTGCCCATATCAGCTGTCCATCATCTGAAAAGGAGGAGGGGACATCATAATTGCTACAGGCATTCCAATAAATTTTTATATATTTTACACAAGCACAGTGTGTTTTACAATTTTCATACACTTGTCCGAGCAATGGAAACCTATGCTAGGAATTATTTGCAAACTAAGCCACTAATAATTTCCTGGAGCTGCTTTTTTGAAAAAGGGTTTTGAAACAATTAAGTGTGAGAGGAAATTTGCATAGCTAGCAACTTTTAATAGACATCACTAACTTTGTTTTTAATACATAGATTGCTATACTTTTTTTTGGTTTTACAAAATCCTCCTCTGGATAACCTGAATGAGAATACAGTGCTGTACTCCGACTTAAGAGCAGCTCAGTTTAAGAGCAATTCGACTTGAGAGTGGAAAACTGTTGGCGTTTTAACTGCCACCTTACAAATTTCAGATATGGTCTGCTCGATTTACTTTTTCTTCTTCATTTTTTATTTTTAAACATATTTTTTCAATTTTTTACATAGGTACCCTGACTTAAGAGTAGTTCGACTTAAGAGCATGCATTCGGAATCGATTAAATTCATAAGTTGAGGTACCACTGTACAAGAATTAACAATTATATCTACACCTTCAAGGAATTCTTAAAACTTTAAAAAACATTCTCCTTCATTTTTAACTTTATTTTGTGGCAATGGGAAGTAAGTTGCTTAGAAGAGGGAGGTAATTATTTGTTCTCCAACATTTGCTTTATAAAGTAGAAGAACACTAACAGATCTCATTTCTCCTTTGATTAGTAAAATTACTAAAAGCCTACTGGCAAAATAGTTCTTGCAAAGAACGATGATAATCAAATTCATTTTACTTCATTATCTCTCTAACTTTTCCAGTTCTGCTGAAGACTGAAAGTTATACATAAATGATACTGTATCATGATTTATGGTGACCCTTGGGAGGGGTTTCCACATTAAGGATACTCAGAAATGGTATCCCATCCCTGTCTTCTTGGACTGCTCTTGAATTAAGTGGCTTGCCCAATGCCACACAGGAAATAAGAGATTTAATAGAAACATTTGGCCCATTTTTGGCATCACCCTTTTGCCTTTTGCTTTTTTTTAAAAAAATAAGTTGTATGATCTTTCCAACCCCAGCCATAAATGAAACATGGATGATAAGGATAAATTCAGCAAAAGGTGGTTTACTAAAACATTTCACAATATAATTTCAATCCTTAAAAGCTTTGTAAAGTAGTTTAGGCTATTAGAAAGGACACAAAGTCCCTCCCCCTTCCAACGTACAGCCTTCCTTCTTATTCATGTGTGTTTCCATTGATCTTAATAGATTTTAATCAACTAGAAGTGGTTGCCAGCTTGGTGGCACAAAATAAAACAAGCCAGAATGATGTGCTAATAAGCGCCACACTGAGAAAGGAAGAAATATGAATTATGCTGTCCAAAATAAACAACCGCTTTGATTGGAATGGTTTTGCTGCATCCTTCAAGGCTCACAGGATGCTATTCAGAGAAACAAGAGTTCTTTTGAAGAAGAAAAAACACAACAGGATGTAACTTAATTTCTGAGATACAGAGAAAATACTGCCATTTTTGAGAGGAGATTCCAACATCCCCCATGCTCTCAATCTCTTGGGGATTTCCTTTCCTGGTCTAAGAAATGTTTGTGATGGAAAGGGAAAACTCTTGTCAATACCTTTGCTGGCATCTTTTGAACACCCTTGAAGCATTTCTCAAGATCTTTTTTCCTTCCATCATTTTGAGATTGGTTTGTAGGATGCAGAGTGGGTTGAATGGGGAATTGAAAGTGAACTTTAGGGACACATGAATATTCCAGTGCTGGATTATCTCTGTGTCTCAGCAGTCCAGTCTTCCACCACCACCACCATCATCATTATCATCAGTAGTAGTAGTAGTAGTAGTAAAGAGGAGGAGGAAGAGGATTAGAAGTATTGATATTAGTATTATCTCTGTTTCCATATGTGTATAGGAAATCCATATGCATTTTGTGTGTATCTCTGGTAATACATACTGTATACATTTTCCTCAGTCAAGTAAATATGCGGTTACAAGCAAAGTCTTTTGAAAGAAGATATGTATGTATACTATTCTTTCAGTTGTACACATTTTTGTATGTACGTCCCCCTAAAATATTTATTTATTTATTTATTTATTTATTTATTTATTTATTTATTTATTTATTTATTTATTTTGAATACCTTTACCCCACCTTTCTCCTTGGAAAAGGACCCAAGGTGGCTGAAAATAATGAGGGATAATATACAGCCCAGAAACATTTAAGACATATCCAAGTTAAGAACAGGGAATTAGAAGAGGCAGCTTAGAACATTAGAAGGTAGCATTAAAGCTACAAAGAGCACAAGAAAAGAAGGGAAAAATGCATTATGAGGGATGGAAACTAACATGGAAAATGCTGGTGTTCTTATGAAATCAGTCAATGCAATCATTCATGGTCATTCATCTAAAAGCCACATAGTAGGTAGTCCATCATTCAGGGGAAGCTTGCCTGAAGAGGAAGGTCTTTGCCTGCTTCTGGAAAGACAGCAGAGATGGTGCAGTATACATTTTTGTCTGAATACAGTCTTGAATCACAACACTCAGAGACATGCTAGAATCATTATAAGTTTGAGGTCATTCTCATCTTTTCCCTATTCAGCTGGCTAGAAGCTACGGTAGAGGTAAGGCGCCTTAGGCCTTGGGTCCAGCCTACTGGCCTTCTTTTTCTAAACTTAGAGATGTGCCATTCAGGTTTTTTGGACTCCAGCCCACAAACTGTACCTCTGGACGACCATCATCACTCTTACATTTCACTCGCCTGAGGCACGGCATACTTTGAAAGCTCCAAGGCTAAGCCCCAGCCTAGCTTCCGGTTAAAAAGGGAAGATGCCCAAAGACTAATTGGGAGTCCTAACACTTCCAAAAAGGAACAGTCTTGCTGCCCATTAGGCTCTATAAAGGGGCTATGGAAGAGAGAGACTCCCTTCCCTATAGCATGATCACCTGATAGTTTCCAGGTGTTTATTATCACCCCCAACATCCACCCAGTTCCATTCAGAAAGAAATAAATGTCTTTGCTGAGATGATCACTAACTGATAGTAACATCTTTACACTACACACCTGCTAGCCCCCCCCTCCACTTCAGCTTGCGTCCTGCCCACCTCTGTGGTATAGGCCCCCCAACCGATCCATGAGTTCTTGGCCCTCGGGCCGAAAGAGGTTCCCTGTCTTTGATTCACAGCCGTGTTTGGCTACTTGGCATTCTGGAGAGCAGACGCTATTAATAAACAGAAAAGCTAATCAAATTGGAGCATCTTGAAATGTGATTTAATTTTCTGGGTTCCAGCCTATGAATATTAACCGCCTGCAAATTAAATTATCCAGTAACAAATTGCATCAGGCCGAGCCACGGTGTCAACGGAGGGCGCCTTTACTGTTACTCTTCCGAGCAATAATCTGTAGCAAGAATTTGGGGAAGGGTCGTTTGGCTTGTTTGCAAATGAGCACAGTCATCCTGGGAGTCGAAAGGAAAGGAGAACCAGGGCATGCTTTTGTCAGTATTTTATTTTTCTTCCACTACAAATGGCTGCCCTTCGACATGACTGCCAAGACCTTATGATGCTGGGAACTTGGGAAGGCAGCTTTTCCGGTTTGTTGTATTTAGTGGAATCCACCTCTTGACTTCAGCCTCATAAATGCAGATGATAAGGCACTCCTGGCACATCGATCTTGTGACTGTGCTACAGAAAACACATTAATCTGACCCAAAAAATTATACAGATGATATCTTCCTAAGATGCTCTTTGAAGCCACTCCCTGGCAATTGGAACTGGAAATTCATGAGGATTTTTGACTGAACACCCACTGAATAAACACTAGATGGTCAAAGTCCTGTTATGTAGTTTTAATAGGTCACACTAAAGTACCAAATATACTTGCATAACAGGTGAGTTTTTCAGTCCTTATTTTTGGCTGAAAAAAAGGCCCTCGACTTTTATTCGGGTGAAGGAAAAGTGGCAGTGTTTTTTAAACTCTTTTTTCTCTCTCCTGAAGCAAGCACCAATGCCTGCCATTGATGCTTGCTTTGGGAAAGAAGAAAAGTTTTAAAAACCTTCTGCTTCTCCCCCCCCCCCATTGGACATGTAGAGGGAGAAGTGGAGGGTTTTTAAAGCATGGAAGTCACCTCTGCGGAGGTTCATTGGTGGCGGCGGAGGGCATCGGGAGGCCTTCTCCGCAGCCTTGGAAGCTCCTTCCATTGCTTCCCGAGCACTTGGCTCAAGCGATGCCAGGCCCACTGAAAGCTGCCTTGGTGATGAGGTCAGGTGAGGAATATAAGTCGACCTGAATATAACCCCTCAACTTATATTGCAGTTAATAAATTTTACCAGTTTTTGTGGTTAAAAAACCACTCTCGACATATATTCGGGTCAACTTATACTTGAGCATGCTGTATACGGTAAGCCAATTGAAACAACGAGGATTTGGTGAGTTAACTTCTCTGTATGGTCCATTGAGTTAAATTTGGAGTACGGTACTCCAATATGAGCCACCTAGATGCCCTAAGCACATCCAACCTTGCCTGATTTTGGAAGCTAAGCAGGGTTGGCCCTGGTGAGTACTTGGATGGGAGACCACCAGGGAATACCAGGTGCTGTAGGCACCTGGAGTAGGAACTGGGAAGCCACTCCAGCATTCCTGCCAAGAAAACTCCATGGACATGGGGTCACAAAGAGTCAGTCATGACTGTAATGACACAACATACACTCCAAATATGACTGCATTTTTCAAAGTAAGCCACAGTTAGGGCAGGTGGATTTGGATCAATGGAACTTTTGAAAGACATCACTGGGCAGAGTCTAGTGCAATTTGCTACACCAAGCAACCGGAATCCAAGTTTTGATTGAAGATGGGGAAAAAACTTCACAGAGAATTAGGAGAAGGTCATGTGGTTCAGAATTATGCAAATGTGGTGTTTTAAATTCAAGCCTCATCCCCCTTTGTGATGTGGAATGTAAAATAGCAAGGTTAAGGCAAGTGCTGATAAGTCTTTCTTGGAAGGGTTGCTAAGTGATAAAGCAGTAAAAAACCCAGTTTCACTCTCTGAAAGAGCAAGAGAAAATGTGTAGCCTTGAGCCTGTGCTTGTTTCCTTCGTTTAGGGAAAGGCAAGTGAAAATAGAACAGAACAGAATCATTTCAGCACTGACCTCAACCCCCTTCCTTCACATTCCCCAGCAAAGAAAGGCTTGAATTTAAAACACATTTTTCCTATTCTTCTTTTTCCATGGGGGGACCCAATTTGGAGTTTAGTAAATCAACCCCTGAACCCCAAATATCTCCAAATTTGGAGGGCTTAAAGGGAAGCAATGAAGGAAACTACCCACCAAATTTGGTGCCTCTAGGACAAATTGTTTCATTTGTACAGCCAAAAATGGCAGTTCATTTCATATTATCACAAAAAACACATTCTACCATTTTGTTTTGTAACAAAACAACAAAACAGCATTTCACTTTTTGTTTTGTGTCCATTCTATTGAATATCAAATAGCCATGGTTGGCACTGAGTTTCATTTCATCATTCCAGGTCAGAGTCCTTTATCTTCACCATTTTAATGTTGTTGTTTTGCTTCATTATGCAGACCAATAAAAATATGTGCAAATGCTTCAACATATACTGGTACCAGTCAAATTGATTGGGGTACAAATTGCCCTGAAGAGCATTGTGTGTGATTTGTTGGACAAATATCAACTAGGGATGGGCATTTCCCCCAGAACCTTTAGGTTCCAAAACGAACTACGCGAGCCCAGGTGGTCCTAGGAACCGGCTGATACACGCAAATCTAATTGCTTTATCTTTCTCTGCCTCACTGCAGGGATAAAATCCAATGAGGAAGCATGCTGCGACATCATCTTTCCTGCTTTGTGCTGCTGGCCAATCAGAGAGGGAGGCAGAATGATGCATGTCCCTGCACAGCTCCTGGTTGGCCAGCATCACAGATCTAGCACATATGATGTTGCAGCATGCTTCCTCATTGGATTTTAACCCTGTGTGAGACAGAGAAAGATAAAGCAATTGGATCTGGGTGTATCAGCCGGTTCCGAGGACCACCTGGGCTCACATGGTTTGTTTCGTAACCTACTGGTTCCAAAAAGAAATGCCCATCCCTAATATCAACCAGTGGTTCCCAGCCTTGGGACCACAAATGCTTTGGGACTACAACTCCCAGAAATCCTGACCAGCACAGCTAGAAGCGGAGGCTTCTGGGAGTTTTAGTCCAAGAACATCTGGGGACTTGAGGTTAGGAACAACTGAGATAGACCAAATTGAAATGAATTGTTTGTCCACACTCTTACTATTCATTTAGGGATAGACAGTGTGGTGTAGTGGATATATTAATGGACTAGGACTCAGGAGGTCTGGGTTCAAATCCCTGCCCACTGGGAGTGTTGGACTGGTAAAACCACTCCTTATGCCTTACCTAGCCTGACAGTGCTATTAGGTTTGCTGTAAGCCTGTCCCAACTTGACCCCACATAACAATGAACATTGTTTCAATGAACATTGTCTATTTAAACCTTGTCCAACAGTCCCTTCTATTTACTCCTGCTTCCTTTTCTTCCATTTCCTTCTGTCTGTGTCAATAAGACTGTCCTTGAATTGCTTAAAAGTGAAGTTTTCTTTCTTCTCGGCTGGCAACACATTTGCCCGTGATCACTTCTGACAAACAGAAAGCGTTTGAATATTAGACTCTTTTCCCCAGAAGAAAACTCAGAAAATAAACCTCCTGGTTGTCACTTTCCCTACGTTGTGCCTCTCCCCTTGCCACGAGGTCTACAGTAGCATCATATCACCAAGTGGCTTTTCACATCTCACTTCTATGACACAGAAACCAGGAGCAATTCTCCATTCTGTCTCACATGACGGATTGTCTATTTGGAAAGCAACACCTGGAGCTAATTCTGCGTGCTGACATTGACTTCGCCCTACAACTGGAAACTTGTACCACATTTAAAAAAAAAAAAAAAGGAAAGGAAAGGAAAGGAAAGGAAATACTGAGTTTTGGTAACAACTGCCAAGAAGAACATCAGGGCTCAGGATTGTACTTGGTAGAGCCCAAATCCAATCATTCTGCACAACAGATATTCTTTGTTTTGTTGCACAATGTTAAATCCAAAGTTATATGCAAGAAGTGTACATTGCTCATATTGAATGCCACTGTTGGTTAAATGCAAGAGAGACTCTTCCTTCCTGATTTTCTTCTTGGCATCTGAGAGGTGCCTGGATGAAACCCTCATGCGGAGCAGCTTTTGCAGAACTATCACCAATCACCATCGTCTTCATAATGTGTCGTCAAGTCAGTTTTGACCTTACCGTGACATTTTCTAGGGTTTTCCAGACAGAGAATACTCCGAAATGGTTCAGCCTTCCATTCCTCTGAGGGCGCCCTGAGACTGTGCTGCTTGCCCAAGGCTACCAGAAAATTGACATTAGGAGTAGAGATGCACATGAAATGCAAAAATAGCATTGCGTTTCATTTTTCGTTTGATTTTTTCTTTCATTTTCTTTCATTTGAAATGATTTGAAAAAAATTCATTTGTGCCGATCTCTAATGAAGAGGGCTTTGTTCAATCTCTGATTTGGATAATTACAGTGATACCTTGTATAAAGGAATTAATGAGTTCCAAATGAAATTATGTTAAGCAAATTTTCCTTTATGCAAATTTCTCATAGGAATGCATTGAAAACAGAGTAATCCCTAATTGTGACTATTTTTATGTTGTACGGATTCGCCCCATAAGCAATTCTGTTAAGCAAATTTCCCCTATCTCTGGAAATGTTTATGTTGTACAGATTTTATGTTATACAAATCGTTTGTTATACGAGGGTCCACTGTATTATTTTTCCAAGGAGTGCTCCCCTATCAAAAAGTGTCTTCAAACTACCGAGTATAATGCATTGGGGAAACAATTGTGAACATGGGAAACAGCATTCTAGTCTCAACTTCCTTGCTGTTTCAATCTAACTGAGTCAGCAAGAAAAGGGAATAGCCACTTGCTGTCTCATTATGAGCAGCAACAAAATAAATGGCAAACTACCACAGCCTTCATTGCGGGGCTCTTAACACTTGCCTTTTTTGCAGAATCAGAGAGAATGTGGTTAGTAGACATTCTTTCCCTGTGCTCATGATTAAAAATAGACATGCAATTTTTTCTTGGGTATGGGGCGGTTATTGCTATCTTCCATGTTTATATTCTACCGAAAGAATGGGAGGAGAAGACATGGATGTAGGCTTTATTTTTTACAGAAAGTTTCTAATTTTGCTTAAGTTGACTTCTTATCTGTTGGAATGGGCTCTTCCCCAGATTTGGCAGTAGAGTTCTCCGTTCAAAGGACATGGAAACTATACACTTTTGGGAGGGCAGACATCTATTTGAAGGGTAGTCAGGGGACTCAAGCAGATGATAGATAGATATAAATATTAAAATAGCATTTCAGAAAAGCATTCCATTAGGGAGAAAAATGCTTGCAAAAAGGTATATCTTTAGCAAAACGGAGGACTAAAATGCAGGTGTTAGAAGTCATGGACAGAAAAATGCACATAAAAATCAAAAGCTTAGGTCATATTTTTTGTTTTAGCAGTGACCAATAAAGGTACCACCTTACTTTCTTTTGAATAAAAATGCTCAAAACCCAGTATTGGAATTGGCGAACATCTTCAGTTTGTTTGTTTATCCAGGAACAGAGGGAAATGCAACTGAATGATTAACAAATAAACATAAAAAGCTGTCTTAACTCTAAGAAGGGATTCTTCAGGGATTCAATCATGATTGCAAACAGCCTTCCCAAAGAGATGGATCTTCAGCTGTTGGTGGGCAATTAAAAGGAAGTGAGGCAACTTGATCTCCTGAAGGAGAGTATTCCATCATCTGGCAGTTGCCACAGAAAAGACCCCCTCTTATGTCTCCATCAACCACCCCTGTGCTGGCAATGGTAGCAAGAGAAATGCCTCCTCTAATGATCATACATGCCAATAAAAAGGGCTCAGATGGGAAGATATGGCCCTTCAGCTAGCCAGGGCCCAAGCTATGTAAAAATTTTCACGGAGGAGAAACTTCACCTCACAGAGAATGACAGATCCCCATATCCCTATCTACAATTGACCCATACAGTTCTCTTTTTGCCTCAGCCTTCTCCAAAGTTGGCTATCAAATTTTTTTATATAGCCAGCTGCTCATGTAAGTTAGCAAAATTGAGTTTCTTTGAGAAATAAACAGTTCAAATCCTCCATGGCTATGAAGCTCGCCTTGCGGTAGGAGAAGGCATTTTGTGTCTCCAACTTCCACATTGCCTCAGATAGTAGTAGTAGTAGTAGTAGTAGTAGTAGTAGTAGTAGTAGTAGTAGTAGTAGTAGTAGTAGTAGTAGTAGTATTTATTTATTTATTTATTTATTTATTTATTTATTATTGTATTTATACCCCGCTTATCTTTCGTACGAAACTCTAAGCGGCTTACACGGGCGAACAAGCGCCAATAAACACAAACAATAATTATAAATATACAACAAATAACTATTAAAACCCGGTGCATCCAAAACAATTAAAACCCGGTGCATCCAAAAACCCGGCAGCGTAATAGCTATCAACCAAGCACACACATAAACATAAGACACTTAACATGGTTGCTTGGGCATTAAAAATGGCGGGACGTAACGAGAAAAGAAAAAAAAAGGAATTTCAGGGTAGTAGTAGTAGTAGTAGTAGTAGTAGTAGTAGTAGTAGTAGTAGTAGTAGTAGTAGTAGTAGTAGTAGTAGTAGTAGTAGTAGTAGGTAAGCAAATAAGTAGTGGTTCAAAACTCAGGCTAAAGCAAATTTGCACAAGTGTGGAATTTATTTTATGTTTGGGTAAAGAACAGATAAAAACAATGAGTTAATATGTAAAAGATCTCACTGTTTGTTTCTTCTCAAAGCATGCAGATGTTGACAAATGTTTGTTTTGTGTATGAAATATATATAATAATTTTTTTTTTAAAAAAAACCCCAAACTCAGGCTAGTTTCTGTGCACCTTGGAGAACCTCATAGGGTTGTTGCCATGAAAAAAAAATGGGAACAAAATGTCATGTAGTCCTGAGCAATTTAGGGTGTGGGGGAGAAATATGAGGTAGGGATGGAGTTGATAATAAAGAATGCTTTTCCGTCATGGACATTTTATATGATTTCCCCAGCAGTTTGGTGCTGTCTGTTTTCTACCCAGAGGCAGTGGGTGGAAGATGGTAGCAGAAATTAAAAACTAAAACTCTCTGTGTGTATCAGTCCTGGCCTGCAATAGGATTTCTCCTCCACCCACCAGTATATTTGACATCTTTCTAAAGGGAAGCAGGCAAAAATGCATCTTTTTAAAATGACACCAGCACTGATCTTTTAGTCAGTTAACAGACAGTGCATCTTTCCCTGGCCTGTCCAGGGCAAGGAAACATAGCCTTGTGGCTCTGTCACTCAGAGTTGAACACTGAACTCTTTTGCAAATGGTCAGCAAGCCTCTGCCATTGGCTGTGGCTGGTTTGGTCCCGGGTGCAATCCAAACTGCTGGTTTTAACCCATAAAGCCATAAGCGGCTTAGGTCCAAGTCATCACGAGGGCTGTGTCTTCCATTATGAGTTGATTGAGGTTGAAATAATCATCAGGGGAGAGTCCTTTCTTTTGGTCCTGTCACCTTCACAGGTGAGAACACAGGAGAGGGCGTTCTCTTCTGCAGCTTCCAGCCTTTGGAACTCCCTCCCACTGGAGGCCAGGTTGGCCCTATCTTCACTGTCCTTGTCAAGGACAGGAAATTTTTGGGCAGTTGAAACATTATGAAAAAAGAGGGGGAAACCAGATCATTCTGCAAGCAATAGATTCACACATGGCTAGCTCCAGAAGCCAACAATTCAGGGTACAACAATAAATTGTATGCAAGATGTAATCAGCAACACTTTCTGGGAACTACAGTGTGACTAATGGCACCCTAGAACAATTCTCTCTGCTGTATACCCTTCAGGGAAGCCTTTCACAGATTATTTCAACAATTAGATGTTTGCCTTGAGTTTCACTTGCTCAAAATTGTAACCAAAACTGCTTTCTCTTCATTCTCACTGAGCATCTTCACAGACTTTCTCTTCATACAGTGATGTGTGAAGGTTATCAGGACACAAAAGCTTTCATGTTCTCCCTGGCAACCAGACTTCTTTTCTTGAGAGATTGAAATGTTTTGCTGCTCATCCAAACAGCTTTGTCCAAACAGCTAATGTCTCATACTTTATGGGTGTTGGGAAGTTTGTAAAAGTGAGCCATTGTCCACCTAATGAGCCTATTGAGACTACTGTCCACCTAACGATCCTATTCAGGCCATTGTTCATCTTATGAGCCTATTTCAGACCAGGGTGACAAGAGGCCAACTATAAAATGGAGGACTCACAACTCACTTTCCTCAGACTGACAAAACTGTTTGGATGAGCAGCAAAACGTTTCAGTCTCTCATGAAAAGAAGTCTAGTTTATCTTCCAGATAAACTCACCTGGATGACCAGTTTGCCTTTTGAAGTGTGTGTGCAGGATCCCAGGTATATATAGAACCTACCCATGCATATATTTATATACATAGATGGACAGTTTGCACACATGTGTGCATGCTCAGTTGAGTCATGTTAGGAGCATAGTAGAGATGGGCACGGAACAAACATTTTTTCATTTCTGTTATTCGTTATTCATTCTGTTACATAACAAAACGACTAATGAAAATTGTGATGAAAATGAAACAAAACGAACAGAACCACGAAAATTGTGGTCGTTACGTTTTGTTTCCGTCAATGGTGACACACAATGAAATGAGCTGTTTTAAATGTTAAAAAACGCCCTGGACATCCGTAAAAACACAGCTATAATTATTTATATTTTCTGATAATACCTACCAGGGGGTTGGGGTCCTTAAAAGGTGCATTTATGTCTTTTCTCAGATCGCTGTAGTTTTTCCCTTTAAGGGGAGTTAGGGGACATCGACCCAAAATGGCTCCAAGATGCCTAATATTGATTGATTTCTTGGGTATTAAAACACCCTGGACATCTGTAAAAACACAGCAATAATGCGATGATTATTTGAAATTATTACCTACCGGGGGTTGGGGTCCTTAAAACGTTTGTTTTTGTCTTCTCCCATCGTGATGTATTATTCTTTTCCCTTTAAAATGGATGTCGCCACCAGCCACAAAATGGAGGCAAGCCATGTGATGGGATCATGTTCAACCAATAGCATGCCCAGGTTGCAGACTGGGCAGGTCTGGCAGCCACAGAGGGCATAAAAAGCTCTGGCAGCCCCCGTCCTCCTTGCAGTCTCCGGTGGGAGTTAGGATGGGATTGCTGTCTCTGCTACTCTAGCTTCAGTCCTGCAGCCTCCCTGTGTGCATGTGTGTGTACCTCTCGGTGAGTACCCTCCCTTGCCCTGCAGTGTAGTCACTCTGTGGCTGCCTTGCACCCTGGGCAACGCCCGCCGCTGCCTTTGCAGCCTCCCTGCATACCTAGGATATACTGTGTCTCTGCCAGCATCCTTTTTTTTTTTAGTGTTTTCCCTCTGGTCTGGGGCGTTGGGGGACGCCCGCACACGGAAATGCTTTAAAAATCGTGCAAAAAGTGGGTAGAAACGACAAATGAAAAAACAAAAATGGAAATGAAAATTTCCCAAAAATTCACGACAAACGGAAATGAACCGAAACAGACCTCTCAATGACAAACGAAAAACCGAAATGCCATTTTTTTAATTTGTGCCCATCTCTAGAGCATAGCATAAAAAGTTTTTTTTTCCAGTTACAGTTGACTATATTGCCTGAGATATGTAGGTCAGGGAGTTATTTTGTTTTGCTCTTTGTTTGCTTGCCTTGAGCTCTGGTTATGAACACTGTTTTTGTGTTTCCCCCACAACACAACTTCACATATAACTGTGGAACAGGTGATACCTTTAGGCTACAATAAAAATAACAAAACATTGCTAATATTTCGGGGGCAAAACCCTCTTCCTCAGAGCAGTACCAATAGGTAATAACATGGCAAAAGATGGATTTGCCAGAGCTTTGGGCCAGAAAAAGTAGACCTCAGTCTGTTCAAAGTTTAGCAGCCCTGCTTTAGGGGAAACCTCTCTCTACTCCGCTCCCCAAGTCCACCAATTTGAAAAGCAATTAATCACAATAATGAATATGAGCTTCATGTGTGTTGGTTCAGACACCCCAGGGAGCTTCAAAAAATTCCAGCACTTTAACATTTTGATCTACAAAGGTTCTCCCACGGGGGGGGGGCAACCCTCACATTTGAGAAAAGCATTTATCTTTGAGTTTTAAATTGGTACAGAGAGAACCAAGAAACAAAGTAATCAAAGATGGCTTTGAGCTATCCAGACATCATATATAGATATTGTTAATGGCCATTCATCAACGGTGGCATCATTTGTTCCTTCAAAGGATGATGAAGGAACAGAAGCATTCATTTCTATCCCTTTCTTTCTTTCCATGTCAGCATTTCTATTTTCGCAGCCCTATTTGCTATCAGACCTCTCCCCTGTATTGCTGTGATTACTTGCAATGATTTAGGATAATTTGCCATAGATAAGCAATATAAATGTAGTTTGCTGGTTGATAAACAAACAGAATGCATTATCAACACTCCTTGAAGAGGCTGCCATAATTCATTGCAAAGTAGCATCTTGTTGACCTTGTGATGGAATCAGTATTTGCTAGATGATAAAAAAAACCCTCTTAAAATGAAAAGCAAAAGGGAGTCAAGAACAGGAGCAAGGGTGGGGCACACAATATTCTGTTGCATTTATTTATTCCACTATATCTAGAAATGGAATTAATTCTGTAACAGGGTAGGTGGGTTTGTTTTATGCTTCTTTGCTTTAATGTAAAGTGAGAGCATTCAAATGTCAGTCCCAACTTCCTTGCAATTAATGCAGAGTAAGGTATAAACTTGTCAACGAACACACAAGCTGGCAAGCAAACAAAGACTAAAACAGCAGTTGGGGTAATACTGTAGGGGGGAACAGGAAGCTTTCTTCTTAAATTATCACTGCATGAAAGTACAGTGATGTCATTGTGCTGACAGAGCAAATCAGCCTTTTACAAAGCAAAAACATAACAAAAACAACCCTATATCTTTGGAACTGGGCACCAACTGGGCACCAACGAGAAGATTTTGAAACAGATGGAACAGACAGCCTGCTTTTGCTCTCTATCAAATTTGACGAACTTTGGGCAATGGATTTTCAAGTTACGATTAGAGATGGGCACAAAATGAAAATATAGTGTTTCATTTTGTTTCATTTCTCCTTTCATTTCATTTTGTTTTGTTAGTAACAGAATTTTAAAAGATTTTTTTGAAAGAAATGAAACAAAACAAAATTATTCATTACTCCTTATAATGGCTCCGCTGGGTCCTAGATGCACAAAATTTGGAGGGGGTTTAGATTCTTTGGACTCTTCCCTTTATTCCCCCAAATTTAGAGATGTTTAGGGGGCTGAGTTATTAAACTCCAAGGTGGGTCCCACTAGGAGAAAATAATTCAGAAGTGCTTAATAATTCAGTGATTTTCCCCTGAGGGGACCCAGTTTGGAGTTTAATAACTCAGCCCCCTGTACCCCAAACCTCTCCAAATTTGGGAGGTGTAAAGACACATGTCCAAAGAAGCTACCCACCAAATTTGGTGCCTGTAGGACAAAACGGTTTCGTTTCTAGACAAAAATGGTGTCTCATTTGCTTTCATAATAAAACAATTTGGTATGTAACAAAATGATGAAACAGTGTTTCATTTTCCATTTTGTGCTCATCTCTACTTACAATTTTTAAAATACATTATTTAAAGGAGGCCCCATTTTATTCAACATTAACACTTATTGAAAAATATCCCTGACAATTGTTTTGTGTTTGGGTGAGAAGTGTTTACTTGATGAAAGAAGGGGTCAGTGTCTGGGATTTGTCCCTTAGTGTCACTGTGTTGATGGCAGTGAGTTGAAGAGGGTATCCTCTAGAGCAGTAGTTCTCAACCTGTGGGTCCCCAGATGTTCCTGGACTGCAAGTCCCAGAAGCCTCCACCACTTGATGTGCTGGAAGGGATTTCTGGGAGTTGCAGTCCAGGAACATCTGGGGACCCAAAGGTTGAGAACCACTGCTCTAGAGCATCTAGACTTCAGCGACTGTTGTTGTCAACATCCATCAGTGTTAATGGTTTGGAACACCATCCCCAGGACAAGATCATTTACGACATCTGCGTCGAATAAAAAACAAACAAACAAACAAAAAACACCTCTAGACAACATAAAAACTGAATTCTGCATGGAATTTTCTACCACATCAAATTTGCTACTATGAGCTGAAGAACACCTCATCTCCCATGGGTGTTTCCTAGAAGCTACAATCTGATCACATGATCTGGGATGTAACATGTACCCATCAAGGCGAGCATGTTGTGACTGAACCTATTCTCCACAGATCTGTCCAGTCTTCTTTGGAAGCTGTGAAACATTTTTTTTTAAATTACCTTGTCAATTCCAGAGTCCAGTGTGAGTGACGTGAAGAGGTAACCCTCTACCAAGAGCCCACGTCACTCAATCAATCCATGGTGCACATTTTCAGCATTTACAGTAACTCCTTGTACAATTATAAGCGTGTTCAATACAGTGGGGTAAACGGAGCAATATGGACTGAGTCTGATGCTTTTTCTGCTGTAAAAAAAAAAACATGCTGCCTCTTGCCCTCAGTTTACACCATACAGTTTCATTGGAAGGGCCTGGAAATATGAGGAAAGAGTAGATGTGCCTTGGTCCTCTTTCTATACACCACTCTGTCTTGTCTCCTTCCTATGCCCACTATAACTGGAATACAATATAGTGGACCCCCGTATAACAAACGGTTTGTATAACATAAAATTTGTACAACATAAAAAATTCTGGAGATAAGGGAAATTTGCTTAACAGAATCGCCTATGGGGCGAATCTGTACAACATAAAAATGGGATCACTCTGTTTTCGATGCATTCCTATGGGAAATTTGTATAAAGGAAAATTTGCTTAACATAATTTCATTTGGAACGAATTAATTCCTTTATACAAGGTAACACTGTACTTGATTATGGCATAATTGACGCTCTCAAATCTGAGCTGTTTTCTACCTTTACTTCTAATCCCCATGGGTCTTCAGCTGCTGCTGTACATTACTTGCTTGTGTGCATACAACACTTCTTTCTAGATCAATTCCAAGCAATTCTTAACAATATACCATTCTAAGTTTTGAAAAATTAATGGGGTGGTGGGGGTGGTGGGGGTGGTAGTGGAACTACCATATAATGTTTTTATTTGTCACATATTGTGGAAATGTATACTTACAAATGGAATGGTGGTATTTTGACTTCAAATAAAATAAAATAACTCTTCAAATTGCTTCATTCCATTAGTTCTTTGATAGAACAACCATTATCTTATATAATTATCTTAGAGGCATGTTGCTGCTAGTGTCATTTGCATTATATAATGTTACAATTGTTTTCTTTATTGTCTGAAAAGTCTGCTTTATTGAATTAATAAAGCCTTTTGTGGAATAGGACTAATGGAATATCATTAATATCAATAATTGAAAATTGGTACTAAAAACAGAATCCTCTTAATCAATGTAGCTATTCCCAATCTGTTATCAATCCCAAAGCCTGCAGGATAACCCTAATTTCCAGTCTCTGTTGAAGTGTTCCTATTGAGTCAAATGAGAAATCAACACTTATATAAACCCTACTCATTTAATGGACCTACTCTAGTTGGAGCTGCCTAGATCCCCTAAGCACATACAATCTCGTCTGATTTCAGAAGCTAAGCAGGGTTGGTCCTGGTTAGTACCTGGATGGGAGACCACCAGGGAATAACAGGTGGTGTAGGCGCCTGGAGTAGGAACTGACAAACCACTCCAGTATTCCTGCCAAGAAAACTCCATGGACATGGGGTCACGAAGAGACTGTCATGACTGTTACAATGCAACACACACACACACACACACACACACACACACACACACACACACACACACACACACACACACACACACACACACACACACACACACACACACACACTGGTTAGGCTTAGCAATTGGATTCACATCCATGTATGTTGTCTAAGAACTAATTGGCCAGAATCCTACTGTGTTGGTTTAGAAAAGTAACTTGTGTGCAACATCAGAGCACCTATTTTTCATGCTCAGGTTGCACAATCAATTGTGCAATGGGTGGTGAAATACGGTCAGAAGATTGTGAAGGCGACTTGCACAATTTCACTCATGCGTGTAGTATTTTGCACAGGATTCTGGCTATAGTACAAACATAGTGGAATGAAGTAGATCCATTGATCAACCCATCCACTAGCAAGAGGGTTCTGCGGAAGAACAGATTTCCCTAGATTCATTCAACATCCAGGAGACAGATGACAGCTGTAGACCAGTTTCTGCATCACTGAGTGACTTTTATAAAGCAATGTCTCATCCCCCCCCCACACACACACACACACTTCACTAATTGAAGAGCCAGATATGGAATGGCTTCACCTAATCAGGTTCCAGTTAACAGAATGGCAAAGCAATTCAGAGCAACTTTGGAATGGCAAAGGGAAGTAGAAACAGAAGAAGAAATGAGTGGCATTTCTTTACGGAAGGAATATCGGTGCAAGCAGGAAGCTAGCAAGCTTGACATGTTAATCAAACCAACAGCTAATTGTTCACTCTTGGCCTGATCCATTCCATTGTGTTCAAAGAGCTGCTGCATTTGTCAACAGCTTCACCATTTCTCAGCAGGAAGCTGAAGGGGAGGGGGACATTTCTTATGAAACACAAGTCATGGAGAAATACCCATGGTGTTAACTGATGCAGTACTACTGTACAGAGCAGAGCACTGTTCTTGGTGCTTTTTCTGGGCATTATCTAACCCCATTTTCATCTAATAGTGATATGAACACTAATCAAGGGCGTGTGCCATGTTGAACGATCTCCCAGATGGGTTGGTGGGTAGGACAGATGATTATTCACTAAATTGTTCATTCTCTGTGTAGGATACAGGCTTTATTCAAGAAGGCCCTTCAGTGATGAATTTCCAAACTCCAGAAAATTGCATCAGTAAAGCACAACATGGTTTGGACCATACACTGCATATTTCTTCACATACTTTCATAGCCAAGGCTATATGGAAAGTACTTCATTCTTCTGCATCCATATAATGTTCAAACTAACATGTGTGTAAGAGAAATCGTGCAAGTGGATTTCACCGTTTTCTGGTTGGCTTTGGTATATATGGTGCACAATCCAGTGCATAATCAGTTGTGTGGCCCGAGCATATCCAAAAGCATGGCAGGCAGCTGAAATGATTGGGAACACAATGTTACATGATTTTGGGAATGTGCTACACCAACTCAATAGGTTTCAGGCAATGCCTGTATGGCAGGCAAAATTATGCTCACGACCTGGGGTTCAATCCCAGGGAGCAGGCTCATGGTTGACTCAGCCTTCCATCCCTCCAAAGGTGGTAAAATAAATACCAGGCTGGTGGGAGGGGGTGATATTTAGCCTGCATACTGTAATTAAACTGTAAACCACCCAGAGACTACTGAAGTGGCATGGGGTGGCATATAAGCAGAATACTTTGCTTTTTTGCTTTGCTTTTAATTCTTCAGTGTACAAATCCAACTGCCCCTTTCAATTAATACTCACTGAATATGTCCAGCCTGTATTTATGATTGTTTCCATAAGTCAAACTAGCAACATGCATTATAAAAATAAGTGATGATTTCTGAAATCCATCAGTGTTAATAATGCCCCATTTTTACACAGGTGTCAGAATGTAGTCTGTGAGGCTCTGAGCTGGTATTGGTTTGAACTTTGCAGAAATATATTAAGAGTGGTTTTACTTCTGTTTATGTGTACAGTCTGGTTGGCTGCGAAGCAATAAAGAATTCATTTTGTGAAAAGAATTAAATTAAATTAAACATTCTGCAGGTGTATGCATTTGCACTTATATTTAAGTGTTAATTTTAATTCTAGCTGTGGACTGAACTAATTACAAAAAGCATAAATATCTGAAGAATAACAAGAAATTAAAACAATTAGTCATACTGATCTTTTGCCGCTCAGGGGCATTAAAGTTTTTTTAAAAAAATTAAAAGAACTTGAACATTGCAAACCTTTCCCAGCATTCGTGGCAAAAGAAAAGTAAATATATTTGTTGTGATCAACAGAACTTCCCTTTGCTATGATGATTGATTAAACATTGGTCAAAGGAAGAGCTGTAGAAAGCTCCAGCCTTTCATTCACGGAAACACATTGCAGAGAACAAACACCCACTGGCACTGTTTAACAGCCTATAAGGGGCAAAAGAAAAGGAACTTTCTAAGCCAATACAGACGTAAATCAAATGGTTTCCAGAGGAAGCCTTTGACTGCAGCAAAACTGCTCAATCGAGCATTTCAAAGGATGATCAAAACTATTCGCAATTACTCTTGACTTGCGTTGGTATAATTCGAGAATGAAAAGAGGCCTCCCTCCATCTCACGGCATTCCTTCTTTTGAAAGGTGGTAGCACGAAAGAAAGAGATCTCAGTTGCCAAGGTTCTAACACAGCAGAAAGTTGTAAAATTATGAATGGGTCTGAAATGGAAATGTTGTCCATTAAGGAATAGCCGTGAAGGGGAAACAGCTGCTGCCAGAGTTTTGGTATGTGTTGTCCTCCAATATTGTAGACAGAGGAAAGAAGAAAGAGACGGGAAGGGAGGGAAGCTCTCATGGAGACTACAGTTCACGTTCAAGATACAGGAAGCAAGATTGTGTCTTAAGATCTAGAGAAAACTTCCTAACTGAGTTTGACAACGGAGACAATTACCTTGGCAACTACGTGTGCATGATCGTTCGATCTAGCTACGATGTGCTTGGACACACTCAAGTGGTTGTGCATGAGATTGTGTGCCATGCATGCTGGGAGTTAAGATGGCAAGATTCATTACAAAACCATTGGCTACAATGTTATGGGCAAAACAGTCCTATGGGGTACAAGAAGGTTCTGCTACCGATGGGAGGGAAAAGGTTTTGCAGATTTGGGGTTGCAATTTTAGTCCCCTAGATCTCTGGGGAACACAGGTGTGTCTAGCTTTCCCTTGGATGCCTCCAGTGTTGGAAACTTACCACGTCTCAAGACAACCAGTTCCACTTTCTTATCCCCCACCCCACCCCCACTGGTCATCTCACAAAATAAAACCTGCTGTAACTCAAAATCATTATTCTGTGTCTTGTATTCTGGAGTGATGGAGAACAGATCCTGATCCTCCTCTTTATGACGAGGATCAAACATTTGACGAGTGCCATCATATTTCCCCATTTCTGCCACTAAGGGCAGGCATGCCTACAGCTTTCAGACTTTCCTTATAGGGCTCATTTTCTAGTCTTCTGAGCATCCTTGTTGGTGTCCAGAACTGGGCAAAGGACATGAGATGAAACCTAACCAAGGTTGAATAGATGGAACTCATCCTTCATGAGATTTGGAGATGATCCTTTTGTTAATGCAGCCTAAGAGAGCATTTGCCTTTTTTGCAGCTGCATCTCACTGTTGGCTCATATTCAGCGTTAGGCCTGCAATAATCCCAAAGATCATTTTCACATGTAGTATTACTGAGCCAAGTACCCTCCTTCTTCTAGCTGTGCATTTGCCCCCCCCAAAAAAAGTGTACAACTTTGCAATTATCTATGTTCAATTTCAGTCCATTATTTTTAGCCCAGTGTTCAAGCCTGACAGGATCTCTTTGAGTTTTATTTCCTTTTTTTCTGGGGCATTAGCTCAGTGTTTTTCAACCTTTTTTGGGCAAAGGCACACTTTTGTTTCCTTTTTAAAAAATTTAACTCTGGGGACTATTATAAAGTAATTTTTCAATTTTTCCCATTCTACCTTGCGGCAATGGTTGAAAAACACTGCATTAGCTATTCTACCCAATGTTGCACTAAATGCAAAACGGATACGATTAGCATCTCCTCTTATCCAAGACAGGGTGATATTTGCAAACCCACCTGGCCCGACATTTCTGAGAGCGGGAGCTTACTTTTGCTGCTAGTAATCAGAAATGTACAACCCTTGGGATCTACTTTGGCACAGCCCTCAAACTTATTAACTTATTTCCGAAGCAGCAACGAACGTCAAAGAATAATCTTCACTGAAGGCCTATTTTTAAAAATCCCATTTCCTATAAGGGAGGAAAAAAATAAAATAAAAAGAAGCGTTTTTGAAGAAGACTATAAACTATAATTAGGATCTCTACTGGTTTGGGACCCAGAGGAATGACAATGAAGGCAGAATATAGTGAAGGACTGTGAAAAGGGAGGTATTGCAAAAGGAGAAACTCAAGCTTTTTTCCCTCTCTGTGAGCCACTGTGCAATGTGCCTCAGGCAGAGAACACATTTCATAATCACTTTTTAAGGCAATTTCAAGGGAAGACAACAGCAATTAATCTTAGTCGTCTAAAATGGCAACACCAGCTCATGCAGAAGACGTCCACTTTCAAGGTCAACTGGCATATTATGGATCAGTGTTGTTTCCCAAGGGGCTGCAGGATCGTTAGTAAGATCAGAGAATGGAGAGAAACGCTCTTGTTCATCTATAGGAAGAAAAGATCAGATTAAATGTCTTACATGAAATCAATCTCATTGGGGCTATTATATGCCCAATATCAATTCATAGTGCTTGGGATTTTCCCTACGGAAAGGTGACAAAGATAGAAATGGAATCGTCAAAGATGGACCAACCGAGACACACAGTTGAGCAGAGTGTGATGTGTTCTTATTCTTCAACAAGATTCCAGTTGGCCAAGCCATTCTCAGAGACCTTCCCCTGCCCTTCTGCTTATTTTCCTTTCATAAGAACATGAGAACCTAAGAAGAGCCCTGCTGGATCAGGCCAAAGGCCCATCTAGTCCAGCTTCCTGGATCTCAAAGTGGCCCCACCAGATGCGTTTGGGAGTGCATGAGACTAGATATCTGTCTCCTGATACCACTCCCCTTTAGCTGGCTCTTGAAATACCCTGATTTTAAGCCTGGAGATGACACATCTCCATCATGGTTCGCAATTTAGGATGGACTTTTCCTCCAGGAATCTGTCCAATCCCCTTTTGAAGGCATCCAGGCTAGATGCCATCACCACCTTCTGTGGCAGGGTGTTCCACAGACTAACAATGTGCTGGGTGAAAAAAATATTTCCTTTTGTCTGTTCTTACTCTCCCAGCTCTTAATTTGAGTGTATGTCCCCTAGTTCTGGTATTTTGTGAGAGGGAGAAGAGCATCCCTCTATCCACTTTACTCATGCCCTGCATTATTTCCTAATAGTAAGCATTCTATGTTCACCAAAAGCACTCCCTCAACTTAGCTTGATGCTGCCATCACGTGGGCCGCAGTACCACAAAAGGGGGAAAAAAAGTAACAAAAGAGGAAGGAGTCACTGAAGGTGTCTTACGTGCGGGTTTACTATATGGAAAACATGAATTACAAACAAGATGATTTCTAATGCATCCTTTTGAAACAACATCACTGAGTCCAAAAATCCAAGTTGTGAAATTTGAGAGGACAGTATTTGAAGTATTCTTATATTTGAAGTTTGGTTTTGTGATGGCTACTTCATCTACTGACGTCAATCCCCAAAGGGGGAATAAATGAAACTGTCCTCTATCCAGTCACATGACTGGTACATTGAGTTGAACCATTTGGGCTGGAATCAATCCCTGACAGTCTTATGGACCCCTTCCCAGACACGGATGCTTAACGGTCTCCTAATTAGAAGTGATGGGTTTCATTTGATGAAGATTGAACTCTGGACAGTGCTGGGCATTCTTCAGGATGTCCATATTAGTGGAATGGTGATTAGTTGCATGATTAGAGGAAGTGTAATCTGAGAAAGAAGGATGGCAGTGTGGCGGCTGTTGGCTCTATTGCTAGTAGAAATCTACTGTGGATTTGTCTGAATGTCAAAGGAAATATCCAAGACACTGCTCCTAAAGTAGGTTTTGGAGAATGCATGTAAAGTTCTGACTGCAGCCCCTAGATCTAAATCAATGCCTCACTTATCTTGGAGCCATTGGCAGAAGATCTGGACAGAGATTCTACCACCAAGATGGCTGATATGCTGGTATCCATGTTCGTGTGTGCCAAATGCACAATTGTATGGCTATTTTAATGCACCTCAACAGACTTACCTAAAATAGGATGACTGACCTTAATAGTTTATGCATTGAGCCTATATCCACTGGCTTCTCTCATCACCAAACATGTCCCACGTATGGTACCCAGATCCTTTTAACTAGAGATTTAAAAGAATTATATCAGGATGTAGACATGTGCTTAGTCGTTCTCTGAGACTCAGTTATTCTAAAGACATGTGCATGAACTAGTCTTGATATCTGTCCCATTCAAAGCTAAATGTCAGTTTTGTTTCAAAAGCAACCACTTGGCATTTAATTCCCATAAGAAATGGTGACTTCATAGGATCCTTTGTCTGCGGCTTCTTTCGAACTCTGCATCGTCAAAATTCATTTATATTTTGCATTCCAAGGATACCCGTAGTCCCTTCCCAGGTGACAAACAATAATAAAAGTATGTTCATTAATTCACCTTGCTTGTTTCACAGAACAAAAAAACAAGACAAAACAAACAAGTCAAGTTGAAGGGAAAACCATAATCTCTCTCTCTCTCTCTCTCTCTCTCTCTCTCTCTCTCTCTCTCTCTCTCTCTCTCTCTCTCTCTCTTGTTTTTCTCTGTCTTGCTCAGGCGTCTTTTTTTTTTAAAAAAAAAAATATTAGTGCAAAAGTATGTTTTTCCATGAAGTCCCATTTCTTTCCTTGCCCTCTTTAACTCAGAGTCCTCCCCCACCTCTCTTGCTTTGCACCTCAGTGCTAAATGACATTTGTGGTGTGACCCAGTGGAAATTTAAAAAATCTGCAATTATCCTGAAAGAATCTCCCTCATCAAACTCTGTCATTAACATTTTCTCTATCTCATTTCACTCAGGAGGAGTTTGAAAAATCCAGCATTTGTATTCTGAAGGAAGGTCAGTTGTCTTTCAAGAAAGCTCTTCTTTGTGATGTTTGACTTTGCTCATACCAAAAACTTGACTCAAGGATTGCTCAAGACTCACATGAGAGTCCCGGCTTTCAAATTGCGGGGGGGGTAACTAGTGTTGTTTCTGCACTGTATTCCTTGCAGCTACTCCAACTGAGGGAGCCATCCCAAGTGACAGAAACTGCTGGGAATCCACTGGCCTTGATTCCTTTTTTTAAATGATGGGGAAACCGTGAATGTCACACCGCCTTTCCTAGACATTCTAAGCTGCCTTTCTGCTCTCAGGTGAACTAGAGATCTCTCCCCAGGAGATCAACTCAAATTCAACAGACAGGCAGGCCAGTTCATTTCTGTACATGGAGGGAAGGAACATTTTGCCTGGTCCCTCAGGAAATCTGGCATGCTGAGCCAACTCAACTGCAGATATTAAAGAGAGCCCATGAAGACGATCCAACTCCAGATGGAAAACCTGACTTCGTTTATCCTTGAGAAGTAAAGCAGAAGCCTTCAAAAGTTGTCTGCTTCCTGAGAGACACACACAAGAGCCTCCTGGTTCTCAAACTCCTCATCCCTTCAAGATGCGCTGAAACCACTTCACGGAAAGTGCACGTGATCACCACAACCAACAGCGAATGCAAACACCAAAAGGCATGGGCTAAGAGAAAGGAGGACACTGGATGGGTTGTTTGAAACCTGTGATCAATCAGCTGGCCCAGCTCTGGTGCTTGGTGTGGGTCTGTAGCTAGCTTCAGTGAAGGTGCATGTGTCAGTTTTATGCAAGGAGAGATTGTAATGCAGGTTAGGTCTTCCACAGGTTGCTGCATCATCATCCCCCCCTCCTCCTCCTCCTCCACTTAAGAACATAAGAACCTAAGAAGAGCCATGCTGGATCGGGCCAAAGGCCCATCTAGTCCAGCTTCCTGTATCTCACAGTGGTCCCACCAGATGCGTCTGGGAGTGCACTAGACTAGATATCTGTCTCCTGATAGCACTCCCCTGCATCTGGCTCTGGAAGTACCCTGGGTTTAAGCCTGGAGATGACACATCTCCATCATGGTTTGTAACCTGTGATGGACTTTTTCCTCCAGGAATCTGTCCAATCCCCCTTTGAAGGCATCCAGGCTAGATGCCATCACCACCTCCTGTGGCAGGGAGTTCCACAGACTAGCAACACGGTGGGTGAAAAAATATTTTCTTTCATCTGTTCTTATTCTCCCAGCCCTCAATTTGAGTGTATGTCCCCTAGTTTTGGTATTTTGTGAGAGGGAGAAGAGTGTCCCTCTATCCACTTTATTCATACCCTCCATAATTTTGTACATCTCAATCATTTCCCCCGTTAGGCACCTTTTTTCCAGACTAAAGAGACCCAAATATTTTAGCCTTTCTTCATTAGGGAGGTCCCCCAACCCAGTCATCATTTTAGTTGCTCTCTTCTGCACCTTTTCCAGTTAACTTTATGCAAATTTAAAAATTGGCTTCACATCAAACCTGAGATCTTTTTGAGGGGATGTAGAAGCCTCAAGAAGCCAATCTAATTGCAACAGAGGGGTTGGGTTTTGTATTTTCCCCACATTTCTATACCTACCATGTTGATATAATGAATTAAACTTCCTTGGGAACTGACCTGATTTTTTTCTGCCAAGGTGAATACACAGATCATGATGTTTTTCTCTCCCCTTGCCCCACTTCTTCTTGCAGAAAAAAATAATTCTAATATGCACACAAAAATCCCCATCAATGCATCCAAAAACAACTACGTTTTATAAAAAAAGGGTCATGTTTCAACACAAACATCTGTGCAGTTCTCTCTAAATGCATAGACTGATGTGAAAAGAAATAATTAGAGTATGAACAAGCATATATGAACCTGATACTGATTTCTGAACTCCACCTATGGTGTTAGCTTGCAGATACAATTTTTTTATCGCATTTTCAACAGGATCAAACGACACACAGCTGTATTTGTGACTTTCCAGGAAGCATACTATTTCTAAGGCAACATACTTCCCACTGAGATAAGTACTTGGTTAATCACACTTGCGCATGAAGACTGTGCTTATTTCCCAGTAATCTGTCAGAAAACAAAGCTACCTTGCAGGGAAGATTCAAAGCCAAACTGAAGGATGCTCATTGACAATCCAGTGGCTGAAACCTGTTGACATGACTTATACCACTTTAGGCTGGTGGTTTTATCAGCAGTAGCAATTTTCAGAAAAACAATTCTGATTCCTGTCCCAAAGCTACCAAGGCTCCTGGGTAATCCCTTTCATTGTTGGGAAACCATGGGAGCTGTGGGGTGTGTGGAAGTATTCAATAAGCACAATCTTCTCATAAATTCGTCCCAGCAGCAGTGATTTTTGGTAATTTAAGACTTCTTTCTCCCTTCCCACAGCTCCCAGGATGATGAAATGGATTACCTAGGAACCCTGGTAGCTTTAGGACAGAAGTCCAAATTGTTTAATTTCTGGAAAACAAAAATCACTGCTCCAGCTGCTGTCAGTCTTACAAAGTGTAAATTTCAACAGGAGTTCAGTCACTGTTTTCCCAGAGTTAAACAAGTCATAGCAGTCATGATGTAGGAATTGTATCAACTAATTTAAACCTTAGGGTATTTGCAATCACTATATCAGACATGTCAAAACCTCGGCCCTCCAGATGTTTTGGACCACAACTCCCACAGTCCTTTGTCATTGGCTATCTAAGCTTAGAATTCTGGGATTTGTGGTCCAAAACATCAAGAGGGCTGAAGTTTGGACATGCCTGCACTATATCATTTTGTTTAACCAGAAAAGTATATAATGATTCTGAGATATCCAGTGTGGTGTAGTGGGGTGGTTCCCAGCACTGAGTCCCCAGATGTTGTTACTAAAACTCCCAGAAGCCTTTGCCACAAGCTGTACTGGTAAGGATTTCTGGGAGCTGTAGTCCAAGAACATCTGGGAACCCAAGGTTGGGAATCATTGGTACAGTGCAGTAGTGGTGAACCTTCGACATTCCAGCTATTTTGGACCACAACTCCCAGAATCCCAAGCCTGTGTTGCCAATGACAAAGGACTGTGGGAGTTTTGTTTCAAAAAATCTGGAGTGCCAAAGGTTCACCACCACTGGAAGAATGGATAGAGCGATAGGCTTGGTTTCAGAAAGCCTGGGTTCAAACCAACCTCAGTTATGAAAACTCACTAGGGAAATGGAATTGGTATGGCCACTCCTTAAATATCTCATCTTGAAATTCCTCTTGGGGTCTCTATAAGTCAACTTGACAGCACATAACATAAAGAGAGTAACTATATATTCTTTTTACGTAAAACTACTCAGTAAGTTGACTCAGGCATGCGTGCTCATCTTCAGCATGTATGAATGAGGAAATTCACATGGACCTCACTGACCCAACATTTGTGCCTTCTAATGTGCTGCGTCAGATCATGCATTCAGGCAGCGCCAGACAAAAATTGATGAGCACCCATGTGTGAGCCAACTAACACATTTACCTTAGGTAGAGACAGGGGATGGGGGAGAAAAAACCTTTCTAGGGGGAAAAATAAGTAAAATTGAAATTAAGATGATTGGAGGACTAGAAATAGCAATTGCTCTTGAATTTGTCACAAAATAACCCCACATGTCCACCAATGGATATATGGCATTCTAAACATGTCCCTCTGCAAATAATAATCAATAGTGGTATTTAGCTGCTCAAGATGTTTAATGGTGCCCTAAAAAATTCCCAGCAAGATAATTATATTATTCTGTGTTGGGAGTGCCAAGCAAAGGCATTGTGACACTTTTTGCAACAAATAAATGCATTTCAGGGAGAACTTTGTCTCCATTTTGATCCACTCCTTTAGACATGTTATGTAGCCATTCTGTTGCTTCAAATGCACTGTGCATTTTGGTTTTTTAAAATGAGTCTACTTTACTCAACCCTCTGGACAATTGTATCTCCCATTGTGTCTCGAACTTTGAAAGCAGTCAGGGGTTATTTAGACTGCAGAGGGAAAAGTGGAGAGAACAAAGGGCAGGAGGAGACTGTCAGCTTCCTTCTCTTTTCGTACAACCACTGTTAGTGTTGTCTTCACCTATACAACTAGCAAGGCAATAATGATGTGCTTTGGGTTGTTTTGTTTGGTTGTGTTACAAGCTGGGATGATAATATTGAGGTGGACGAACTTTTGGAAATGGGGAGTAGTAGGAGGCAAAGGATGATGATGAATAGCCAAGAATTCTTCTCTGGTTCTGCTTTTTTAAAATATCTCTTCTCTTTTGAGATTGGATTTTGAAATCTCTCCAAAATGTACATTCAAGCATGACTTGGGTCCCTTGGGGTTGTGTGCAGACCTCACAATAAACCCTGGTTGAATATTGTAGCTGAGCAAAGCCTCTGAGAACCTCTGCTTAGTACACAGACAAGGAGTCTCTCCCCAGACTGGAAACCCAACCTGACTGTACACCCAGCCTTTGAATGATGGGGGAGGACTGCAACTTATCTCTGTGCGGAGGGGATATTTTCTTCCTTTCCATCTGTGATGAGTGAAAAACAAGTTTGACCTTTATGATTAAGCCAAGCAGGAAACCCAGATCAGGCAGTCTAATTTTTACAAAATAATGGCTTCAAGATTAACAAGATTCCCTGCATCCATTTGAACAGATTGGAACACACAAAGCTGCTCTGTCACCATTGCTTCATCCATTCTGCCCAACACTACATATTCTGTTAGTCCATGGGTCTTTGACAGATATAGATCAGTTGGGAAGCCTGCTACTTCTATCTGTGAACATTCAACAGGCAACACAGCTGTGGAACTGGCAACTTCCTGCCTCCCATCGAGATGTGACCACTTCCAAAAAATGTACAGTTACGAGAGGGGGCCATTGTCCACTTCTCTGGTTTTTACCGGCAAAGCATTTCAGGAGATTTGTCTTTCTCTATCTGCATTTTGGTAAGCAGCTTGGAAATAGAGAGAGTGAGATGAAGGGGTGGGGGAATTAATTGCCTTATTATGCAGGAGCTCCAGAGAATGTAAATCCCTTAGGAACACAATGCACAGACAATATCTCTGCTTAATTATCTAGGGCTTTTTCATAGGATAAGCAGCAGAAGGGGAATGCACAGAGGGGAAATGTCTCATTCCATTGCACGTTAGAAGTAGAGAAAAACTTCAACAGATGATAGAACATCTCTCCTCACATGGAAATCATCATCTAATCTTTTTCATCTTATTATTAAATGTTTAAGATTTATTAATTAAAATGTACTGTCCATCAGTGTTCAACACCATCTGAAGCACAGAATGACCAGGAATAATGGTGGTCCAGCAGTCAAAGCATCACACCTCTGGCTGAATTATCAAAAGAGTTCTAAACTTGAATATACAGATTTAAAACAGAACATGATCATGCTATGCCAACTATTTCCCACTTTCCTCTCATTTGGATGGTGTCACTCCTCAGTGACTCAGAGGCCATCCCATCTATGACTTAATGAACTTGCCATTTTACTTCTCCCACATTATTACAGAAAACTGGGCTTTGTGATGATCAGGATATTGTCAGAATGGCTTTTATTTTATTTTTTTTTCTTGATAAAGAAAGAACAGAAGAGCAACAGATCACTTTTACTTGGTAACATTCCCAGATCCAGTATGATTAGACCAGGGGGTGGGCAACTTGCAGCTGTGGATGACTTCCAGACCTCTCCTTTCCCTGTACTCAGTACATACATAATCTCATGTCACGGACAACAGAGCATAACATTTTCAATGGTGGCTCCCATTTTTGTGTGTGTGGGGGGATGAATCCGTTCCATATTTTCTGGAAGCTTTCCAAAGAGCTGAAATCTTTATGTCCAAAAGTCCAAGCACCTTGGATAGCTCCTTCAACATTCAAACAAAAACCTGGAACAGATTCGCCTGTTCCATGAAACTTGCAATCAACAGCTACCCTGTCTACGGGAAACACACACACACACACACACACACACACACACACACACACACACACACACACACACACACACACACACACACACACACACACATTGTCTCACAGATTATAATGATGCCTTTGGGCTGGAATGAAAAACGTGGCAAATTATCTTTCTTTTTCTTCGTGGCTTTGGGATCCATTTGGAAGTTGAGAGAGACATGGAAATATTTTTGGGAGGGGGACCAAGCAAGGAGTCTCATGGCACTCTTGCAAGCTTTCCTTGCCTGAATCTTTGGTGGACCCTCAGGTACAAGGAGGTCTGCAGTTTGCCAAAACATATGTTCATTGCACCTTCTCAGTCCCCACAAGTCAAAAGCTGTTTCTTTGTTGCAACAGACTAACACAGATACTCACTAGAAGATGGCAAAATAATAATAATGCATTTTTTTTAAATTGAAAAGTTGGTCTCTTTCTTTGCCCTTACATTGCAGCATGGGCATTGAAGATTTCGCCTCACCCTGGAGAATATCTGAACAAATAAAGATAAACAATTGACAGGTGCATGTTTGTCTCACTAAAATAAATGTTTGCTCTGCAAATTCCAGATATATGCAGTCCACTCAAAATCTATTTGGAAAGATGACCTGTAACAAACAGACTAACAAACTGGATGGGGGGGATGAAACAAGCCATTATCCTCTTTTTGTCTTGAGCTAATGAACCAGGAGAGACCTAAACAGCTTTTTAATATAATCTTTCTTAAACCCTTAAATTTTCTGCTAAAAGATGCTTTCAGAATATTTCGCAAAAATACCTCACTCAACGTTAGATGCTATTTTGATTTAGCTTCCCTAATTAATTAATTAATTAATAATAATAATAATAATAATAATAATAATAATAATAATAATAATAATAATAATAATAATAATAATAATAATAATAATAATAATTCACTGCTGCGATTGGGTTCCTTTTCTCTGAAGGCCAATCAGCTGATTCTCCAATCACCTTTTGGTATTAAGCAGGATTGAACCGATGACCGAATGAGACTCGGAAATGCAGGGGCAGGAAATCAACCCATTCCAGAGAACCTTTCAGCAGATGGCAGGTCGACAAGAAGGCTGCTTACTCAGTAACACCCGAGGCTGGCATTTTGTGCTGAAACATAAGGCCACTTCCTGTTGGTAAGGCGCCAATTAAAGCAGGGTTAGCCACCAGCATTTATAATCATAACAAGAAGGGTGGAAAATAGCACCCCGCCCCCAATAGCTTCAGATTCCTTGCTGTCAGGACATAAGATATCATCAGTCATTGCGAAAGCTTCAAAATTCCATCTGACCGGGGTCCAGATCTGTATCAGCGTGGTAATAAAAGGATTATTATGTTCTGTAACCTATTTATGAAAAGGAAACAGTACGCTCCTTTCAGAAAGCCATCAATTGCTTTAATAAGGAATTGAAAGACTTGCCCTACTTTATATGCTGAGCACCATTCCAGTTGCATAAGGATTTACAATAGAGAAAAACAAAACTGGTTTTGTTGGGAATCAGAGCAATTTGTTGAGGAGGAGAAGGCAGAGACAAGCCTGCACAATTGAATTTGGGAGAAATCATTGGGTTGGGGGAATGATTTACAGGCTAATAAGGCTCCCGCAAGGCTTCCCCCCCTCCCTAATTAAAAACAAGTTTAATTAAGAAATAAGTCAACACGTGAGGCGGCTGTTGGGAAAGTTAAAACCAAGACTCCAGAAACTAAAAATGAGGCATGATGGGAGAAGAGAACCAGGGGCATTTCTTGTTAGTATTGAATTTATAGTTCTTGTTTTGGCTAAAATATAATGCGCACTTTCAAAAAGGTAGGGCAAATGTGTGTGGTTGTTTTGTTTTGTTTTGTTTTTTTAGCAAAATGGTGGAGTGGGGCCTGATCTGCTAAAGAATGCCCTAGTCAGGCATCAGAAGAGAAGGTGGAATGAATGAATAAACACAAACAGGCAGCCAGGCAGGGAGGATATACCTGATGAAGCAGTTCAAAGTTTGTTTGTTTTGTGCATCAACACAGATAAAGCATGGGAGGAGATTCCTTATGTTCTGTAAAGTGTTAAAAAAAACACACAGAACAAATCAGAGCTGCCTTCAACCACTGATCTGTTTCTATGAATATTAATATGTCTGTGAAGATTCTCAGTCATCCGGATGAGTTTATCTGGGAGTTGAGTCATGCAAACTGGACTTCCTTTCTTGAGAGACTGAAACATTTTGCTGCTCATCCTCGCTGACGAAGCTGTTTGGATGAGCAGCGAAACGTTACAAATCTCTCAAGAAAAAGGATACCTGTTCTTCTCTTACTTACACATTATGCTTGTGTTTGTGTTCCTGCATATGTTCCGTTCATGTTCATCTTGCTATGTACTGGTCTTCCCTCTTCTCCTTTCTCTTACAAATGGCTTAGTCTATCTCAGGGCTGGGAAGGAGCCAGTTACAAACCAACTGTTCCTTGTGATTAATCATTTCCCCAATAACAAACGTGTGACAGGGATATGTTATTTTGGGGGAATTTACAAGGGATGACTCCACTCTTCTTCTGTGGTGTCACTGCACTGGGTAATACCTTCCTTAGTTTAGGTGTAGAGAGTAGAGATGGGCACGACTCAAAAAAAATGGTGTTTTGTTTGTTGTTTGGTCGTTTAGGGGTCCGTTTCGGTTTGTTTTCATTTTCGTGACATTTTTGGCAAAAAAATTCATTTTCGTTTCATTAGGTAATGAAAACAAAATGAAAAATTGCTGTTTCATTAGCATTCTTTTAGTTCAATGCATCTGCTGCAGCGAAAATGAAAAACATGGCAAATTTGGTCAATTTGTTTTCATTTTCATTTTGTTTAAAAAAATTCGTTTCGTTTTCGTTGTGTAATGAAATGAAAAACAAAACAAAAACAAAAAACCGCTCGTTTCGTGCTCATCTCTAGTAGGGAGTGAAAATATCCCATCATTCAAAAAGCCAGTGGGGATTTTGTTGTGGGTATAAACTAATCAACAGAATTTCAGCCAATTACTCCTCCCTAGTTGGGATTCATAGTTGGGTTTAGGCTCGGGATTCTTGCTGCCAGAATATTTAAAGTATTGGGTCCACTGAAGATTTCTGCTTAATTGTGTGGAGCTATCTATTGCCTCAACCCTTTCTCACAGCCAAAACAATATAAAACAAAACCATAGAATCATGAAGTTGAAAGGGGTTCTATAAGGCTACTGAGTCCAATGCCTTGCTCAAGGCAGGAATGCAAACCAAAGGCATTTCTCTTGAATGCCTCCATCACTGGAGCACTGTCCATATTTTATTTTATTTTTGCCCGCCACTTGTTTCCATGCCACTCTTTTTATTTTTGTGTTTTAAATTGACTTTATTATTTTATTACAATGTTGTATTTAATTTGTTTACTGTTCTGTTTTGTTGTAAACTGCCTGAAGTTCCTCTCTGGAAGACGGGCAGTATATAAGCTCTAAAATAAATAAATAAATAAATAAATAAATCTTGAGGCAATACTTGAGGCCATTGCTGTACTGCTCTAACAGTCAGGAAGTTTTCCCGATATTCAACCAAATATCAGTTCTAGAGATGGGCACGAAACAGAAAAATGGTGTTTTGGTTTTTCGTTTGTCGTTGAGAGGTCTGTTTTGGTTCGTTTCCGTTTGTTGGGAATTTTTTGAAAAATTTTGTTACCGTTTTTCATTTTTTCGTTTGTCGTTTCTACCCGCTTTTTGCACAATTTTTAAAGCATTTCTGTGCGTGGGCATCCTCCAACGCCAGACCAGATGGAAAACACTAAAAAAAAATGGATGCTGGCAGAGACACAGTATAGACTAGGTTCGCAGGGAGGCTGCAAAGGCAGCAGCGGGCGTTGCCCAGGGTGCAAGGCAGCCACAGAGTGACTGCACTACAGGGCAGGGGAGGCTACTCACTGAGAGGTACGCAGCACGCACGCACACAGAGAGGCTGCAGGACTGAAGCTAGAGTCGCAGAGACAGCAATCCCACCCTAACTCCCACCAGAGACTGCAAAGAGGACGGGGGCTGCCAGAGCTTTTTATGCCCTCTGTGTCTGCCAGACCTGCCCGCCCAGTCTGCAACCTGGGCATGCTATTGGTTGAACATGATCCCACATCACATGGCTTGCCTCCATTTTGTGGCTGGTGGCAACATCCATTTTAAAGGGAAAAGAAAAATACATCATGATGGGAGAAGACAAAAACAAATGTTTTAAGGACCCCAACCCCCCTGGTAGGTATTATCAGACAATATAAATAATTATTGCTGCATTTTTACGGATGTCCAGGGCATTTTTTAACATTTAAAACAGGTCATTTCATTGCGCGTCGCCATTAACGGAAACGAAACATAATGACCACAATTTTCGTGGTTCTGTTCATTTCGTTTCATTTTCATCACAAATTTCGTTTGTCATTTCATTACATAACGGAAACAACAAACGGTAATGGAAACGAAAAAATGTTCATTCCGTCCCCATCTCTAATCAGTTCAGTTAAATTTCAGGACATATTTGGGAAATCAGCCACACCTGTACTTTTAAAATAAAGCAAATAAATCAATAAAACAAACAAATAAATACTTTCCTTCCTAAGGAAATCTACGGGAGTTCAGGAATATTTGTCTTGGTGTAGGTTTTCAGCCCCATTTATCAACCATCTGACCATGAGATCAACATTTAATTATTGGTTAACATCTTTAAGCACTTGTAGATATCTATTAATTTATGGCTCTGGACTACAAGGTGTGTGGTCCCCAGACTACTCTGTCTCACCAAGATTGAGACAAATATAACCCTGACACACTTTCTGAAACAAAATCAGGTTCTAATTCAAACTCTGGCAATAGCTCTTTTTGAATATTCCAGAGATCCACATCTTAAGTGAGGTTGATATATGGAGGATCCTATCAATCAAAATGTTTACCACAAACAAAATATTATTCCCACAAAGGAATCCCACCCCCATTTCAGTTCTTTTTGCTCTTTTGTTTTGTTAATCAGCCCCTCATGAGAAATGTAGACTCTTGTCATTAAACGTATAAAAATATCTAACTTTAATGCAGAAAAAATATATTACAGGTAAAGTAATGTTCTCTTAATTAGGCAAAGAACCTGCAAAACACAGAACATTATGACGGGTGTTAGAGTTTCAGCAGAAATGAAGATGGCAGATTTGTTGACCGGGCTGTGTCCATGTCACGTTAAATGTCTGTTTTATTAATGAACGACTCCCTCTCTGATGAGACAGCTCTGGTGCCTCTCTCCACTGCAAAATTCTTAGTCCATTTCCAAATTTCATGTAAAAGAAGGTCTGGAGTTTGGAAAGAGGACTGGGACCAGGAACAGATGGATTTACAGTTCTCTTTATTATTGTATTTTTTTTTTTTTAAAAAATGGTCTCTGAACTAGATTCATGGAAAGATGGGTTGGGGTGGCTGTCTCTTCGCCAGCACCCCCCATTTGACGGAACACAGCTGACAGGTAGCTCTAATATACATTTTTTTCAAACCTTCAAAAATACAATACATTAAAATAGATTCGAATTTCTCAAAGCTAAGTGCAACAATTAAGTAAAAACATACGTAAAGTGCAAAGGCACTTTGACAACACAAAAAAAGAAGGTGACGCCCAGTGGCTGTAGTCGGTAATTGAAAGAGATTTACTGACAATATTATTTACAAATAGAAGGAAGGAAGGAAGGAAGGAAGGAAGGAAGGAAGGAAGGAAGGAAGGAAGGAAGGAAGGAAGGAAGGAAGGAAGGAAGGAAGGTTCTTGCTTATAATGGAAGAAAAAGAAAAATGGAAAATATTTGGATATCATCGGTTGAATACATCATTTTTACCTTTCAGATCTCTGTGTATATAGTGGGAGAGGGAGAGAAACCTTTTTTATAACACCCTCCTATTGCCCTACTGCTCAAGGTCTTAAGTTTTCCAGCACACTTTGCAGAGGAATCACAGAGGACTTCACTAATAACAACTCCTCCCCGACAGCAGGGTTGTTGTTATGTTGCGGTGATTTGTTCTATCCAGTTCCTCAGGCCCAAGAAGTGAACTGAAACAAATTCTCTATCTGAAACATTCAATCAGCCTCAGTTTCGAAAGAGTGGTGGAGTGTGAAGGGGATGCAAGAAATAAGTTAAGGGGGCATCACTATTTTTGATTTTTTAAAAAGCACCCATCATAGCCCTGGCATTTTATAAAGATTATTTGAGGACATGGAAACTGTTGAGAATGGGACAACTCAGGTTGGTGCGCCAAGCTCTCCATTGGGTTAGTTATTTTTGAAAGACTTTTCTCCCTCAGCGGAAGGGTCTCTGGGCCTTCCCTTGTTTAGCACACCCCTCAAAATAAAACCCCAAACTTCACAGCTGACTTATGGCAGTTTGTTTTTCCAGAACTTCGAGGTAGTCTGGTTCAGTCCGTAGTTTTCCTTGGAGTAAAGGAAGCTCAGGTTTTGATTGTTCTGTAAAATATTTCCGCGGAGTCCCGTACAAAACCGTCTTATTTATTCTGTCCTGGTTTTGCCGCCTCGACTCATAGGAAGGGGCGAACTGCCTTTTGGGGAGGGTGCAAAAGTTATAATGGACAAGGCTTCCACTGGGCAGTTCCTTCACCCTTTCCACAATGTTTTGATACAGTAGCTCGGGCTCTCTGGAGAAGGCTTGTTTCTCTAGCATCTCTGCAGCAGTGATGGTAAATGCTAGGCTAGCCGACTCCTCTTTCTTAGGTTCAAGGTTACTATAGCTGTACTCATGGAGATTTCTGTAGTACGCTACGGGGTCGCCCTCCTTCTGCATATAAATGGGGTTCTGGCACATCTGGCCCACAGGAGGTGGGATGTAATTGTACACGTGCCCTTCTGCTTTGTCGTGAGCCTCGCTGTTGTAGCACCCATACTGCAACTGGAAGGAGCTGACATCGAGGTTGTTGGCACTGCTGGGAACGCTTGGCATCCCCTTGCGGCGTTTGAGGACAAAGACAAACAGGCCGGCTCCGAAACAGACGGACAAAATAAACACCACCAGGAGGCCCAAGATCAAGACCGAGAGAGGGACTTCGGTGCGCATTTCCGGATAGGAGCTGGGCAAGAGACTGAAGGCTGGTGGTGTCCCTGTGTTCAGATTTGGCGACAAGAAAGAAGAATCTAACATATTGGGATTTTCAGGGCAGATGGCTTCTTTGCTCAAGGTCTTGAGATGTTCTCCAGCATGCTTTCCCGGGGAATCACAGATGACTTCGTTAATGACGACCGGGGTCCCCGACTGTCGGCTGTTTTGTTCCGTGACTCGTTCAATCCAGTTCCTCAGGCCCAAAATGTCGCACGTACAATCCCAAGGGTTTTCTTGAAGGTCGATCTGAATCAGGGCTGAAAGCTGGTCAAGGACTCCTCTCACTGGCAAATGGGAAAAGTGATTGTTCCTCAGGTTGAGCCTGGTCAGGGTTGTGCCCCGAAAGACATGATCCGGCAGTGATCTCAGCAGGTTGTTGTTCAGAAACAAGAGGTGAAGATTCCCCAGGGCATTAAAGGTGTGCGGCAGGATATCCTTAATCACGTTGTACTCTAAATAGAGGTACTGCAAGTTGTTGAGCCCTTCGAACATGGAAGGATACAGGATCTCAAGGTAGTTGCCATTGAGATAAAGTCGGCGTAAGCTGGTGAGATTACAGAAGGCACCTTCTTGAATCACTGCAATCCTGTTGTTTCCCAAGTGTAAGAGATCCAGGGAGCTATAATCCAAGAGATCTGTTTTGTAGATGGTTTGCAAATAATTGCTGGTCAGGTAAAGTTTCTTTGGGCTGGTGGGACGCGGGTGGAGATCAGAGATGTTGCCAATTTTCTTCTCTTGGCAGTTGACATTTAGCCCATTGTCTGAGCCTTGGGAAGTGCAGACGCATCCGGTTGGACAGGTAAGTGGCACAGGGGACTTGGTCTGGTAAACCATGATAGGCCCAAAAATCTGCCTGTCTTTAGACACGGTGACTCGGGGGGTTGGGCGGTTCCTTGTTTTAGGTGGGCGGCTAGCTTTTGGGGCCTTGGTAGCGCCAACAGCTGAGTTAGCCGTTGGGGGATACCGCTGGTTGTGTGTGTCTGAGTGGGAAGGGTATCTTTCTCTCTGGTTAGAGTCACTGGCACTTTTCCGTGGACAGAGATCCTGTCTTGTGAGTTGGGTGACATCCTTCCCATGCAACCTGAAAGGGGTTTCACAAACAATCTCCCCGACAAAGACGGTGATGGTGTCCAGCCAAGCTTTGAGAGGCAGAAGGTCACAGGTACAGTTCCACGGGTTCTCCTCCAGCTGGATCTCCATGATCCCGCCAATGTGCTCCAGGACGCCAGCGAAAGGCAACATCTTCAGCCTGTTCCCTCGTAGGTCCAGGTGGGTGAGGAGGACAAAACGGAACACGTTGCTGGGAAGTGACAACAGGAGGTTGTCGTTCAGGATCAACACTTTGAGCTTGTTGAGCTTGCTGAAAGCCCCGGCTTCAATGGAGCTGATGTAGTTGTAGTCCGCCTGGAGATACTCCAGGCTCTCTAAACCCAGGAAAGTGTCCTCCCGTAGGATTTCCAACTTGTTGTTGTTGAGGTGGAGCCTCTTAAGAGTCCGAAGGCCAACAAAGGCTCTGGTCCGGATCTCTTGCATGTCGTTGTTGCCCAGGTGAAGGGTCACGGCGTTGGAGTAGTTGACAAATTCATTGGGGTAGAGGCGCGTGAAGGCATTGCCGTTGAGGAAGAGCTGGTAGATCTTGGACGGCGGAGGCAGGAGGAGGCTGACGGTGGTAAATCCCTTGTTTTCGCAATTGATATTCAGCACGTTCTCCTTCTCCTCGCAAGGGCACCGGCTCTTGCTGCAAATGTCTTTGGCAGGTTTGCGGCTCTCCGTCGGCGAGATCCCAGCCACTGTGAACACACTCAGCAGCCAGACACCCTTCAGCATCTTTATCCTCCGTCGCGCTCAGCCTCGGCACCTATGATGGTCAAACCTGGAGGAAGGCAAGGAGGGAGAAGGCAGAACCCCAGCTTAAGACAAGAGCTACTACGACTACTACGACTATGACTATGACTACGACTACGACTATGACTGCTACAACTACTACTATTACTACTACATTATTAACACTAAAGCCATCTGGAAAGGAGGAACCAAACACAAGAGAAACTATCTAGCCTGGTGACAAAAGGACCTTTTCAACTTTCCCATCTCCTCTAATCTTCCCCGCCTCCCCCTTGTACCTTGCCTTTGCAGCCTCCTTGGCCGCCTTCTCTTTATTCCTCTCCTTTTCATCCCACTTATTTTTCCTATTCATGCCCTGAATGGTGTCCTAGCCCCCACCCTGAATTCCTTGGAAGGGGAAGGGAGAGGGGGAGAGAGAGAGAGAGAGACGTGGGAAGCAGTTAACTTGGTCACGGACCATGCCTTTCTCAACTCCGACGTCCCTGCCTCCTTCTAGTCCCAGCTGGCTGCATCGCCAAGAGCAATCACCAGACTTGGCACTGCCATCATTTCTGGAGTTCTTCTTCTTCTTCTTCTCCTCCTCCTCCTCCTCCTCCTCCTCCTCCTCCTCCTCCTCCTCCCACCCCAATTCATGCCCTTCCCTTGCCATGGGAACCCCATCATGGTCACACACTAGCCTCTTTTGTGCCAGCCAAGAGAACTCTGTGCCTCCCTTCCACGCACTACCCTCTGCCGCTTGGCCTCACCCCCGACCCCATCCCATCAAGGAATCAAGAGCTGCAACCAGAGCCTCGGCTGGGTACCACCATTGGCCAGGAGGGGGGGAAACCCAGCCTTCCATCCCTTTCTCTTCCTCCTAACCCTCTTCTTTTCTGTAAAATTCACTCACTGCTTATTTCACCAGCAGAAAGATTATCAGGGGTGCCTCCTTGCCATGAAACTTACGCTCCTCCGGCTCTGTGCAGCAATGTTTTTATTTTATTCCAAAAGACTCTGAAGTCTTCTCCTCTTAACTCTCCTTCTTCCACATCCTCCACAGCCTGGCCACATCTGGCAGGTTTGGGGGTGGGGGTTGGTGGGAGCAGAGGATGCCCTCCCTTCCCTTGCCGTGGGAACTCCATCCTGCGCTGACACTGGACTCTTTTGTGCCAGGAGGGAGCTTGGCTCTCCTCCTCCTCCTCCAGCCCAATAAACCACCCCCATCATCCCACTCCTAAGGGAATCAGCCTGCCAAAGGGCTTCACGCTTCCGCATCTTGGAGGCACTTTGTCTGTCCTTCTTCCTTCCTCTCCCTGAGGGGGGAGGAGGAAGCAGAGAGATCCAAAGCAACCTGCATCTTGTCACCCCTGCTTCCCCCCCTCCCCAAAAAAAAAAAATATAGCATGCAGGAATGATCCCCCTCCCCAGAAGTATTTTTAAAAGTCTGCCCTCCTCAACATCCTTATTTGAAATTGAAACTCTCCACCCCATGCACTTTCTGTACCCTCAGTCTGATGCCAGCTCGGGAGGGAAGACCAGGAAAGAAAAGAAGAACCAACGGAGGCTCCTGGACCATCAGGAAGGGAAAGGCACCCTCCAGGATGCAACCCCCAACATCCTCTGTGTACTCCACATGCCTTCTCCATTCTCATCCCCACATCTTTTTCTTTCTTTCTTTCTTTCTTTCTTTCTTTCTTTCTTTCTTTCTTTCTTTTTTTCTTTCTTTCTTTTTTCTTCCTTCCTTCCTTCCTTCCTTCCTTCCTTTCTTTCTTTCTTTCTTTCTTTCTTTCTTTCTTCCTTCCTTCCTTCCTTCCTTCCTTCCTTCCTTCCTTCCTTCCTTCCTTCTTTTTTTACGTGAGAGGCAAAGAGCAGTTACTTGGGCTTTTGCGGTTTCCTTTGGCTCCACTTGGGCACTGAAAAGACAGCGATCCCACCTTGCAGGGGCAAAGAAGAAGGACCATCCCCATATGAGCGCCGATCAACCCTGTTGCCCTGTTCTTCCTGCTTATTATTATTCTGCTCCCAATAATAATAATAATAATAATAATAATAATAATAATAATAATAATAATAATAATAATAATAATAATAATAATAATAATAATAATAATAAAGCTTTTTTCTTTTTTTAATGCAGGGTCAATCACAACGCCTCCCTCTCCCTGGGGGGAGGACCAAAGGGGACTCCAGAGCAGATGTCAAAGCCAAAGTCCCGGTGCGTCGTGTGTGTGTGTGTGTGTGTGTGTGTGTGTGTGTGTGTGTGTGTGTGTGTGTGTGTGTGTGTGTGTGTGTGTGTGTGTGTGTGTGTGTGTGTACGTGTGTTCCGGGGCCAAGGTGGAAAAAGGGCGGCGGGGGCGGCGGGAGGAAGGCAGCCGGCGAGCGGGCAGGCTGAGCCAAGGGCTGCGGTACTCACTCAGGGGGAGGCCAGGGTGCCCGCCGCCGCCGCCGCCGGGACGCGCCACATCTTCTCCTCTCTTGCGCGGTCTTGCCTGCCGAGCCGCGGAGTGGAGTGGGGTGGGGTGGGGTGGGGTGGGGTGGGGGCTTCCTCCTGGCCGAGGGCAGAGCCGAAGATCCCCGACGGAGAGCCCCACCTCGGCCGCCCGGCTGCTCCGATCCAGCCGCCGCCACCCGGCACCTTTGCAGGCGGCCGGCGGGACCTTTCCCCGGGCAAGCCAAAGCGGGCAAGAGGGCAGGCAGCTCCGCTCCGCCGGGCGCTCCCTCGCTGCCTTCGCCTGCCTCCTCCGGCTCCGGCTCCGGCTCCGGCTCCGACGGCTGCCCAAGCCCTTTGAATGGGCAGGCTTCGGGGACGGCAGGATCGCCTTGCACCGAGGAGGAGGAGGAGGAGGAGGAGGAAGAAGAAGAAGGGGAGCTGACGTCACGGCCCGGGAATGGGGGGGTGCGGGGGCAGCTGGGGGGGGGCGACGACACGGGGCGGAGACTCTTTCTCTCCCACCTCCCCTGCTCATCTTTCCTTGCCCCATTGCCCAGGCATCCTCCCCCCCCACCACCACCACCCCTTTCCCGCTCCAGATGCTGCTTGGGATGGACGCGAGGAAGAGCACGCCTCCGATCCAGGGCATCCTCAGCTTCTCTCCTTCGGGCGAGGGGGGACGAGGGGAGCGCCGGAAGGTAACCAGAGGGTATCCACCGTCCGGAGGGTAGGCAAAGTGGAGGGGAAGGGTCCCCGAGTCCCGGACATCGCGTGAAGCACACTTCTTCTTCTTCTTCTTCTTCTTCTTCTTCTTCTTCTTCTTCTTCTTCTTCTTCTTCTTCTTCTTCTTCTTCTTCTTCTTCTTCTTCTTCTTCTTCTTCTTCTAGAGAGAAGAAAGATCGGGCCCTTGCGAGTGGATAGGGCCCAACGCTTGCCTTTTCGGGGAATCCTGTTTCCCATAGCGGCCAACTGTATGTCTTCCCCTTCCTCACAGGGCAGAGAAGGCGGCTACTTCCCTCTCCCCTGTGGCCACTGCTATTTTCTGGTACACTGCTGGAGTACATGGGGGCTCCATTTAAACATCACACCTTGATTAAGCTCCCTCCCCTTCTGTGATTGTTCATTCCTCTTTGGATTTCCTCTGGAAGCAGGTGCCTAGCCTTACCTTTTGTGGCAGCCAACTCCATCTGCACAGGAACCCTCCCTTCGGAGTCCTAGTTCTTCAAAGGACTGTCAGTCTCCATCCTCTATTTTTCGCTTTGTTGCATGAAGCCTCCATGTTCAGCAGCAGTATATCCCTAAGAATTGCCCAGGGTTCTTTTGTTCTGGGCAACAACTCCCCAGCTTGCCCAACCAGCACAACCACTGGTCTTATATTGGCGGTGGAATTCTGGGATTTGTAGTCTAAGAAGCAACTAATAGCATGCATAAGTTACTTTTGGGGGGCTGCCTGTCCCAGGACCTCTGGAAAAATTGGAGAGATTCCTGGGATTTTTAGCCATTTTAATCAAGAAGTAACTTGATGCCTTTTTTTTTACCCCAAGCCACCAGCAGCCTCATTCCATTGCTCTTTGTTACTTAGCTAGCCTGTTCAGCTGATCTGACAAAGAGACTTGTGGCACCCTGGAGACTAGCATACTTGATAGCATGGACCAAAGACCGCTGCATTTGGTGCTGCAGTGGATTCAGGAGGCAGGCTGCAGCCTGGCGAAAGGCTCCTGGAGGCTCTTTGTTGTGTCTGGAATCCCCATTACCTTGCCTTTCTGTTTTCCTTCAGCCTCTGTGTTCTCCAGGCCTATGGAAAGCACAGCCTGTGGGAGGCTGAAGTCTCATGCAGGTGCTTTCAAGGAAGTAAGTCCCAGAAGCTTTGTGTAAATTCTTCCTTCAATGCACCAAATGCCTGTGGGATTATTTAGATGAGAGAAGTGGCTGGGGAGAGAACAAGGCAGAAATAGAATTCCAGAGAGAGAGAGAGAGAGAGAGAGAGAGAGAGAGAGAGAGAGAGAGAGAGAGAGAGAGAGAGAGAGAGAGAGAGAGAGAAGTTAACAATTGCTTCACACAAGCTCAAGCAATGCATCCCTCTTGCTCAGGATGGTGTGTTTTATCCAGGCTCCCAGGCAGAGGTCCAGTCCAAGGGAAGCAGGTGGGATCCATTCCGGTTTTTAATACAAACTTTACAGGAGATGCCCAAGTGGGTGTGGGTGGGAAACTTATTCAGCCTGGGCACCTTGGACAGCTCCTTTGTGGACTTAAAACTAAAATGGATCTCATGCTCCACAAATCATTGGCGTCCTCAGCTTCAACCCACTACTGCTACTCGATCCATTTAATTGATCATCTCAGGGATCCGGTCAGGGGCCTTCTGTGCACATTCCATGCATTCTCCCACCATGTTTGTGTTGCACCAGCAAAACAAGAAAAAGAATTCAATAGCCTCAGCTTCACAGTGAGAGTAATATATAGCTTTTATTTCAAGGGGATGAACACTCTAGCCTGGGGCGGTGTGTGTGTGTGTGATCTTTAATCTAGGCCAGTGGTGGCGAACCTTCGGCACTCCAGATCTTTTGGACCACAACTCCCAGAATTCTGAGCCTAGATTGCCAGTGGCAAAGGACTGTGGGAGTTGTGGTCCAAAACATCTGGAATGCTGAAGGTTTACCATGACTGATCTAGGCTCTAATCCTGTGTGAATTGTGAAGGAGCCCCTCCTTCTAAGGGTTCCTCCCCTCTTATCCTTGTCTTCATTGACTATGGAAGGTATCCCTGAGCCATTTCTAACTGGGTTCTATTCAAAATGATTAAAGCACATTCGCTCACTGATCAGTACGACAACCTTGCAGTGTAGGAATATTTCCTGTTACTCTACAGGGCCAGCAAAGAGACGGAGAAAAACAATGGCTTGGCATTTTTTCACAGCCTTGGCTGCAAGATGTGTTCCCTGTAAACAGGCCAAATGAAAAACTGCCCCTCCCCAAAGAGGTCCTATAGAAAGCTGCACCTGTGCTTAGCAGGCCGCCTAGACTGAGCCAAGCGGATACCTGGTTCCATGGGCCTGTATGTTTGGGAGTATTTCTGTGCACACCTCGTGTACACTGCCTGCACTGACTGATGCTGACCGGTGCACTGTTTGGCAAAGTGTCTGGTGGGCATGTGGCTTAGCTGTCAGATGCACAAACAACAGAGTGTGTTGTCGAACCACTCAACCGGTTGTACAGTTGCTGGCTCTGCTTATGGAAATCTCCAACCGGATCTTGGACATGATGTGAAGGAGAATTTACATCACCTTTTCTTTAAGCTCCAGTGCTAAGAAGGCATGTCCAGACCGAAAAAAACGGTAACGGAAACGAAAATTTCGCCACTCCGTGCCCATGTCTAGCCGTTGGCTATGGCCTTGGTGGTGAAGGCTTTTTGATTTGTCTGGGTACTTTGGAAAGCACAGCCTGATAAGTAGCAGATAGACCAGGCATGCCCAAAGTTTGGCCCTCCAGATGTTTTGGAGCACAACTCCCACAGTCCTTTGTCATTGGCAAGCTAACCTTAGAATTCTGGGAGTTGCGGTCCAAAACATCAGGAGGGCCGAAGTTTGGACAATGTGTAGAAGAAAGAATTTCTACAAAATTCTTCCCCTACCCATTACTCCGTTTAAGAAATGGAAATTTCTTAAAATCAGGATTTAAATGTACCATCCCCATATCCTTTTCTGCTTCTGAACTTCTGAACTTGTGGGGATTCCCAAGCAGATCCTAAAAACAGGCCACAGACGGTTGCCTTCTTCCTCTCGAGCTCCGTAAGACTTTCTTTTCATTTATTTATTTCCTGTCTCGCAGCCTAATATTTCTTTTCAAAGGCTTCTCCCGCGGGAAAGGTGGGATGTTCAGCCATTTACCAGCCTGTGTAAAAAGAAGAGCATTCCATCTGAAGTGCTAAGACCTGGCCGGCGAGGGGGGGGGGGAGGAGGAGAAATTGCCTGAAACGCAATAGGCTTGCAGAGTTACAAGTACATTAACGGGAAAGTATCAGTCAGGCTTTAGCTGCGGCGCACAAAGACAGGTTGCTCCAGTACACTGCTCAGTGAGATGTTTCACTGCCCTCCTACTCGACTGACCTGTCTGGCTGAACTGATAGAAGGCAGCTAGTTTACTTCCTGAAAATGTGCAGGGATGAGCAGTGGTGTAGCAAGGTTTTGGGGCACCTGGGGCCAAAGTTGTTTTTCGCACCCCTTCGGCCCTCCCCAACTCCATCTCATCCACCCAGCAATCCAGTGGGCATGGGTTGGTGTGTGTGTGTGTGTGTGTCTGTGTGTGTGTGTCTCTGTGTGTGTGTCTCTGTGTGTGTGTGTGCGTGCGCACGCGTGCATATGCGCATTAGCGCATGTGCACCTTATCTTTCCTATGCATGCCAACGAAGATGCAGCCACCGTTCTTGTACTCCTGCCTGCCTGCATCCAGACTCAGAGATCGCAGACAGGGGTGCTCCCTAATTGGTGTTCTCTAATTGCTGCACCTGGGGCGCCCTGCCCCCTTGCCCTCCCCATGCCACGCCCTTGGGGATGAACTGAAGAACCCACTTCATCAGACCCTAGAGCAGTGGCACTCAGAGTCCTTTCTGTGGGTACCTGACATCGCCCCTTCATAGCCCCCTGTATCCAGGTTAAATTGCTGTATTGGCATTTTGTAAAAAATTAGTGGGTTTTGAATCACAGTTTGGGCACTCGGTCTCTAAAAGGTTCGCCATCACTGCCATGGGGGGGGGACATGCTTTGCTCACCACTGCCTTCCCCTTTATCAGCTGAGGGATGAAAGGAAGAGGGGGCCCTGTCTTGCATCCTCCATAGACAAGGTGGTGTGATGGGGAAAGGCTCTTTTGCACCCTGACAAAGACTGAATTTTCTATACTGACTTTGAGCTGCACTTGGAGCCTCCCCCGCCCCCGACCTACCTGCAGGCTTCAGAAACAGAACACCAGCACCTGAGATGTGGAGCACCAGAAGCAGCCTTATGTCAGGCACCACTTTCACCTTATTCAGTACTGCTTTACACATAGTGGAACTGGAGTACATAGTGGAACTGGAAAAGGTGCAGAAGAGAGCGACTAAAATGATTACTGGGCTGGGGCACCTCCCTTATGAAGAAAGGCTAAAACAATTGGGCCTCTTCAGTCTGGAAAAAAGGCGCTTGAGGGGGGATTTGATTGAGACATACAAAATAATGCAGGGTATGAGTAAAGTGGATAGAGGAAAGCTCTTCTCCCTCTCTCAAAATACCAGAACTAGGGGACATACACTCAAATTGAGTGCTGGGAGAGTAAGAACTGACAAAAGAAAATATTTTTTCACCCAGCGCGTTGTAAGTCTATGGAACTCCCTGCCACAGGATGTGGTGATGGCATCTGGCCTGGATGCCTTCAAAAGGGGATTGGACAGATTCCTAGAGGAAAAGTCCATCACGGGTTACAAACCATGATGGAGATGTGTAATCTCTAGGCTTTAAACCAGGGTACTTCAAGGGCCAGATGCAGGGGAGTGGTATCAGGAGACAGATATCTAGTCTCATGCGCTCCCAAACGCATCTGGTGGGGCCGCTGTGAGATACAGGAAGCTGGACTAGATGGGCCTTTGGCCTGATCCAGCATGGCTCTTCTTATGTTCTTATGTTCTTACTAGGTGGCAGTATATAAATATTCTGGATATCATCTAGGCCAGCGATGGCGAACCTTTGAGAGACCGAGTGCCCAAACTGTGATTCAAAGTCTAGTAATTTGTCACAAAGTCCCAATACAGCAATGTAACCTGAATACAGGTGGCTGTGAAGGGGCGATGTTGGGTGCCCACAGAAAGGGCTCCGAGTGCCACCTTTGGCACCCATGCCATAGGTTCGCCAGCACTGATCTAGGCAAAATATTTCCTAGCTCTGTTTGGAAGGATCCATAGAAGAACATTAATTGGCCACTATAAAGCTATCATAGGGAGCCCGTATTAGCTTCAGGGCAGCCAATTAATGCAAGGCCTAATCGTAATGGCTATTTGAATGGTTTTTTTCCCTTTCTTTTTTTATATTAATATATTTGTCTGTAGAGTTACGTGATGTGCAGTTTTTGCCCCTGGTCTTGTTCACATAACTGTTGGTTAAATCAGTCAATTCTTGCTATTTGTACCAATTTTGTACTCTACACTACACATGTGAAATCCAAGGGAATTATACACTGGAAGCCTCACTACTAACTTTCCTCAGACTGATGAAGGTGCTTGGATGAGCAGTAAAACTTTTCGATCTCACAAGAAAAGAAGTCCACTTTCCATGACTCAACTTCCAAATATTTTACACATGGCATCACATATAAATGGATTCATTTTCTGTCCTGTTTTTGGGGTCCCCGCTGCCCGAATATTTTCTTTTAAAATTCGTAAGTGACCTATTGGTGAAGTGGCATACTCCTGCCATTTTCCTGTCACTTCTGACTGTTAGTCGATGCAACACCTGGTGGGTTATATCACTAGATAAATGTAGGGCAGCATTAGAAATGGACTTGAATTGCTGAGAGGCCAGGGTAAAATAAAATAAAATAATTACAAGCCACATAAAAGCAGGGGCGATGGTTACAATAGGGAAGATGTTGGCTAAGCGATGCATCAGTAAACTGTTGTGGAGGAATAAAATATAATAGGAACAGTATGCAATTTATTCATTAAGCAATTTAAAAATAATATTAATAAAAAGGGAGCAGGTGCAGGGGCAATGCAGTGACCACGGTGCTCCAAAATACACCCTGTCTGAAAAGTAAATAAATTGACAGCAATGGTCACACACAAAAGCAATATAGATTGGAGGGATACAAGGACTGGATTGTTATTAAAAATTGTTTTATGATTCAATGGCACCCTGTGAGGGTAAGAAAACATTGCTACTCTCACCTCTCTAATGTTCTGCACATTATAGGGTCAGCGTGTCCTTCCATCTCTGTGTGCGTGCGTTCTCAGCGAGAACTCCCTCTCCTATTTGTAAAACAGCAGAATATGCATTGTGTTTCTCACCTTCTCCTCGATGCCCGGCTGCCTTCGTAGCAGGCATTGCCCTCGTGGTATGGTGAGATATTGATATTCCTTCAACCACCATGATTATTAAGAAAATCAACAGTGACTGCAGTTAACTGTAAACAGCCTGGAGTCTAATAATTGTGCAGCATGGAGTGATCTCCTTGCCAGACAGAAGCAAAGCAGGGAGTGTGGTTGCTTTGGGGGAGGAAGGGAGGAAGAGGTGGGCCGTGTTGTCACTGGCACCTGTTCGGAGGGAGGGTGGGTGGGTGGTGGGCGGCCAAAGAAATCCAACATGAAGGGCAAAGAGAGCACGGACCTGGCACCATGCCCCCCCTCTCCTGCCAATGCCCCTGAGTCCCGCTTTGTTACAACATCTGGTGCCCAGCATTGGCATGGCAGGATGTGCCTCTCCATTGCTTGGATCCAGGGAGAGGGCGAAGGAGAGAGGGAGGGACTCGGAAGCAGCTCATCCTGCCCTCAGCACCCTGGGTGGGCTCAGCGCCAGAGGATGACTGTTCAGCAGAGGTCTCCTGAGCGGCGACGGAGATCCTCTTCTCTCCTTCGTGGGTGTGTTGGAAATGGCATTGTTGGGATCCATCCAGGAAAGGGCTGAAGAGGCTCAGAAGGAGATCACAAGATGCCGGCGGCGAGACTTGAAAGCCACCGGCATGCGTGGCTTGCTTCCCAACAGCTGCTTTGAAGGCAGAGTTCGTTCTCTGTATGGGAAAACAGAACACCATGTAAACAGCGTCCTGCACCAGGGACAGACAAAGTCTTGGGAGTTGGGAGTATCTCCCCAAGACAGTTTTCTACTGGACCCGGTGCTCCTTTAATCTTTTCTTTTTCTGACAAAAAAAAAAAAACAACACAAAAAATCAGAATGGCTTGGCGAGTGCTGGAAGGAGCTGATTTTGCAATTGAGTTGTTGGGTGGTGTTAGGGAGAAAGACCCCCTGATGAGAGCATTTTGCCTAAGAACCATTGCACACATCCAGAAAAGTGTTGGAGCTTTTGTAACCTTGCATGCTGCCTTTAGTAAGTTAAGATGGGGGGCGGGGCTGCCGATCTCTCCAGCAGTAACCATTCCTTCCTTCTTTGTCTGTACATTCAAAGAGAGCCCCACCTCTCTCCTCTTGAGCTTTTCCCCTCTCAGGAGTCAGCTGTTGATCCGTGTCGCTGTCATGTTTTTCATTTGTTGTTATAACTTTGCAGTAAGTAAACACTACCTTATTTCTTTTCCTAATGTCTCTAAGTGGGTTATTGAGACTGCAAGTGCCAGTTAATGAGAAATCAAAAGGGTGGTCTGCTTTGGGGAAACCTGAAGCCATTCTACTCTGGGAATCTCTGTACAGCTAGATACACTTAACCTCAAATCCAAAACTCTGTGGTAGAAAAGTCCATCTGCAGTGGGCACGAAGGAGGAGATAATCACAGGCTGTGTGTTATGATGTTACTGTCGTGACCGACCCTTCATGACTCCATGTCCATGGAGTTTTCTTGGCAGGAATACTGGAGTGTCTTGCCAGTTCCTACTTCAAGTGCCTACAGCACCTGGTAAAAGTGTTCTGCTTATATACCGCCCCATACCACTACAAGTAGTCTCTGGGCGGTTTACAATTTTTTAATTACACTGTGCAGGCTACACATTGCCCCCCCCCAGCAAGCTGGGTACTCATTTTACCGACCTCGGAAGGATGGAAGGCTGAGTGAACCTTGAGCCTGCTACCTGGGATTGAACCCAGGTCATGAACACAGTTTTACCTGCAGTACAGGCATTTAACCACTGTGCCACGAGGCTCTGGTGGTCTCCCATCAAAGTACTAACCAGGCCTGACCCTGCTTAGCTTCCAAAATCAGGAGAGATCAGATGTGCTTAGGCCATCTAGGCAGCTGGGGCCACATAAATACCATATGTTCATTGCCCTGCTCCAGAGATCCTGCTTTTGTGCTAAATCCCATTCTTGAAGATCCCAAATCCAAATTTTCAGACAATGAGATGGTTCCTTGTCAAAGTGGACAATATTTGGGTGTGAGGTTATTGTGGCTTTGGGGTCGGTTGTAGAAGCTCCAATCCTTTCTCTCTGATGCCATCTTGGAAAGGGTGGGTGAGAGTCCTGTAGCCTCTGAATTGCCTCTCACACAAACATTCAATTTCCTCCTCCCCATCATAATTCCACAAGTCTCATGAAACTTGTCAATACATCCTGTGTAATCCTCCAGTTCTGGTGTCGTGGAAGAGGTGTAGAATTATAGTTCCTGGCATTACAGAAATGTGTCCTCTCCAGATGTTACCAGCCTTGTCCCTTCCCAGAAGAATCAGTTTATCAGCACAGCAGAGAAATCTTCAGAAGGCCACACAGGCCTAGTTAACTAGGTCCTTCTGCATACACTGCAGGTGAGTTCTGATTTATTGAGTTTGGCAAACAGTGTCATAATTTGAGAACAACCCCTGTGAGGAATTTCTCTGCAAGAAAAGAAAATAGTAAAACGTGGGCTTTCAGGAGAGGAGAGAACCCCATGCACCCCAGGTAAGATGACAAGATGACCTAAATGTAATGAGCCAACATCAACATGCTTCCCAAACGCCTACTTTTAAGGAATTCTGTGGCTGCAGGAGGTAGCCCTAAATTACCATCTTGTCTAAATGTATAGAAGACTTTGGTGTTCGACCAAGATACAATCTGGGCCAGGCAGATATTTTGGGACCAGAATATGTTAGTTTAATGTCTGGGGGAGAAAGGTACACCCTGGAACAAAACAGAGGTGATGGCAATATATGTATGGCAGGCATGTCCAAACTTCAGCCCTGCTGATGTTTTGGACCACAACTCCCAGAATTCTAAGCTTAGATTGCCAATGACAAAGGACTCTGGGAGTTGTAGTCCAAAACATTTGGAGTGCTGAAGTCTGGACATGCCTGATGTATGGCAATTCAGCTCCATTGTCTCAGGCTGAGGAAGCAATATATTTCGTTTCCATGCAAAAGTTGGATGGTGCCTTGATTGAACCATGAAAAACATAAATGGGATGCTTACATGGGCAAATGCCCCACTTCCTCAGTCTGTGCACCATTAAAAAAAAAAAGGTATTGCAGTCCAGAGTCCCAAAAATTCATGGCAGATATTCATGCCAAGCTTTGTCCGCATGAGGCGAGTTAAAGTGAGATGGGATGTATGGTCTCAAGCAGGGATGGGGACACAGGTCTTGGGATTCACTGTGAAGTTGGATTATAGTCTCTCTGAGGACTTGACTCAGACTTTTGGAATTCACCCATCCCTCCCTGTTTTCTGAAAAAAGCACTTTTTTTTTAATAGAGACTCAGACTTTGGGTTTGGGGTTCAGGACCAGGAATCAAAGACCTGATTGCGGATGTGGCAACTGGACCCAAATATGTGTGAATGTCTTTGGTTTAACATTCTCCTCCTTGCCTTATGTTAGGATTACTCTGTGACAGGTCCCTCACAACATCTCCTGAAATATCATTTCCTTTGCGTGTGAGAAACAATATGAATGTGCAAAACCTCTGCTAGAAGCTTGGGGTTTAGTTTATTCACCAGGTAGGAGACAATTAGCCAAAAGAGACCAATAGTTTTACCTGGTGAGCAAATGTTCCTTCAGTTTGTAGCCACCTCAGAAAATACTCATGGCAGAAGTTCAGAGAGTCCAAGATGATCCTGTTGAGTGATCATTGATGGTCTCTTCATAGTCAATAGAGAATTAGACAGACAGAGTTGGGATGGACATCTGCCATGCCTTTGGGGGATTTTGTTTTTAGTGGTTCAATAAATCTGTCCTGTATGTGTTTAATTCTGAATCACATGGCCTTTCCCCCAATTCTCTATATTTCATTTATTAGTTCATCCAGGCTAAACATGGATTATCTTGGATAAATGAAAACCTACTATCTTCATGATGGGTTGCAAAACTGATCATGTATGCCTCCACTGGCTGCCCAACCTCCACCCTAGAACTTACCTCAAAGCTCCGACAGTAAACCAAAATGTGGTGCCTGTAAAGTCAGTGAAAAGCACAGAGGCTCTGAAAAAGTTTGGGAACAGTCTTGAAAAGTACTGTCGGATACATAAGAGTAGTGGTTCACTACTAGCTTCACCCATTCTTGAAAGGACTAGCACGGCCACCCTCTCTGAAACTTCTACTGTGTTTGACTCCGTGTCAGCAAAACTGGGTGCAAATTCTCGGCTCAGCCGTGGGAACTCACAGTGCGGAGGCGACAGTATAAAGCCACTCTTTCAAATCACATGATTTGAAAATGAAAAATAAGAGACACCAGAAGTCACACAATGTGTGTGTGTGTGTGTGTGTGTGTGTGTGTGTGTGTGTGTGAGAGAGAGAGAGAGAGAGAGAGAGAGAGAGAGCCCTGGGACTGTGCAGCTTGCCCAAAGCCACACAGGCTGGCTCTCACTCCCAGGAGGCACTGTGACAAACTGAGCTCCCAAACCTCGAACTTTACAAGCAGGTGCCTAGTCCTCTCAGCTATATAGCCTGCTGATAAAATTTGCTCCCCCCATCACATTAGAGAAGATTTAACATTCTAGCAGATGAATGCAAAAGTTACTCAATACCACACATTCTCGTTTGGCAGAACTGCTCACGGTGTCTTGAGTGGCATTAGATAACCACTGATGCTCAATTTTGTATTTACGTTACACACCATGGTGGCTGCCCTGTCACTCTCAGACTAACATCTTGTTTGGAAATGGGAAGAGCCAATGGCCTTGAGGCAATACACTGGAAGAGGATTTAGAAACAGCCTTACATAAGGACCGTACTTCCTCATTCACCTACTCTTGATTCAAGTCTTACAAACCGTTGACGGTCTTTTTCAGTGCACTTGGATTCCTGCCTCTCTGGATACATGAAGAAAAGTAAATTTCCACCCACCTCTGGGTACAAATAAACAAAAAAAATTGCAACCAAGGACTCTTGAATGCCTGGCAACCTTGTTGTCACTTCCATGGAACATAGAAACTTCTCCGAAATGGCTCAGGTTTGCCCGTCTGTGTATCAATGGAGAGGAATGCATGCAGGCTTCATGAGAATAGAGTCGCAGGTTAGCCAGCTGGGCTCAGTGGAAGCTTTTGAGCTTTATGGTTTTCACATATCTTCATAAACTAGGAGGGGGATGCCCATTGTCAGAGTCAAGGAAGTTATATTTCAATCGGAATCCATTCAGATTGCTCGTTACAGTGATCTAAAAGGAGTTTGGATGTCAAACTAGCCTCTTGCTTACATTCTTTTAGATGCTTACTTAAGACAGAGTTGTTTAGGGAGACCTTCGGCATTTTGTTGTATTTTGTTATATTGTGTTTATTCAGTTCTTGTGGATCCAGTATTGCAGTTTTGCTGGAGTTTATTTTTATTTCTTGTGTTGTCAGAAGTTTCCCTTCTTCATTAATCTTGATGATGATGATGATGATGATGATGATGATGATGAGGAGGAGGAGGAGGAGGAGGAGGAGGAGGAGGAGGAGGAGGAGGAGGAGGAGGAGGAGGAGGAGGAGATTGGGAGAAAATATGGTACAACCTGATTTGTCCTGGTTTGTCCCAGTTCATTAACAAAGCAGCATAGAATATTGTTATATAAATGGATGCTTCCCATTTATACTCCTGTGGATGGAGTCTGCAAGATACAATGTGGATCAACTAGAGTAAGTCTGTACGTAGGTACGAATTGATGGTGGGGTGTATGGTCCCTAACCTTCTACGCGTCTATGAAATTTTTGTTTCTGCTAGGGAAAAGATGCAGAAATTCCTCTTTGGAGAAAGAGTAATCTAACACATGATTATTCTGATGCTCATTCCTTAATATTTATTTATTATTTATTTATTTATGAGCTTATATCCCACCCATCTTCCCAACGGGAACTCTGGGCGGCTAACAGCGCCTCTCTGGGTGTGGCAACCCGCAGTGAGTGCGCCTGAGACGATCTCGTGGGTCTGGATCCGGATGCCTTTTGGGAGATGCGCTCTGCCAGGTACTCTGGTCCCAAGCCGTGGAGGGCTTTGAAAATCAAAACCAGGAGCTTGAACCTGATCTGGAGGACAACGGGGAGCCAATTGAAATAGGCAATTGAAAGCAGATTTCCATTCAAGATGAATAAGTTGATATGTACCAATTGGTTGTTCCGGTTGTTCAATAAATACTCATTTGAAATGACCAGAATCTTAGTGTTGATTATGAAAAACATGCGGAACTTGCAGCACAGTAGTTAAACTAGTGTACCCCATCAAACTGTGCTCAATTCAAGGTGGCCGGTTCAAGGTTGACTCAGCCTTTTGTCCTTCTGAGCTTGCTGGGGAGGGGGGAGGAATGTGTAGCCTGCATAATTAAACTGTAAACTACCCAGTGTGCTTTAAGCGCTGTGGAGCACTATATAAGTAGAACACTTTGCTTTTGCCTTGGCTAATAGCAGCTAAATAACAACATGCTAAGGAACTGCACAGTTCAGAGGCACCCAAGGACCTTGCAAATTGGCCACAATTGGCCTCAGTAGGTTCTCTAGCAAGATACAGTCTCCAGTAAGAGACAGTTCTCTAGTAAGTATCTCTAATAAGATACAGTCTTAAAGCAACTAAACCAAACATTTCTACAGTCAAGTATTAACCTGACAACTGGTAGGTAACCAGTTCTCCCTTAAATACCAAGTATAAAAACATGGCAACCATCTTCTTATAGCCTGTAGTAAGGGACCTCTCCCATGCTCCATCACCTCCTTCCAGGGCAGATATAGGCCCCTATGTCCTTTTTTTGTCTTACAGATTTTGAGAGGGTGCTCAACTTTTTCAGCAGCCTTCAGACTGCTAGACTTCTCAAATTCTAGGAGGAGACCATCCATCCATCCATCCATCCATCCATCCATCCATCCATCCATCCATCCATCCATCCATCCATCCATCCAGTGTATATACTACCCATCCAGGAAGCTGCTACTCTGAGTGGTGCACAACAAATTGAATATCCATTATATATCATAACCCCAAACAAGACACATCGTAACAGCAAAAACAATTTCCAGATCTCACTAGAATCCTGCATTATTCCTCTCATCCTTCCTTCAGTGCCTCTGCTGTTTGGGGAGCTGCTCCCGAATGGCTTCTCTGAATCGTTCTGTTTCTAGGAGCTTTCTGAATATTCAGGAGGTGTGTGTGTGTGTGTGTGGGACTCTCATATTTCTTATGGGAGAGCATTCCGTAGAGAGAGATGGCATCACTGCAGAGAAAGCCACGTTTCTGATTTAATTTTCCAGCTTTCACTGGGAGCTAACACTTGCAGGCATGATGTCTGTGAAGATTGGATCAGATTGGGCCGTTGAACTTGGTAGAAGATACTGAGACAGAGAGCCTTGGGGCGTCCAGGTTCTGTAATTCCAAAGCCTCTCCAGCATACTAAGGGAATGCCATGCAATCTTTCCCTTCAGTTTCAGAGGAGAGAGGGCTGTGGAGTCTTCCACAGAAACTAAGCTTTCGATAGCAACTTGCTATCTTCATCACAGCATTGTACCAAAATGCAATCTTGATAGAGGATGTTGTCTATCAGGTGCTGAGAATCTCTTTGTTAGGAAGGAATACACCAGATGATGGTACCAAGAGGCAGGGCTGGTGTTAAGACTGCTTCAATGTCCTGGAGTACGGTTTAATGCTCAGCAGCCTAGTCCTTGCTCACCCTCAATTTGCCTCTATCGAGACTACAAGTCTCTGCTGGCCTGAGGAATTGGGGGTGGGGGTTTGATACAAAAGCATGTGTTCCATCTGAAAGTTGGGGAAAAATAGCAAAACTCACTAGGAATAATCAGAACCAGATTAAAAAGAAGCAATTTTACCTAGTGGCTGAAGTCCAGGCCTCTTTCTTCATGGTACATAGGGAGGGCAGCTCTTTTGGTACAATGCTTTGATAAAGATATCAAGTTGCTATCAAAAGCTTAGCTTACTTTTTTTTTTTGTTTCAGTAGTGACCAATAAAGGTATGACCTAGCCTACTTCTGAATTTGTTTTTATGGTCACATGGCTCAACCCACTTTTTTGACTTCCACAGAAACTGGAATCCATGTCTTCGGTTCAGAAACCACCCTGTACAAATAGACATTTTTCTTTTACTGGAACAGCCTGCCAGAAACAGTAGGATTGTACCCATTTATTTATTTAAAAAGACGTTATCATTCCATGAACACTTTTCCTTGACTGATGTTTATGCACTTTTTTAGAGGAGGGCTTGTTCTTGTTTTCATCTGTTTCGCTACCTCATTGAAATATATATATATATATATATATATATATATATATATGTGTGTGTTTGTGTGTGTGTGTGTGTGTGTGTGTGTGTGTGTGTGTGTGTGTGTGTGTGTGTGTGTGTGTGTGTGTGTGTGTGCTTGGTTTTCCTCTGCAGTTCAATTAGTCCTTCTGAATAACTGATCTTCCGTCAATGGGTAGGATGATTAAATGATTACCCCAATAATGAGATAAGGCATGATTACTGTCAATTACCTAGGTGGCCTTTAAAGAGGTTAAGTAGTAACACTGAATAATGATCACACTGCAAATTGAGACTCTCTTAAATTAAATGTACTACATTGCTACTCAAAGGGGAAAAAACTGGGGGAAACCAAAGTTATTTCTAGTCATTCAACAGAAAAGGCCAAAAGGTTTGTTCATAACATTTCATTAATCTTCAAAGTATTGTAGCATGGCCTTCATTTGGAGGGTCCTAGGGGAATCCAGTCTCTCCTGATCTCAGAAGCTAAGTAGGGTCGGGCCTGGCTAGTACTTGGATGGGCGACCACCAGGGTATACCAAGTGTGTAAGTGTCTGGAGTAGGAACTGGCAAGCCATTCCAGTATTCCTGCCAAGAAAACTCCATGGACATGGGGTCACGGAGAGTTGGCGATGACTGTAACAGCAACAAGAAGAAGAACAACAACAACAAGAAGAACAACAACAACAACAACAACAACAACAACAACAACAAGAAAAAGGGAACAAGGTGCAAGTTTAAGCAGGAATTAGTAATGGGCATGAACCCTGGTTTGGAAGTTTGTGCCAGTTTGTATGCACTGCACCACAGGTGCCATATATTCCCTTCCCCTCACCTCTCTGGCTGGATCCCCCACTCGGCAGCTGGCCTGCGCTCCTCTCCTCCTCTGCTTTGGCTGCTTGACCAGTCTCTAGCAGTAGCTCAGGCTTCCTAGCACTGCCTCCTTGGCTGATGGCCAACTCAGACAAGGAGATGGGACAGGAAAACCTCTGCTCCTACCAGGGATTGGGGGAGCAGCCGAAGAGGAAGAGATGGGGAGCAGCACACTCTGAGTGGACCGTTGGCCAAGAGGGCAGGGGAAAGGAATGTGTGGCGCTGGGGTGTTGTGCATATGAACCAGCACAAAGTATTTTTGGCACTTTTACTCCACATGGCCTCCCCCAGGAGGCCTGTGCAGTTGTCACATGCAATCAGGCCTTTTCGGTGATTGGTCCCACCTTGTGGAACAAATTTCCTTGTGAAATGCACCAAATCAAGACTCTATCACCCTTCAAAAAAGCATTAAAGACCTTGCTTTTTAGGGAAGTGAAAGAGGGTCAGCAATGTAATGTTGTATTGCCCCTGCCCTGTTGTACTGCTCCTGCCTCCTTTAGGTTTTGCCTCTTGCCGGGCTCTTAGTATGCTATTGTGTGTTTAGTTTTAGTATTATGTGTTCTATTGTTGATTGATCTGTTTTGTTTCTAATCGCTGCTTATTTATTTGACTTTCGTGAGAACTGCCCTGAGTCCCTTCTGGGAAATTGGTGCAGTCACAAAATGCAAACAATAAATAATTGATTTACTAATCAGTGTATGCGTGTATTCATAGAATCATAGAATCATAGAATCATAGAATCATAGAGTTGGAAGAGACCTCAAGGGCCATCTAGTCCAACCCCCTGCCATGCAGAAACCCCCATCACAATATTTCCGACAGATGGCCATCCAGCCTCTGCTTAAAAACCTCCAAAGAAGGAGACTCAACCACCTTCCACGGCAGCATATTCCACTGCCGAATAGCTCTAACTGTCATGAAGTTCTTCCTAATGTTCAAATGGAATCTCTTTTCCTGTAGTTTGAAACCATTGCCCTGAGTCCTAGTCTCTGAAGCCATGGAAAACAAACCTGTTCCCTCTTCAATATGACATCCTTTCAAATATTTAAACATAGCTGTCATATCCCCTCTCTGTCTTCTTTTAGAGAGGCTAAACATTCCCAGTTCCCTAAGCTGTTCCTCATAAGACATTTCCTCCAGACCCTCAACCATCCTGGTAGCCCTCCTCTGCACCCGCTCGAGGTTGTCAGCATCCTTTTTAAATTGAGGTGCACAGAACTGGACACAGTACTCCAGGTGGGGTCTGACAAGAGCAGAATAGAGTGGTAATATCACTTCCTTTGATCTAGACACTATGGTTCTGTTGATACAATCAAGAATCAAATTGGCTTTCCTGGCCGCCGCATCACACTGCTGACTCATGTTCAATTTGTGGTCCACCAAGACTCCCAGATCCCTTTCACAGGTACTATCCTCCAGCCAAGTATCCCCCATCTTATATTTGTGCAATTCATTTTTTTTACCTAAATGTAGTACCCTACATTTCACTCTGTTGAAATCCATTCCATTAGCTTTGGCCCAGCACTCTAGTCTGTCAAGGTCTTTTTGGATTTTCATCCTATCCTCTAGGGAATTTGAAGCCCCTCCTAATTTGGTATCATCTGCAAATTTAACTAGCATACTCTCTATTCCTTCCTCCAAGTCATTAATAAAGATATTGAACTATCCCTAACCCTAACCCTAACCCTAACCCTAACCCTAACCCTAACCCTAACCCTAACCCTAACCCTAACCCTAACCCCAACCCCAACCCTAACCCTAACCCTAACCCTAACCCTATTCAGCACCTAATTCCAAGACAACAGAAATTATTTGGCTCTTGGTATGGATATTCTAGGGGAAATCCTCAAAGGATGTGCATCTCAGGGTCATTTTGTTTCCTCCAATGGAATCATGAATGTTAGTTAATTAAAATCTATATGCAATCTGAAATAATTTATTTAGGGATAGAATGTTGGTAACTTACCCTAGAGAGGCAAGGCTGGAGGTGGGCTCAAGTGATTCATGGGGTGTTTTGTCAACTCTGTGTTATTATTGCATTGAAGTCAGTTTTATAAGAGTAAGGGGGGGTGGGGGAGAGTGGATTTCTGCTGCTGTAGGATGGTATTGCAGAGAAGGGAAGGCTGAAGATGCAACATGAATAGAAGCAAAGACGAAAGAGGGAGTGAGAGTAGAAGACCTGGAAGATGAAGAGTAGAGTGAAAAAAACAAGAGCAAGAGGGAGATGCAGTCTGAGCAGACCTGCTATGTCAGTCATTATATGAGGTAGCATAGTGAGTTGCCACAGAATGTCAAGTACTGGGGTGGTGGTGGTGGGAATCCTTAATTGGGACCAAAACAATTTTAATGTAGACACAGAGTACGCCTCTTTTAGAGAGGGTGTTTCTATCAGTTGTACAGGAAGCTCTTCCTTGTATTTAGGAAGTATTTTCATCGTGAAAGATAGCTAAAACATATTAGTCTTTCCATAGCTAAATACAAAGGAAGTCAGAGAGTTGTGTTTGGTGAGCTACTTCAGTGTCTCTGCTGCAGTTCAAGAGAGTAGAGTAGAGCTTTGTGGTGTATAGGTCCTACCTCCCTCAAAGATCGAATCTCACAGTATGAACCAACTTGGGTGTTAAGGTCATCAGGGGAGGCCTTTCTCTCCATCCTGCCTCCCTCACAGGTGCATCTTCTGGGAACACATGAAAGGTCCTTCTCAGCTGCTGTGCACAGACTCTGGAACTCCCTCCCACTAGAGGCCAGGACTGCTCCATCTCTGTTGTCTTTCCAGAAACAGTCAAAGCCCTTTCTCTTCAGGCAAGCATTCCCTGAATGATGGACTACCTACTGTGTTGTTGTTCTTTTATGAATCTACCATACATGGCTATACAGTCTTTTTTTTTATAACCACTTATAACTTTGTGTTTATATCTCTCCTTGTGTGATTGCATTGACACTATGTTATCAATCATTAGTTTTAATGTTGCCTTCTAATGCTGTAAGATACCCCTCTATTCGTTATTTCTTAAACTGAATGTATCTTAATTGTAGTGGACTGTATATTGTCTCTCCTTACTGTTAGCTGCCTTGGGTCCTTTTCTAAGGAGAATGGTGGGGTAAAAATACTCATAAATAAATAAATAAATAAATAAATAAATAAATAAATAAATAAATAAATAAATAAATATAAATAGTTCTGAGCATCACATTAAACTACCACTCCCAGAACTATGGCATCTAAAGTGGAATTGATCCCCTGTAACTCCGTCCTATGGGTATAGCTTTAGAGGAAAATTCAGTGGAAGCTGTCAAGACACAGGGCTGATGCTACAGGGAACAGAAAGGTCTTCATCTACTTGTGGAAGGTTCACAGCAATGGGGCAAGCTGTCCTCTGCAACTTGTGGCCTACGAAGCTCAGCTGGGCCTGCACTCCAATGGTTACCCCATAGCTGGCAAGCCTAGTGGGTGGAGAAAGAAACCTCAAGGTGCCTGAGAACCCACAGAGATGGCAAAATGAGTTTTCATTTTAAACTTTCTGGATTACTAACTTTCATGCCGCACTGTGTTTATGGGTTTCCTTTAGGCATCTCTTTGTCTATAAGGTGGCAGGGAATAGAATGCTGGATTAGAGTCACATTTAGTTTTATCCAGCAGACCTTCCTATATTATCTTAGTGTTATCACCTTTGACACCATCAAATAAGACTCCAGGAGAAAAGGTGCCAGTCACATTGGACTGTGGATAAATCAAATGTCATGCTCAGATTATGTTTATCTGGGTTGAATGGGTTTTTGCACCAGTGCCTTACTGGTGCTTTTAGCTCTGTTCTTCCAAAGTAATGAGCTTGTAGGGGAACCATTATTTTACTTATCCCCTGTAATTAGATGTCTGATGCCTAGCCTTTTCTTTGCTTTATTTTTAATTATTATTTTTATTTTTTTGAAATTTGGTTGGATAGGTTTCAACCTCTGCTGCTATATAGCTGAGATCAGAAATTAGCCAAATATTTCACAGAGAGAGGGGGGAAAGAGAGAGAGTAGTGAAAGAATATGAGTTTACAAAGGATTACACCAGAAAGCCCATCGCGCTAGTCCACTTTTTTGTGCTATCAATCATTTTTTAAAAAAGTGATGGGAGTAGAGATGAGCACAAATTGCTGGTTTAGTGATTTGTTCTGTTTCGTTCTTCAGACAAACATCATTACCCTCCAGTGGGTACCCACTCAGAACCAGTGTCCCATATTCCCTACCCTGCTTTTCTCAGGGTGCCTGACAAAGGAGGTGTGGCTAAATACTGCCAAAGCTTTGTGTGTCCAAAGGACGAATCAGCACAAACTGACGAACCAGTTATCTGTGCCCAGCTCCAGAGGTGACCTTGGGGCACCAAGTCTGTGAGTGTTAAAGGAAAAACCTGGGGTTCCCAATGAGTCTTTTGTGCCACTGAGTCAAGTCTGTCTACCTAACTTCTTTCTATATTCTCTTATTGGTAGGGATCACTGCCTGGAAAAAGAACATAAGAACATAAGAAGAGCCCTGCTGGATCAGGCCAAGGGCCCATCTAGTCCAGCTTCCTGTATCACAAAGTGGCCCCACCAGATGCGTTTGGGAGCACACAAAACTAGATCTCTGTCTCCTGATAGCACTCCCTGCATCTGGCCCTTGAAGTACCCAGGTTTTAAGCCTGGAGATTACACACCTCCCTCATGGTTTGTAACCTGGGATGGAATTTTTCTCCAGGAATCTGTCCAACCCCCTTTTTTGTGCGTGGGAGTATACTTTGGGTGATAACAACTTAAGATATAATACTAGAAGTTTTGGAGAAGGAAGCCGTGTTAGTCTGTGTAAGAATTCTAGGCAAAAATGAAAGAAATATAAAACAAAGCAAAAGTTAAAATTGTGGCACCTTAAAGACTAACTTTCATATTGTATGCAATGTTTCGTGGACACGTCCACTTCTTCAGACATATATATCTGATAGGATGTCTGTTTTCTGTCTCTTTAATAATTTGTAAAATAGAGATTGCATACAACTATACCTACATGCAACAACCAATGAATATTTGCCATGAAACTTATATTTTATGAGCCTCGTGACACAGTGGTTAAATGCCTGTACTGCAAGTAAAACTGTGTTCACGACCTGGGTTCAGTCCCCGGTAGCAGGCTCAAGGTTCACTCAGCCTTCCATCCTTCCGAGGTCGGTAAAATGAGTACCCAGCTTGCTGGGGGGGGGCAATGTGTAGCCTGTACTCTGTAATTAAAATTGTAAACCGCCCAGAGACTACTTGTAGTAGTATGGGGCGGTATATAAGCAGAACACTTTACTTTATATTCCATGACATATTATATTGTACACCCCATTCTGCTGCTATATATCTGGAGACATGGACGTGTCCACAAAACATTACATTCTACTATGAAAGTTAGTATTTAAGGTGCAAATGTTTAGTGTCTTTTGCTTTGTTTTATTTTTTGTTGATTTTTGCCTGGAATTAAGGTATCATGGACTCATGAAGTTGGAATTAAAGAATCATATACTCATGAAGTCCAACCTGCACAAGGCAGGAATACAAATCAAAGCAGATATGCCGAATGGTTGTCTAAATTTCTTGGATAATGTGAGTTGAATAAATATAAGTGTTATAGCTCAAAAGCAGGTTTTTCCCAAGCTTGAAAAAGGCATAGCTGCTGCAGTTACTTGTGTTGTGATACATAGTCTCTTAAGTACCGATAAATATCCAGGCAGTACGTTGTGTGATTTTTCTATCTAGCTCAACGTATTTTGCAGCTTCTGGCTCCTTTTCAAAAAGTGTGTCTTTAATCTCCTTCTAATGTTTAGTTTCTGCTAAGAGTATTTTGGAAGGGTTTTGATGGCACCCAACAACAACAATGTTTTGAATTATTAAAGAGACATTTTGTAGGCTCTGTGCTACCCTTAGCTGACTTTGGAAGGAAGGAAGGAAGGAAGGAAGGAAGGAAGGAAGGAAGGAAGGAAGGAAGGAAGGAGAGGAGAGGAGAGGAGAGGAGAGGAGAGGAGAGGAGAGGAGAGGTGGAATGAATCTGAATGGAGCTGCACCCGTAAAATAGCAAAGATAATGAGATACTTCAACCTCCTGCTAAGTTATACCATTTTATCATGGTAAGTGTCCTGGTAGCAAAAATTATAGGCATTTAAAGTGTCAGATGAAGAGAAAAAACATTAAAACAAAATAACACAGAGAAGCTTTCTAGGTGACAGGTTTAAGTTGTGCCTTCCCCTTCCTAAAATAGCCTACTGTCATGACGCTAGCTGTTCCTGCAGAAAGATGGCACAAAAGAACATAAAATTCACTCAGGTGAACATGGCCTACCAGCAGAACAATAGTTTGTGTTTATATTAGAGATGGGTTTTTCATTTCGGAAGGGGACTGGTTCTGAAACGAAACATGCCAGCACAACATGGATGTGGTTTCTTGTGAACATTCCGGAGCAAATATTATATTTATATAAATGTTAAGTTATAAAGCCCCAAATGGCTTGGGTCTAAGCTATATCGTCTCCTTTTTGATCCTCTTCAGATGCTAGGATCATCAAGGTAGGTTTTTATCTCAGTCACACCACCACCATGTGTGTTTGGTGGGGACACAAGAGAGAGCCTTCTCTGTCTCCGGAACTCCCTACCACAGAAGGCCAGGCTGGCCTCATCATTGCTCTCCTTCTGAATGCAGTCAAAAGGCCTTTCTGTTTAAGCAAACCTTTTTGTTATTGATTGGCTGCCTGAATGGGGGTTTAAATGGATGTGCCTTATGATATTGAATGTATTTTTGGTGTTGGCTTCATTTACTGTCTTTTAGTGTGGAATTCATCTGACTGGGTTTTTTTTTTTTTCATATTTTGTAAACTTCTTGTTTTTAGCTTTTAACACTGTATTTTAATGATGTAAGCTGTAAGAAAGGTGGGGAAAATATTATAAATGAATGAATCCATAAATATCAAACAGGATACTAGCTACTGCTTTACACTGAAAGGCAGCTAAGATGATGCATACCACAAAACCAGTTCTAACTTTTTGCATCTCCAGGATCAAGTCTTTTCCCTCAACATTATAAACACCCCAAGATACTTTACTTCACCCTGGGAACAGCTCACAAAATGTTTTTTGTTGTGAACAACCCCCCATCATGCACACACAACCCGCTTTCTTTTTTCTATTTTTGTAATTATGTAATTTTTTATTTTTGTAATTGTATTTGTTTTCATGAAACAAATACATGTATAGTTTATCAGGTGCTATGCTTACATGGGTCAGTCACAATTATTTTAACTTCATTTCAGCCCTACCTACTCACAGCCAGCTTTCTGAAGGAGGTTATTTATTTATTTATTTATTTATTTATTTATTTGTTTGTTTGTTTGTTTGTTACATTTACACCCCACTTTTCCACTTTAAAAAATTGCTCAAGGGAGCTTACATCTCCCCCCCATCCCCAATAAAAATAAAGAATAGAACTGGAAATTTAAGAACAAATCAAAAGAGTCAACCCTGCTGTAAAAATGCACACACATGTTAAAATTGAGTAAATCTGTGGAAATGATGAAAATCAACAAGGGATTCAGGTGAAAACAACACAGTGGGTGAGCAAGGGAATTAAGCTCATTCTGGCAGGAGCTCCTTTCTCTCTGCTGATTCCAGATAAACCAGGCTCTGAAGCAGTTGGTTGGCAAAAGTGCCTAAGATCAGTTAGAAGCAGAGCAAAAAAAAAAAAATCTGTGTGTGTCGAGAAAGTGTGGGATGTGGGAAGATCTGAGTTACTCCATAGTCCACCATTAATATTAAAATAATCATTTTCCTGTAGGGATAGGGCATTGAGTCCAGTCCCTATCAAGGAGTCCAAGTGGGGAATTGAATCCTCAAAGTATGGTTCCAAAACCAGAAACATTAACCCCTGAGCTATCATTTTCATCCAATCTATGGACACATGAGAGAACAGCCCTATGTCACTAAGCAATAAAAGATCTTTACACAATTTCTGTAGGATAAAAAGGGAGAGGTTTGCGTTCCACATTGCTTTGGTTGGTCTATCATCACCTAAGTTGGTCCTTGGTCATCTTACCCAGTTGGGATTACAATTTAAGGTGTTCAAAGTAGTGATGTGTGGTCAGGTTGTGTCTTTTCCCACGAACATGTCTTCCTTTTCTTCTTGTTCAAGTGCCATGTCCTTTTAGAACGTTGGCGATCAGTAGCCTGAACTGGTTTCTATCTAAGGCTATTCTAAACAGAGCAGTTGTGCTCACTGTGGGCCGTTGGCTTAAGTTCTAGGCCACACTTCCTGTCTATTCTTCCTTGAAGGATAACTTGTAGCAGATTGTATTTCTTATTGTGCATTATGTGTCCGAAATACTGCAATTTTCTTCTTTTTAAACTATTGAGGATTTCTAACTTTTTATTCATGTGCTGCAATACAACCACGTTTGTGACTCTGGCTGTCCAATGTATCTTTAGAATTCATCTGCACATCCACATTTCAAATGCTTCCAGCTCCTGCATAATGTGTCTGTAATGGTCCAGATTTCAACACCATAGAGAAGTATACTGAATACATAGGATCAAAGTATTCAAGTATGAAGTCTGATAGATAAGTCCTGGCTTATCAAGACTTTCCCCATTTTCTGAAAGGAATGTCTAGTTTGTTCAATTCTTCCTTTTGAGGCCATGATTTGAGGTCCTGAGAGTTGTACATTGCCAGGTCAGTGTTTTATGTAAAGAGCAGATGAATGTTACAGCAAAAAAAAAAAAAAGAAAAGAAAGAAAGAAAGAAAGAAAGAAAGAAAGAAAGAAAGAAAGAAAGAAAGAAAGAAAGAAAGAAAGAAAGAAAGAAAGAAAGAAAGAAAGAAAGAAAGAAACTTGGTATTGATTGATCACTCCATGAATATCCCATTGTGTTTCCAGTCCAAGTCTCAAGGACAGAGCGGCATAATCTACTTCTTCAGATGGATCAAGCTATAAGTATATTCTTGAGCCAAAAAAGCTGGAAAATAAATAAACAAAACAAAATAGAACCTGTGTGCTGTCTCCGTCATTTCCCTGCCAGTTTATCTTCAGTTCCCCCGGTACACATAGCACCACTCTAAACTTGTATTGATTCCTTCTTTTATAAAGGGGAGGAAAGAACCAAATACAGAGATAGGCAGCCAAATAATCATTCTGTCAGATGTGCAGTTGACTTCAAAGGGATATGTGTTTTCCTCCTGCAAAGCTGTTTTCTTTCGTCATGGGCTTCAACATCCTCAGTGAGTCTATCTGAGCTGGTGGGTACAATTGTGAATGACTACACAACCTTGATCTCCTCCAATCCATGGTCAAGATCCAAAAGTGTCCAGACATGGAGTGGAGTTGTTCTGAATCTAGTGGGAAAACACTACATTGGGGAAAAATGTGATTCCCCCAACCCAAATTCCAAATCCTGTAGCTTATTGTGTTCACAGAAGGATTCAGTAATCTAACTTTAAAAAAGTGTCCCAAATAAAGAAAGGAAGACTCAAACAAAGCTGGAATTTAAAAGGGCATCAAACTGTAGATTGTAAATAGATTTAGATTAAACTATGTAGTATTTATGTTCATTCTTGCACTAAAAAGGTTGAAAGTGAAACTGCTTCGTGTTTTAAATTGGTCTAAGGAGTGTGTAACAAAAATTTTTATCAACAAAGCTGAGTCTTGGATCAGCACCAAATTCGGCATGGTATAGCAGAAAGTCTGCTCTTAATCTGTGACAGATTTGGGGATGTTTGACCAAAGGATTTCCTATTATTATTATTATTATTATTATTATTATTATTATTATTATTATTATTATTATTATTATCTAGAGTTATTTCATCTGTTTAATAAACACACACACACACACACACACACACACACACACACACACACACACACACACACACACACACACACACACACACACACACCCCGTAGAAGGATCATATTGATGCCATCAGCCATTTCTGAAATGAAAGGGTGGACATTCTTTGCTCTAATTTACAACAAATCTAGATTTTGTCCAGCTCTTTAGCAACCATAAGGAAACACATTAATATCTTGTCTTTATAACTTCAGCTGGTTTGCTACATTTATTTGTAAGGTATGTATGTAAGGAGTCAAAACAAAAACATACATTTAACAGTGGTAAGACAACACACTGCACTTGATGGCATATAACAACTAAAATCAAATTAAAAGTAAGAGCTTAAAGAGAGAGAGAGAGAGACGAAGAGAGGGGGAAGGCACCTCCTATCAGTTAAATGTATAATTTTAAGAGATTCCTGTTTAGCATAGGTTTCTATGGTGACAAAACAGAGGTGTAACATACTCTGATTCATCATAATTGCTGACAATTCAAGCGGTAGAATCAGGGATTGGATCAGCAACGATACTTCTCTCTTTCAAAGTGGCCCTTTCAAGCAAACAAACTCCAGGACGTAAAGCCATTTGATAAGGCTCTCTGAAAGAAATTCTTGATAGGAATATGAATGAAAGCATTAAAGCCAAGCCACCCCTCAAGTGAAAACACACAATTTCTCAAGTCGGCTTTGGGTGATTAGAGACTTCAGAGCAGAACAGTGTACGTAGCTCCTTGAAATATGAGATGAGCAGGTCACCTTTCCGAAGTTGCCTCTGATCCCTATGGTTTTAGGTTCCGTAGCAAAGTGTGTGACCTTGGGCAGGGCTTTTGGTATGTTGGGTAAGCATTGTGGGTACCCAGTGTGGTGTAGTGGATAGAGTAATGGACTAGGACAGTGGTAGCGAACATGCAGCACTCCAGATGTTTTGGACAACAACTCCCAGAACCCCAAGCTTGTATTGTCAATGACAAAGGACTATGGGAGTTGTAGTCCAAAACATCTGGAGTGGTGAAGGTTTGCCACCACTGGACTAGGATTTGGGAGCCGCAGGTTCAATTTATTTTATTTATTAATATAGTTTTATACCGCCCTTCTTCCGGAGGAACTCCAGGTGGTTTACAAATATCAAGCATATCGTTCAATAATAAGAAGAAACAAAGATAATAAGGTAATCGGTAATTCTCCCAAAGGCTTTTCTATTAAAAGAAAATAAAAAGCGGAGATGGGCATGAATAAAAAAAATGACATATCAAAAAATTGCTAAAATCATCTTGTCATCTTGTCCTGGTATGACATTTGTGATATCTTGTGAGGAAGTGATGGTTTTCCATATGACACAATGTCCAGTAAGATTTGTAGCCAGAATGAAATGCAGAGTATATTGCAGATTTTTTTTGCCTACATGGGCCATGGATAATTGTGGGGCTGCAATCTTTTGTTGTTGTGTGATCAATCAGGGTAGCGATAGCTGGTGCTCCTTCATTCAACTGGAATTCCCTACCAGTGTTTGCATGTGGGTTCCCAGCACCTGCTACAGATCAAAAGAGTGCAAAAAGGAGGGCTCCAATCAGATGGGAAGCAAAATGTGAGATGGTGCAAGAGTTAAAGATGGCTACTTAAGCTCTCCTGCAAGTGTATCATTTTCAATAGGGAAGATGCCAAGTCAATTGCTCTCAGTTGCCGTTTGTTTTGTTATGTTTCACTTTAATTTGAATTTTAGCAGAAAGACTGCTTGCAGGCATGAATGCAAAGGTAGAAGCAGGTATAAACAAAGGAACTATAGCATCTGTGCTCAATCACTGTATGGAGGGCATGTTTTAGTTCTTACTCTCAGCCTACCTACTTAATGCACTGAAGAAAAAAATGGGTCATAAACTAGATAGACAGGCAAACAGGGAGGCAAACAGACAAAGATGTATAATATTGCATTGGCTGTACTTCCATTGAAGCTACTTAAAGGTTAGTATCAACTAGTATACATATAGAAGACTAAATAAATAATGGGCTTCAAATTTTTCATGTATGAAAGAGTCAATGGATCTCATGCCTTAAATCACTCAGCATTCTGACTGTTGATCTTATTTAAGTTGCATGCTCAACTAAGACAGAAATCAGAATGGATGTACAGTGCCTTGATTCAATCCCAGGTAGCCAACTCAAAGTTCACTCAGCCTCCCATCCTTCTGAGGTTGGTAAAATGAGGACCCCTTTCATGGAGAGGGGGAGCCAACGTGTAGTCTGCATAATTAACTTGTCAAGTGCCCAAAGAATGCTTTAAGCACTGTGGGACAGTATATACGCAGCACACTTTTTCTTTTCTCCAGGAAACCTTTGGGTTTCAACAGCTAAGCAGGGATTCGAGGTCAAACATCCAAGTCCATTGTTTCATTCATTATGCCACATTAAGCCCCCATGCTACACCAGATCTAGAGGACAGAAAAACAGGGTTGATCCTACGCTACAATTAAATAGGCTTGTTTCCAGTTGAAAAGTATGCATTTCATCTGCTAGGCAAAACTTAAGCCACATAATTGTCCAAAGCTGTGGGGAAGATTTGAGGAATTTGTCCCATAAAGCTCTGTTCACTTTAATGACGCCACAACTGAAGGGAGAAACAACGCAATTTTAACTCAGGTGGCGCCATTCCATAAAATGTGGTGTCATTCAATAAAAAGCTGAGCGAGAGAGGGGGAGAGCGGCCCGAGGCAGCTTATAGAATATCAACAATCTTTTGTGCAGCTTTCTTCTCTAGGTATTCTGGACTCTGTTTACCTTTGAAGGCCGTGCCACGATTGAAGGAAAAGGCACCAGGAGAAGCAGAAGCATTTTTATTAGGTTCCATCCATCATGCAGCTGCTGTTTGTGGCAGTGTGTGTGTGTGTGTGTGTGTGTGTCTGTCTGTCTGTCTGTCTGTCTGTCTGTCTGTCTGTCTGTGTGTCTGTGTGTGTGTGTCTGTGTGTGTGTGTGTGTCTGTGTGTGGTGTTGCTCCATCAAATTGGAACCACCTTATAGCAACTAACAGGGTTTTCAAGGTAAGTGAGACATTAAACCAGTGTGTAATGCAGAGATGGAGCAGCTGACCTGGGTGGTGGAACACACCAGTCATCATGAGAAGACTCCACCCACTGGAACTAGTGATGCAGTAGTCCATTTGTGGACCGGGTGTGGCATGGACCCAGTGACATTCAGCCAGATCGCCACAGATGGCCTATGAGGAAGCAAAGGTGGGAATGGACCAGAGGTGCATGGTGGTCCACTTAACTGCACACAGACAATTCCATGGAGTCCATGACAGAATGTATTCAAAACACCCTGCTCCACAATGAAAACAATGGGGTCACAGAGACCACAGTGAGATTCCAGCTATTTGAATATACTTTTGGATTGAAGATCTACATATAATTCAGCTCTCAGTATGTTACAAATAGAGGAATATTCATTCCATCACCTCATTGGGTCCTTTTAGGAAGAAAAGCAGGACAGAAATATTTTAAATAAATATTTTTTCATACTGGATATCAGCCAGGACTGCTCCATTTCCTTTGCTTGTGGTACAAGAATATTTCAGCACTATTCATGAGTTACTCATCTGCAGGGCAATGGCATGGTGAAACAGGATATGGGCCAGCCTATATCATACCAGCAAAAATCCTTTGTCCACCCATCCCAGAAATAAAGAATCAAGACATGTTTGTGGGATTAAATTGGGCCACAATTTATTGTCTTAAGTCCAGAATGTCAGATGGCTGGCAATCAAAGAGGCTGTTTGCCTGGCGTGGAGTCCTTAAATGCCCTCAGCCCTTTTCAAACGCCATGTCCCCCAATACCAGGATGGTGCTGGTCCATTCTGGACCACGTGAGGACTAGTCAAACCTGTCTCCAAGAGTCAGGTGGACAAAGGTACCCCTCCCAGCACAGAGCTGGATCAGAGCATCCTTTCTTGGTGCATGCTCACTCCTCCGTATTCACACATTGAACTTGCATACCCGACAAAGACAGTATCTCTGTCCTTTTAGTCAACGGTTGCTTGCAGATAATTACCTGTCCTATATATTGATAACAAGAAACCAAAAGCTCATGTTGACTGATGTCCATGTTCAGTGCCTTTCAGATAGTTTTTTATCTACAGAGTCATTATAATTCAGAAGTAACCTGAAGGCCCACAAGAAATGGTCAACAGAGGATACTCAGGGGGTAGCCAACCGGTGGCATAACCAGCAATGTAACTTAATATCTGCTTATTTATGTGATTGCTCTATATCAAAATTTGCAAATTTTGGTGACTCAGATGGTTCTTGGACTGGTATTTCCAGAAACTCTGGTGGTGAAGGTTTCTGGGAATTGCAGTCCAATAATAGCAAGGTTACTCCACATTGACAACCACTGCCCTACATGGACTGGGTATGTCTCCTGAAATGGATCAGTAAAAGATTGATGCATCTCATGAAACACTGACACACACAAAAGAAAACCACAGAAAGAAGGGCGGGGGAGAGAATTTTTAAAATGCTGCAAAGCAATTTTTACATGTGTGAAAACTTCAACTGGGAATTTTTTTAGTGCCAATATTCCCACTGCAGGCAGAATGCATTGTGCTGACTAGGAAACAAAACAAACCATCTTAAACTGAACAAAGCAAAAAAAGTGCAACTTGTTAGAAACATAGAAGGAAGAGGGAAAAATGCAAGGGGGGGGAGTTGAACCCATATCAGTATTTAAGTTTCTTTGAGACTGGAAACATTTACAAGCTATGCTAGAAACTGACATTCATATATATCTCAAATGTATTCCTTATTTCTGAAATGTAGACAGCTTTTGTAGATGTGTCCATGTGTGCCTATCACTCCACTTCTTTATGAACAATTTGCTTCTGGAACAAGGGAAACCTCAATCTTGAAGTGATATGTTTTATGCCAGTTTTCTATATTGGTATAACCTATAGAGCAGTGGTTTTCAACCTGTGGGTCCCCAGATGTCCCTGGACTGCAACTCCCAGAAGCCTCTACCACTCGCTGTGCTGGAAGAGATTTCTGGGAGTTGCAGTCTAGGAACATCTGGGGACCCACAGGTTGAAAACCACTGCTATAGAGGCCTTCAGATGGGAATGGCAAACCATTTCTGAATTCCCTTTCCCTTTGAAACTCTAGAACAGTGTTTTTCAACCTTTTTTGGGCAAAGGCACACTTGTTTCATGAAAAAAATCACGAGGCACACCACCATTAGAAAATGTTAAAAAATTTAACTCTGTGTCTATATTGACTATATATAAAGTAATTTTTCAATTTTTCCCACGGCACACCAGGCAACATCTTGCGGCACACTAGTGTGCCGCGGAACAGTGGTTGAAAAACACTGCTCTAGAAATGCTTGCCATAACACACACAGAGGGAGGGAGGGAGGGAGGGAGGGAGGGGGAGGGGAGAGAGAGAGAGGGGGAGAGAATGCACACTGCAGCTACTCCATGGACTGAATAAACCACCTAATCTCTAGATGTCTAGTTTCCTTCTGGAAAAAAATCAATTAAATACAAGCCATTATAATTAGAGGTGGAAAACAACCAAGAGAACAGCTTAATTCCTTTCTTTCCTTATTAATATATTTTACCTTTCGTCAAACTCTAAAGTTTAATGAGCTGTCTATGTTGCTAGGATTAAAATATAGCTCACATGTATCAGAGTTAATTAGCATGCATCTTTATTGATTATATTCTTCTTTGCTCCACTGTATTTTCTTTTCTTGGTAGCAATCCTGAGAGGCGCACGTGGCTGAGGAAGAGATAGGGAAAGAGAAATCTCTCAAGTCATCCATTGATCTTGGAGGCCAAACAGGAATCCCAATGTGGCTGCTGGATCATCCTTTTGCCTTGACTTGTAGGACGCCATTGCAAGCCTGAGGAGAATCACTCCTCCCATCACTGATATATGATTATTGCAAAGTGGTAACACTGTTTCCTTCAGGACATCACTGCTGTGCACCCTACATACATTCTGTCAAATAGAACTGTTTTGGTTATTCTGGCTGAAAGATTATGGCCTAAATAGGGTTTGGCATTTCATTTTGGAACCAGTAAGTTACGAAATGAACCACGCGAGCCCAGGTGGTCCTCAGAACCACCTGATACAGGCAGATCCAATTGCTTTACCTTTCTCTGTCCTGCACAGGGTTAAAATCCAACAAGGAAGCATGCTGTGACATCATCTGTGCTAGATCTGTGATGCTGGCCAATCAAGAGCTGTGCAGGGACAGGCATCATCCCACCTCCCTCTCTGATTGGCCAACATCATGAAGCAGGAAAGTTGAGGTCGCACATGCTTCCTCATTGGATTCTGGCATCCTCTCAAGGAAGTTCTTTTACATGGCTAGATTTCAAGGAGGTTACTGTTCTTTTCTCACAAGTTTTGTCATGCAGCTAGATCTCAAGGAGAGCACTCTATGAACAGTTGGAATGTTCCTGCTGTACCAACAAACAAACAAACATTCAAATCTCATGTTATCTCTAGGGCAGCACTAGGTAACTATAGCTATCTTCAGGAAAAGTGAGATATAGGTATAATGGTTATATGTACCTAATGTGCATGTGTGTTTGGTGGAGGGATTACAAGTCCTACTTTTTTTCATACTTAGCTATGCTTTTTAGGAATAAGGGAAATCCTCATGCAGCAGCTATTCAGTCCTACCCATGGACACCCAGTGGACATGGGTGTATCGGGGTGGGGGCAGAAGGGTACCTTTCTCCCAGGCACAGCAATCTGGGGGTGCCTGGAGGGGGAGCAGGAGGAGGAAGCCATGCACCCTCCCATCACCCAGCAGTCCTCCTTTCCCCTAAGGCTTGACAACGGCACCCCTTCCACCACCTCTGCCACCGCGCACCGGGGAGCGCCGAAGCAGGCAGGAGTACCGTGGCCACAGCACCTTCCTCTTCCTCTTCCTTGCCTTGGTGGGAGAGGTGTAAGGCGCACACACTTCAATGCATATGCATGCACACACACCCATCCGCCTGTCCACCCATGCGCAAATGCACATCCACTCCCACCTCATGCCTGCAGGGTATGCCCCCCCCCATTGTTGGGTGGGTGCAATGTGGGGGGGGGGGACAGCAGGAAGGGCACCAAAACGAACCTTGTCCCCAGGCGCTCCAAATCCTGGCTACACCTCCGCCAGTGTGGCATGTATATGGATGGTTCTAGGGAGCCCTTGATTCTCAAAAGGAGGGATTCTGCTTCAGCAAAGTGGCCGTACAATTTGTTTTCAGGCCATGGCCCCTAGGAGCTGCATTATTATTCAGACTGAGTTCCCACGAACGGGTATCTTAGATCTGCCAGTATTCTGTCACTTGATGAAGTATTAGGAGTGCTGTTAGGGGAAGAGAAGATTATCAGAAATGCAGGCTGCAGCTTCTGAAACATCACTCAAATGATGGCTCCTTAAAGGGGGGGGGTTATGTGAGGTGAGAAACTTTCCGATATCAAGAGCCAAAGGTGAGCATTTTGGAAGAAGTATAAAGAGCAGCAGCTACCTGGACATACAGGTTGTAAACATGTATCTAGGTTAAAAAAAGGAATTTGAAAAGAGCATCTTATCATATTTCATTACTTTGTCCTCCCTTGATATCTAGAGAAATAAGCCACTGCATAAGGGGAAATACATATGGAACTATCAAGGAGCACAGCACAGATGTTAATGGGTGGGCTATGACCCGGAAGATGTTGGTTCAGTTCTAAGGTTGCTTGAACCTTTTTTGCCTAGCAGGAGAGGTTTATGATTTCATTCTCTGTCTGCATGTCTTGCGAAGGAATATGTTGGCTCACTGTGAGAAGCAGAATACTGGATCACACAAAAGGTCCATGTTCTTGGAACAATCAGCCTAGGTGCCTTTAACAGAGTTGTTATGATTATAGAATCGTTGGAAATGGAGTCAAAGGGGTCCTCTAAGGCCACTGAATCCGACCCTCATTTAACCGATGCAAGAATCCAAATTAAGCTACATTGGACAGAGGGCTGTCTAGCTTTCTCTTGGATGCCTCCAGTGTTCAATCAATCAATACCTTTATTGGCATACATAAAATAAATAATAAACAATGAACAATAAATAGACATATATAGAATGTGTATCCAGACTAGTGTCACACATATTAAGCACAAGAAGAGAAAAGCAATGTATCGTGATCTCGAGGAACGATTACTGCAACACACTTTACCTGGGGTTGCCCTTGATCCTTGTCCGGATACTCCAACGGGTGCAGAATGTGGTGACCAGACTGGTGGTGGGTGCTCATAGACACAATCACATCACCCCAGTCCTGGCACACCTGCATTGGCTGCCCGTGCTTCTCCAGATAAGGTTCAAGGTCCTGGTTTTGGTTTATAAAACCCTCCACGGCCTGGGTCCTGAATACCTGTTGGAGCGTACCTCCCAGATGTCAACTGAGGCCAGGACCACTAGAATGTCGCAGGAGCACTCACTCAAGGTGGCCACCCTCAGGGAGGCACGGAAGTCGGTTATCTCTGTGGTGGGCCCCTCATTGTGGAACCATCTTCCGTGTGAGTTGCGCCTGGCACAGTCCCTGCCCACCTTCAAAAAGGCTTTGAAAACTATGCTTTTTAGGGAGCTGTTTGTCAATCTTTAATTTAATTTTTTTCCTTTCCTCTCCCACCCCAGTGACACCTCTTGCTGAGGGTTTTTCCCTCTTTTCCTGTTTACTGTAAACCGCCCAGAGTTCCTGCTGGAAGATGGGCGGTATAGAAATAATAATAATAATAATAATAATAATAATAATAATAATAATAATAATAATAATAATAATAATAATAATAATAATAATAATAATAATAATAATATTGTATGCCTCCAGTATTGGAGAGTCCACCACCTCTCAAGATAATTAGTTCCACTACTGTACTGCCACCAAGATACCTAGTGTGGTGTAGAACACTGACTGACTCATGGAATAGGTCTCAGGAGATCTGGGTTTAAATCTCAGCTATGGAAACTGACTGGTTGAGAGGAACTATGGCCGTTACTTCACGAAGTGCCTCGCTTCGAACCGACCTTGCCTTCGCTGTGAATTCGGAGGCGGTCACATGGCGGTCACATGTTCTCGCTTCGCTCCCGCCCCTGTTTCTCAGTACTCACGAGTTGCAGTTTTAGGACCGATTCAAGCACAACCTCACGTGCTCCCTTCGCATTTGCATGCCACTTTTCAACGTTCCTTATTTCCCATCCGTCCTTTAAAAAAATACCTACCGATGGCGTATGGATGCACTGATGCTGGACTGTCAGTTGCAATGGCTCTACTGATTTCAACTGTTTCCTGGCATCATTGGCAGCCCCCCCGCCGCCACCGCTACTCGGGGGGAGCCCCGCATGGCACAGCCGCCCGCCCTCCGCCGCTTGCACGCTGCCTGCCCCGGGTGCCCTGCTCTGGCCGGGCGAGGCGGCAGCGGCTCCTCCTGCTCCCCGCCGCCGCCGCCGCCGCCGCCGCTACTCGAGCGAGGAAGTAACAGCGCAAAGCGATGAAACGATATAGCGATGCATCGATATCCCTGTTTGAATATTTTTTTAAAAATCTTGAAATAAAAGCCAAAAACCGAGACCACACGTCACATTGGGAGCGAAGCGAGATGCGAAGCGAAAAGATTCCCTGCCGCTGGCAGGGGAACCACTCACCCCGCTTGGAGCACGGTAAAGGGGGCGTGGTCGGGGTGGCATCGCAGCCAAAAAGGAGGAGCGTGCGGACTGAAACGATCCATTCACACAGAAATGAGGGCTTGCCGCGAAGCGAGCGGTTCGTGAAGTAACGGCCAAAGAAACCCCCTCCGTAAATAACTCACTGACCTTGAAAGATGTGCCTGTTCTGCCATTGCTTTAAGTAGGTTCCGACTTGACACCACAAAACACACAACAATCAATATATTAATCACTCAGAGCATCCCTTCAGTGGGTAGGTATATGAAGAAGGTCTCTCCAAAAGGTGAAGTTGAATTCTCTTCAATTCAGATGTTGAAATCCCTTCCATATTACTCTTTTGGAGAAAAAGCCTGATGTCAATGGGAAAAGTCAGAGTGTCATGGTGGCAGTGACATAAATAAATAAATACCGTGCCTTCTCTGTGGTGGGCCCCATGCTATGGAAGCATCTCCCCAGTGAGCTGTGCCTAGCAGAGTCCCTGCCCACCTTCAAAAAGGCCCTGAAGACTCACCTCTTCTGGGAGGCGTTTGGCGACCTTTCTATTTATTTATTTATTTATTTATTTATTTATTTATTTATTTATTTATTTATTTATTTTTGCCCGTGCCATCTCTGCTTGGATCATGCCTGCCTGTTGTTTTCTTTTGTTGCTGTGTCTGTCTGTTTTACTTGGTTTTATTGTAAGCTGCCCAGAGTTCCCTCCTAGGAAGATGGGTGGGATATAAGCTTAACAAACAAACAAACAAACAAACAAACAAACAAATAAATAAACAAACAAACAAACAAACAAACAAACAAATAAATAAATAGTGCTGCTGGCACTGTGCAATAGATATTTACCATATCCTACTGAACACACCCTGCGTTTTCTGATTTGGGGAACTCAGCAGGGTCAGACCTGGTTAGTACTTAGAAGGGAGAAAATACAAGAGGTATCTGGGAAAGAATGCTGCCAGAAATTCTCCAGAAGTATTGGCACCCAGATAATTTTATTTATTTATTTATTTATTTATTTATTTATTTATTTATTTATTTATTTATTTATTTATTGTATTTTTATACCCTCATCTGGCAGCAAGGCCACTCAGGGTGGTATACATCTTTGCAAATAGAGATGGGCACAAAACACCAAAATAGTGTATTGTTTCATTTTTCGTTTATTTCCCCATTTCATTTTGTTTATTATGAAATGATTTTTTAAAAATAAATCATTCCATATTTCATTTTGTTTCCATTTGCATTTTTTTACACTGTTGGGACCATGGTCACTTTTTTCTCTCCCTCTGACCTGTTGGCCAGCGGGGAGGCTGGTTGGCACTATTTTTTTGTTTTTTGTTTATCTAGCACTGACCAGCTGGCCTGCACAATGGGTCAGAGCTTTTTTAAAAAAATGTGGTGGTGAGCCGTTTTACAGAAGGAACTAAATGGTTCATTTTAGCAGGGGGGGGGATGACCATTTCATTTCGTCTGTAACAAAATGCTGCTTCATCATTTCATTTCGTTTCATTTTTTTCATTACATAACAAAATGACGAAACAGCATTTCGTTTTTCATTTTGTGCCCATCCCTAATTGCAAATAAAACAGAAAAGTAATTAAATACAAATCAAACAGGCTAAACAAAATAAGAACAACAAATTATTAACTGTAATCATAGTTAATCTACAGCTTTAAAAGAAAACAGATGGCAGAGGTGAAGTCACAGCTGAAGACAACATGGAATTAAAGCTGTCATGGGGTCTGTGAAGGCCTACTTGAATAGCCAGGAGATTCTCAGGTGGTAAGTTGTTCCACAGGTGAGGAGTAACTGCCATGAAGGCCTTGTGCCTGGTATTTTCTTTCTGGGTGCTCTTGAAGTCAAGATCCACAAATGCCCTGCCTGAGAATGGCAGGTGATATGGCAGTAATCATTGGAAGAAGCCATTCCCATGAGGTCTAGCTTAGGATGTCACCTCTCTATGTTTGTGAGATGAATGCCACCACACTCTGTCCAGTTGCAGTGAATTCTCTAGCCTTACGGTTCCAGTGAACTGGCTTTGGAAAGAATCTCATTTTTGTCTGCTCACATTCTGTTCTTCTTTAAATGCTGAGAAAGTACAGTGTCCCTCAGGAAAAACGTCTTGGTCTAGGGTGACAAACAGACCTTAATTGAGTTGTTTCCACAGCGACTGCAAGCTCTAGAAAAGCCCTTAGGCCGAGTTTTAGAAAACATTTCACAAAGTGCAGTGACATTTCTATACAATAAAGTGACTGTTTATTTTCAGTAGTACTAGATTGTAGTGAGCAGTCCTGGCTTGAAATAGGAAGTTTGCTTGAAATATTGCCATCCCTTTCTGTGATGTCAGAGAGGGGCAAATGATGAGTCATACTGATGAAGAGAAAGAGCAATGTTCCCTCCCAGGGGATTCTGAGATGTACTCTGAGGCTCGGTAAGAGCAAAGATGGACCATGACAGTGGTGCAGTAACTTGCAGACGGTTCCCTGTTAGAATAACTCCTATTATAAGCATTACCCATGGATCCTGTGATACAGTTTAGATAGGATGCAGAACTTCAAACTAGATCTCATATTTTTCCTTGCAGATCTGTGCTGCACTGTTGAGCACAGATCTGCACTATTGAGAGGTGTGGTGGCTCAGTGGACTAAGGCTCTGAAAACTGTTGACTGCAAAGTCGGCAGCTTGGCAGTTCGAATCCCAGGTGCCACTCAACGGAGCAAGCTCCCACTTATAACTCCAACTCCTGCCAACCTAGCAGTTCGAAAGCATGTAAATGCAAGTAGATCAATAGATACTGCAGTAAAAAGCTGGAAGGTGAAACAGTGTTTCCTTGCAGCCATGCTGGCCACGTGACCATGGACTTGTAGAACACTGGCTCATCGGCTTGAATACAGAGATGAACACCACTCCGAGAGTCAGACATGTGCAGTGGGAACATTTACCTTTTTACCTTATGATGCCTGTGATCCCATATTTTTCCTTGCAGATCTGTGCTGCACTGTTGATCACCAGATCGAAATCTAACTGTAAGTTATATTTATAAGATTTTGAAGGAGATTGAGAGTTGACAGGATAGCAATGAAGGAACCAGGAAAGATCATCCACTGTAAGGATGTGTCACTGGAGATCAAGGCCATCCATACTCTTGTCTGTGCAATCACCATGTATGGGAGTGAAAGCTGGACAGTAAAGAAAGCTGACAAAAATTACATAAAATAAAATTGATTTGTTTCAACTGTGGTGCTGGGAGAGAGCTTAGCAGACACCCTGGTTTGCCAGAAAGACAAACCAGTTGATCCTGGATCAAACCAAGCCTGAACTATCTCTAGAAACAACAAAAATGTAACTGACTGTGCCGTATTTTATGTACTTTGTGGGAATGCAAGTTTATCTGGAAAAGACAATAATGTTGGGAAAGATGGAAGGCACTGGGAAAAGAGGAAGATGAAATGTGAGATGGACTGCCTGAAGAAACTACAAGTTTGAGTCTATAAGAGCTGAGCTGTACTGTTGAGGACAGACTTTCTGAAGACCTCTCACTCCTGGGCTCACCATGACCTAGGGGCATCTTCTTGACTACACCATGAGCTGATGACATCTTCTTGATGTTATAACTGTATGATTTTGATGCAATGAAAAACCAAACTAGCTCTGTTTTTGTTTAGTTTTGCTTTGTTTCTTGGGTTTTGCATTGACTGCTCCAGGAGAAATTTGGAGATGTAATAGGACATGAAGAGGAGGTAAACCTGCCAAATTCCTGACAACTCGTTTGAGGGGCTTAAAATATTTGGCATTTTAATTTAAAAGCAGCTAATTGGATCAATTAATTTGAGCCCTCTCCAATTCAACTTAAGCTTCAGACTCAAATCAATTTGCTTCACCTGGAAACAAATGTGGCCATTCCAATTTGAAGTGGGCCTTGTAAAAAATCAATCAGCGTGAGGCTGATTCACTCCAGAATGTGTGATTTGTCTCAACTCGGTGCACTGCCTCTATTATTAGTAATTATTTTGCAAGAGGGCCAGTCTGTGTCCCAAGGAGTTTACAACCTAAAATTCAATGCAGCGGGGATAGCAGAGAGAGAATGGAAGGAAAAGGGAACGAATAAATGCTTCATGGCTTTCTCAGTGGCATGTGCTCACTTATGCACTCGAAGAAGAAGAAGAAGAAGAAGAAGAAGAAGAAGAAGAAGAAGAAGAAGAAGAAGAAGAAGAAGAAGAAGAAGAAGAAGAAGTCTTTATTCTGGTCATTGACCAGTGTACAGTTATGCACTCAGAGAAGAGTACTGGAGAGGTACATGTAACTCCCCAGATCCTTTAGATCAATGGTGTCCAAACTTCAGCCCTCCAGATGTTTTGGACCACAACTCCCACAGTCCTTTGTTACTGGCAATCTAGGCTTGGAATTGTGGAGTTGTGGTCCAAAACATCTGGAGGCCAAAGTTTGGACACCCCTGCTTTAGATTGCCACTCCCAGCAAAACATGGAAAACTACATGTTCTTCATCTCTGGCAGAGAGCAAAGGACACTGAGTTCTACCAAAGTCTTCATAAATTCACAGATCAGTAGTACTGGCCAGTGGTGGAATGCTTGGACATGGGGTGGGAAAGAAGGTATGGGACATAGCTGTTGAGCTCTGGTCATCTCTCATTCCTTTTCTCCAGTCTTTTCTCTACTTTAATCCTTGAGGTTTGGAGAGCTCGCTTGCCCTTTCATTGATAATCACTATGGTTGTCTGCTATTCTTGCTCTCTGCCCATCAAAGCACAGAGTCATAGACTTAGGCTGCTATCTCATCTGGGGAAGATCCTGATCTTCTGAAGATCCGGCTTTTCCTCTTCCTGCCGTCATGTGACTGAAGGTGTGGGATATCAGTTCCCAAGTACAAAGGGTTTTTTTAAAGCACAGTTCAGTTCCATGGCCAGCAGGTGGCGCTAGGATATTTAAAAAGGACTTGCTGGCTTGGGGAAGCTAAAACAAACAGCACCAGATCCAGCTTCCTGTCACTAAGAGGATGGGGAATTTTTTTAAAAATACCAGTGCCGTTCGGCCCAAGGAACAGCCAGTTGGTGCTATGAGAAAAAGAGAAGAAAGAAAACCGGATCATCTACAGGGTCCCATGACATCTGCCTCTTTAAAAGGTGGATTTTTTAAGCGAGACAAAAAAATCCCTACCTCTCCGGTAAGTCTTGGAAACCTCGCTTAAGGGGGCGTTACCAGGTTTTCTTTTCTTTATTTATTTATTTTCAAAAAGCCCGGTGGCCATGGGGACGGCATTTTTGGACACGGTTTATCGACAAATTTAATCTGCATTTAAAGGGACATGGGATAGGGGCCTTAGTGAGTTGGAAGGGGACCTCTATGACCATCAAGTCCAACCCCGTGCTCAATGCAGGAATCAAAACTAAAGTGGATCTGTCCGATGTTTGCCCAAATTTCTATTCAGTGTCAGAGTGCTCATCACCATCTCCCAAAAGCAATTGGTCCCCATTGCTGTACTACTCTAACAGTTAGGAAGTTTTTCCTGATAGTCAAACTGGCTTCCTGTAACTTGATCCCACTGCTGCATGCCCTGCATTCTGTGATAATCAAGGACAGATACTGCTCCTCCTCTGTATGGCAGCCCTTTTTTTGAAAAGTGATATCAATTATTCTGCCAGGCTTCTTTCCTCAAGGCTAAACATACCTAGATCTTTCAGTCATTCCCCAGAGGACTTGGTGTCCAATCCCATGCTCACCCTTGTTACCCTCCTCTCTACCATATTTCAAGCTTGATTAATCATCATCCCCACCATCACCATCATCTTAGAACTGCAGAACTGAAAGGGACCCTAATTTAAGAATTTTTAAAAATTAAACAAAATATTTTGATTGACCTACAATACAGTAGCGGTATCAGATTGATGATCTTGAAAAAAATGTGGGAAATGATTTGCAATTCAAGACATTCTGCTCATTTTTACAAGCAAAGCAGAGGCTATCTTTAAGATAGTCATCCTTCATCAGCACCATTCATTAAACAGTTGCCTCATCTAATAATTAGTTTATCTCCCAGGCATGAATCATCAAAAGCGTTATTTAGTTAATCTGTCAATGTGACGTTTTGCAGATCATGACCTGGGTGACACCACCATCAACATGGTTCCTTTTTATTTTTTTATTTTAATTTTATAATACATTCAAACAAAATAACAACTAACAATTAACAATGCAAGTGCATCCCCCACTCCCAGGACCATCCTGTTCTTCCATGAGTTCTTCTTTATTACTCCGTCTTCTATTGTTCTAGTATTCTTCTTAAAGTCCTCTTCTCCAGAATGTCAGCTCTTTCCCCTTCCCTTCAACTAATACAAAGTCTATAAATTTTCCCCAAATGTCATAAAAAATGTCTTTTTTCATTTCTCCTCGTTTAACCTTTAAGCTACAAGACAATTTATCATTTATGGCTATATCCCAAAGTTCGTTATACCAATCTTCCATCTTGAAATCAAGTTTAGATTTCAAATTTCTTGCTGTAATTAATCTAGCTGCTGTCGTAAGGTTTGCTATTAGTTCCTTTGTTGTAGCATCATAATCTTTACTAATTAACAATGATAATAGTGCTGTCTCTGGATTGCAATCAATATCTAGCTTAATCATGTCACTTAGCTCTAAAAAAAACCCTTTTCCAGAACTTTTGAACTATTTCACATTCCCACCAGAGATGCATATATGTACCTATCTTTTTTTCACATTTCTAACACATCTTAGGGCGCTTTTACACGACCGCTAAGATCCGCTGGTCCCTTAAATTCAGACCAGAGATCTTAGGGGCTTGTCGCTCTTCCTGTGTTCCCACCCTGGCTGCTGGCTGCGTGAGGGGAGGGAGAAAAAAAAGGAAGAAAGACCGTGGCTTACCTCCCGTTCTGCCTCTCGCTCTTGCCGGCTCTTGCCCCGGCAACATTCCAGTAGCTCTTAAGTAACTCTTAAGTAGCTCTTAAAGGGGCGGGAGCCAAAAAACAGCAAACAGAAGCGAGGAGAGCCCCGCACTCACTATCGTTGCACCGCATAAAAGAATTTTCACCTCCAGAGAGAAGGTACAAGAAAAGTGCGCTGGGTCGCGCTAAAGTGGGCGGGGTCGCACTTAATTGCCTGTAAACTCCGGAGCTGGTGGGGAAACATTTTTAAGCTCCGGAGCTGGGAGCCATTTGCCCCGGAGTTTAGGGGTCGTGTATAAACGCCCTTAGAGAATTCAGCATTCATTCTATTCAACCTAGCTGGTGTTAAGTACCATCTAGAAACCAGTTTAAAATAATTTTCTTTTATCCTAACCGATAATGATCTCAAGATTCTCATATTCCAGATTTTCGCCCAATCCTCTTTCTTTATCTCTACATTAAGATCTTGCTTCGAGACCTCTCTCAGAGAATCTAACTCTTTCACTTCCGATGAATCTCCTATTATTATGTATATTTTATGTACTATTCCTTTCTCTATATTATCCTGGTCAGATTCCAGCGATAGTAAAAACTGTTCAAACTTTGTACATTCTCTAATTTGACTGTTTCTTCTGACCAGTCCTTTGTCCATTTTCCTTACTGGATATAGTTTATCCATATTAGATCACTAGATTGCAGAATTTTTTTATGTCATGAGGACATGGTTCCTACATGAGTGTTTTCTCTTCTGGATTGCCACTGTTATTCTAGCAGTGAACTTCAGGTAACCTAGCAGGGATAATAGAGTGAAATCGGCAATGACATTCATTGCAAGAGAGGAGAAAGATATTTACAATAGTAAACTGGATCAACTTTTCCCACTTTGTACTAAGCTATTGGAAGAACTCATACAACATTTTAGTATAGCAAACGAGCCAATAGAGCTCAACATATTTAAAAATGAGAATAAATTAGATTATACTGTATTGTCAAAAATATTTTTGCTTTCCTTACCAATTAGATCAGAGAAGTATTTATATCTAGAAACATATTAACACTGACAACCACATAACCTCAGGCAGGTTGGTGCAAAATTTAATTAGTGCTAAACTGCCTAACACTGGTGAAGCATAAAATTGACTATTTTCATGAGTGTCCCATTTTAAAGCCTTTTTATTGCCTCTTTATAGCTTTTTCTGTATTGTGATGGGCAGATGCGAGACCAGATGATTCATGAGGGGTGGGTGGGGGATTTGGCTTCCGATTTCAAACTCTCTACAAAGTTTATTCAAGTCAAGATTTACAACTGCAAGCGGACTAGTTGAGAATTGGAGTCAAAAGTTCCCTTCCCTATAGCTGTTGTGTACTTGGGTTGTATTCCACAAGAAATCCAACAAAAAAGGGTTAATGTCCCCTTGTTTGTTTCTTGTTGATTGACCTGACACATCAACACAGGTCTTGCACATATGAACACTGCCAAGAGCATCCACACCACTCATCATCTATGCACTCTTCTTCCTAAAAACCCAAAGGATCAAAAACTATAGAGGAAGTCCATAAGCTCTCATTCCACAAAAATGCTCCAATTACAAACATGGACTCGATCCTTAAAGCAGATGGTTTCTTCTTTCTCCTTGGTTGTTTCTCCCAGTCTTCAATTTATCTTTTGTTATCACACAGCCACCAGTGCTGCACAGAGTGAATCACGCCTTCTCTACAGCCATCCGGAAGTTCCAAACATTGTCTTATTTTCCTTTCATCAGATAGGGACAGGGATGCCGTTGTAATTTTAAGTTGCAGGAAGTCTAAGGCAAAATGAAAGATTATTCCCCACCCCACCCCACCTTGGAAGAAGTTTTGTTGTGGCCAGTGTTATTTTGGTATCAATGAAAAAGCAACCCAAGACTTGGCATTTCCAGGAGTTGGCTTGCTGATGTTTCAAAACTGATGAGTATTATCATCAAAATTCTGTTCAAACTGATGATAGCAATTGTTCCTACGATGCACTAGGGGGTTGTGTTCCTGGGATGCAATCATTTCCCCCCCATTCAACATTTGTTTCATCAACAGAGAGCATGAACACTGTTTTCAGAAGCACACACAAGTATATATTTTTCTTTCTGCACTGCGGTGATAAATGGTAAGTCATCTAGCTACCTTTTTGATTTCCTACTTGCACTACATGAACGCCACAGGAAGCAGGGAAGTGTTTTAGAAACAGCAAGTCTCAAATATTAGTCTGACTCTAGTCTGCAGTCCTTTCATGTCCATCAAGTCTTCATCAACTTGGCTTGTAAAGTTGAATGATCTTTGCCTCCCCCCCAGCCCAGGAATAAAGAGGCAAGACAACTTTTGGGGAGAAAGGGCCACAACTTTATTAACAACTTCATAACTTTAAGTGCAACCTTACAAGAGGATCTGGAACTGTAGTGTAAGGGTAATTATTTTAACTGAGATGTTTCCATCTCAATGGTGTATTCAGAGAGATTCATGCTTTGGGATGCTGCTGCCCACCTGTACACCATCATCCTGACTAGCTCAGGGCAACCCTCAGTTCGGCCTAGCATTAGGCTTAGCATTAGCATACTCATGTTGTTTATTCGTATGCTTGCCGTGGTCTTTAACTTTTATCCAAGGGTAGCTAGTAGCACCTTAGGTGTGACTTACCAGGGCTTGCCTGAATATCTTTACCTCTTGCACTACCCGTCTAAGAAGTCATGACCGGTGACGTATACCCTTCCTGCCCCAGATGGAGATTGGGATGGGTGAAAATGTGTTGTCACTCAAGGCCAATCAGAGTGACCACCAAAAATTCCCATCCGGCCCCCTTTGGGTGACCAGCTAGTCTCATTCTGACATCTGTTAGGGTGGGAGGGTGGGGCTGCTGGTCTCACCATCAAAAGGGGCCCAGGCAAGTGTGGAGCTGGCTTAAATTGGCTTACCTGCCCCCATGCAAGGTTCCCGGATGTCATGTGAGTTTTCGCACCCGGCTCCCAGGCAGACAGGCAAATTAGCCCCGCCCGCGAACTACATCACGTTGGGGCACCATTTTGTTAAGGGCACACTGAACCATGGTTTCTCACTTTTCATTGACAATGGCTTCCAGGCCTCCAGCTTTTGCTTCTGCTTAGTACAGTATGTTTCCTTTCCTCCATCTTTTCCTCCTCTTAAATACATCAAACTTTTCTATTTAGATTGGTCTCCACAGTGGGACAACTTTTCCCCAGCAAATTGCAACAATCAGAAAGGGGCACTCTTGTTTCTCAACTTCTTTTTTGTCAATAACCTATCACCAGCAAAGGACCTCCCTTAACTGGTAAGCATGTTGGATAGTCACTGCTAGCAGAACCTGATACTCCTAGCAGTTGGTGTCTGTCCACTACTAATTTTCACATGTTAATATCAAACATTAGAATACATCTGAAGAAGAACACTATCAGAATCCTAGTGCCAAAATATAATTTAAACAACATTTCCAAAGAATTGCAACATGTCAAAAATGAAATTATAAGTAAATTTTCAAGTTGAGACAAAAACACATTAAGAGTTCCCAGTGCCAAAATATAATTTAATCAAAATTTCCAAATAATTACATGTCAAAAATGATATTATAAGTACATTTTCAAGTTGAGACAAAAACACATTAAGAGTTCCCAGTGCCAAAATATAATTTAATCAAAATTTCCAAATAATTACATGTCAAAAATGATATTATAAGTACATTTTCAAGTTGAGACAAAAACTTGAAGAAGGCATAGATCCATGTCAACCCTGCCCTCCTTTGTTGTCATTCTCTTTGTGTAAGCAATGATAAGCCCCGAGCGGAAATTTTACTGCTCCCCTGAAGGGTTTGCACACAAGCAAAAATCTGGGACATTTGGATTCTAGCTCACGTGTAAAAGCAAAGTATTCTGCGCCACATCTGCTCAAAGCAATCTCTGGGTGGTTTAAAAATTATTTTATGCAGGTTATATGTTGCCCCCCCTCCCACAAGCTAGGTACTCATTTTACCGACCTTGAAAGGTTAGAAGATTGAGTGAATCTTGAGCCAGCTACCTGGGAATGAACCCCAGATCGTGAGCGCAGTTATAGCTTCAGGACAGCAATTTAAACACTGAGCCATGAGGCTCTTTACATTGTAGATGCAAATAGGAACCTCTCCTCTTCAAGTCTGCTGTTTATTTTAGCAAAAGGATGCTGAGTGGTGGTCATAGGCAGTTACCTTTTGGTGTGTGGACGAACACTGAGCATATAATACTGAATAGGGCTAATGGAAACCCCAATACCCTACAAACTGAAAGTTTCCTTTCCAGGGTGTTGCGCATTCCTCCCAAACAGGTCAAAGTTTTCTCCTTGAAAAGGAGGACGTCTGAGAAATTTTGGGAGTATTAGTGCATCCCTGTGGGCTGTAATGCTTTAAAAGAAGTAGCAGTTTTCTGCATATACATCAAGGAAAATAACACGCATGACACACATGCTTAGGAAGAAAGCTTTATTAGGATCAGAATTGATGCCTAGGACCAGTACTGAATGGAGCTCAGAGCCCTTCCAACTTTCTATCTCTCAATATATTACTTAAAGTTGGGAAGTCATTATGTTGCTGCTGTTGTAAAATAAATTTTGTACCTTCAAGTATGTCTGTGAAGATTCTCAGTCATCCAGGTGAGTTTATCTGGAAGTTGAGTCATGGCTACTGGACTTCTTTTTGAGAGATAGAAACATTTCGCTGTTCATGGATGAACAGCGAAATGTTTCTAGCTCTCAAAAAGAAGTCCAGTAGCCATGACTCAACTTCCAGATACCTTCAAGTACATGCAGATCTGCATGTTTTGCCCCAAACTTAAGACTCTTTTTTTTTTTTAAAGGCAACTTTATACCTTCCAAAGTGTGAGTCTTGAAAAACATTCCAGTTTTCTAACAGCATGACATATGAAATTCCCAATTTCTTTGCAATGGTAAACAGGACATGCCCTTCCACATAATGTTGGGAGCAGATAATTTTTTTTTTGCCTTTTTTATTTTTACTTCTTATTTTGGTTTTTCGGGGGTAGAGGATATCTCATTTTTGCAATATCAGGACTTGGGGTTTTGTTTTGTTTTTAGTCAGCAAAATATTTTCGCATGCATGGACAATGCAACGCTCCATGCCTTGTCGCATGAACTCTTGGAATGAGTCACCTTGGATCGGCAGCTGCTGCTCTTGGGATCCACCTGTTTCCCTTGTTTTGTGTTGTGTGAGTATGAATGTGGATCTGCTTAGCTTAACCTAAAATCTTGGGAATAGCCATCGTGTCTCACATCCTAAGCCCCAACAGCTCTCATTCTTCTTAACAGCTGTAAACCATCCTCTGGAGCAAAGAGAGCTGCTTATATCATCCCAGTGATATTCATGGGCACAGTTTTTCAGACCCGACTCATGACTGCACAGTATTTGGTGTTTCTGTGAAGATTCTCAGTCATCCAGGTGAGTTTATCTGGATGTTGAGTCATGGCAACTGGACTTCTTTTTCTTGAGAGATAGAAACATTTTGCTGCTCATCCAAACAGCTTCATCAGTCTGAATACAGCTAGTGCGAGTCCTCCATCTTATAGTCAGCTTTGACCTCTTGTCACCCTGATCTGAATTAGGCCCATAAGATGAACAATGGCCTGAATAGGCTCATTAGGGAGACAATAGTATCCATAGCCTTAAGGTGAACAATGGCCTAAGGTGCTGAAACCTATCAAGAATGGGTCGTTAGCTATGGCCTTGGTGGTGAAGGCTTTTTGATTTTCTGGGTACTTTGGAAAGCACAGCCTGATAAGTAGCAGATAGGCCAGGCATGCCCAAACTTTGGCCCTCCAGATGTTTTGGACAGCAACTCCCACAGTCCTTTGCCATTGGCAATCTAAGCTTAGAATTCTGGGAGTTGTGGTCCAAAACATCAGGAGGGCCAAAGTTTGGGCATGCCTGAGATAGACTATTTGGTGTTGGAGTTCCCTGGATGTACTCTGACCGCATAAAGGCATCCTTCCCTGCAATTGCAGGGACATAACTAAATTGTTTTGCTAACAGCCTACAGATGCAGTGGACTGCTCTTTTCTCTGCCGATTATCTTCTTTTCAGCTTCATAGCAGATCAGTTTATCCATAACAGCCCCGAGGTGTTCTTCATGGCACAGGCACATACAGTTTCCCTAAATAGCCCCATTTGTGTGTGAGAGAGGGTGTCCTTTCCCCCTCCATCTTACACTTCAACTGCATTATGGCTCACTTATCCCAACGTGCCCATTATAATGCTGTTTTATCTGCATTGTAAGTATAAAGACTCCCAATTATATAACCAGTTATTAGATCAATGTGGCCCAAATTTCGGGCAGAGAATATATTCTCCTTCCTCCTCTTCTATCTGAATAAAGACCCATTTTAGGCTTTAAATAGGAAATGTTTACTTTTGATATATAATGTAAGAACTCCCCTCCCTTGGGCTGCTTTATGAGTCACTGCCATGGGCATTTCTCTTAATCAGAAGGAGGCTAGCAGAGTGTGCTTGTAGAGAACCAGTGGCACACAGTGCCTCTGTTATCAGCAGCTGTGAATCTACTCCAGGATTTGCCCTGGAGAATTTGCAGGATATTGTGATGGGGCTAAATTTAGTTTGGAGGTAGGCTTCAGCACCTTGGATAGCTCCTAGAAAGTTTGACACCTTGAGCAGATACACTGTTCCTCCAATGGCTTAACCCAGTCATCTCCAAACTTCGGCCCTCCTGATGTTTTAAACTACAGCTCCTACAGTCCTTTGTCATTGGGAATGCAGGCTTGGAATTCTGGGAGTTGTGGTCCAAAACATCTGGAGGGCTGAATTTTGGACACCCCTGGCTTAACTAGAGCAAGTTCAGAGGAGGGCAACAAAGATAGTCAAGGATGGACTCTGGACACAAAGCCCTAAGAAAAAAAGTAGGAAAGAACTGGACATGTTTATCCATGAGAAAGGAAGATTGAGGATAGCACTTGTCAAATAATTCAAGGGATATGTGGGAGTTTGCTGGGAACGTTCCAAACAAACTGATCTGAGTGACAGAAAGAAAGAGACAGAGACAAGATGTTTTTCCACCAGCCAACTGGGGAGAGCTCTGCACAGATTAGAAGTCAAAGAAGATCTGCCAAGCTCCTCCCAGAGGCTTGTTTATGGCATCTACTGTTCAATAAGCAGAGATTGGAACATTTTATGTACACATTGTTTCTAAGAGGAAAAAAAGTTCCCTTTAGCCTTTTAGTCCTGCCTCAAAGCAAAGGTGAAGAGGAAATAGAAGGTCACTTCTTCTCAGGGATGCAACGTGGTAAAGTCAGGATGGTGTGCCCTCACTGGAGCCCCTCGAGAAAACATACCCCTCAAAGGAAAGTTCACACAGGATGTCATACAGAGGAAGGGCAGGATCTGTTTTTGATCAAGTGACAGGAAGCCAGATTTGGCCAGAAGATTGTGGAAAGCTTCTGAGCGGTTAGAGTAGTACAACAATGGAACCAATTATCTCAGGTGGTGGTGAGCATTCCAATCCTAGAGGCATTCAGGAAAATAAATTAGTCAATCATCTGTCAGATCGACTTTGATATGGATTCCTTTGTTGAGCTGTGGGTTGGACTCAATCACCTTATAGCCTTCTTCCAATTCAATTATTCTTTGATTATATGAACAGACACTGAGAGTTCTACATGTGATTGAGATTCACATCTTGAAACAGCATACATGTTTTAAAATTTGAATCCCAATCACATATAAAACTCTTCTTATATGCAGAGTGACCATTACATTTCCAGGATGAATTTTTGTTTGAAGCTTTACTCTGAACTGGAGAAGAGGCCACCCACCATTATCTTTCATGTCTGATGTTCTGGTGTCCTATTACTCACTTCATAACAGAGCAGGGAACAGCATGGGGAGACAAACACTTCTCCTCTTCTGCTCCCAAAAAGCTGGAGAAGCAGCATCTGGAGAAGGAGGGATCCAGTACTTACTTGGGACTAGGGGAAGAATCGGATCATATTGTGCTTCTGTTTAACTCACTGTCATCATAATATATTGGGTTACAGCCTGGTATCTTTTGTAATTAGTTCGTTTAGGGGCCTGCTCTCTTTTATAAACCAGTTTATGAATTGCTGCAAAGATATTCCTGCTCCTTATCTTCCTTCCTTCCTTCCTTCCTTCCTTCCTTCCTTCCTTCCTTCCTTCCTTCCTTCCTTCCTTCCTTCCTTCCTTTCTTTCTTTCTTTCTTTCTTTCTTTCTTTCTTTCTTTCTTTCTTTCTTTCTTTCTTTCTTTCTTTCTTTCTTTCTTTCTTTTTCTTTCTTTCTTTCTTTCTTTCTTTCTTTCTTTCTTTCTTTCTTTCTTTCTTTCTTCCTTCCTTCCTTCCTTCCTTCCTTCCATCTTTCTCTTTCTTTCTTTCTTCCTTCCTTCCTTCCTTCCTTCCTTCCTTCCTTCCTTCCTCAGCCTTCTAGCTGTCTATATAGCTCTAAGCTACTCATTTGGGTAGCTACAAAGAAAATGACATAGATGTACATACAGATTTAAAACTAAGCATACAAAATACAAGAAAGAACCCACTCTAAAATATCCTGCCTAACAGGAATCACTAAATCTCACTGTGGCAAAGCTATAACAAAATGAATTGAGGATTAAAAAACAGACCAAACCCCAGAGGGCCAATACAAAATTTATTTCCTAAAGTTTCATTCTTTCCTAATGCCTTTCATGCACATTCTGACTTCATAAAAGCAGAAATAAAAAGTAGGATGTGCTTGTTTCACACGTAGATTTGTGTACTTATTCAAATGGTTGCATTGCCTTGGAAACCAGAGAATTGCCCAAAGGTTCATTCTCTTAATTGACAATGGGGCAATCTAATTATATAGAGTTCTGATTAGCTCTAAAATATGATTGGAGAAGAATACTTTAGATATGAATAGTCTGGTGATTAAATACACAATTACAGTTTTTAAAAAAACACTTGAAAATGATGCTGATCTGGAAAACAGATAAGGGGATACAGAAATTTGTTGAGCTGCTTTTAAAATGTGGGTGGTGGTAGGAAGACACTTTTGGGAAACTGGGTGTTTAAACTGTGGTCTCCCATGGGAGGTTATGTTGCAGTATGTTGGTTTAACTCCAGTGCTGCAGCGAAGACTCTGCTCACAAACTGAGTTTGATCCTGGGCTCAGGTAGCTGGCTGAACCTGTTCTCCAGCATCATAGTCTTTCATTCTGTTTACTACATCACCCTGTGAATCAGCCAAGTATTAAATGTTTAGCAAGATGTTAGGTACTTAGTGAGAACAAAATATAGTAAACATTGTTTTGGCCATCCCAGGCAGATTTGCATATTTGCAAGATAGAGTTTTGCACATTTTTGGAGATGCATTAAAAAAAGAAACCTGCCATAACAGCTGCCTTTTGTCCAAATTGCAGTGGCCAATGCAACCAAAACAAAACAAACAACTTAAAGTCTTGCACTGGATGTCAAGGTGTCTGTAGACATAGCCAAGGTTCATTTCCCTGTGATATCTGCTCTGTTTCCCCTATACCCATCACCTATTTGACCTCCTCTGCAGCTTTCAATAGCTTCTAGGGCTCCAGGAATATGGGACAGAAATGGCACAAAGTCTTGGGCATCCAGAAAGTTCTGGGAAATCAGGGTGGGCGGAAGAAAAGAAAATCAACAGAGACATCGTCCAGACCTGTGGAAAGATGCAGGCACTGTAGTGTGAAAATTCATTTGCTATCTTTATTTCTCTCTGTGAACGTTAAATAACAGGCAGGCAAGATTCCATTAAGAAGCCATGTATGTGTAGATTTGCTCTACTACTTACACAGCCGGTGAGGAATTACTGAAGCAGGGCACGTCTGGAGAGACAGAAGAGTGAGCATGAGTGATCTTTTCATTGCAAAGGAATGAAACAAGGGAGCAGGCAGCAAGCTACATTGCAGTTAACAAGTACCAGATGAGGAGCTGGTGAGGATGCTCTATAGAAGTTCCATCCCTACAGACTTCCCCACAGGCGCTGCTTCTGGATGATTGGGCAGGAAGTAGAGGGATGTTTATCCAGGTCTTTTGGGTTTGTACACAAGGCACCTTTTATTATTGGTATTGTTCTTGCTTTCTTCTTCTTCTTCTTCTTCTTCTTCTTCTTCTTCTTCTTCTTCTTCTTCTTCTTCTTCTTCTTCTTCTTCTTCTTCTTCTTCTTCTTCTTCTTCTTCTTCTTCTGTGAAAGAAGAGAAGATTTTTCCTCACCATATCACTCCAACAGAAGCTATGATGTTCTTACCTCCCTGTCATTTGTGCAATGAGGGATGAGCAATAAAAGCAGGATCACTGGTAGCAACAGTTGAAAAGAGTGGCAGGAAGGTAAATGGCCTGCCGGGAGTGATGCCATGGGAGGAAAACTCACTGTGGTGGAATAAAGCTCAAGCATGCAAGTCAAAAGATCTATCTGATTGTGGGTTCTGTCCCTCCCATAGACATCTCAGAGTCTGCCTTCATGGCTCACGTACATGTGTTTGTTGCTTCATTAGTATAAGGGTTAGATTTCCCATGTGATATGACATTTATTGTTTTGATTTACTTTGCTATATTTCCTCTATTGCTATATTATATTACTTACATTGTTAATCACAGAGATAGAGTCTCATATTAATCAGGAGGAAATAAAAGGTCAATAAGTAACTAAATTTTAGGATAATGGTTTTAGTGTAAGGTTTTTATTGATGATTTATTGATATTTTACTTTTAATTATTTTAAATTGTTTTATTCTTTGGAGGGTAGTGTAAAATAAAATAAAATAAAAATAAAATAAAATAAAATAAAATAAAATAAATAAATAAATAAATAAATAAATAAATAAATAAATAAATAAATAAATAAATAAATAAATAAAGAGGCAGGTAACAGTATTTAAGCAACATCAAAACTATTCAAAACCTTCTAAAACATTGAAATGAAAATAAATTAACTAATACATATTCAAATAGATGAATGACCTGACACTCAGGCAGACAGACAGAAAGAGAGAGGGGGAGGGAGGGAATGAGGAAGACAGATCATATTGTCCCCATGTTCAAGAGTCCATATTTTGGGAACTCTAAAAATGAAGTCCAGATGATCCACTATTGCAGTGAAGGGCAAAGTTCTGCATTACCATTTCCGTGTATGCATGAAAAAAAATGTCATTACACAGGCTAATATTTGAAGTGGGAGATGTATTCCTGGCCCCCTGGCATCAACAGCTACTAGAATCTAAATTTCATATTCAAAGGATCTGTCACTTGATTACACTGTAGTATGACAGAAATTTGGGAGCATAAGAAAAAATTATCTACTGTATCAATTAAACATGAGGGAGAGAGAGAGAGAGAGAGAGAGAGAGAGAGAGAGAGAGAGAGAGAGAGAGAGAGAGAGAGAGAGAGAGAGGAGACCACACTGGGGAAAAAGAACTGAAACTCTAACACTGCCATGGCTTCCTATCATCAATCCAGGTTTTATCCTTCTGATGAAAATTGCAATGCCACAAATCAAATGCCATCTTTCTTTCATTTTCCATTTCTGAAAAGGCAAGCAATTGTGGGCTCATGAATAATATTGATTGCACAAGGGGTGGCACCTTCATTGTCTTCATCCTAACAGAGGTCTTGGTGTCTGAATAATTTTGGATACTCTTTTCCCTTTAGCTGGCTAGATAGCTATGCCATTTAGGTCACTAGCTGTAGAAACAGAAGTTGGACGTTCAATTGCTCCATGGGCCTCTGGAAGTAGAGCCACCATGGGTGGCCTTGGGCAAGCTGCACAGTCACAGGGTGCCTCTAGAATAAAGGAAGGGCAAACCACTTCTGTGCATTGTCTACAGCACATGATTATTATTATTTCACGTTAGAGTCACTACTATCATCTCCAAGGGACTGTGCTTTGGCTTTGGTTTTCCCCTCCTGTGGTGAACATAAGAACATAAGAACCTAAGAAGAGCCCTGCTGGATCAGGCCAAAGGCCCATCTAGTCCAGCTTCCTGTATCTCACAGTGGCCCCACCAAATGCATCTGGGAGCACACGAGGCTAGATCTCTGTCTCCTGATACCACTCCCCTGCATCTGGCTCTGGAAGTCCCCTGGTTTTAAGCCTGGAGATTACACATCTCCATCATGGTTTGTAACCTGTGATGGACATTTCCTCCAGGAATCTGTCCAATCCTCTTTTGAAGGCATCCAGGCCAGGTGCCATCACCACCTTCTGTGGCAGGGAGTTCCACAGACTAACAACAGGTGCAATCGTATGCTTCTCAAGAAAGATACTTTCCCCTCACTGCTGATGAATAACATTGTTTTAGAAGGATTATGAAGGAAAGGCATCAATATCTTCTCTTGTGTTCTCAAGAAGCTCCCAAAGCTGTTGCTTAAAGCTTGCCTTTGTTGACACAAGGTATCAAAGGGGATAACCAAACATACCAAGTCAGGAAGAGGCAATGATACAGAAGGTAAGAAAGCCATCAAAGGCATGGCCAACCATCTGCTGATTTTGATTTTTATTCGGAAGGAAAAATGAGGGGGTCATAGTTTTTTGCCCTCCAATTTCTGGGGGACCATTACTGTTCAGAAATGGGTGCAATCAACGGAATGTGAAAAGTGAGGTCAGGGAAGGATTCTCCTCTTGGACCTGTTTTTGATAATAATCATGCACCATCAAATCAATCCTTTTCAACATTTTCCAGTCATAATCAGACTAGAGATGGGCATGGAACGAACATTTTTTCCTTTCCGTTATTCATTTGTTGTTCCGTTACGTAACGAAATGACAAACGAAAATGCAACGAAACGAACAGAACAACAAAAATTTTGATCATTACATTTTGTTTCCGTTAATGGTGATGCGCAATGCAATGAGCTGTTTTAAACGTTAAAAAACGCCCTGGACATCCGTAAGAATGCAGCTATTATTATTTGTATTGTCTGATAATACCTACCAGGGGGGTTGGGGTCCTTAAAAGGTGCATTTATGTCTTTTCTCAGATCGCTGTAGTTTTTCCCTTTAAGGGGAGTTAGGGGACATCGACCCAAAATGGCTCCCAGATGCCTAATATTGATTGATTTCTTGGGTATTAAAACACCCTGGACATCTGTAAAAACACAGCAATAATGTGATAATTATTTGAAATTATTACCTAACAGGGGGTTGGGGTCCTTAAAATGTTTGTTTTTGTCTTCTCCCATCGCAATGTATTTTTCTTTTCCCTTCAAAATGGATGTCACCACCAGCCACAAAATGGAGGCAAGCCATGTGATGGGATCATGTTCAACCAATAGCATGCCCAGGTTGCAGACTGGGCAGGCAGGTCTGGCAGCCACAGAGGGCATAAAAAGCTCTGGCAGCCCCCGTCCTCCTTGCAGTCTCTGGTGGGAGTTAGGGTGGGATTGCTGTCTCTGCACCTCTAGCTTCAGTCCTGCTGCCTCCCTGTGTGCGTGCATGCGTACCTCTCAGTGAGTACCCTCCCTTGCCCAGCAGTGCAGTCACTCTGCGGCTGCCTTGCACCCTGGGCAACGCCCGCCGCTGCCTTTGCAGCCTCCCTGCGTACCTAGTCTATACTGTGTCTCTGCCAGCATCCATTTTTTTAGTGTTTTCCCTCTGGTCTGGGGCGTTGGGGGACGCCCGCGTACGGAAGTGCTTTAAAAATGTGCAAAAAGCGGGTAGAAACAACAAACGAAACAATGAAAAACTGAAACAATTTTTTCCAAAAATTCATCACAAACGGAAACGAACCGAAACAGACCTCTCAATGACAAATGAAAAATTGAAATGCCATTTTTTTTATTAGTGCCCATCTCTAAATCAGACATGATTTCCATAGACGCAGGATTGTGTCTCATGATTGGGCAGTGGTATAATTGAGAAAGTATCATCTTTTAAATACTTGGGATGCTATGTCAATGATAACTGGGATTTCATTGTAGAATTGAATAAGCTGGAAATTCATTCCAGAAAATGAGAAAAGTCTTGACAAACAGAGACTTATCTATCAGTCTTCATACCTGAATACTTCAGTCTTATGTATTTAGCATACTTCTCTATGGTGTTGACACTTTGGACCTTACAGATGCATTACACAGGAAGCTGAAAGCATTTGAGATGTGGCCATACAGACAAATTCTGAAGATACCTTGGGACAGCCAGGGTCACTAATGTGGCTGTACTACAGCACATGAATAAAAAGTTAGAAATCCTCAATACTGTAAAGATAAGAAAATTCTAGTATTCCGTACACATAATGGACAATAACAAATACCATCTGCTGCAGGTTATCCTTCAAGGAAAAATTGATGGGCAGCATGGCCTGGGTCATAGAAGAACATTATGGCTTAAGCATTTAAACCACTGGTTCGCAGTGAGCACCACTTCTCAAATTAGAATAGACTTAGATAAAAACCAGATTGTGCTACTGATCACCAACATTACACGAGGATATGGCACTTGAAGTAGATTGACTATTATACCTCAGGGAATAGTATTCCCATGCCCCCAAGAATAGCACCAGGGACAATTTGCTTACTAGCAACAACTGGGATGAAACCTAAGAATTGGCTTATGCTACACAACAGATTTTGGCCATAGTGTCATCTGAAGCTTGAATTCCACACAGAGCTGCCCAAGGAGTTACCAGAAACTTTGCCATACCTTGTGGGACCTGACCTTGTTAGAAATACAGTACATTTTCCCCATCTTCCCTTTTGAAAACTCAATTTTTAAAATTTATTTATTTGTTTATTTAAAATATTTTAACCCCACCTTTCTCCTAAGGAAGGTCCCGAGGTGGCTTACATAATTCAAACACCAGAACAAAGCTGAAAACAGTAAATTATTCCAATACTAAATGAATGAATAACATTAGTTTAAGAGTTTTACCCAAAGCACTACTACAATGTATTCAGGAGAAACAAAATGCAAACCATCTCATTGTAGAACCTCTCCTAGACAGTCAGTCACTAAGAAAAATAAAAGCCTACCTGAAGGGCAGGGTTTTTACCATCTTGCTTAGCAGTAGCAAAGAAGAGCCCTCTCCTGCATTTGCATCAAACACACTAGTGACAAAAGGCTCTCCTGGTGATTTTAGCACCTAGACAGGCTTGTAGAGGACAAACTGGTCTCTGCTCCCCTATTCATAGAATAAAGTGATGGATACGTGTGTTGCATATAACTAGGGCCACTTCATTAATTAAACACTTAAACTATCAAAACCTGCAGAGGGGCCAGAATGTATGTAGTGCAAAACCTAGAGCTCCAGTGGTCCCTCCTACCCTTCCCTGATTCTGAGTGGACAACGCCCATGCCCCTGGTCCGAGCTGTCCCCAGCTGAAATGTGGAGTCCCATACCAGCTGCCATTCAATGTAGACCACCAGGGGTTGGATCAGCACCCCCACCCCACCTCAGCACCCCTCATTGCAGCCAGGGAATTTCGGTATCCTAGTTGCCAGGATGCAGTATGCAGTAGCACCAGGTGTGCCCGTTGAGAGCTTACTGAAACTAAACCAGCTCTTGGAATGGAGCCCGGAAACAGATCAGCAGGCCAGTGAAAATGGTGTAATGTGTGTGGGGTTATATGAATGGAGGGGGGAAATGCTCTTTTTCAATGAACACACAAATAGGCACCCAAGAAAAAGCTGCTACTTTTGGCATATCAGACGGTGAGGATGTTTATCAAAAGAGTTCATTTAAATGGAATGGCAAACTTGACTCTGAAAAGCAGATAATGGGTCCTATTTTCACCTCCCATTTGCTTTGTGCTGTCTGAGTCTTCAGAGAGCTTTAATACACCGTAAAGAGATTCTTGCTCGCCGCCCCAAAATGAAGTGAGAAATAGCATTGACAATGAAGTATAGTGTAGGAAAAAAAAGCAGGAATCATAAAAATGTTTACACACATTTTTTTTATTACTGGCTGAATGTTTCACAGGCCCTCAAGACATAATGAAAATTTTAAATGGTGAAGTGGAAATCACCCTTGCTAGTCGTTTTAAGGTAATGCGATGCAACTAACTTTATAGCAGTGGAAGCAAATTCATGGTGCAGAATGCGGGCTATCTGGGGGTGTCTGCAACACAAGTAGTTTGTAGGACAAAGGCAGATACAGGGAAGATGAAAAGCCAAGGGAAGGCATTCCATTATTTCAAAAGGGAAGGAGAAGTTTTGAGTTATTGTTCATTTTAGGGAATCTGATGTTCACAAATGGGTGATGTACACACAACAACATTGGAACATTTGTAGCCTTTGATACATAGCTTATAGAACATGTGGTATGGTGGAAATAACTTCACTCTCTCAGTCATCATGGAAGAGCAGGGACTATTGGGAAGAACAATGGATGATCCTTGCCATAAATCCAAGGGAAACATTTCTAAAGCAAAGTGTTCTGTTTATATACCACCCCATGCCACGTCAAGTAGTTCCTGGGTGGTTTACAGTTTTTTATTACACTGTACTGGCTACACAGCTGCCTAGATGCCTAAGCACATCCGATCTCGTCTGATTTCGGAAGCTAAGCGATGGGAGACCACCAGTGAATACCAGGTGCTGTAGGTGCCTGGAGTAGGAACTGGCAAAACACTCCAGTATTCCTGCCAAGAAAACTCCATGGATATGGAGTCACGAAGAGTCGGTAACAACTGTAACAACACAACACACACATGCAGGCTACACATTGCCCCCCCCCCAGCAAGCTGGATACTCATTTTACCAACCTCGGAAGGATGGAAGGCTGAGTCAACCATGAGCCTGCCACCTGGGATTGAACCCCAGGTTGTGAACACAGTTTTACCTGCAGTACAGCACATCCGATCTTGCCTGAATTTGGAAGCAAAGCAGGGTCGGCCCTGGTTAGTTCTTGGATGGGAGACCACCAGGGAATACCAGGCGCTGTAGTCGCCTGGAGTAGGAACTGGCAAGACACTCCAGTATTCCTTCTAAGAAAACTCCATGGTCACGAAGAGTCAGTCACGACTGTAATGATACAACACACACACACACACACACAGGCATTTAACCACTGCACCACGGGGCTCCTTTCTGCCTGTTAAAGTTGACTTGATGAACATGTATCAGGCAGTTGGTTAGGTACTACTGTTCTATTGTTTCATTTGGTGTGATCTGAATTATTAGTTTCAGCAACTGTTCCACCAGTGGAACCCCAAAGTGGTATCCATATTATTTTTTCTAAAGCTCAACAACAATAATCTTAGACCTGCCAGGCCAGAAAGGACCTGGTGGACCATTGAGTTCAACCCCTGTCAAGGAGGCCCTGTGGGGAATTGAACGTCCAACCTTCGGCTCCATAGCCATAGCCATAACTCTAACCACTGAGTGAGCCAGCCTGATGATGAAGATGTCCACTGAAAGCATAGTCACTCTTCGAACACTCTGAAGGACAATCCTGATTGTTACCCCACCTGTGACAAACACAAATGAGCAGAGGAAAACAAGGAAGGCTAATTCTGGATCCTTTTAGGGAGTAAAGTGAAATACAGTAGGACTCTCATATCCACTGATTCATTATCCACTGATTCAGTTATCCACAGCTGGTGGAGAAAAAATAAATAAATAATTCAGCAGCGGCAAAGCAAGCTACTGTCACAAAGAACAGTTGTAAACATTTTAACAATGTCATAAAACAGCAATTTGCAGAAAAATGTTAAAACAGCAGGTGTAAAGGTCATGTTTACTGTTGGAAAACAGCAGACTATTCAGAGCTAGATTTAATATCAAAAAACAGCAGTTTTGGGGACATTTTGGTGTTCTCTCTTATCCATTCATTTAATTATCCATGGGAAACTTGTAACCAATTGAATCTTTTATACTGGGGGCCTACTGTAGAAATATTTTTAAATAAAATAAACAAATATATGGATGAGCTTCCTGTTTTTATTTATTTATTTATTTATTTATTTATTTATTTATTTATTTATTTATATTTCTATGCTGTCCCCTTAGTGCAAACTGCACTATGTCTTAGATATGAGTTAACATGATAACATCCTGAGATAAGCCTACACTGGCATTTCCTCTTTTCCCCAAGTGTCAACCACTAGCCAACATCCCATTGCATAGATGATTAAATTGCATTAGAATAAGCAGTTTCAATCGATTGTGATTTGGTGAGCAAAACTCCATTATAAGTTCCATCAATCAAAATGGGTCTACTGTAATTGAGGCCTATTTTAGCACAGTAAGTCACAATCAGAGTAGGCCAATTTAAATCAATGGAAGTTACAGAAGAGTAAACTCAGCAAAATGCCCTTGATTCAATGGGCCTAGTGAAAGAAAATGGAATCTGCTGGACAACATTATATTCATTGGAGGCAGTGGATTGGCCACTTTCAGTGGCACAATGCATTTGAGGATCCACTAATAGGAATGTTCTGCAGTCATTGGTCATTCTGTGAGGTTCAACTGGCACTTTGATTTATCCACTGGGCAGGCCTATAATAAAATCAAATACATTCAGCCATAGATAGATAGAGAATATCATAGATTCTGATAGATAGATAGATAGATAGATAGATAGATAGATAGATAGATAGATAGATAGATAGATAGATAGATAGATAGATCCAATTTGCAGAAAAAATGTTAAACCTGAGGCATTTCATACTGGTCATATTTACTAGGGATGGAGAAGACTATGATTCAGAGCTAGATTTAATTTTTAATCCAAAATAAACTAGGTCTATTACACCAGTGGGGTTGATATAAGTGTTGACTTGGCGCGTTGCATCCATTCATTGGGGCTTCTCTAGCTGAAACTTGTAACTGGACTGAATCTTTTAACTGCAGGCCTATAAGACTATTGTGGGAATAAGTTCTATTCATTTTTAGTGGCATGTGCTGCTGAATAAATATCTTTATAGGGCCACCGAGGTTACAAATAATGTGAGTTCTTTTGTTCTATCAAAATGGAATAAAAGGGCAAAGATGGAATAAAAATTGGAGGTGAGGTGAAAAATGAATTGTAAAAAAAATGGGATACATTGTTCATGAATCCATTCTCCTGGTGAGGGAATGTGCAGTTTGCAGTTTCTTCTGAGAGAGCGAGAGAGAGCTGTTAAAGGTATAGTCAATGACCTCTGCTGGTCTGAACCTCTGTCTGTCGTGGGTGGTTAACAGAGTCCCTTTTGTTGACTAGGTATGGAAATACTGTTCACACCACAAGAGACAGTCTTCATGTCTGCAAATCAGGATATTCAATTGATGTGTTCCAGTCGGTTCAATTTTCCATTAAGGCCCAATGGGTATAGCCATGCCTAGTGAATGAGTGAAATGGAATCTCATTGGCAAGTTTTCTTCATTGGAGGGTTGAATTGGCCTCTGGTGGCACAATGCATTTGAGGAGGTAATAGGAATGTTCTGCAGTCATTGGTCATTCTGTGAGGTTCAACGTGGCACTTTGATTTATCTCTCTGGGCAGTATAATAAAATCAAATACATCCAGCCATGCTGGAAACAGAATATCATATGGATTCTGGAAGTTAAGTCATAGCTACAGGACTTCTTTTTCTTGAGAGATAGAAATGTTTCGCTGCTCATTGAAACAGCTTCATCAGTCTGAATACAGCTAGTGCGAGTCCTCCATCTTATAGGCAGCTTTGACCTCTTGTCACCCTGGTCTGAAATAGGTCTGAAACCAGGGTGACAAGAGGTCAAAGCTGACTATAAAATGGAGGACTCACACTAGCTGTATTCAGACTGATGAAGCTGTTTGGATGAGCAGCGAAATGTGTCTATATCTCAAGAAAAAGAAATCCAGTTGCCATGACTCAACTTCCAGATAAACTCACCTGGATGACTGAGAATCTTTACAGAAATCATATGGATTCGTAATGAAGGTAAAAATAGGAGATTCTTTCAAAAGCACTCTGCTATTCCTGTTCCCGATGCTGGAATTTAAGGCAGATTTATTGTCAAAACTTGTGTACATTACTTTGAGACCTAGTTTTCAGACCTCGGAGCAGGGTATATGTATGTGAAACAATAAGACTATAAGATTTGCAATTTCCATTGGTTTTGTTCATTTTCCTTATGTCAGCTCCTGCTGAGTTGCTGGTTGTCTCTTCTCCACCTACTCATTTCTTCTGTCTCTTGTAACCTGTCTAGTTAGCAAGCACTGCAATGCAGAGGTGATGGCTCATTGTGAACATTGCTTGCATTGTGACAGTAGAGAATCGTTTGAGATGCACACAGGCAACATGTGTGTGTGTGTGTGTGTGTGTGTGTGTGGAGGGGTTGCCAAAAGTTGACTGCTTTATCCCTACTGCCCTGTGCATTGTGCCCACACCGAACACCACCAGTGTCACCAAGGGCGCTTTTACACGACCTCTAAAATCCGGTGGCAACTTAAATTTGAACCAGAGATCGTGGGGGCTTGTCGCTCTTCCTGTGTTCCAACCCCTCCACACTCCATTGTTCCTGTTTGCATTAGGGGAGGGAGAAAAAAGGGAGAAAAAATGCAAGCTCACCTCCATCTGCCCGTGGAAGCAGCCCCAGCAGCCCCGTCGTCATGATTCCTGTCTCTTAAAGGGGTGGCGGGGACAAAAAAACCAAACAGAAGGTGAGGAGTCCGGCATTCACAGCTTTACAATGCACATCAGAAGGTTAATTTTTTTTAAAGTCCGGAGCTGGTGGGGAAACAATTTTAAGCTCCGTATCTGGGAGCCATTTGCCTCGGATTTTAGGCGTGTAAAAGCGCCCCAAGTTATGTCTCAGAATACAGTTGGAGTGGGAAGAGAAGCTGCAGCAGGTTAGATGGCACTTTTCTTCTAAATTTAGAGACAGGAGGCAAATTTGTCAGCTCACCTGTCCTGATTAGAGAACATTTAATGTAATATCAAGTTAATTATTCAACCTTTCCTCATTTTCCACAGGAAGTGCAAATGATACAAGGCAGTGTTATGGTGAATTGTCTCAAGGCTGAATACGGTGCCATGCGAGTTTCAAAAATGAATAAAAGCCAACTTCTAAAAGCAGTGCTCTCTTTTTAGTTGCTTTCTTCAGGAAATCTTTTCCCCAACTGGATTGTGGTGACAACCTTTAGCAGTCATTGATGGTGCTGATTTAAAGCGTATCCAGAAACCATTATATTCTTTCTTTCTTTCTTTCTTTCTTTCTTTCTTTCTTTCTTTCTTTCTTTCTTTCTTTCTTTCTTTCTTTCTTTCTTTCTTTCTTTCTTTTTGACAATAACATAATATCTAGCAAGCATTCTTTGGACTCATGTTCCACCACCTTCTTTGTCCCAGGAGGCTTCTCAATCAGCTGCCACTCTTGCATTCATAACAAATAAAGAAGAAGAAAACAAAGAAGAAAAAGAGGAAAAAGTCCCCCAGCTGCCTGATAAGCTTGCTGAGTGAGACATTAGTATTTCACAAGCAAGTGGAGGACAGCATAGGAGATGTCATCACTTCCTTTATATCTAATGCCAACAAATACAATGAATATAACGCAGAAGTATGATTTCTTACATATGGATAAAAATATGTCTCTCCCCCTGTTCCCCCTATTCAGCTACATAAAGGCATTATTTGATGTATGTGTTTACTTATTTTATGATATAGTATCTGAAACCAATAAGGAAGAAAGCAATAACCATTTTATGTGGCCAAAACAAAAAAGCAAATAATAAAACCACAGCAAACTAGCTTTTTGTATTAATAATAAAACAAGAAAGATATGAGCCTCTCCTTTTGCATTTATAGGCTCTGTTAATAAATACAGAAAATGTGACAATGACTGGGGAAAAAAACTCTAAAAATTCTATAAAAAGAAAAGGAGACTAACTCTGCAGTGGTATTATTACATTTCTGGCAACCAGCAAAGCACAACAGAAATCTCCCTGAATACCTAAAGGTTATACCAAGGAAACCAGCCTCATAGAGCAAGTAATAAATTTGGACATGTCGCTGAGGAGGTAGAGATGAAACCTTGAATGTTATGCATGGCATTCTGACATTTCCTTTTGTTGATCATTTTCTCATTTCCACAACAGCATGGGCTGTTCCGGGTTTCAGTTCAAACTTCAGGGGAGCCCTCAAACATGCTGAACTTTAATCCCAACAACAGTTCTCCTCTTTGGAAATAATCTTTGTGTTAGATAGCAAAACCTAGAGCAGAAACACCATGACTCCAAAATGGAAGTCCTCTTTCTGGTGAGCTGCCTCGATCCCCTTCCTAACCTTCCTCCAGGCATTTAGAATAGGGATGGGCACAAAACGTAAAGCTGTTTCATCATGTTGTTACGTAACGTAACAAAACAAAACAAAAACAACATGAGGAATCAGCATGTCGTTACAGACGAAACAAAGTGGTGTTTTTTCGTTGAAAGGAACCATTTTGTTCCGTCTGTAAGCCACATGGGGAGGGAAAAAGTTTTTAAAAAAAAGGCCGGGGCTTTTTTAAAAAAAAACATTTTTCCTCCCCAAGCCCCAACTGCCAGGTGATGGGTGCTGGGGGAGATTTCCTCCCACCCCAGTGCTGATCACCTGGCAGATGGGACTTGGGGAGAGGTAAAAAAGTTTTTTTTTTTTAAAAAAAAAAGCCCAGGACTTTTCAAAAAAAATTTGTTCCCCCCACTTTCCAGCCCCCCCCCCGACAAACTACTTCGTTAGTGGTTAGTTTCATACAATTTTGTTTGAAATAAATTGTATAAAACAAAACAAAAAATTGTGGGGGGGGGAGAAAGGGAAAAAATGAAACATAATATTTTCATTTTGGGCCTTTTTACACGACCCCTAAGATCCGCTGGTCCCTTAAATTCGGACCAGAGATCTTGAGGGTTCATTGCTGTTCCTCCGTCCCCACACGCTCCGCACTTCTTTGTTCTGTCTGCATGAGGGGAGGGAGGAAAAAAAAAGCCTTAGACAGGGACAAAAGAATAAAGCCTTACCTCCGGTGCCGGTGGAAGTTGCTCCGACCTCCGTTTACTTCCTGGTTCCTCTTTAAGGGGCGGAGGCAAAAGAAAAACAACAGAAAGAAGTGATCAGGCACTCTCCGCATCAAATATTTTTCACCATCAAAGAGCAGGTACAAGAAAAGTGTGCTGGGTCGCGCTTAGGTGGGCGGGGTCGCACTTAATTGTCTGCAAACTCCGGAGCTGGTGGGGAAACATTTTTAAGGTCTGGAGCTTGCAGCCATTTGCGGCGGAGCTTAGGGGTCGTGTATAAACGCCCTTTGTGCCCATCCCTCGTATAGAATCATTTAGTTTCTTCAGCTACCCTGCCCCAACTCCTCTGGGTGATGCCTCTCAATTGCATACCCACCGCAAAAAGGTGAGCTGGAAACCACCAAATACCTCTTCGGCTGACAAGCAAGCCAGCACAAACCTCCCCTTCTGAGGTTTGTGTCCAGAGCTAGTCAGAAGTAAACCTACCAGGTAGGAATGCTACAGGATTGTATTCTGAAAAGCTTTTTTTAAAAATGTTCCAAGATTTTAGCCCCTTGATATTACAGTTTTATTTATAAGCACTTTAGAGAGATTATTCCAACAAATCTATTGCATCTGGTCATATTTTGACCCAACTAATGTAATGCAAGTGCTCTAATGTGTTTTTAGAGAGTCATGAAGCATACCTGGTTGTCAGTAGGGTGACCTCAAGCTGCAGATACACACTGGTTCAGGACATAGAAGACATTCTCCAGATGTTTTTTCCAGAACTCCCACAGTCCTTTGTCATTGGCAATGCAGGCTTGGAATTCTGGGAGTTGTGGTCCAAAACATCTGGAGTGCTGAATGTTCACCACCACTGTTCTAACCTGAAAAATTATGCACTGGAATTCACTTGGGGTCAGAAAATATGCTGGACATCTCTCAACATAAGTTTGTTTCTGAACTTCTTGGATAAAAACCCACACCAAACAAACTTGCCTGCAAAGAGAGGAAGGAAATTCACAAAAGTGTCCTTGTTGGTTTTAATGGCAATCAGTGAATTAAAAAAGTAAGGCCATTTTAGTGGTAGCCAAAGTCTTACCAAATAACTGTTCTATACAGAAACATACTCAGATATGCACACACACTCATTTGCTTCTGTGAATCAGAAAAAATATAAAACTGCAAAATGGTGTGTAATCACCGTCTAAGAAAACAATAAATCTCCAAGTGGTCTCCAGATGTGAGTTTATCACCCTTTTTTGTCCAATATTACGAAGTGGTTTTAAAAGCTATTTTTAATGTGCCAAGCACATATGAAGTTGCTATATAGGCTTTTTATATAACTTCTAATAAATAAAACAGCTCTCCTTTAAAACTTTTTCATTATCCTCCTAGGGAATGCATTTAATGTACCCTTGGTTTGTTTTGCTTTCATGCCTCTGTGCCTGTGTGTGTGTTGTTTATATTGCTCAGACCTTCACCTCCATTATTTTTTGCAACAGAGTCACATGATGCTATAAGAACAAGGGCATAATTGTGTTTTTTCTTTCTTCATTCCTATCAGATCATTGCACATTTCAAAATCATGGACACACATGAAATGTAGGCAGTAAAAAAAAAAACCCACAGACTTAAATTGTCAAGTCAGAATACTTTTGACCAGAAGTGGTCAGAGGCTGAGATGGGTGCAGAGAGCTTTCCTTGAATTCAGACATTGTCCATGGTGTGTGTGTGTGTGTGTGTGTGTGTGTGTGTGTGTGTGTGTGTGTGTGTGTGTGTGTGTGTGTGTGTGTGTGTGTGTGTGTGTGTGTGTGTGTGTGTGTGTCAACATCAATGGTATGGGTGGGTTTGGTGCTCTTCCAGGGTCATGCTACTAGAAGTGAAGAATTTGCTGGCTCCATGCCATTCCCCAGAGGATTACAGGTACCCACAATGCTTCTGCATCATTAGAGTGGCTCCTACTATGAGATACCCCAGCGGATCACTGCACAAGCAAGAAAACATTCAGATAGGACACAACAGTTAGCCGCAAAAAGCAACCTGTATTATCACAAGCCACCCGCTACCATTACACTGGACATGTGGAATCGGCAACAGTCATTGTGTAGTAAGACTTGTTCTATGAAGGGAAATGGAATCACACAGAAGGTAAGTAAGTGACATCTTAGGGTTTCAAATTATTGAGAATTATGGCGTTAAAAAAATCACCAAACTTCTACTTCTGTTCAACTGATATGTATCTGGGAGGAACCACATAAAGCTGATGTTCTGGTATTAAGATACATAAATCCAGCTATGGCTGGATGAACCACTGGGACAGAGAGAATGAAGACTGGCCTTCACCAGGAAATCCTTGGGTCTTTCACTCATCCTTGTGATCTCCCATCCCTTCATTATGAGCATTGAACCAGGTCTGTTGATCCTGTCATGGTTCCTTTTTGGGCCGCAAACAATGGAAACAAGGGAACACACCAAAACCCAACTGTTCCTCCTGACACAATGGGGAAGATGGTGAGAAATTGGTTTATTTATTTATTTATTTATTTATTTATTTATTTATTTATTTATTTATTTATCTATCTATCTATCTACTCTATCTGACCAATGGTCACTCTGGACAGTTAGAGATGCTGGACACTTTAAGACTGTTTCTCAGCACAATGCTGAAAAATGTGTAGGGCTGGAATATATATTTTAATACACTGTTGTATGCCACCCAGAGACCTCTTGCTAGTGGGGCACCTATTTTTTGTAAATAAATAAATAAATAAATATTACATAACTTGTCATCTTTCTGGAAATAGTTCCACTGACTTAGAGAGCCACAAGTTCAATGTTGCCTTGAATACCCCAGGTGGGAGGCACAAAAGATAAATATGGGGACAATCTGAAAAACGAAACCCATTTTCTGAGAAATGTGGCTGGCTTTTTAAAATTCATCACTTCATATCTCATCCTAAATGAAGTTCCCCTGACAAACTGGTACATTTTAGCAAATTTTGATTTGTTAATTTGTCAGGCTATACAGTGGTCTGCAAGGCACCTAGAGACACCAAATTTGGAGGGAAACTTCCTCTGACTCTCCTCCTCAATTGAGTTTGGTGAAGATTGGGTCTCCCTAGCCCAGTTGCTATAGAGCACTTTCCTAGTGGGTCCCACTTTGTGGGTGTATAACTCCAACATCTGAAACCCAGTATTAACCAAACATAGAGGGATTGTAGAGGAGAGCTGAGAGAAACCTCTCTGCAAGTTGGGTGACTCTAAGTGTCTGGGGTGGTACTTTCCTTGGGGGGGGGAAATTTGGGGGCACAAAGCTCGGTGATACGAACCCTAATTCTCACCAAACTTTGAGAGCTTGTAGAGAAGTGTCTGAAGATGTCACTCACCAAATGTGGTGCTTCTAGGTGCCTTGGGGGCCTTTTTATAACCTTTTAAAGTAAAGATGAATCAAAATATATTGATTCATCAATTCATCAGTTTTTCAGTCCCCAACAAATCATGATGAATCACGATTTTTGATTCGCCTCCATCTCTAATAAATGCAACTATTTCACATATATAATGGATATATGAATGCTTTTAGCTGGCTGTGGTGCATTGGACAGACAGCTGGATTGGGCTAGGCATGAATTTGGGAGGACAAAGTTACTGCTTTGGAGTCAAAACGAAGCATTCATGCATAGACTGTGAAGCTCCCAGGTAATCCTGAATGCTGGGAAACATGGAGCCGGTGAAGCCATGGGACCATGTTCCCAGCCTGCATATTTTGCTGGGGGCAACTGGGTTGCAGGCGAGTTCTTGTCTCCAGCCATGAAAGGAAAGCAGCAAGGGAAATCTGATTTTGGGATGGTTTCTTCAAGCCATTTTTCTTCTGACCTAATTCCCGCTTCTTTCATGTTCTCTACTGATGCTAATTAAGCTTGTCATAGGCTTATAAGCATGGCCTATCTCAACAGATGTGTTCTCCCAAAGTTAATTTCTAGTAGAATATTCATGCATTCATAATTCAATACTTACATATTTCAACTCAAATTACACTGAGGTTGTACCCTGAAAGCTTTCGCAGGCATAGAAGATGCTAAAAGTCGGGTTTTATATATGCATACAACTTGGATTCATAGAGTGGAATAACCAAAAGTGAACATCCAGCCCGAAAGCCATGTGTCTAGCTAGGATCAATGTGCATTTGACTTGCTTTACATCGAGAGTTCTTGAGAAGGCATTATGCCACGTTGAAATGGCTTGGCTTGACTGAAGTTGAGACAAGACAGTCAATTTCCAAGGAGAAGGGTGGGGTAAAAATATTCAAAATAAATAAATAAATAAAAATAGGCAGGGGGGGAGGAGGCCAATGTGCATTGGAGTGGGGACAGAATACATTTTTCTGCTATGAATAATATTGTAAAGAGATAAAGAGAAGCAATATAAACAAGGTGCCATGCCTCTGTCACCTTTCTCTGTTCTCTTTTCTCAGCCATATCAGATATTGGTACACAAAAAGGCAGAGTCTCTTTTGTTGTCTGCAACTGTAATTCTTTGTTCCCAAATTGCTAGCTGCCAGGCTGACCTTCCTTCTGTGATCCCCAGGATTTTCCCCTCTGTTTTGCTATTTTCCTTTTGCTTCCCCATTGCCTTCAGCGTTTGACAGGCTGGGTTGCTTAATGAGAAAAGAAGGTGAGGCAGGGGAATCGGTCTAAAACAAGCCAGCTGTTGGACAGTCAGGGAAGAGAAAATGAGAAGTGCACATCACATAGACCAATGTGTGATGGGGGAGGGAGGTATTCTCAAAGTGTTCTGCTTATAATATATACCACCCCATAGGACTTCGATTACTCTATGGGCTGTTTACAATTTAATTATGCAGGCTACACATTGCCCCCCCTCACCCAGCAAGCTGGGTACTCATTTTACCAACCTCAGAAGGATGGAAGGCTGAGTGAAGCATTAGCCAGCTACCTGGGATTGAACCCCATTTCGTGAGCACAGTTTTAGCTGTTAGATAGCGTGGTGATTTAGGTCTCTCACCATGGAGCCAGAGGTTGGGAGTTCAATTCTTCATTGTGCCTTCTTGAGAGGGTCTGGACTCAGTGATTTGCAGGTTTCCTTCAAAGCTTATTCCAAATTAATTATTAATGACTGTAAGGTTATTCAAAGGGGTGCTGTAAAATTAATGAAATAATTAATATAAGATAAATTTCTTCTTAAAAGGGACTCAAGGTGGCTTACATTATTAAAAGACAAGCTAAAAACAATAGGTATGCCAATGCTAAAAAGGACCAAGAAAATGCCACACTGAAACAGTAAACAAAAGCAACAAACACGAAGCACACAATAGAAGCAGTAAGGCTTCACTGTCCATTTAGAAACCCCGTTCAGGCAATGCCTGAGAAAATTCTTACCTGAAGAGAAAGTAGGAAATCGGTTCTCCCACCTACACCCACCCCCAAATCAGAGCATCTACAATTTGAGCAAAATGTCTTTGCAAAAAAGTATCCTTCTTGAGAAAAAGAGACATAGTAAGCACAGAGGGATTGGAGGCTTATCCACAAGAAAGTAAAGAAGCCTTATAATGTATCTTATTCTTAAAAGCCTGTGAAGCAGAACAAAAGTTGAAACATTGTTATATCATTTTTATTGTTTGTGTTGTTATTGTTCTTAGACTGGAATTCTCACAGAGAGCAGTGAAAAGAATCTCACCCACCTTACTTACGATTTTTGCAGCTGACTTGGGTCTATCTCTCTGTGTTGCTCTGTGCTATTTTTCAAATAGTTTTATTAGGCTGTGTCTGAATTTTATTTCAGTCTATGTTCTTTAATGAGTTTCATCCATCTTTACAGAGTACACGGAAGTGCACAACGGCCACACAAAGGTCATGAGTCCTATCAGAGGGCAGGAAAGCAATATTACTGCTAGGAACATTCCGTACTGCAGCAGATTTCAAGGATGGGTAAAAGAAAAGCCTTTGGTCCATTTTGTATGCAACCTGCCAGGTATCCTCCAATATGAAGGCTCCACAGTGTCCCGTAAACTGCTGTGCCCACATTTACAACCCCTACAAAGTTCCAAAGTTTTTCAGACATTGATTTTTTTTTTTAAAAGAAACAGTGACTAGCACAGGATTCCCATGCACAGGAAGGAAGGAAGGAAGGAAGGAAGGAAGGAAGGAAGGAAGGAAGGAAGGAAGGAAGGAACAAGGAATGAATGAATGAAGAAATGAACAAATGAATGAACAAATGAACAAGCAAACAAATGAATGAACAAACAAATGAAGAAAGAAAGAAAGAAAGAAAGAAAGAAAGAAAGAAAGAAAGAAAGAAAGAAAGAAAGAAAGAAAGAAAGAAAGAAAGATTCATTTTAGCTTCACTTTGGATTTGAAAAAGGATGAGTCACTTGGAACTAAATCAAGCCCAAATTTGGATCTCTGATTTGGAGCATGAACCAAATCAGAGCATCCTTACCCAGTCACTGATTGCTTCTATCATGTACTGTACACACTGCTTGTCTCATCCATAGAGTTGTTCATTGTTTTCCTGTTGGCTGGCTCTTCACCTTTGAAGTGAACATGGACTTGACAGATGGTCCAAAATAAGATGCTTTCGGATGAAGGTTTGTCCTCTCTAAATTAGGATAGGTGGCCTTTGTGGCTGCTGGGCCCCTCCCGCGAAAGGGACCGAGGAATAATCCCATTGATCATCAAGGCCCCTGTCACTTATATCGCCTGAACCCTGGACAGTATGTTTTAAATTGTATTGCCAAGGGTTTTCAAGGGGACAAATCATGCAGCCTACCACTTTCAAATTATTTGTGTGTGTGTGTTCCTTGTGCAACCCCTTCCTGATTTCCCATAAGAGCTGGCCGGCATCTAAAAATCTCTTTTCTTTTCCCAGCAGCTACAGGGCAGACCTCAAAGGAATGCCTGGGTTTGCTTGAACAAACTGGCACAGATCCTTCCCTTCCTTGCAAAATTTCCAAAACTTTTTTTCTCCCTTCGTTCTCTCTAACTCATCATCCTATCCAGACCTATCATTAAGGCCCTTTTCATTTGAAACAGCATCTTCACTTTCCCTTCTTCAAGCATAGCATTATGCTTTCAGCCCCATTCAGTCCTTCTGATGTGATTTCTTTCCTTTCCTGAAGCTGTCACGCCATTCAGAGAGTCTCTTTGTTATTTTATTCAGCAATGCAAAAGTCAAGGTAGAGCACAGATAATACATGTTTTGTTCTTTTGACAACTATTCATTTCCAGGGAGCGTGCAGATGTGTGGGCTTGTGTAGACAGGAGAGACACAATCAAGTAATATTTAAAATTGAGCATCGTTTTCCAAAGTTTGATTGGCAGGACAGCATCCTATACCCCTTTTATGTGGGACATAATTAACACCTGTGCAGAAAATCAATAAGCAAAGTTCACCTCAAAGGGAACGCTGTTGGACAGATGACATTTGGATTCCATATATTTTCTTAAATAACTTGTAAACTTTAATGACATTTTTTGGCATCTGTAATCGCCTAGAGATAATGGGCTAAAGTATCCCCTTGTTGAAACCAGTTTTCCGTGTTTAGAGATGTAAATATAGAGTTGAGCAAAAGACAATTAGAGAAGGAACATGTGAATGCTCTGATTATTTTCTTTTAAGGGAGGTGAAAAAACTATTGACACAAGATAGGGAAGCAAGGCATTTGAAGTATGAGCGCTAGTGGGAATATAAGTAAAAACAAGAGAGAGCAATTAATTTCACTAGACCACTGGAATATTCCAAGCATAAGCTAGCTTTCGGGGGGGGGGGCAGAAATATCCAAAAGTTTGTGAATAGATGTACAACCCAGGATCCTCATGGCGCAGTAGTTAAATGCCTGTACTGCAGCCAAAACTATGCTCATGATCTGGGGTTCAATCCCCGGTAGCCGGCTCATGGTTGACTCAGCCTTCCATCCTTCAGAGGTTGGTAAAAGGAGTACCCAGCTGGCTGGGGGTGGAGGCAATGTGTACACTGCATACTGTAATTAAAAACTGTAAACCACCCAGAGACTATTTGAAGTGGTGTGGGGTGGTGTATAAGCAGAAGAACACTGCTCTGCTTTTATTTTGGTTCCTGCATGGAACAAGTGGGTTGGAATTATTTTATGATTCTGTGATTGCAATATGCAGTTGCATCAGTATCTCCACAAACAAAGTTCATATTAGCAGGGAGAAGTCTACCATTTAATTCAGCTCAATAAAAAAAAATGACTCAGAAAATGTTTGGCCTGAACCTCCCATCAGTTTGGAATCCTCACCATTTCAACACATGCACTTAATTGATTACAGCGAAGATTAAAGCCGACAAGTTTCAACCCTGAGATTTATCACTTACTAAACCTAAGATGGGTTCCTCTTCTAGAAAGGTCAATAAAGATTTTTCTGGCACTTACAAACTTCAAGGAAGCCTGCCACATAATTGCCCTTCAGAGTGAGATGAATATCAGGAGGGAAAGAACAGTAAATATAGACACTTCTTCCAGTGGAGGTGTGTGGGGAGAGGCAGATATTTTCAAAATTAAATGTTGAATGGGATGCATTTGTTCAGGAAAATGTTTCTAAATCTATACTGTTGCCTGTGATTTAAGTACAACTATGGCCCACATATAGATGGTTGAAAATGCAGGCCAGATAAGCCATCTTCAACATTGCTGCTGCAGATTAACATTTTAATAAGCTTCTGGTTGAAATGTAGGGCCATATAATTCCTTGGGAAATAATATACAATCTGGACCATTTTTGCAGAAATATTTCACATCTAGAATAAGAATACTTTTTCTTGCATTCATGGGGACACCATGGTCTGTTTTTTTTTTTAATAAAAACCTGCATTAGCAATTTAAAAAATAGTTACAATTGTATCATTGTGGGTCTTTTCACATGACCCCTAAGATCCGCTGCCCCCTTAAATTTGGACCAGAGATCTTGGGGGTTCATTGCTCTTCCTTCCTCCCCACCACTCCGCACTTCCTTGCTTCTGTCTGCGTGAGGGGAGAGAGGGAAAAAAGCCTTAAAAAGGGACAAAAGAATAAAGCCTTACCTCCGGTGCCGGTGGAAGTTGCTCCGAGCCCCGGTCACTTCCTGGTTCCTCTTAAAGGGCGGGAGGCAAAAAACAACAACAACAAAAAGAAGTGAGGAGAGCCCGGCACTCTCCGCATCAAAATTTTTCACTCTCCCAGAGCAGGTACTTGAAAGCTGTGCTGGGTCGCGCTTAGGTGGGCGGGGTCGCACTTAATTTTCTGTTAGCTCCAGAGCTTGTGGGGAAACATTTTTAAGCTCCGGAGCTGGGAGCCATTTGCAGCGGAGCTTAGGGGTCGTGTATAAACGCCCTGTATTAAAAATAAGCTTTTTGTTCTAACAGCTGTCTTTCTTACTATTTTCTTCATTGTACCTTTTTTGGTTCTTGTTTTATTTCTACGTTAAAAATTTACCTTTGTCATTTAGAGCCTTCTTGCAGTTACCAGTAACTTTTTTGTCTGTTTGTTTGTTAGATTTTTATACTACTCATCTGGTAGCAAGGCCACTCTGGGAGGTTTACAAATACAGTACAACAATACAACGAGCCAATCAACAAAATACAATAAATTAATCAAAAGTAACAAGTCAATAAAGGAACTAAAACCTACATCCAGAGAAGTTACTCTGATTTATCCCTGCTTCTTCAACTTCAGCGAAACTGCACATTTTAATTCCTGCTTCCATCTTTCTCCTAAATATCTCTTTATTTTTCCCCATTGAAATTCATAGCCCTCTCTACTCCCTCTTTTCCAAGAGTCATTTAACTTATCCATCCTGTAATTGTGTCAGGGAACTGTGGTTCCTATTTTTAAGTGTCCTTCATTTCATAGAGATGTTTTTTTTTTTAATTATGTAAGAACAAAGGAGATTTTAAAAATGAAAAAAAGAAAGAAAAAGATCAAAATGTGATGCCTTAAATACTGTTTATTTTTACACACACACACACACACACACACACACACACACACACACACACACACACACACACACACACACACACACACACACACACACACACAGAGGTACCTTGTATAAAGGAATTAATTCACTCCAAATGAAATTATGTTAAGCAAATTTTCCTTTATACAAATTTCCCATAGGAATGCATAAAAACAGAGTAATCCTTAATCACGACCATTTTTACGTTGTATGGATTCGCCCCATAGACGATTCTGTTAAGCATATTTCCCCTATCTCCAGAATTGTTTATGCTGTACAGATTTCATGTTATCCAAACCATTTGTTATATGAGGGTCCACTGTATACATTTAAAAAATATGGCAAATTTTCTTACATATAATCAATATACAGATATCTTGGTTGGTTGGTTGGCTAGAAAGTCAACGTGTATTTGTCACAGAGTTATGAACGCTCAGCGGACGGGCTGTGTAAAGTGTGGGCTTTAACAGCCAGATAGCAGTGCTAAATAAAGACGCAAACACAGCGGTGACTCCCTTCACCAAGAGTTGTATTTACAAAAATATGTACAAGTCCAGCAAACAGCACAGAATCAGCAGGCATGTACCTCATTAGTAAGATAACCAGTCCAATAATCCAAACTTTTTCAGGAATCATGTCTCCACCCTTGCAGAGTGATGAGCTGCTTTTCTCGATCAACATCCCACACCATACTGAGCAACTGTCCTGATTTTACACCTGTCTTGATTTCCTCTTTCCCACAACTTTCCCAGTGCCCAATTAATCATTTCTGAGAGAAGAGAAAATTAGACAACCATCTGTCAGGTATACTGTATCTTGATTTGCAGTCCTCCTTTGAGCAGTGGGCTGGACTCAATGGACTTATAGTCTTATTGAAACTCCATTATTCTTTGATTCTGTGAATCTCTCAAGAGTAGAGATGGACAGTTTTTTTAATTTCATTTTTTTAAAAAAACCACACCATTTCCCCCAATGCACTCGATTGGAGGGGGGGGGGAAGCCAAGATACAGTGTAATGTTTTAAGGGGAAAAATTAAAATGAAGTGGAACAAATAATGAAATGAATTTGTAAGTATGTGAAGATTCTCAATCATCCAGGTGAGTTCATCTGGAAGTTGAGTCATGGCTACTGAACTTCTTTGTGAGAGATAGAAACGTTTCTCTGTTCTGATGAAGCTGTTTGGATGAACAGCGAAACATTTCTACCTCTCAAAAAGAAGTCCAGTAACCATGACTCCACTTCCAGAATTTGTACGTAAAAATTGTTAAAATGAAATGAAACAAAATGAAAAAATGAGCTGAAAAACAAAAAGAAACACATTTTTTTTCATTTCATGCCCATCCCTAATGAACACTTCTACCCAGAAACTGCAGATACTCCAAACTTAATAGGGAGATGCCAGCTCATCAGACACCCAGATGCTGTTATATAAGCAGGCATTGTTCCACATTCCAGTTACCTATTAATTTTGACATGTTACCACCCATGTCAGCCAAATGTAATGTGGCAGTTCCTTCATATCTCACTATGCCATAATTAACTTGAGTGAAATCACAGCTTAGGTTTTATGGAGGGAAGGTCATACTATTATTTTCTCCTTGGACAGCTTATGATGCTACATATGGTAGAACTGACTTACCTTTAACATTACATTAAAGGATACATCAGGGTGAAGTTATGGTTGTTTTCAGGTTCAAGTACAGAAATATGACTTACGTTGGGATGTTAAAGCCAGGATCAGAGCTCAAGACTGAAGTTAGAAGAAAGGAAAACTGAAGGCTGATGATTCTGACTCAAGGGGCAGATTTTAGTTTGAAGTTTAAAGCAGTTATCCAGAAGGCCTAGTATTTCAAGAGTTGACAGGATACCTAAACTTGGACAACGGTAGTAAAGTTCAATCCACCCATGGTGGATTCACTGTCAAGTAACATTGTGCCCAGACTCTGGAACTCCCTCCCACTAGAGGCCAGGACTGCCTCATCTCTGTTGTCTTTCCGGAAACAGGCATAGACCTTTCTCTTCGGGCAAGCTTTCCCTGAATGATGGTCTGTCTACCTATTATGTGTCTTTTATATGAATCTACAGGATCACTGATTCAGTTATCCAGGGTTGGCAGAGGAAAATAAACAAATAAATAATTCAGCAGCCGTAAAGCAAGCCACTGTCACAAACAGCAGCCGTAAAGCAAGCTACTGTGACAAAACAGCAGTTTTGGGGGGTTTGTGTTCTCTCTTATCCATGGTTTTCATTATCCACAAGAAGGCCTGGAACTGAACTGCAGCAGATACTGAGGTCCTACTGTAGTGCATTCCAGTAGCAATAGAAGCTCTAAAAGCACCTAAGACAATGAGAGAGACAACACTGTTTTTGAATGTATCTTGAAGTCAACTACATGGGGACATGGACATGGAGTTATAAAGAGTTGGTCACGACTGTAACAATGCAACACACACAAAAAAATCACAACAGAGCAAGGCACAGAAAGTGTTTGGCTTTAAAGCACACAATATCCCTCACCCACAATTTAAGGAGGCCTCTCTCCACAACTCTAATAATGGTCACAATTCTTATCAGAGTAAGGGCCTTTTCACACGACCCCCTTAGATCCGCTGGTCCCTTAAATTTGGACCAGAGATCTTGGGGGTTCGTTTTGTTCCTGCGTCCCCACCCCTCAGCACTTCCTGCTCCTGTCGGCGTGAGGGGAGAGAGGGAAAAAGGACAAAAGAAGCCTTTACTAACCTGCCAGTGCCGGTCGAAGTTGCCATGAGCCCCCTTACTTCCTGGTTCCTTCTCAAGGGGCTCTTAAAGGGGCGGGAGGCAAAAAAACAACAGACAAGCCAGGAGAGCCGGACACTCTTATCCGCATCTAATTTTTTATCACCTCCAAAGAGAAGGTACAAGGAAAGTGCGCTGGGTCGCGCTAAAGTGGGCGGGGTCGCACTTAATTGTCTCCAAACTCCGGAGCTGGTGGGAAAACATTTCTAAGCTCCGGAGCTGGGAGCCATTTGCAGCGCAGCTTAGGGGTCGTGTATAAACGCCCGATGTCACAACTAGAGTAGTTCCACTGATTCCATGGAACCTATGAAGGGGTTCACTTCCCAAATCTCCACTGATTCAATGGGTTTCCTACACTAAAGAACAGAACTTCAGCAAGTAATTAGGATGTTACAGGTATAACTGCAAGTGAAGGAAAGTTAGCCCTCATTCAGTTGTAAATGGGAATGTAACTAGATTGTACCTCTATTACTAGGGGGGAAAATAACTAGCACTACATGTTTATTTGTAAGGATTTGTTTCCGTGTTCTTTGCACTAGACAACCTATATAACCTGCTGCACTACGCTATGTGTTGGTCTTGCCACCCTCCAAATTTGTGAGTACAGTGGAACCTTGACTTACGTCATTAATCCGTCCCAGTGGTCTAGACTTAAGTCAAACATGACTTAAGTCAAATGAACGTTTCCCATAGAAAGTAATGGGAAAGCGGATTAATCCGTTCCAGATGATGAAAAAGACCCCCGAAAACAGCAATTTAACACAAATTTGACTGGGATACAAGATTCCTTCTGGGGATGTAAATGAAATGTCTCTTCAAAGAGAGGAGGAGGCAGTGGAATTATAGTCCACAAATTATACGCCTCCACTTTTTAATGTTCATAGAAACAATGTCTAACATTTAAGTTTTACTGATTTGTAACCTGACGTTCCAAGTTCTGAACAACTCTATGCTTACCATTAGAGTCCCACAACTTTACAGCTCCCCAACTAAAATGCTTCCATTGTGGACCAGACTTCTCCAGCCAGATTTTTTACAAGACTAAGCCGACTGTCTAACAAGCGAGGCCAGCCCCGAGCTCCCGGCCCTTCTTCTCCTCCAGCAGGAGGGGCGGCTTCGGTGAGGCTGAGGACCAGCTCCAGGTGCTCTGAGCTGGTCTCGCTGAAGCCGCCGCTGCCGGAGGAGCAGAAGAAGGCAGGAGCAGTTTGGAGGCGGCAGCCGCGATTCTGGGTTGTGGCTCTGGGGCTCCGAGATGTAAGTCAAAGCCTGCGACTCAAGTCAAGCAGGCCCCTTCTTGAGGCAAGTCAAATATGATGCAAGTCAAGCAGTATGTAAGTCAAGGTTCCACTGTAGATTCATTCACACCTTTCCTTATCCTATGGCCCATCAGTTACTTGTATCAGAAAAAGTTCCTTTGTGATGTTTCTGTTCAGTCGTTATCTTTTGATGTTCCTCACTGATACATCTACATGGGGGGGGGCAAAAAAAGGCAAAACGGTAGTAGAGGAAGAATCTTCTTAGTGCCTGCATTTATGCAGAGCGCGCTCTTGTGAAGGGCAAAATGAAGAAACATTTCAACTTATGAAGTTCGTTAGCATAAATATTAAATAGTAGGTAACAGACAGATGGGCTTATCCAACTCTGAAAGGCAGCCAAGTTGTTCAAATATTCAAATTTTAATTAAGCAAATCTTTTCTAATGCTTATCTTTCATTCTGTTTACATTTTACCTCTGATTAAAATGGAAAAGGTCTTTAGACTATAAATAATCCATCAGAATTGCCAGTTTTTCTGTGCCTAAATTATGCCCCCGCCTCTAGATCACAAGAGAGTTTGGGAGGCCCAGAAAGCAATGGGGCCTGCCAATTTGGAATTATTATCAAGCCATTAATGGATGTGATGTTTTACTGCATATCAGAAAAGCAGGACCCTGCCTCCCGGGCTGCGCATACAGTCCAAAAATTCAGCACAAGGGAGACTACAGAAGACGGGGAAGGAGTTGAAGATAAGGGCAACCAGGAGTGATGTCTGGCTGTGTTTAGTAGTAGAAATAGAACACACGGCTTTGCTTTATTGTGGCACTGGAATTCAGTGATTCTTTGTGGCCTCATAGAAAAGGGGTTTTGAGGAAAGACGGAAAGGAATGCACAGACCACTGAGACCTTCCCTTGAAGTTACATCAGGGAGGTGTTCTGGAGAGAAGATCAGAGTACAAAATAATGCAGGGCATGAGTACATCAGGGAGGCATAATAATGCAGGGCATGAGTAAAGTTGATAGAAGGATGCTTTTCTCCCTCTCAAAAAAATACCAGAACTGGGGGATATACACTCAAAGTGAGGGCTGGGAGAATAAGAACAGACAAAAGAAAAGATTTTGTCACCCAGCGCGTTGTTAGTCTGTGGAACCCCCTACCACAGGATGTGGTGGTGGCATCTGGCCTGGATGCTTTCCGCTGCCCTACTGCTTGCAGTTTTAACCGTTGTTCTGTGTGTTTTATGTGTTTTTATTGGTGTTAGCCGCCCAGAGTTCCCGCTGGGAAGATGGGCGGGATACAAGCACATAAATAAATAAATAAATAAATAAATAAATAAATAAATAAATAAATAAATAAATAAATAAAAGGGGATGGGACAGATTCCTGGAGGAGAAGTCCATCACAAGTTACAAACCATGATGGAGAGGAGATGTGTAATCTCCAGGCTTAAAATGGGGGTACTTCAAGGACCATATGCAGGGGAGTGGTATCAGGAGACAGATATCTAGTCTTGTGCGCTCCCACACACATCTGGTGGGGCCACTGTGAGATACAGAAAGCTGGACTAGATGGGCCTTTGGCCTGATCCAGCATGGCTCTTCTTATGTTCTTATGTTATGTCTTCTGCTAAATGATATGAGTCACCGTGAATAAATGCCTCCCTGCTAAGAACTACATTGGTGGAACCGGTTGCTAAATTAAAAACTCTGTTTCCATCATCTGGGTAGCCCTAGGTGCTCCTAAGTCTTCTGTCTACTGAAACAGGATTTTCTGCCAAAGGTTGGCAGATGCCATTATCTCATTATGTTTCTGCCTAAAGACTATCAACCTACTGATGGTGTGTCTGTTTGATTCCAAGCTGGTCTCCTTATGGGCCAGTCCAAGAGCACCAGTGGAATGAGAAATATCCCATTCCCTCCCACCTTTCCAACATAAATCTGCACTTTAATTATGATAACATTAGTATACCATTGGTTTTCCAGTGGAGTGAATATTGCAGAAGGGTCTCAAGATAGTTCTCATTCTTAACCGGGTTTATGGACTAGCAGGAAAGCAAGTCATTAGTAGTCAAAGTATAAACAAAGCAAGGCATTAGTGGTCATTAGGGATGCCCAGTAGCTTCCAGTGACTAAGACCAGGCCACAATCTCATCTTCTTTACCAGAGTTGATCATCACTTGGCATATGGCAGGATGCCTCCTCCTAAGAGTGATTGAAAACCCTACCTGTGCATCTCAGGCTGGGCTGTTGATGAAGTTTACCCCAAGGTTGGGTTGGAAGTTGAAAACAAGGAAATATGCCTTCTTCATAGTCATTCTTTGTTGTGGGATGAACTGCAGCCTGAGATGCTCCTCACCCCCTTTCTGGAATTTTTCAAGAAATCTTTATTTTTTCTTGTTTTGGTAGGCCTCCTAAATTATGCTATCATCAAAATGCTCCATTTTCAGTTAGAATTTAACACCTGCAGTCATCCAATCAGTTTAAACTTTGTTGTATGTTATACACGGTGTATTGTGTCTTTCTTTTCATTGTTGTACCCTGCCTAGAGTGACCATTGGTCAGATGAGTAGTCTTGAAGTTGGGTGGGTGGATGGATGGATGGATGGATGGATGGAAGGATGGATGGATGGATGGATGAAGTAGCCCAGCCAACATTCCCCAGATTAAGAAATTCTCGAGAGCTTAGCTACCAGTCCAAATTTGCATACCTGTAAATTTTGCACTGCACTCTTCTTCTGCTGAAATATATCAAGATATATATTCGAATACTGGGGCTCCCTCCCTGAAACTATGCAAAAATGACACAGAGTGGAAACTAGCCGATTGATGTTTTCCTGCAAAAGCCATTTTGCCTCCAAAGTGGATCACAGAATACTAGCCATGCTAAGATACCAAAAGCAAAGGTTAGGCAGCTCCATCTCACAGAGGATAAAATTTAATGAAGCAAGGCACAGGTTGCTATATGAACAATTTTTGTCAGGCTAACGGCTATCCGCCACAAGCCCCAATTATTCAAGAAGCAATTATGCCTGGTTCTAATAGCTTGACTGTAAGTTGAGGCAACAGAATTCTTTGTTTTTGTAATTGCCAGATGATAAGTATTGGGGGTGGAAGATAACAAGGAAAGTGCCACTTGGGGGGAGGGGGAGATTAAAAAGGCGCCACACAGATGAGAGCAGTGCTGATGCAACCAGTGATATAGCAACATCTTTTGTTGCTATGAGTGAGGAGAAAATTTTTACCTCAATTAAACCTTTTTCAGAGACACGTAGAAGGAAAAAAAATAAGCAAAGGATTTGACCAAGGTTTGTTGTTGGGATTTTAAGTACAGCATTTTATTCAGAGACTTATTTGTGATTTTAATATTGCTCTTAGGATGTGTTTCAATATGACGTTGAATGTTTTTAAAAATATTGCAATAATTTATTGTTGGCCTTGAACATTGTCTGTTTCAAACTGCCAACTGCCCTGGGTCTTTTAGGAGAAAGGCAGCATATAAATATTTTAATTAAAATTTGAATTATGGTATGGTATGGTATCATCAACAAATTTTACTTTTATCATTGCTTCTCTTCTTGTTTACACCTTGATTTGTGAAGTTTCTGCAAATCTAATTTCCTGGAAGATCAGAACGCTCCCCTCCTTGGAGTTTTGTGCTGTTTCTTGTCAAAGCATACCTGGAGGTAGAACACAAGATAGCTAGAAGAAAATGGCTTAGGATGCATGTGTAACTGACAGTTCGGAATTGTGGAAACCACAATGATATTGATATATAGAGACAGGGGTTGCTGAAATGGTTGGAACTGAGAGAAGCATTCGCGGGCAAAATAATATCTACATGCTCAACAAGCCAGCCAAAATCAGGGCAACACGCTTCTTACACATCACTCAACTGCAAGTACTTCTCTTTGCCCATGACAGCAGAAGCAAGAGCACATCATGCTAGTGGTCTTTTAAAAAGTGGGATGACATTTGAATGGTAGAATTGTTCATCTACAAAGATGGTGAAAGGCAAAGATTTTCAAATATAAGCTTCTTCTTCTTCTTCTTCTTCTTCTTCTTCTTCTTCTTCTTCTTCTTCTTCTTCTTCTTCTTCTTCTTCTTCTTCTTCTTCTTCTTCTTCTTCTTCTTCTTCTTCTTCTTCTTCTTCTCTGCATTTTATAATCAGTTTATTTTATGTTATAAACTGCCCAGAGTGGCTTTCTGCTAGATGGGCAGCATATAAATTGAATAAATAAATTAATAATTCACTCAATAAAAATAAATAAATAAATAAATAATCTTGGAAACAGCTTGTAGTCTTAGTTGTTTTCTTGTTTGCTCGTGTCAAAAGTTCACTATCTTATCTTACCAAAAACCAGACATATGCTCTGGCCAATGCTTTAAAGGGGTCCCCAGATTCATCCTATATAGGTTTTAAAAAACAAAAACAAACCTTTGTTTATATTAAAACAAGGGATCTAGAAATGTAAACCTATATCGGGTTATAATAATATTGCAATGTGGGGAGGCAAGCTTCACCATAACCGTTCCAAAGGGTTGAAAGTAAAGAGTTAAGATCGGCGGTCTGTATCTGCATCCACCAATCTTAACTCGCTAATTTGGCCCGCTCTGGCTGGGATTGTGTCACTGAGTGTAATAATAAGATACACAAGGTATTCCCACTGGAATCCATGGGGTGTTGCGGAGTCAACCCCTCCATAAGTTGCATTGATTTAAATAGGCCAGTTCTAATGTGCATTACAAATCAGAGAAACAAAATTTTGGCCTCTCTCTGGTGGCAACTTTCCAGGAGCTCAGGTATTTAATTATTTATTTGTTCATTTGTTTGTTTTATTTATAAGCCATACCTCAACCTCCTGATAAGTGGACTCAAGGTGGCTCACGGTGTTAAATTTTTAATTGAAATCACAGTAAGATATGCATTAAAAACTATTAAACTATAAAACCTATTAAAATAGAATTGAATAATTAAAAACAGGTAGAAGATTACAAACATTACACATGGCCTATGTCCCTTTCTTTGAAGGACTAAAATGTGAAACCCAATCCTCTACTTCAGATACAAATTTACAATAGCACGACTGCTTCCTGACTCATTCAAGACAGATATGCCTGGGAAACATCATTTTACCAAGAACTTCACATCTAGGATGAACCTGCTGGCAGACCACATTGTGCCATGTCTGAACTTTTGAGACTTGCTCTGAAGAAGTAGTTATTGCCTGCAAAAACTTTCAATGATTTTTTTAGCTATTATTAGTGGCCTATAAAGGTAACTCCTGTAACCTAATCTTGGGTTGGCTTTAGGGATGGGCATTTCGTTTCGGAACCAGTAGGTTATGAAATGAACCACGCAAGCCCAGGTGGTGCTCAGAACCGGCTGATACACACAGATCCAATTGCTTTACCTTTCTATTTCTTGCGTAGGGTTAAAATCCAACATGGAAGCACGCTGCAATGTCATCTTTCCTGCTTCATGCTGTTGGCCAATCAGAGAGGGAGGCGGGATGATGCCTGTCCCTGCGCAGCTCCTGATTGTCCAGCATCACAGATCAAGCACAGATGATGCTTCAGCATGCTTCCTCATTGGATTTTAACCCTGTGGGAGACAGAGAAAGGTAAAGCAATTGGATCTGACTATACCAGCCGGTTCCAAGGACCACCTGGGTTCATGTGGTTCATTTTGTAACCTACTGGTTCCGAAACGAAATGCCCATCCCTAGTTGGTTTCATCAGAATGCAAAAAATGACATGTTATTAAATCATACAGAGTGCTCAAAGACAAAGGACTCTGCTTTCATTTCCACTATGGCAAAATTCCAATATTTTGCACACATCTATAATATGACACATACAGACACATAAACACAATGGAGGAGTAAGGATTTGTATTTTGTGCCCTGCTGGGAGGTACAGGGAACAGCAGAAGGAATGGGGATTGCATAACCTGTGTCTCAGCCTCATGCCAGACAAGTGGGCACATATTCTGGACACATTGTTTATTAGTGACTGCCCTTAGAGCATCCATTTAGAGAACGCACATAGTAGGAACACTTTGTCTTGCCTCCTCCCCCACAGAGTTTCATGGCCAGCCTGAAAGGAATCAAATCAAGAAGCAGAGAGTTCAAGATGACTTCAAGAAGTATGGAGGGAAGGTTAATTACTGGCTACAGGGTTCCTTTTCCAGCTTTACTTTTGCATTATTTCTTTGTCAACCCACTGAGAAGGTGACCATTAAGAGGCAGGCCACATTGTCCATAGGCTGATGGAATGGACATATTGCAAAACTCTTAAAGCCTGTTTCCAAGGGATGCTGGTGACAACATGACATCCCCTTTGAGGCTTTGACAAACAAAATGACACAACCGATGGCCAGTAATGAGATTGACTGAAATTCACTTCCCAAAAGACTCTGTCTCAGTTGAGGGAAAGCCCAGTTTTATTTGTTTATTTATTAGATTTAGATGCCGCACATCTAGCTATGAACCCGCTCTGTGCAGTTTACAGGAATAACAATAACAATAAATCAAATGCAAACAAAAAAACATCAAGGCAATAAAAATAAACAAGTGATACAAGAGGCAGTGAATGATCAGGACCTGAGGTATACCACTGGGAGCTCTGTCCCAGACTCAGGGAAAGCCAGCTTGAATAGGTAAATTTTTAACCTTTGTTTAAATGATCCTAGTGAGGAAGGAAGGCATATTTCAGAAAGCTGAGAGTTCCACAGACAATGGGAAGTCCCAGTTCTTAGTTTAATTTTTCTTTATGGGCCTCCCTAAGGGTCAGACCCCTCAATCACGTGCCTTGGAGGAATTTGTAACACAGGCATTTCTCAGTGGAAGAATATGCTTTGATGGGTATCGAGGTCCTAAGCCATTTTAGTTAGTATTATCATCAGCACCTTGAGTTCGATGGAGAAGTGGACCACTAGCCACGGTAAGGCAGCCAGAGTGGAGGAAATATGGTGATGTCTTCCCACTTCAGTCAATAGTCTGGCTGCTGTGTTCTGGACCAGTTGGGGGTGGGTGGGCACTCCCTCTTGCAGGGACCAGACTGAAACCCAGTGTCACTAATCACCACTGCCCTCTGAATCAGTAGCAGTCGCTGAATGGCCATGACTGTTGCACTTCAGAGGAACTGGAAATATTTTTATTATGTTACACCCACAACACAATTTAGCACTTTTGTTCTTCGTGATTAATGAAATAGGGATTAATTACAAGCAACACATTACTCCAAGCTCAGAAGGGAGGCATATGTTAGACAAGGTTAAAGAAAGCAGGGCTTCCCCCCAGCACGTGTGCTCAAAGCAACTTCATGTCCATTAAGCTAGAAACAAGAAATGACAGTTGCATTCCTGCATATTACAGCGAAAGCCATGTGGGTTGCATGGCCCTTGGCAGGAATCAGAGGATTCCTTGCAGAATGGTTTTCACCACTTGGAGTCGGTGAGTCCATCTCCCTGTGAGTCTGAAGAGACTCAACCTTTGCTATCCACTCATTATTGCAGTTGGCTGTGCTCCGCTGGCATCTTGATGGAAAAGAGAACAGAGCATTTGCTCCAGATGTAGCTGAATGAGACGTTCATTCCCATATGCCAAGCTCCCCCAAACAGTAGGCGTTTATGAGAGCACAAATTGACTTGACTTGAACTCAGAAGAGAAGAAAATGAGTCTGACAACACTGTATTTTTTCTGTGTGCTTTTTAAAGACAAGCATTAATGTAAATGTAAAAAAAAATCCAGCCTACTGGATTGACCAGCAAACGGGTAGGAAGGAATGGAATGGGGCAGAAGTTTACAGATTATTTGCTATTTCCAGTGCTGTTTGCTTCCCAGGAGATGAGAAATTTGACTTCTTCTCAGTCCCTTGCTCATCCCCCAGAATAGGAGGGTCAGAAAACCATTCTTACAGAATGTGGACTCTTATCTTTGGGTGGTGGTGGGGTGGTGGTGGTGGAGTTCCTATCTGAGCATTTATTTTGATCTTAACCATACCTTTAATAGCAAGATAGTAGGACTGTGGTTCCAAGCCCACCCCCATGTATGCTGAAAATCATGGATCAGAGAACCCTATCTATCTATCTATCTATCTATCTATCTATCTATCTATCTATCTATCTATCTATCTATCTATCTATCTATCTACTAATTCCTTCCTTCCTTCCTTCCTTCCTTCCTTCCTTCCTCCCTTCCTCCCTTCCTTCCTTCCTCTCTCTCTCTCTCTCTCTCTCTCTCTCTCTCTCTCTCTCTCTCTCTCTCTCTCTCCAATCAAAGAAAATATGGGAAATATTTTCAACAGGAGATCCACAAACACAGGTTCTTTCATCATAAGGCAGGTGGTGAAAGCACCCATATTTGACCTTGGAATCCAAAAATTCAAATATGGCTCTAGTAAAGGCCCTTCTTAATGTCTGAGGTAAAGACTGTGAAACATATTTTCAGATGGAAACGTGATTTTATTCTTATCCAACCAGCTTATGGATCTATTTTTGGACAATAATTCCAGGTCTGATTGAGCACTGATATCTAAGACTCGCTGTTTGAAGATCTCTCTTGCCTGTGGAGCTATTGAGAGCAGATACTGACTAGAGAACCCATGATGTATAATAATTTCATGGAGGCGGCTAATCCAATAATTAATTTGTGCCATGTTTATTTGTTCCATTAAACATATTTTGGGTAGTCTATTAATATCCATAAAAAGGATACTCTTCCGTTGACTCTGAATGCCCACGGGGGATGAGGGGGTGGGCAAAGCTCCTCTGGAAGCAGGTTCCATGGAAGCTGGTTCCAAAATTTAGGGGGCACCACAAAGTAGGCCCTACTTCTAGTGGGTGACACAAAGGCTTCCTTAGGGCTAGCCTCCTGAAGGAAAGTTGTCTGTGATGATCTAGTAGGCCTGAATCATGGAGAGCTTTGAGAAGTCCTGGAGAACAGGGGAAGTCCCCATTGACTGGAGGAGGGCTAATGTTGTCCCCATCTTCAAAAAGGGGGAAAAGAGGACCCAAATAATTACCGTCCAGTCAGCATGACTTCAATTCCTGGAAAGATCCTAGAGAAAATTATTAAATAGGCAGTCTGCAAATATTTAACAAACAATGCTGTCATTACAAGAAGTCAACACGGGTTTCTTAAAAGCAAGTCATGCCAGACTAATTTGATCTCTTTCTTTGATAGAATTACAGGCCTAGTGGATGAGGGGAATGCTGTGGATATTGTTAGTAAGGCCTTTGATAAGGTTCCCCATGGTATTCTTGCTAAGAAGTTAGTAGAAATTGGGATAGATAGTGCTACTGTTAGGTGGATTTGTAATTGGTTGACTAATTGCACCCAAAGGGTGACCATAAATGGCATCTCTTCAGCTTGGAGAGACGTGACCAGTGGGGTGCCCCAGGGTTCTGTTCTGGGTCCAGTGCTGTTCAACATCTTTATTAATGACTTGGAAGAAGGAATAGAGAGTATCCTAATTAAATTTGCAGGTGATACCAAATTGGGAGAGGCTGCTAATTCCCTAGAGGATAGGATGAAAATCCAAAAAGACCTTGACAGACTAGAGTGCTGGGCCAAAGCTAACGAAATGGATTTTAACAGAGGGAAATGTAGGGTACTACATTTAGGTAAAAAAAATGAATTGCACAAATATAAGATGGGGGATACTTGGCTGGAGGATAGTACCTGTGAAAGGGATCTGGGAGTCTTGGTGGACCACAAATTGAACATGAGTCAGCAGTGTGATGTGGCGGCCAGGAAAGCCAATGTGATTCTTGATTGTATCAACACAACCATAGTGTCTAGATCAAGGGAAGTGATAGTACCACTCTATTCTGCTCTTGACAGACCCCACCTGGAATACTGTGTCCAGTTCTGTGCGCCTCAATTAAAAAAGGATGTTGACAACCTCGAGCGGGTGCAGAGGAGGGCTACCAGGATGGTTGAGGGTCTGGAGGAAATGTCTTATGATGAACGGCTTAGGGAACTGGGAATGTTTAGCCTCTCTAAAAGAAGACTCAGAGGGGATATGATAGCTATGTTTAAATATTTGAAAGGATGTCATATTGAAGAGTGAACAGGTTTGTTTTCCATGGCTTCAGAGACTAGGACTCGGGGCAATGGTTTCAAACTACAGGAAAAGAGATTCCATTTGAACATTAGGAAGAACTTCATGACAGTTAGAGCTATTCGGCAGTGGAATATGCTGCCGCGGAGGGTGGTTGAGTCTCCTTCTTTGGAGGTTTTTAAACAGAGGCTGGATGGCCATCTGTTGGAAATATTGTGATGGGGGTTCCTGCATGGCAGGGGGTTGGACTAGATGGCCCTTGAGGTCTCTTCCAGCTCTATGATTCTATGATTCTATGATTCTATGATTCTACCTGAGTGTCAAAACCTTGAACGTGATCTAATAGGCTAAGTGGAAGTCAGCTAGAACTGGGGCAATATGGTCAAACTTGCTTGCACCAACCACTAGTCTGTGTGCCACGTTCTGGATCAGCCTCATGGGAAGCCCCAAGTAGAGAGGATTGTAGTAGTAGATCTGGGAGATTACCACTACCTGCACCAAGGTCCCGAGGGAGATCTCGCTTAGCTAGGGTCATAGAGAGAAAGAAAGAAAGAAAGAAAGAAAGAAAGAAAGAAAGAAAGAAAGAAAGAAAGAAAGAAAGAAAGAAAGAAAGAAAGAAAGAAAGAATGTACGTTAGTTAATCCAAGCATTAATGTAGTTGAAAACAGTGATCCAAAAATGGATGGATGAATCTTTCCAGTTATACTTCTCTTGTACTCAGTGATCCTTATTATTTATTAAATCAATAATATTATTGATTATGAGCAAGGTTCACTAGAAAAAAAAACCAATATGCATAGTAAAAATTAGGGATGTTTCAAATGGCTTTCATTTCAAGTTCTTTTAAGGAACTCTTATTTCAGTGTCAATTTCTTTTGGGTACAGGTTCTTCCTGTCAACCTGAGCATGTCTGACTCATTCAGGTTCTTTCATTTCAGTGTCCCCATCCTGGTTTCAGATGCTACCACCAATTAAGTCATACAAAACCCTTAGAACAAGTCCCAGAAAAGCAGGGAGAAGACAGAAGATAATGATCCGCTCTGAAGAGAGCAACAACAGAGCACATGAGAAAGGGGGAAAATCAATCATTTGTGGAACTTTCACAAGCAATAAGAGTGCTTTAAAGCCCACATTTGTCATATCAGCTCCATCCCCAGCATTTTCACGAACACATCAGCAAGAAACAGGACAGATGAGGAAGAGAAATCATCAAATGATGACAATGAAACAAATTACATGCATAGTCACTAAGGGGGGAAATTACCTATATTCTCCCTAAAATATGAGGTTTGGGGCACAAGCCTTGATAGATTCCATAGCTTCTCTTGAGCAGTACAGGCAGTAATCCACCAGGTGAAGAGAATCCAAGTAGAAAACCCAGGCAAAAAGAGAGGAAATGGGGAAAATCATTAAAATAAAAAGCCAGAAAGGGTGACAAGGCAGTAAGAAATATGGAATGAATAAGAAAGTCATAAATCACATTAACTTCTTTTTGGATCCTTTTGATGTTTTAAAGCTGCAAAATAGAGATGGGCACGACCAGGAGAAATGACGTTTCGAGTTGTCGTTTGTCGGGACGGGTCCGTTTCGGGTCGTTTCCGTTTGTCACAGAAATTTTCAAAAATTTGTCGTTTCCGTTTGTTGTTTGTCGTTTGTGTTGGGGTTGGGGTTGGGGTAAGTGGGCTCTGAGAGGCACCTCTCTGGGTGCCTCTGACATCTGACTCACTAAGAAAGGAAGGGAAGGGAAGCGTTTCGCATAGCCGCCGCATACCATACATTACATTATGTTAGTTAGGGTTGGGGGGTGAGTGGCAGAGGCACCTCTCTGGGTGCCTCTGACTCACTAAGAAGGAAAGCATACTGGCATACTGGCGTACAGGTTATGGGTAGGGGTAGTGGGCTCTGGCTGGGAGGCACCTCTCTGGGTGCCTCTGTGACCCACTAAGAAGGGAAGCATACTTGCGTACGGATCTGGGTTAGGGTTGGGGTTAGGGTAAGGGCTAGGCTAAGGGTTATGGTTAAGGTTAGGGTGGGTTAGTGGGCTGCACGTCTGGGTGCCTCTGACCCACTAAGAAGGACAATGTACTGGCGTATGGGTTAGGGTTAGGGTTAGGGTTAGTGGGCTTTTTATGACCTCTGGCACATCCAGAAGTCTCAGTCAAAACCTGGCCATGCGATTGGTGGAATGGGTCCAAAAATTTGCATGGTCCCATCCCATGGCCAGCCCATCATTGCACTGGTGTAAAAAAAATAAAAATAAAAATAAAAATAAAATAAAATCAATGGAGACGTTTTATTGCAAGAAAAACCCACAGCTGCTACTATAAAAAAAATCAGGCATTTAAAATACCTAATTTTCAAATGTTTCTGTGGTGCTTTGGTGGGTTTTTGGACCACAATTTAAAAATAAATATTGCGGTCGCCATTTTGGATCCACCCCACCGCATGGCAAATGGAGACGACGAGGATGGGCCCCCCAGCCTGGTACCAGCAGCCCAGGACAGGAGAGGGGGGGAAGGGCGGGGACCCCCCCAGAAACCACCCCTCTCTGGTAGGTGCCCTCACTGAGGCAGGCATATTTTCGGCCGCTTTTTTGGCCGGGAATCGGGTTTTTTTTTCAAAACTTTTTTTCTTTGCTGCTTGGCATCACATGATTGCCGCGATGCCATGATCTACAACAAAAAATCAGACCCAATTTTTCTTTTTCGGTTTGGGTTCGAGCTGGAGCGGAGTAATTCTCGTTACCGTTACCCGTTATGTAACGATAACGAGAACTGAAAACGGAAACGAGAATTTCACCGCTCCGTGCCCATGTCTACTGCAAAAGACTTGAAGGACACACATGAAGGCCTCTGTTGTGTTTCCCAGTAGAGAAGGGTGTGAATTGCGCATTCATTGGTTCAGTGGCATTTGTTTCCCACCTGAACAGCTAATCCATAGTTTGGATCCCATCTCTCCACTTGGCAAAACCAACCGATCCCACCTCCTCCAGGCACTGCAGCTGAGTGGGCACCCACTGGAGAGAGTGGAACACCAAAACACAGATCAGCTGTTTAGCCAAGAAACAAACCACACTGAACCAACAAACCAGTGGATCATGTCCATCTCTACATTCCACCATTTGTATTAGCCTGGATGTCCACTCTTGAATAAACATGGATTGTGTTCTGTATCAAGGTCAATAGCTCAAATTCTCTCCATTGTCAATATGAAGAAATAGATAACTTTTTTTTGCGAGGGAAGATAAAAAAATAACTAAATGGAGATTCTCCCTAACACCACCTCTAGATAGGAACCCCATAGCTGAAACAGTGCCTTGAAGAATCTTTGAGGATTTCTACTTCTCCTTTGCTAAATCCCTTATCTTCCGAAAATCCATTAGTAACTGACCTACAGGGAATCAATTGGAGACACTATTAAAGTAACTGAAGCAAGTCTGTGTTAGGGGTGCTGAAAAAATGATTTACGTGAATCGACTCAAAATCAAATGAGTTAATTCTTTGGGGAAATCAACTCCAGGTAGTTTCCTACAAGGCTGCATAAAAGGATTGCAGGTTGGGGAATAGCATGGTTCATTATGCAACCCAAATCAGAGATGCTGGATTTGTCCTGTGAAAAAGCTCTCTTCAGTGAGCTATAAAGCCAAGTATCTCCAGATACGTTCCCGGATGCCAGAAAAGAAGTCATTTCATAGAACGTTGTTGTAGCACCAGATCAGTTGGAGAACCTCAACCAGGAAGGGTGGTGCCCCACACAAGTTGGACAGAATTGATGGCCTTGTGTTGCCTCTACTTTAGAAGAATGCACAGGGTAGCTTTTGTTCAAATGATCATTGCCCTGCCACCTCTGAGGCCACGGAGTCCTATGCCTCTCAATTATCCAGATTAGGAGTTAGGAGTACTTGATCTATCAGCCTCTGGAAAGAGGTTTAGAAAGGCACAGAGAGTTGAATGGGGAAAGGAGATTTATTGAGACTCAGTTCTTTATATTTGTACCTCGATGAGTCCTCCCTGAGGACAGTTGAGCAGGCCCTCGTGATTTCGAGGATCGACTGTTGCAATGCCCTCTATGTGGGGTTGCCTTTGACCCTTGTCTGGAGACTCCAGCGGGTGCAGAATGCAGCAGCCAGACTGATGGTGGGCGCTCATAGATTCGAGCACATCACCCCAGTTCTGGCTTGCCTGCATTGGCTACCCGTTGTCCTCCAGATAAGGTTCAAGGTCTTAGTTTTGATTTTCAAAACCCTCCACGGCTTGGGACCAGAGTACCTGTCGGAGCGTATCTCCCAGAGGTCAACTGGGAACAGGCGCATGAGAATGGCGCAGGTGAGCTCGCTTAGGGGGCCACACCTAGGGAGGCGCGGGAATTGCTCACGCGTAACCACGCCTTCGCTGTGGTGGGCCCCACACTGTGGAATCAGCTCCTTAGTGAGCTACGCCTAGCACAGTTCCTTCCCACCTTTAAAAAGGCCCTGAAAACACACCTTTTTAAAGAGGCATATGGCGATCTTTTTACTTAATTTTTTTTTTTGCCGCCCGCGTCATCTCTCGTGGAGGGTATTTTCTTGGGGTTTTTTTTTTTTGCCTTTTTGGATTTTCCTTTCCTGTTGTTCTAATTGTAATCTGCCCAGCGTTCCGTCCAGAAGATGGGCGGTATATAAATGTAACAAATAAATAAATAAATATATTTGGAATTATGCATTGGGTCCAAGCTGCCTCAAGGACCATGTCTCCAATTTCGAGTTTACCTAGGTGTTAAGATAACCAGGGGAGACCTTTCTCTCAGTCCCACCTCCTTTTAGAGGGGCATTTGCTGGGACATGGGAGAGGGCCTTCTCTGTGGCTGCTCCCAGACTTTGGAACACCCTACCACAGGAGGCCAGGCCAACATTTGCTGTCCTTCCTCAAGCAGACACAAGTCCTCCTCATGTCCTGCTTTCTCTCTCTCTTTTTTTTTCCAGTTCCCCGTTTCTTCCTTCTGTTCTGGTCTGTCTTGTTCTACCCAACATTTGTTCAGCTTTTACTTGAAGCATAACTCTATTAAGTTCATTCTGCCCTCTAGTATTCACTATCCCTTCATCTTTCTCCCACTGCAGTCTTTTTTCCCTGCCTCAACTCTGTTGCTCACTCTGCTGTTCACTTCTGCCCGCGCTATAAATGTAGCTGCCCATTTACTGCCCAGATGTTTGGGGATATCAATTTCACCACCATGGCCATCTAATTATTACAGTTGAAAGAACAGTATTTTCAGCCTCAGTTGTTTACTTGTGCCAGAGTGCATCATCATCCAAACTATTTTTTTTAAAAAAAGAATAATGGTTACACTGCTTATTTTTGCAAGATAAAGGAAAGAGAATCAATGGAAGCTTGGTGGATAAAGGAGGGATAATTTAGGGCCTTTTCACACGACCCCTAAGATCCGCTGGTCCCTTAAATTCGGACCAGAGATCTTGGGGGTTCGTTTCTGTTCCTGCGTCCCCACCCCTCAGCACTTCCTGCTCCTGTCGGCGTGAGGGGAGGAAGGGGGGGAAAGGACAAAAGAAGCCTTTACTAACCTGCCGGTGCCGGTCAGAACTTGCCACGAGCCCCCTTACTTCCTGGTTCCTTCTCAAGGGGCTCTTAAAGGGGCGGGAGGCAAAAAAACAACAGACAAGCGAGGAGAGCCTGGCACTCTTATCCGCATCAAGGAATTTTCACCTGCTGAGAGCAAGTACATGAAAGGTGCGCTGGGTCGCGCTTATGAGGGCATGGTCGCACTTAATTTTCTCTAAACTCCGGAGCTGGTGGGGAAACATTTCTAAGCTCCGGAGCTGGGAGCCATTTGCAGTGCAGCTTAGGGGTCGTGTATAAACACCCTTAGTTCATCTGGAAGGAAAAGATCTCATCGCCAGAATTAAAGTGACATATTTAACAGAAGAGATCATGAAACACATGGAGCTTCAGGAGAATTACAAGTTTAAGAAACCCAGAACTGACCAAAGGATAGTGGGTAATAGATAAGCTACTTGGTCCTCAGCCAGACAGAAAGAACAACACAATTCAAGTTTCTCTCACAAGCTTTTCAAAAGGCACTGCTGATCGGAAAGCTGCACCTGCCATCATTCTCACCTTGTCCTTATCTATTGCATGATATAATCTGACTTGTCATTTAAATTGCATTTCAGGAAAACCATCATGGCTCTTACAATTTCAGATATCTTTCAAGACAAACAAAGGTTTGGGTTTAACTCACGAAAAGTACTAGTTTTTTTTTTTTTTTTAATGTGCACACTTTTCAAGCATCTCTGTGAGGTACCATAAACTAGAAAGGAAGGGCTAAAATGATGATTTTCCACCCTCCCTCTCACCAGACTTGATCCAGTGAAATAAAATGGATTGGCCTAAGCAGAGACTCACCAACTTTCAATGGGTTCCCCGGATTTGCTCTCATTGGGAATAGCAACTGGATTTAGACATCTGTGGGTCGTCCTGTTTTCCCGCATCAATTTGTTCAATGTCTGTGGCAATGATATTAATAATTAATAATTAATAACATTAATAATTTTAGAAATGCAGAGCTGGAAGGGAGACTGTGGATCATGGAGTTCAGCCCTTGTCAAGGAGACCTGCTGGGGAATCCAACTCCCAACCTCTGTCTCCTCTGACAGATGCCTAAGCCACTGAGCTATCCAGGAGAAAGGATGTAGGGTTTCCAGATGTGACTTTAAAAGTCTTTTCCATTCAGTGGAACCACTACGGTTGGGGTTACCAACTGCATTTAGTCCATTATAATTACCAAAACCGCTATTTTAATTTTTTTAAGGATTAAAAAAGAAAGAAAGAAAGAAGAATGTCTGTGAAGATTCTCAGTCATCCAGGTGAGTTTATCTGGGAATTAAGTCATGGCAACTGGACTTCTTTTTCTTGAGAGATAGAAACATTTCGCTGCTCATCCAAACAGCTTCAGTTTGGTGCACAAAGCTTTCCTGCACTCTCTCCTACAATCTCCCAAAATTTGTTGACAATTGAGTTTTTCCAAGCCAGTTGCAACAGGGTCTTTCCTGGGGGATGACATTTGTAACACATATGTCTGAAATCAAATCTTTAGCTAAGAGGGAGGGCTTGTAGTAGAGAATCAGGGGAAGCCTCTCATCAACTTTTGGTGTCTCTGGGTGCTCAGGAGCTGTTGTATAGGATTTTAAATGCAAAGATGGATGTATTCGTCAGTTTGCATGGGGAAAAAAATCTAAATTTATTACTCATGTTTTCTCAACCTCGGTTAATCGCAAATCAAACCGAACCACCATTTTTCTAATTCATTTCTATGGGGAACCCACTGTCTCAGAGGTCTCTCATAATCAGGAGCCCTAAGCTGCCGCTGACTTAGTTTGTACAAAAAAATCAGGTAGAGATCTGTACATTGCCTTCCCAACCCTAAGGCACTGTGGCTCTCCCTCTCTCTATGCTTGGCTGAACTATGCATTGAAATTGAAAAAGGAATTAGGAGAGGCAGTTCCTTTTAGCTCTTCTTTTAAATGATAAAAGTCTATAAAAAGCCATCCTGTACAACACATTATCTTTAATATGCAGCATGTTAAGAAAGATGGCTTCCCTCTGCTTCAGAACATTATCCGTCAGAGCGGGACGTACCGTTTTTGGATTCCGCCGAATTACAGTGTCATCAAAGGATGTCTCGAGCAGCAAAGGCGTAGATCTTGATAAATGAAGCAAGGCAGTCATTAGGGGAATGCTTATTTCCCCCATTGTGAGAGAAATATGAAATGAGAGTATTTAACAAATGTGAAATTATTCAGCAGCGGTGGGGAAAAAGCTTTAATGGAGCTTTGTGTCACTCAGCTAGAAATTACTGTGCCACACACTGCATCTCCCTTATTAAAATGGTTTAATCTGATACAAAATAGTTGCAAACTTCCCATGGGCTTTATAGACCACTTTGACAAGGGGGCAATAGTACCAACAAATTTTAGTTTCTATGGAAATCACCCCACTCAGCCTACAAATTGACCCCAATATATTTGTTTCTCTGCTTTCAAACTGAAAAGTATGTCTAATCCTAGATTGCATTTACCGAATTACATGCTGCCTCTAGTAGGTCCGGCTGGGAAGGCCCCTTCTGGGCTGGGGTGACGGACACCTTATCTAGCAAATCATTCCACCCCACTTCTGAAATCAGAGAAAGCTCCACCGCTTTGCTGAATATTTGTTTTCCTCTCTTAAGTTGGTTGGAATCAGTGTTTTTGTTCATGTGTGGTCGATCAGGTCACAACTGTAAGTAATGAAACATTTCTTAATTCTTTCTACTCCTAATGTCTCAGAGTGAGTTATTGAGAATGTAAATCAGTAGGTGCTTTTACGCGACCCCTAAGATCTGCTGGCCACTTAAATTCGGACCAGAGATCTTGGGGGTTTGTCGCTCTTCCTGTGTTCCCACCCCTCCACACTCCCTTGCTCCTGTCTGCATGAGGGGAGGGAGAAAAAAAGGGAGAAAAGAATGCAGGCTCACCTCCGTCTGTCAGTTGCAGCCCCGGAAGCAAGCATTCCAGTCTCGTAAATGGGCAGGGGGCCAAAAAAACCCCACAAACACAAGGCGAGGAGAGCCCGGCACTCACTGCTTTGAAATCCGCATCAGAAATTTTTCACCTTCGGAGACTAGGTACTTGGAAAATGCACTGGGACGCACTTAGGTGGGCGTGGTCATACTTAAATTTTTTTTTAAAGTCTGGAGCTGGTGGGAAAGCAATTTTAAGCTCCGCATCTGGGAGCCCTTTGCCTCGGATTTTAGGGGTCATGTAAAAGCACCCAATGAGAACTAAATTGGGAGACTTGAAGCTATTCTGCTCTTTGAACCCCTGCACTTCTGCTCTGCAACTAGACGAATTTAAACAAAAACACAAAAAATCAGCAAGAGGTTATCCTGCTCTGTATGAGATTCAGATTGAAAAGGAATATCTAGATTGGGTTCTGGTGCAGAGGAAACCAAATTTGTAAATTGGCTTGGACCAGTAGCTTGAGTAGACTAGGTGTTACCCAAACAAAAATGTAAGCATTTGTGTAATAAGCAAATGCCTGTATCTGAAATGCAATACATTTCACTCCTCTCTGTAGAGTCTAGCGTGTCTCCAGATTTCACGTACAATAGCACAAAGGCAAAATCAGTTACAGGAGTTCTCTACCCTGAGTAAAACTGGGGGAAACGTGTCAGGGTGGACAGGGACACAAAACCACTCTGTACAAACTTGGACTATGTTCAAAAACCCTGAGTTGGCCTTCAAAACAATTTGTAGAATCCACACACAGTCTTAGCTGAAACATGGCTGGCCATTTTCATACCTGCCATCTATTGTTTGATGATTGCCTCCCATATATATAGCCCAGGAGGAAAGCTTTATGCAGCTTTCAAAAGAGTCTGAAGAAGCTAGTTGTCCTTGAGATTTGCATGTGTTTCCCATGGCTATAGCTCCACTCAACATTGATGTGAAATTAGTCCATGAAGGACCACTCCAATAAGAGCTGTCAAGCCCTGGCGTTCTGGATAATTGCAATTAATAACTACACTGGTGTTAAAGCGCTGTCATGAACAAGTAAAGCCGCGCGATGGATCAAATGATGTAATCTTCCTTCTTGGCTTCCTTCCAGTGTTCCAAAAAGACCCCATTCAAAACCATTCAACCTTTCTTACTCTTTCTCTACAACGTATCAAGTCAATCATATGCTGCGGTTGAGAATCCCGGCTTTACTGGCAAACAGATTATACTTAAAAGAGGGGAACTGAGAAAGGGTGAAATCCTTATGAAACAAGTAGTGAAATCTATGAATGGTTGGAAAATACCCCAGCCATTCAAAGAGTCTTAACTCTTAAGTTTAAGGTGGCATGAACCACCATTGAGATCAATGAAGAGAAGGTCTCTAATATGGTTATGGGCACGTAGATAAAGTAGATAAGGATTAGGGTCATGGATGGTTTGGAAAAAGTAGATGAGGAAAAACTGTTTTCCCTATCGCACAACACTAGAACTAGGGGGCACTCCATGAAACTTTTAGAAGTAACTAGGTGCCACGGTTAACACCATCATTGTCTCAATGGCACTTGTAACACTTGGAAGCCACTAAGCATATACTAGATACAGTACTTAGTGTTCGGCAGTAACTAGTTACAGGGAAATATTTCTCCTTTAACTAGTTACTTCCAAACTCTGGCCGGTGTGTGATGGAACTACGTGGAAGCAGCAACTAATGTACATATGGGCAACTGAAAGAATCTAAAGACAGTCATCCTGATCTGTAAAACTCTGATAAATCTGTCTCAGTGTGGTAGCGGTGGTGAATGAGAACATAATTGACTATGCATGTGTAAGAAAGAGATAGTTAAGTCATTCATAGTATTGGCCTGTTGGTGGGATTCTTTTTTTTTTTCCAAGGAGAGCAGCTAAAATGCTTTCTCTTTCAGCTGTATGTCATATTGCCCAATCCAGCACACAATTTCCTTAATGGAAAAAGGATGTACTTAACTGCTTCACAGACAAAAAACAATTTAAATAGGAAACAAAAAGATAGAAAAGTTAGAGCTTTCAAAACTTAATAAGGACATTTCTAAATAAGATTATGATTTCAGTCTAGCTAATGCGAAAATGGAACTGGCAAAGATAATGGTTTAGATGAGCCCTGGATTAGAAATTGAATGTAATTCCTTCTAACGGAGACAAATTATAGTGCATGATCTCTCCAAATTTTTCAATAAAATAAAATAAAATAATAATACAGAAACACCCCCCCCCTCCAACCTCATGGTGCTGTCAGGCTGATATGTGCCAGGCTTCTTGATTTGGCTGATGATGACACATGGCCCTAATAGAAACCACATTTACAGACAGAGGACATGAGAAGATGACTCTAGCTATATCCCTCCAAGCAAGGGATGAGATGGAGGATGGGAAGGTACCCTCGGAACACCAGTCTACCTGTAAGGCACAGAAAGACACAGCAAGAGAAAGCTCAATCCTAGCTAATTATCCTTGTTACCACGGGTGCCCTTATAGATGTAAATTCTTAGAACACTCAGCTTTTTAACATAAATCAATTATGTGTCATTAAGTTTTCAGGGTGACATTTAGCATAGTACACTCTGAAGTGGTTTAGCAATCCCTTCTTGTGGGGGTGTTCTGGGGCTGGTTATCATGCCTGAGTTTCCGCAGACTGTGTGTGTATGTGTGTTGTGTCATTACAGTCGTTACTGACTCTTTGTGACCCCATGTCCACGGAGTTTTCCTGGCAGGAATACTGGGGTGGTTTGCCAATTCCTACTCCAGGCACCGCCTACAGTACCTGGTATTCCTTGGAGGTCTCCCATCCAGGTACTAACCAGGGCCAACCCTGCTTAGCTTCCGAAATCAAGCGAGATCAGATGTGCTTAGGGCATCTAGGCAGCATCTTCCGCAGTCTGTCTTTTCTCATATAACTGCCTGGGTTCAAGTTATCTCATGGGCTGTCTCTTCTATTATGAGCCTGATTGGGTATTCAATCCATCAGGAATTGGACCCTCCTTTCTCTTTCCCTGAGCACCAGATTGCCTGGGTGGGCTTTTAAAACTCATTGTTGCTTCTGCTGCTTGGAATGTGTGTTGGTGTCACTTTTCTTTTTAAATATGGCATCTGTTTGATCTTTTTTTATATACTCACTGTTAGCTTTCCAAGAGTTGGGTTCTTAAAAGGATGGCTGTGCCTTATGGCTTTGAATGTGGTTTTTGGCATTGCTTTTGTTTACTCTTTCTTAGAGTGGTATTTAGTTGATCCCATTTTGTATTTGTACACTTATTGGTTTTAGCTTTAAACATTGCCTTTTAATGTTGTAAGCCACCTTGAGTCCTTTTAAAGGAGAAATGTGGAGTCAAAATATGAATGAATGAATGAATGAATGAATGATGTCACGGGAGATCAAACTCCTAGCTCTGCAGTCAGATACCAAACTCACAAACCTCTCCAAACATAACAGAAATAGCTGCAGTTTTGTTTGCCTGCTTGAGTAAAGCAAATAAGGCAGTTACTTCACATCCATTTTGTTTCTCTTAGTGTTGCGCTTAGGAGCAGTACAAAAGTGTTACTTCATGTCCATCACGCAACTACTGAAATTTGTCTCAACCACACCCCCGGAATAGGTGCTAAGCACGACAATACTGTACCTGGTGCTGGGGGTAGGGTTTTCTCTTGTCACTCTTTGTTCCTGCTTTCTGTTCTGAGACAAGACAATGTGTAGTAATGACTGTCACACAACAAAACATTCATTTCTCTCAGAAAACTGTCTGTTTTTTTATTTTGACTTTTCAGAAGCAAAATATCGAAAAAGAATTTTCAACCCTCCCCCCCAAAAAAGGAAAAAGGAAGCTAGACCAATGCAGTGTTTGTCACGGTACAAGACCGTGAGGTAACACTTGTCACAAGACAAGTTATCACGACCATGGGAACACTGAAACAGGGACAGAACCACGTGATTGCAACCAACGCTGTCACGGTACAAAACTAGTCACGGAACAAAGAAGGACGTGAAGTAACCACCTACATTATAATTATCCCTGCTGTAAGCTTTGTTGAAATAGACTTGGCCAGAAAGTACCTAAACAGCATATTGTTTGTGCATTAATACAGATGTGGTACATATTGGATTCCCTTACTAAATGATGCACACATTTTAATGTGTCATTATATCAGCTAAACAAGTGGCCACTGTTTTGTGTGATTAAATGAGACTCCTGCTCAGCAGCACATATTTTAATTCCATCTCTGTTCATTTTAAAAAATACAGTATAAATACATTACTGGACAATCTGTAAGCCATTTAAATGTAAGCTTTTGGACTCTACCTCATCCATAAAAAAAAAAAACCTGGAGGATTTGCAGCAATTACTAGACAGGTCAAGTCCACCGTGTTGATTGTTCAAAGTTAACAGCTTTTGCAAGCATTCAAACACTTTTTTTTTTTTTTTACAAAAAGCGACAACATAACAGTTGCAAATGCATGCAGACTTTGATGCTTGAAACGTACTTTCCCAGGTTTTGAATTTAAAATCCAATAAGGTGCAAGGCTGGCTGGCAAGCAAGGAAGACCTCAAAAACTTACTGAGGGTCAAATTGCTCCCTCAAAGCCCTCCCCATTTCTCCAGCCTGAAAATCCCTGTATCACCAAACTGCCCAATGTGATTAATCCAGAAGACTTTATGGTGTTCAGAAGTTGTTTCACTCTGATTTTCTTAATGCATTTTTATTATACCGTATTTGCAAGCTGTCTCGGAAGAGCTTATAACCTCCTGAATGCTGTTTCTGAAGGCTCTATAGAATAAACCCATTGCTGATTGACTCATCACATTTTAACTATGTTTATTAGCCCTAACACGTTATCAAAATCCTTTTGTGGATGGCAGAAATCCCCTTCTGTCAGAGGAATCCTCTTTTACCTGTCTATCTCAGAGCTAGGACAGCAAGATGTGTGGCTACAAAAGACTGCACCCTCTGGCTTATATTTCCTGACAGAACAGGTCAACATTGGTTAAGGAAGAGTGACCAAAATCTCTGTGCAGATTCTCAGTCATCCAGGTGAGTTTATCTGGAAGTTGAGTAATGAATGATTTATAATACAAAATCTTGTGCAGTTATCTTGTCTGCTGTGTGATAATTTGATAATAATAATAATAATAGACTTTATTATTAATCTTAGATATAAGATTCATAACCAATCTTTATGGGTTTCAGCTCCTTAAGACGTTGTTCACCTTAAGGCTATTGATACTGTTGTCTACCTAACGAGCCTATTCAGGCCATTGTTCATCTTATGAGCCTATTTCAGACCAGGGTGACAAGAGGTCAAAGTGGACTATACGATGGAGGACTCACAACTAGCTTTCTTCAGACTGATGAAGCTGTTTGGATGAGCAGCGAAACATTTCTATCTCTCAAGAAAAAGAAGTCCAGTACCCATGACTCAACTTCCATAGAAGAGTGACCAAAGAAACAAGCCAAGTTGTAATTGAAATCTCCTACAGTCCAGAAACCGAGGCAACATTTTGGCACAATGGTAGAACAAGACTGGCTAGTGCTTGGATTTAACCCATTTTCAGTAGAGCTTGTATCAGCTTCACCAGCCCAAAAGGGCCAGATTGGTTAGTTAGGGCTGCAGTCAGTCTCTAGCTCTTAGGGTCTAGCTGTATGACAGTGATTTTGCTTCTTTTGAAACATTATTGTTCAGGGTTTTCATTTAAGATATGCGTAAACACCTGTTGAGAGAAAACCTTAAATGTTCTGGTAATTCACCCCCCAAATAATAGCATAATTTTTTAAAAAATGTGCTGTTGTTAAATGCCATCAAATCATTTCCGATTTATGGCAACCCAAGGCATGAACAAATTAAAAAAAAAAAAGCAAAGGTATAAGAGCTTGAAGATACAATCTGATTCTCATACTTATGGATCAATTATAGCATGTGGCTCTGAAATATTTATCCTTGAAATGAGTATCTGCTGATTGACCTATTCACAGACTTAAAACATTAACACTAATACATCTAAATATGCCTTTTTAACATTGAAGTGACCAGATCCAGCCACCAGAGGGAGGCACGGACCATGAAATATAGAGAGTTCAGGCAAGAAATAGATTTCCATGGTGACATTACCAAAACTGACCACTAGATAGAGCCAGAGAACATGCTATGCATAATGTTTGATATTAAAACAGTGCTCTCCCTTTTTCAGCATCCACAGGGGGGCCCATCTAACTGGTCCCCTGCAGTTACAGAGGTTCTATTTTATTTAGAAGGGTTGCTGATACTCATTGTCCATATCTTCTTTCCATCCATACTTTAAACTGCATAAAGCCAAGGAAAGCTGGGTGGTTTGTGGAGGCTGAGCAAATAAATGCAACATTTGCTCAGATTGATGCTGTTCACGCCCCAGGGTGAAGGGAAGGCAGGTCTTGTGTTACACCATCCATTTGCTGACTCTTCTGTTTGCATTATAAAGAAAACAAACCACAGGCCATTGGTTTTTCCTTTGTCTGAGACAATGGCCTAGCAGTTTGAGTGGAGGGACAAGTGTACCAATCTATCCTCTTCCTTATCAGGTTTTGGAGCCTCGGAAGGGAATGAGGCCACCTCCAGTCTTCCCTATGAGGCTCCAAAGCCTGTCATTCTCCTGTCAGTCAACCTGTCATAGCCGGCTGACTCTTCAATCACTTTTGCTGTTCCTGATTTCTACCTCACTATATGCCATAATGAGTTTCCTTTAGCTTGCACTTCATCAAATCCAGCTTTCCAGGCCCTCCTTCACCATCATGCCATGGCTCTTTTCTTGTTGGATAATAAGAATCCAGCCTTTCTCAGCGTACAGCATGCTGACCTTTACACAATCTCCTTGTTTGGCCTACTTTTCCTTTATCACCCTTCCTTTCAATTATTCACCCTGGCATTGATGAAGGCTGTTGCATGCTAATGCCACAGACACGACTTCAGCTATCAAGATGGTGGTTCAGGGGTGGCTTCTCCCTTTTGTTGCTGTTTCGACAATGAGTTTCAGCAGTTCTACATGTAGGAGAAACGAATAACAGAAAATGAAATGTCAGAGAAAACCTAGGTGAACTGAACTCCCTTTGTTATATCCAAAATACAGTGGAACCTTGTATAACAAACAGTTTGTATAACATAAAATTTATACAACATAAAATATAAAATATAGGGGAAATTTGCTTAACAGAATCACCTATGGGGCAAATCTGTACAACATAAAAATGGGATTACTCCATTTTCAATGTATTCCTATTGAAATTTTGTATAAAGGAAAATTTGCTTAACATAATTTCATTTGGAACGAATTAATTCCTTTATACAAGGTACCACTGTAAATGCTACAACACAGTATTGAACTGAAAATATATATTATGCTAAACACTGCATCTATTATAATATATAAATAAATAAATGGAATAAAGGAAGGAAGGAAGAAAGGAAGGAAGGAAGGAGGGAAGGAAGGAAGGAAGGAATTATTTTTTGTTCTTGTTCTGTTTTTAAATAATGTCCAACTTTTCGTGACCCCATGGACCAGATCACACCAGGCTCTGCTATCTCCTGAAATGTGGTTGTTTTTTAATAGTACATACTACAGATGGGCACAAAATGAAAAAATAGTGTTTTATTTCATTTTATTTCATTTTATTTTATTTCTCCTTTGTTTCATTTCATTTTAAAACCAATTTTGTTAAAAATTATACTGAAAAAAATACAGTAACAAAACAATTGGTTACTCTATAAAACAGCTCCCCTGGGTCCTCAAGGAACCAAATTTCATGGGTAGCTTCCTTAGACTCTTCCCTTTAAGCCCTCGGAGGGAAGCCTTCAATGGAGCTACCCATGAAATTTGGTGCCCCTAGGATGAAAGGGTGCCATTTTACAAAGCAACAAAACATTTCATTTTTCAAAGGGAAAAAGAAGTGTTTCATTTCATTTTGTAATGAAACACTGTTTCCTGTTTCATTTCATTTCATTTTGCAACATTTCAAAAGCTTACAAAACGATGGAACATCATGTCATCTTTCATAAGGTGCCCATCCCTAGAACCTACAAGGTTAATACTTTATGAAATGGCAGCATAGGGCTCTCCAACGTTTAGCCACTGGCTAGTTGCCACATCGGTAACTTATGTGAGGCTTCATCTCAACTCTCATCTAGACCTTCTTTCTGAATATTTCCCTGATTTCTTCTGCTCAAACTAGATGCTATGGTTTGTGCGTCATCAGAACCAGAGACTGTAGATGTAACAATAGACAGCTGATTATCCTCCAACGTGCTCACCTAGTTCTTCCTTTTCCAAATAAGCCTGCTTTTGTTTTGAACCCCAGGAGACTAACACGGGTTTCAGTTGCAAATCTGATTGTCTTTTGAACAAAGCATGTGACTGGAGTGACAGAATGATAGCAGGAAGAAATAATTGTTTCCCTGAGTGCATAATGTGACATCCATTCAAGGAAGTAAAGATTGTCTGTGTTCCTTCAAGAGTCACATGTACAGTACCTCACAATTGATAGCCGTTAATTTTTCACTGGCACCCAAGCAGCAACCAATATGTAGAAGATAGGGTCTGGAAGAAATGTCTTAGGAGGAGCGGCTTAGGGAGCTGGGAATGTTTAGGTTTACCAAAAGAAAGCTGAGAGGGGATATGATAGCTATGTTTAAATATTTGAAAGGATGTCACATTGAAGAAGGGAGTGGTTTGTTCTCCATGGCTTCAGGCTAGAGATGGGCATGAATCAAAAAAATGGTGTTTCGGTTTTTCATTTTTTGTTCAGGGGTCTGTTTTGGTTCGTTTTCATTTTTTTGTGAATTTTTGAAAAAAATTCATTTTTGTTTATTCGTTTATTCATTTTTCATTTTTACCCGCTTTTTGCGTGATTTGTAAACAATTTCCATGCGTGGGCATCCCCCAACGCCCCAGACCAGAGGGAAAACACTAAAAAAAATTGATGCTGGCAGAGACACAATATAGACTAGGTACGCAGGGAGGCTGCAAAGGCAGCGACGAGCGTTGCCCAGGGTGCAAGGCACTCACCGGTACTCACCGAGAGGTATGCATGCACACACACAGGGAGGCTGCAGGACTGAAGCTAGAGAGAAATCTCTTCTTTCTCTCCCCTAAGAGCCAGGCTGCAGCAGGCAGGAACACAGAGACACACACCTGCTTGGCTGGCCTAAAGTGAAAATAACGAGTCACAGAGAAAGCAATCCCACCCTAACTCCCACCGGAGACTGCAAGGAGGATGGGGGCTGCCAGAGCTTTTTATGTCCTCTGTGGCTGCCAGACCTGCCCAGTCTGCAACCTGGACATGCTATTGGTTGAAATTATCCAAGAATTTACATGATCCCATCACATGGCTTGCCTTCATTTTGTGGCTGGTGACATCCATTTTGCCATCCTTAAAGGGAAAAGAAAAATACATCATGATGGGAGAAGACAAAAACAAATGTTTTAAGGACCCCAACTCCCCCCCCCACGGTAGGTATTATCAGACAGTATAAATAATTATTGCTGAGTTTTTATGGTTGTCCAGGGTGTTTTTTAACATTTAAAACACCTCATTTCATTGCGCGTCACCATTAACGAAAAACAAAATGTAATGAACCTAATTTTCGTGGTTATGTTCGGTTCATTCCAATTTCATCACAATGTTCGTTATTCGTTTTGTTACGTAATGAAATGAATAACGAATAACAGAAATTTAAAATTTCATTTCATGCCCATCTCTAATTCAGACACCAAGGCTCAGGACAATGGTCTCAAACTACAGGAAAAGAGATTCCATTTGAACATTAGGAAAAACTTCATGATGGTTAGAGCTGTTCGGCAGTGGAATAGGCTGTCACGGAGGGTGGTGGAGTCTCCTTCTTGGGAGGTTTTTAAGCAGATGCTGGATGACCATCGGTCGGGTGTCCTGTGATGGGGGTTCCTGCATGGCACGGGGTTGGACTAGATGGCCCTTGAGGTCTCTTCCAACTCTATGATTCTATGACTTTTGGAAGTTCAAAAGCTTCAAAGGCATCAAGCTTCTTTTGGCACATTAAGGCTTAACTCATATTCACACTTCCCGGGAGGAGGGGGCATTGCATTCAAAGGCATATGGCTTCCAGTTAGATGTGTGCTAACTCATTTTGGGAGCTTTAATGTTCTTCCCCTCCACACGATGCACATAAACAGCTTGTTGTTATGTGCCTTCAAGTGGAAAGTGACTTATAGCCACCGTAATAGGGCTTTCAAAGCAAGTGAGGTATTTACATGGTGGTTCTACCAGTACATACTCCACTGCCTGCGTTTCCTCTGAGTTCATATTTCATTTGTATTTTTTTCCCATCTGCAACTACATCTATTGCCTTCTCCGGAGGTAATTAGCATTTTTTTAAAAAAAAAATCACTGTAGCATCGAATGTAAATTCAGTAGCATTACTTCTAAGGAACTGTCTGAAATGTTTAGGAGCAAGTACCTCAAAGGGGAGAGAAAAGTTAATTCAGTTCCTTATCTTTCCGAAATTTGCGAGCTACAGGAAACCCCATAAAGCTAATATTCACTCAGAACTATATGTCACGGATGTTTATTCTTCAAGGAGTTATCCTTCAGGAAACCATTAAAAAAGGATAGGGGGCAAGAGAGAGAGACAGATCTTTTATCTTGTACAAAAGAAATGTTAAACTAGACTATGGGTGATACCTTTGCTAGAAGAAAAATAAAAGAAGTTGCTGAGCTTTCGAGAGCACAAGCCCTCTTTTTCAAAGCAGGTCTAGAAGTCCAAACATGGCACAGGATGTAATTTGTCAGGAGAGAGTTCTTAAAAGTTCACTTGGCAAGATGGACGCCAGGCTTCTTCTTGGAAGGCACGGAACAGCATGGTCCAATGGGACTGGACTTTACAGGCCAGTTCAAACAAAGAGTAGCATGGTATGGGCACTTCCCTCTTGCTTACAACCATCATCTCTCTATTGCAGTGGTGTCCAAACTTCAGCCCTCCAGATGTTTTGGACCACAACTTCCACAGTCCTTTGTCATTGGCAATACAGGCTTGGAATTTTGGGAGTTGTGGTACAAAACATCTGGAGGGCCAAAGTTTGGACACCCCTGCTCTATTGGCTCTTCGATCCATAGAGCTCCTGACTGGCCAGAGGCAGGGTAGAAGCAGGAGGTGAATGAAAGAATGAGGTTAATGAAAGAATGAAAACATCTTGCAGAGTGTTTTATTTTATATTAAAAGACATACCTTGTAGACATGGGCACGACTTGGCGAAATTGTCATTTCCGTTTTCGGATATCGTTTCCGTTACGTAACGGAAACGGTAACGACAATTAAACTGTCAGAACTCGAACTCGAACTGAAAAAAGAAAAATTGGGTCTGATTTGTTGTTGTCGTTCCTGGCATCGCGCGGCGATCGCGCAATGCCAAGTGGCACAGAAAAAAGTTTTAAAAATAAAAAAAAACCTGATTCCCGGCCAAAAAAGCAGGCGAAAATATGCCTGCCTGAGGGCACCTACCAGAGGGGTGGTTTCTGGGGGGGGGTCCCCAGCCTCCCCCCCCCGTCCTGGGCTGCTGGTACCGGGCTGGGAGGGGGCATCCTCGGCATCTCCATTTGCCATGCGGTGCGGGGTGATCCAAAATGGCGTCCACAATATTTTTTTTTTTTTGAAATCGTGGTCCAAAAAACCACCAAAGCACCACAGAAACATGCGAAAATTAGCTATTTTAAATGCTTGAATTTTTACAGTAGCAGCAGTGGGTTTTTTATAGCAGTAAAAGGTCGCACTGATTTTATTTTATTTTATTTTATTTTTATTTTTTTACACCTGCGCAATGATGGGCTGGCCATGGGATGGGACCATGCAAATTTTTGGACCCATTCTACCAATCGCATGGCCAGGTTTTGACTGACACTTCTGGATGTGCAAGAGGGCATAAAAAGGCGAGGCACTCCCAGAAGAGTCGCAATCCGGGCTTGGATATGGGTGGGAGAGGGCTGTGTGTAGCTGGCTGCTGTGCTAGACTAGTTTCGATTTCGCGGAGCCTTTAGATTTCAGTTAGGCAGGCAGGGAGGAAATTGATTCAATTGAATTTTTAGGAAATAATAATAATTCCTTCGTTCTCTGTCTGCTGTGGGGAATAGCAACACAGTTTATTCTTTTTTATTCTCCTGCAGTTTGTTAGGATTTCTTTTCTGATAGTGCTTCAAAGGGGGGGGGGAGGTTTGAGTGGGAGGGGAGGTGTGGATTTATTTTAAAAATTTCATTTGCTTGGTGGCAAGCCAAGGTCCTTTCATACCCTGCCTGCAGCTCTGCTGTGGGTGCACTGCCCACTTTGTTTGCAATAAAAAATTGCAATTGTTTTATTCGATGCAGTCTTGTGCAGCAAGTCAGTTTAAAGTGTTTTCCGCCTGCTCTGGGTCATTGCGGGACCCGCGCCCACCGCCCGCGTGCCCTCCCCTCCCCCCCTGCTGCTGCCGCCACCCGCCCATGCCCCCCGCCACCCCACCCACCGCCTAGGACGCAAAAACACCTAGCGCCGGTGGGACGCCACTCGCTGGGACGTCAAATCACGCGAAATCGTGGTGGCGGTAACGACAAATGACAAACGACACGACAAAACGACAAATTTTTAAAAAATTTCGTGAAAAACGGAAACGACCCGAAACGGACCCGTCCCGAAAAACGACAACTCAAAAAAAATTTTTTTCTGGTCGTGCCCATCTCTAATACCTTGATGTATTGCCATGCCCCTTTTCATCAAGGAGGCAGGGAATTGTATGATCAAACCCCCAGTGTAGGTCAGCCCTCCCCCCCATGGAATATCTCTCTTCCTTTCCGAGCCTTTTGCTGTTTCCTTAGACAGATTTCCCATCCTTCATCTCTAAAAGAGATGTGAAAATGTAATATTTTCATCCCACTCCATCACACTGTATACCCCTGGCACTCACTGAAATATGCTGCATATCAGAACAATTCCAACTCTACTCTATAATTGAGTTGTTCCTTTTTCAAACCAGCTGCTGATCTCCTATATGGATTTGTGTTTGTTGCCATGGTAATCAGTTGAAATGCTTCCTCTTCCCCCCCTTCCATATCAGAATGACTGCAACTTTCCAAAAGCAGCCAATTTCTTTTTGTCTTGGATTTCAAACAGGATAGCCAAGATTTTGAAATAGTACCAGTTCAGCTTTCTTTCTTTCTTTCTTTCTTTCTTTCTTTCTTTCTTTCTTTCTTTCTTTCTTTCTTTCTTTCTTTCTTTCTTTCTTTCTTTCTTTCTTTCTTTCTTTCTTTCTTTCTTTCTAAAGCACCAAAGCACAACTAACCAATATATGAGGTAAGCTTCGATCGATAATGGCCAACATTGCGAGCATCTGAGGCAGTTAACACCAAATCTTCCATGCTACATGTTGACAGAGCTATAATTCACAAAACACTGTGTTGGTGCAACCCCTAACTGTTGATAATTATTTTCCATCAGCAAGAACTATTAATATAATTATTGCAATTATCCACTAGGCAACACAGCTCACTTCAACATATTTATTTATTTATTTATTTATTTGTTTATTTGTTTGTTTATTAGATTTATATACTGCGGCCATCTAGCCCAAAGATACTCTGGGCAGTTTACCAAGTGAGGCCTTTAGCAAGTCGCATGCAGACTTTAATGTTTGTAGGGTAGATGCCCTAAGCACATCCGATCTCGCCTGATTTCGGAAGCGAAGCAGGGTCGGCCCTGGTGAGTACTTGGATGGGTGACCACCAGGGAATACCAGGTGCTGTAGGCGCCTGGATTAGGAACTGGCAAGCAACTCCGGTATTCCTGCCAAGAAAACTCCATGGACAAGGAGTCACGTAGAGTCGGTCACAACTGTAACGACACAACACACACACATACACATGCAGACTTTAATGTTTGTAGGGTAGAATCCTCTGCACACCCTAAGTTGTTTCATGCTTGCATAGCTAAAAACATTACTACCATGCAGACCCTGACTCCTGTTGCAGCATCCATTAGTAAGCCTTCTACCCGAGATTTGGCAAGTTCCTGCCGTGAAACACTATTAAATTCATGAGAGAGTTGTTCATCCTGTGGCCCCACCAAATATCTGTGGGAGCGCATGAGACACATGAGACTACATCTCTGTCTGCTGATACCACTCCCCTGCATCTGGTCCTTGAAGTACCCCAGTTTTATGCCTGGAGATGATACATCTTCATCATGGTTTGTCCCCTGTGATGGACTTTTCCTCCAGGAATCTGTCCAATCCCCTTTTGAAGGCATCCAGGCCAGATGCCATCTCCACATCCTGTGACAGGGAGTTCCACAGACTAACAACAGGCTGGGTAAAAAAAAATTTTCTTTTGTCTGTTCTCACATTTATTCCTATTTTTGCTTTAATGTCTTTTAATGCTGTAAGATGTCCCTCCATTCCCCATTCTTAAACTTGAATATGTCTTAATTGTGCTGGACGATATATTGTCCCTCATTACTGTAAGCCACTTTGGGTTGTTTTCCAAGAAAAAAGGTGGGGCAAAAATACTCATAAATAAATAAAATAAAATAAATAAGACCTATGGGACAGTATATAAGGAGAACACTCCCCTCTGGGCCTCTGGTGAAAAAAGAGGGCTTGGGCAAGCTGGACAACCCAAGAGAGCCCCCAGAGGAAGGTATTGGTACGCTACTTCAAAGTATTCTCTACTTTGAAAACTCTTCAAAAGATTTGCCATTAAGTCAGAATTGACTTGAGGTCATGATACTTTTATCACTTCTGAAACCACTGGAATGTTTTTTTAAAAAGAAAAATGTTCATAAAAAATAACTCTTCAGTTGAATTCACACAGAGAGAGACACCGGCAGATAAATTTGCAATTCAAAAGCTGCCCATATTCTAGTCCACTCATCAGTTTGCAATCTCTTCGCTTAAGAATGCAGACTGAAATGGAACCTCCACAACCCATAATTAAGACCTTCCTCTTTTAGCTTTTAAGGGATAATATTTGCCATGGTTATTTTTTTAAAGGTAGCCTGATGTATTTTTCAATTATGGTGTTTCACCCTACTGATTTATATATAAAAACTTATTTTTTCAAAACAATTAAAGCTAATGAGCTTTTTTAATGTTTGCTTTTATCAATAATTACCTAGAAGAAATTAAGTGAAAGTATCCAAATCAATTTAAATCAATCAATTAAATAATAAATAACTTCTGCCTGGATCTACAGAAATGCAGTCAAAATTACATGTTTCCTAATTTAGTCCTATTGATTTTGTCCTATCGATTTTGATTTTGAATTGAAAATAAATATTTACAGGAATGGTTAAAAGTGTATTTATTTAAAATAAATATTTATTTATTTATTCAATGTTGAGTGTAGAATGTATAGAATTTAGTCCTTTGATGAGGCTTTCCCCAGCATAAATGCAGTACAGTGGACACTCATATAACAAGTGGTTTGTTTAACAGAAAATCCACTTAAAGGGAAAAAAATCCACATATAGGAGAAAATTGCTTAACAGAATCACCTATGGGGTGAATCCGTACAACAGAAAAATGGGCACAATTAGGTTAATCCATTTTCAACGCATTCCTATGGGAAATTTGTACAAAGGAAAATTTGCTTAACGGAATTTCATTTGGCACGAATCACAGTAGGACCCAGGTATCCGCTAGGGATTGGTTCCAGACCCTCCCATGGATAATGAAAACCATGGATAAGAGAGAATGCCTGCTCACCCACCCACTCCCAAACTGCTGTTTCCTGACAGTAGCTTGCTTTATGGCTGCTGTTTTGAGACAGTAGCTTGCTTTATGGCTGCTGTTTTGAGACAGTAGCTTGCTTTATGGCTGCTGTTTTGAGAGAGTAGCTTGCTTTATGCAAAGCAAAAGCAAAGCAAAGTGTTCTGCTTATATATCGCCCCATACCACTTTTAAGCAGTCTCTGGGCGGTTTACAATTTTAATTACAGTGTGCAGGCTACACATTGCCCCCCACAGCAAGCTGGGTACTCATTTTACCGACCTCGGAAGGATGGAAGGCTGAGTGAACCTTGAGCCTGCTACCTGGGATTGAACCCCAGGTCGTGAGCACAGTTTTACCTGCAGTACAGGCATTTAACCACTGCGCCACGAGGCTCATGTCTGCTTTATGGCTGCTGTTTGTGACAATACCTTGCTTTACAGCTGCTGTTTGTGACAACAGCTTGCTTTACAGCTTGTTTTGTGGCTGCTGAATTATTTATTTTTTTCCTCTGCCAACCGTGGATAACTGAATCAGTGGATAATGAATCAGTGGATACGGGGGTCCTACTGTAATTCCTTTATATAAGGTACCACTGTACACCTAAATGCTGCATTGATTGATTTTCTTCACAGTCTTGTATCAAAGAAGCCACATTTTGATTATTCTTTGCTCTTGCTTTGTACCCTTTTAAGTGACCTCCAGAAGGTCGAGATAGACCCTTGCCTGGTAGGAGATATACTTTGGAATCCATCCATCTGGCAAGGTGGGTTGCTTTTGCTCTCCACTGGTTTAGCCTAGCCACTTCAAGTTTAATATTTAGACCTCGCTCTGTGTGCAGAAAATATTTCCTCAGTTTTACCCTTCATCTAGGGGGTTGGTGTCTGTAAAGTAGATGGATCTGGTGCTCCATTACCTTCTTTCACCCATTGATTGCTAGCACTTCTCAGTGTAACCTCTGGAGGGGCAATGCCAAACAAATAATTGACTTTTCAATCGGAGTGGTAGATTTAAGCAAGCAGCAATAATCCTTCATGGTTAATTAAGAGCTGCATCTATTTGATTGTTATGTGCTAATTTTATACCATAAAGTACTAGCATGTACTAATTCAGAGTTTCCTTCCTGCTTCTCCGTTCTTTAAGAGGAAGGAAAATGTGTGTGTGTTTTAAAGGGTTTGGATTCAGCAAGTTGGTGGCCTAAGATTTTATGAGGCTGTTAGCTGGATCATTGAATCCATGAAATGTGCAGTGAATATGGTTCAACAAATCTCCATTGATTCAGTTGTCCAACTGGTTTAACCACTGCCCAGTGGCACAGCTTCAAGGTCCTGGTTTTGATTTTCAAAGCCCTCCACGGCTTGGGACCAGAGTACTTGGCAGAGCGTATCTCTCAGAGATCAACTGGGACCAGACCCACGAGAATGGCACAGGTGCGCTCACTAAGGGTGGCCACCTCCAGAGAGGCGCGGAAATAGCGTACCCATGACCATGCCTTCTCTGTGGTGGGCCCCATGCAGTGGAACCATCTCCCCAGTGAGCTGCGCTTAGCAGAGTCCCTGCCCACCTTCAAAAAGGCTTTGAAAACCTACCTTTTTAAGGAGGCGTTTGGCAACCTTTCTTCTTAAGTTATTGTTTTGTTTTTGTTTATGTTTTTCCCCGCCTGCGTCATCCCTTTTGGGTTTTGCCTCTTTTCTCTCATTGAATTTTTGTGTTTTTATCTCATTTTATTGTTAGCCGCCCAGAGTTCCTTTTTGGTAGATGGGTGGGATATAAATGCAATAAATAAATAAATAAATAATAAATAAATGCCTCTACTGCCGGTAAAGCTGTGCTCACGACCTGGAGTTCAGTCCCAGGTAGCGGGCTCATGGTTGACTCACCCTTCCCTCCTTCCGTGGTCGGTAAAATGAGTACCCAGCTCACTGAGGGGGGATAATGTATAGCCTGCATACAGTAATTAAACTGTAAACCGCCCAGAGACTACTTGAAGTGTTATGGGGTGGTATATGAGCAGAACATTTTTACTGTACTGACCAATAGGCTTTTGGACATTAGATAGCAGCAATTTCCTGTGAGATACACAGCATTCCACATATGCTGACCAGCCAGCCAGTCAGTCAGCCAGGACTTCTGCATAACTGTGCATGAGAATTATACCCTTCAACATTGTTTTTAAAAAGTGAGTAGTTTCAAATCCATTTTTGGAATGAAGATGATTAGGAGAATAAGCCTTCCTTTAGGTGGTTATGCTTATGAATAAAGCTGCAATATTTTCATCACACCTCAGGGATGTCATTCTAAGGTGTTTTGTTTTGGGTGTTTTAATAATTGCATTAATCTTATAGTGATACATTCTTCCAGCAAAACTGGAGTACAAGCCAAATATATGCAAACCACACTGGGGACCTGAGATCTCCTGAGAACAGATTGTAGGCTCCAAATGGGAAAAGAAAAAACAAATAGAAAAGGAACAGAAAAGAATGGATGATTTTTAATTTAAAAAGTGATGCCATGCTTTGAAATACAAGAACCTGTTCAAAGAAAAGCTAGACATCAAAACAAGATCAAGAACAAGAACAATAAAATAATCAGAGCATTGGGAAGGCATCCTTTGGTCCTCCAAAGTTTCAGATTATTATTATTATTATTATTGTTGTTGTTGTTATTATTATATTAATTAATTAATTAATTAATTAATAATATGCTGGATTTTGTAATACAGCTCACTAGTTGAACGCTTCCCAAACGTTTAGGACTCAGTGATGTATCGGCGAATTATGTGAGCAGATCCCAGTAAGGCAGCTTTCTGCATCTGACTGATGGTGACTTTGTCAACTCCAATTTCTTCTAAATACTTGCTTAGCTCTTTAGGCACCGCACCCTGCGTGCCGATGACCACTGGGACCACCTGTACAGATTTATGCCAGAGTCTTTGAAGTTCTATTATTATTATTATTATTATTATTATTATTATTATTATTATTATTATTATTATTATTATTATTATTATTATTATTATTATTATTATTATTATTATTATTATTATTATTATTATTATTATTATTATTACCCCACCTATCTCCTTGGAAAAGGACCCAAGGTGGCTTACAAAAATGAGGGACAATGTGCAGCCCAGAACATTTAAGACATACTCGTTAGGAACAACAAATTAGAAGAAGCATCTTACAGCATTGATCATTGACAATGTAGACTTGGGATTCTGGGAGTTGTAGTCCAAAACATCTGGAGGGCCAAAGGTTCCCTCCCCTGAACTAGAGAAACAGAAGCCATTCAGTGCTTGTTTTCTAAAATAAAGCAAAGCAAAATGTGCTGCTTATATACCATCTCATTTGATTTAAAGCACCCTCTAGGACTAGATGGTTTGCAGTTTCATTATACAGGCTACACGTCATTCACATACACCACCAGTAAGCTGGGCACTCAGTTTATTGATTTTGGAAGGATGGACAGCTGAGTCAACCATAAGCCAGCTATCTGAGCGCATCAAGATCAGTTTAACCACTATGCCACAAGGCTCTAGTATGTTTCCTTTCCTGTTCTGCTGCATTATCCATCTTTCATTCTGAGTAACCAAAATATGCAAATTTAGTATAATGGAGGACATAGCACCATGTAACTTATGATAAGGGAACAAGAGTGGGTATAATTGTGAGCTATTTGCATACCCTCTGAGGACTATTTTTAAATGACTATATTAGAATGACCATTAGAGCATCTGGAATTCCAAGGTAGCTTGCAGATTGGTGTCTATGGTTTCTTTGAAGCAGGTGAGATAGGATTGTTATCAATGTCAAACATATGGCATATATACTGTTTCACTAAGGTATTCTTAGGGTAGCAGGTGTTGCAGGCAAGTGCCACGTGATGTAGTGGTTGAACTGCTATGTGGCAGCCAAAACTGTGCTGACAACCCAGGGTTCAATCCCAGGTAGCTGAGGCTCCAGGTTCACTCAGCCTTCCATTCTTCTGAGGTCACTTGAATGATTACCTGGCTCCTGGGAAATGTGTAGCCTCCATAATTAACTTGGAAATCACTCAGATAATGTTTTAAATGCTGTGTGGTCGCAAAGAAGCTGCATGGATAAGCTGTAAGTAACGACTGATGAAGCTGTTTGGATGAGCAGCAAAACGTTTCAATCTCTCAAGGAAAAGAAGTCCAGTTGCCATGACTCAACTTCGAGGTAAACTCACCTGGATGACTGAGAATCTTCACAGACACATAAGCTGCACATTTCATCTTTCAAAGCTAGCACTTTCATGCTCGTGCTTGCCCACTTCCTTCTCTTATCATGTTGTTGGCTACTGAAATCTTGCTGGGATTACCTCAACATGGTTCAGCCTGGATGATGGCACCTCTTGTGATAAAAATCTTTGATTTAAGCTGAAACGTCCTAGCATTGGGACCCCCTTTGCCCTCTGAAGCATTGGAATGCATTCCAAGGCTCCCAAAGGCTTTCCAAGGGCAAAAGGGTTTTCTATAAATCTTCAGAATCTGATCGGGGTCTTAGGAAGTTTCTGATTAAATTCAAGGTACTTCTTGCCATCTGATGACATCATCTAGGCTGAACAGTGTAAACGTAATGCCAGCAGGACTTCAGACACTGCATTTCAAATGCTGCCACGTTATATTTAATTTTAACTCTCTCTCTTTCTTTTTAAAATCAGCCCCCAAAGAAGAGGAACTGTACAAACATTCCTCTAAACCAGTGTTTCTCAACCCAGGCATCATGGGTTGAGCCAAGGGCGTTAGAAGGCTTATTATGGTGGGGTCATAGGTCACCTTATATGTGCTATAGCCTTTGTCAAAAAGAAAAAAAAATCTTCCTCTGATTTTTTTGGACCCAGATATTCATGATAGCATAAATACATAGGTAAGAGGAAGCAGGCCCCTTGGGGAAGAAAGGAGCATCTCCTTTCTGAGAACAGATGACTTTACTCCATTAAAAATGTCTTTTTATGCAAACACAGTGGAGGGGGTTGCAGGTTACTTGGCTATTATAAAAAAGGAATCATGAATCAAAGAGGGTTGGAAACCGCTACTCTAAATGATACCCCAACAAGCATGTTGAGGATTGAATAACCATTGTGATTTACACAAAAGATATCTGGCATTACCGGTTGCCGCCTCGTTCTATCAGGGAACATTGCTAGACTCTTGTTGCCGCCAAAGCAGCGTCTTACAACCAATGCTGTAACTTTTTAAAGTGTGGTTTCCAAACTCTGATTTCACCACATGACATCAGCTCAGGCTGCCTCACTTCTTCCTCTGTTAAGAAGAGGGTGGGTTCACGGCCTCTCTTTCTACGTGGCAACAAAAGAATTTTAGTTGGAAAGTATTTCCCCCTTTAGATCTGCATGGAGTGCAGAAGTCATTTAAAAGTTTTTAAGACCCAAGAATGCAAGGAACAAATTAATCAGACTCCCGCTGCCATTCTTGTTCTCGACGCGATGGCAGGGAGCGCATTGATATTCAAACCATTTCTGTCACTGCTGTGGGACATTTTCTTGTGCTGCTGTCATGGCTCACTCTTCTTTCGGCACTCACCCTGAAGCAGCCTCAGGATTTACACGATGACATCATTCATAAACAATGACGTTAATTGCAGGCTGGAATTGATATAGGGGAGAAACAAAGAATGAGTCCCTCGCCACCCACTTGAAATCCAAGTTCAGCCGCTGGGTGAAGCCTGCACAATGAACTGATCGTTTCCCCGATCCTGCCTACGCATTCCTCAGTGGAGAAGTCATTGCTCAGTGGATAAATTATTCCAAAAAAAAAAAAATCATTGAATTGGGGAAAACGAAGGGACATGACCATGGGTCGAAACAATGCCGTTGTTTCTTTTTCCCTCTTAAAAAACAATGAAGCTGAAAAATTCCTCTTTGACATAGCCCAAATTATCTGCATCTCACTGGAGTCACAGTTCAAGGGGGGGCATGAGCATTCTCTCGTTGGTATGCAAGACGGCAACGCCAAGGAGCAAGGGGCTCCATTGAGCATTGTCCCATCAGTGAACCCTGAAATGGCTTCTCTTCCTCTTGGAACTTTTCCTAAGTTTGTATAAATTAAAGTCCATGCCAAGACAGTAGGCGAAACTGAATTTGAACCATTGAAACAAATGCTTTAGAGAGCTGTACGAAAGCTTCTAAAATCCGTTTTAGGGATATCCCCCCCCCATAATGGAAATTGATTGGCAATAGATCCACCACGACAAGGAAAATAAGTCATTATTTGGAGGTTACTCAATTAAGTTATGGAATTGCATTCACACCATGAATCTTGTGCCTACTCGCTGCCTAAAACGGTGGCCAAAGGACAAATGCATCAGGTGCAAAATTTAAGGTGATGAGGCAGCGTGACACAATTGTTCTGCTCGTTGATTTGTTTACTTATTACCTGAATTATGTTACATCTTTCAGGACACAATTGCTCCTTCAAGGCAGGGCACAAGGTTTAATAAAGTACAGCACTAACTTTAAAGCATGAAAAAAAAATGATAAACCAGTCTTGAAAGCAACAGGTTCAGGTAGCCAACTAAAGGTCGATTCAGCCTTCCAGCCTCCTGAGGTTAATAAAATGAGCATACTGATCACTGGTGGGCAAAGTGTGTGTGCACCCCTCCCAAATAATAATGTGACACTTCCTAAAAAAGAGGAGCAGAAATCAAACCATCAATAGCAGTACATGAAATCTAAGCAATGCATTTAAACAACAGGTAGAGATAAATATACTTTACGTTGTTTCTGAAAAAGTTGCCAAAGATTGGGGACCCTTGGTTTTTCTGGAGGGAAAAATAGAACTTGTAACATTCCTTTCTAATGCATAACTAGTTATAATTATAGTCCAAATCCTGGGCATTTATTCATTACTATGGTACCAAGGAATTCAGAATTGTGGTAATAAATTCAGAATTGTCAACTGAAAAGGGATATTTCTTGTTGCTGATCCATTATCTCAAACACTCTTCTGTTGTCTATTTTGTTTTAACCTAAACACACATAAAAGTGGCCAAAGGAGTTGCACAAAGTTCCAGCATAGCCTAGCATTAAAACAATATTATATTATTCTTCCACCATATAGTGAGGCGATAACCCTATTGCTATAAATTAACTTAAATGTTATGGATACATCAACAGAGTTATTGCTTGCTGAGCTTAAATCACAGTGTACTGTGGTCACACTTAGCTATATTGGGTAAAGGAACTATAAACAAGTCATTATTTGCAACACAGAAACAGAGTCTGTCCTTGGTTGTCCCCAGTCTAATGTAATAACAATCAGATTCTGCTGTCAAGTCAACTCCAGTTTATGGCAAACTTTTTTCTGGGTTGTCCAGGTAGGGTGTACTTAGTAGTGGTTTCAGCATTATCTTCTTTCTGGGGTGTGCAGCTGGCCCAAGGCCACAGAGGATGGTTCTACTCCTAAGAAGACACAATGGGGAATTGAACTCCCAAGCTCTGGCAGCTGGCTGCTCAGCCGGAGACCTAAAGCACTGTACTATCCAGCCTAATAGAGAGAGATCCAAAAGGAAGCGCTCATAGACTGCTGTGAAGTTTGAGGAGGATTGTATGAGTAGAGGCAACCATTCCTTCAGATAACCCAACCCTCAAAAGTAGAGATGGACACGAATTGAAAAAATGGCATTTTGTTTTGTTTCATTTTGTTAAGAAGTTCATTTAGTTTTGTTTCATTTTTTCATGAATTTTTGGAAAACAATTTGTTTCATTGTTTTGTTAATTTGTTATTTGTTTTTACCCGCTTTTCCCCCCAGTGCCCACTGCATGGCCCCTTGGAGCTGGGGTGTGCCTATGAACGGGCCGCAGGAGAGAGGCGCAAAGGGGGCGGCTTCAAAGCTGCACTGCTCTGGCCGCCTAAATGCAGCCTGCTTCTTATCTCTCCTCCTGGGTCTGGGCATCCCTCGATGGCAGCAATGAGGTGCGTGCTCCCTCCATGCAGCTCGGCACGAAAGGACCTCTGGATCAGCACCAGGTAGGAGACATCTCCATCGCCCCCCATTAACGAAACGAAATGAACTGAACCAATTTTTCTTGGTTCATTTCGTTTCATGTTAAATTTGCCCCTAGGGTCATTATTCATTTTGTTATGTAATGACACGAATAATGAATAATGAAACAAAAAAAAATCATTTTGTGCCCATCTCTACTCAAAAGTTATGAACTTAAAAGGTTGCCCACAAGTATTGCTTGTAGGTGGTCCCAGAAATGAACAGACAATCTGTATAACCTGTACAGAGGACAATATGGTTTAATATGTCCAGGATTGTGGGAAGAGTGACATGTATTTCTAAATCAAATAGGAACAACATTCCCTGAAATGAAGAAAAAGGGCAATATGGATCTAAATTAATTTCCATGCAAAGAATAATACATGAGAACAATGAGCACCAGATAAACAGAAAAAAAAAAACCCTGGCTGGAATCGAACAGAGTAGGTGATTGGGGATTCACCAAGTCTACACCTAGGTTCCATTGATTCAATAGGACTACACCACTTGTGACTTTCTAATGGCAATATGCCTCTGCATTTCGAGAAGTCTAGAAATGTGATTAAGTGAATTGTGTGCCTTCTCAGTGTGATGCACAAATGGACATTTGCAACTGGAGAGAATTTTAGCTTGCCTATCTTCTCATCCCCTGTCTTCTGTACTGGACCTCCTGTCTAATAGCTGTGGAAGGTTTAGTAATTGCAGCCCCTCTGTCTTCTAATACCAGCTGAAATTCCCATGGTTTGTACAGGTTCTGATTTTAATCCCCCCCAAGATACTTTAGCCCACTGTACCGGCTCTTATGTCTCCAGAAAACTGTTGTCCTTAATACTCCAGAAAATGGCTGTTATTTCCCCTCCCATAGATCATCTTCTAAATACTTTGTGTGGTGACTGAATGGACAAAATGAATGTTCAGCCTCAGGGAAATGTTGCAAAATACTACAAAGTTGAAATGAGGGATGGCAAGCTTTAGGTAGAAACTTACACCATCTCATTAAAAAAAAACAACCCGTGAACATTCTGAGTATCCTTTTAGAATGAAGGGGGGACACCCAGAGAGAAATCCGTATTAACAAATTATGAAAGTATAATTAAAGTCTTCACTCTTCTTATCTGGGATTACTGTATATATTCCAATCAATTAGCTAAATTAGTGCCTCTCTGAGTCAGTGTTATTGCATACATATTTAACGATTATTTTGTGTATAAATTATATGGCTCGGTTAAATATTTATGATCATTACTAAATTGCTCATTGCACGGCTTTCTTTGAGTGAATAAGGCGTTTGCTTAACACCTAACATGGTGTGTGTGTGTGTGTGTGTGTGTGTGTGTGTGTGTGTGTGTGTGTGTGTGTGTGTGTGTGTGTGTGTGTGTGTGTGTGTGTGTGTGTGTGTGTGTGTGTGTGTAGGAGAGAAGGGGTGCCATTTTATGTAAATAGAACATTATCCTGGGTCTCTAGTCATCTCTTTTCTATGTGCAACTCTATGATTCTATGATTCTATGAAACAGGCAAAGACCTTTCTCTTCGAGCAAGCTTTCCCTGAATGATGAAGACTACCTATTTTGTGTCTTTCATATGAATCTATAGGTTCACATAGACTTTGTGTTTAATCAGTTCCTTGAGAGCATGACTCACATCGCAAACTCTTTCCTGGTTCATTGTTTTAAGAGCATAAGCTCCGGAACATGGGATTCCATCCACAATAACAGACTGCTCTCTACAGGACTGAACTTACCCATATATACTCGAGTATAAGTCGACCCGAGTATAAGCTGGGCCCCCTAATTTAAACCCCAAAACTGGGAAAATTTATTGACTCAAGTATAAGCCTAGGGTGGGAAATGCAGCAGGGCCTGGCAACTCCTCCTTTGTGAGCTGGGTGTGTGTGTGATGTTTAAAATGACTTTTAGCCACCGAAGCAAGTGCTTGAGTTGGTGGCTAAAAGTCATTTTAAACATTGTTTTAAAATGACCTTTTAAAAAGTCATTTTAAACATGGGTGGGGGGTCAGGAGAAGTAGCGAACAATGTTTAAAATGACTTTTAGCCACTGACCCAAACTTGCCTCAGTGGCTAAAAGTATTGACCTGCATATAAGCTGAGGACCCTTTTTTTCAGCCCAAAATTAGGGCTGAAAAACTAGGCTTATACTCGAGTATATACAGTAGGTTATGACACAGGGTTTTCTCCTCACCTCAGCCTTCTGAAGTAAGTCAGATGGGGATGTCCTCATGAGATGCCTGTGAGGGCAAAGCAAACAGGAAAGTCATGGGTTCAATACAGAGCCGTGTATTCACTGTAGTTTAAAGTAGGTCAGAAATGAAACTGATAAATGATAGCTTATCACAGCTTAGAAGTGAAGTAATTAATTGGCTGATAAAGGGCAATGTGATTAGGTTTAATACAAAGAAGATTAATGTTTCGGTTTGTTTTGTTTTTGCTGTTTTGTCATGTTTTGTTGTCTAGCAAATAATGTCTGCTTTCTGTTGGCAGAAATATTACCTTTGGAAAGAATGGCGGAGGGTGTATGGTAGGAAAATAAATATTGATAGCAATGTACTAATTATACAGTATGGCACATGTTACTCATGAGAAATGGAGCTTCCATTGCATGCAAAAACAGATGAAAGGTGAGGGGCAGAAGGAAAAGCTTGAATATATGATAAATCTCAACCTACTGGTTAAAATTCAGAATGTTTGGAGCTCAGCAAGGGGCAGAGAGCTGAATTTGCTAAAGTGTCTGCAGGCTCAGATTCTTTTATTTAAAAAAAAATTCACCCATCTCTCTCTATGAATGCCACCTTGTCCCCTTTTATGTGACTTATAACCTTATAAATGAGTCTAAAATAAATGCAACAAATTATTCAAATATTAAGACAGAATTAAATAAATGTCATAGTTAAATGTTTAATAAAAACATCAACAAAATCAATAAAATAATGAGATTTATAGCTCAAATGAGCTCAAGGAGAGAGCTACATCCTCTGTTGTTTTTGCACTTGTTGATAAACCAAAGTATATATGTTTCTGCTTTGATAATAGAGATAGCATAAACTGAAAAAAAAAAGTTTTCAGGTTTTAAGAAAGGAAAGTATGTTACATTATTAGCTTATTTTTTAAATGGAGAAAATGTATTGGAAATTAAAATAGAAATTGAGAAAACAATGTAGAAAAATGCTACAGCAACTTAAAAAGACTTGAATGTGTTAATAGAGAAAACTATGACCAAAGTCAAGGCAGAGATATAAATATAAATCAGAAAAGCATAAAATAATAACAAAACAAACCTTCTCAAACAAATATCAACTTTAGAGATGGTCACAAATTGATTCATCCCATTTTGTAAGGATATGTGCTGCATGTTCCGCACCCCCACCCCCCATCTGTCCTCTTCGCTCACATTACATCATCCTCCAGACTGTCCCCCTTCTCTGCCACCACTCAAGTCAAAGCAGGCATTTTTTTAATCCAATGTGTTATTAGTCTGAGGGACTCCCTGCCACAGGATATGGTGATGGCATCTAGCCTGGATGCCTTCAAAAGTGGATTGGACAGGTTTCTGCAGGAAAAGTCCATCCCAGGTTACAAACCATGATGGAGATGTGTCATCTCCAGGCTTAAAACTGGGGTACTTCAAGGGCCAGATGCAGGGAAGTGCTATCAGGAGACAGAGATCTAGTCTCGTGCACTCCCGGACACATTTGGTGGGGCCACTGTGAGATACAGGGAGCTGGAGTAGAAGGGCTTTTGGCCTGATCCATCATGACTCTTCTTATGTCCTTATGACCTTGGACCTCCCTGTCCCACCTCCTCCGGCTGCCAGCCATTCAGACGAGTAAGTGGGGTATAGACTAAAGCAGGGCTGTTCAACTTTGAACGGGCTGAGGTCTACTTTTTCCGGCCCAAAGTACCTGAGGGCTGCTACATTAAAACCTCTACTTATGAATTTTATCCTTTCCGAGCACATGCCCATAAGTAAAAAAAAATTGTAAGTAGAGCAGCAGTTTCCCATAGGAATGCATTGAAAACCAATTAATCAGTTCTGGAGGGAACAGATTTCAATGCGCCATGGCCCTTGAGCTGCCCCGCTCAGCTGAGACAGTGGGCTGGCAGACCCAGAGCTTTGCTAGGGCAGTGGTGGTCCTTGGGTTGGGTGAGGGAGGGGTGGAGAACTTGTCCTCTCACTTTTTTATTTGTGGCCGGCAGGCTACTTTTGAACCCTTCATGGGCTACCAGTAGCCCACGGTCTACCTGTTGGGCAGGACTGGACTAGAGCATTAGACACACACCTCCTCGGTGGAAACCCGTATTTGTTCCATGCATGTATGGAAAACAATGAAATATTTTGATAAGAGAAATATCTGGATAATCTATAGAAAAATCTCTTGTTTTAAGGACACAAATCCAGGTATATTTGTGGGTTTCTCTGATCCACAAAACTTATAAACAGAAAATTACAAAGGGAGTGACTATCTTTGCTGCCACACAAGGGGAAAATGTGTGTGGTTTATCATTCAATATTTGAGAAGCAGTAAAGGGTCTGGAATGGGTATGGTTTATTTCCTCTGAATCTCCTTTTGCATTAAAAAAGGGTAGAAAAGAAAACCTAACTTGTGAGAATAAGAGAATAGGACATTATTTTTAATTTTAAAGGAGGAATTATGGAGGATTTGGAGAAAGGATCTTTGAAGAGGTTTAAATTAAAATGGAGTGAGGCTGAAGCTCTGGATGATGCTTTGTTGAAAGAGAGGGCGACAATCATTTTGGAAAGATTAAGTCGAGATTAACAGAAGAGCCTGTGATAATTATGAAGTTCAGATTAATTGGTGAAATCCCTCAAGTGAAATTCAGTGTCATTTCCAGAAAAGCCCTTGGGTTTCCTTTTTATTAATCAGTTCCTTGGTTGCATTTTAACAGGTAACTTTTAGAAAGAAATACATTGACTACTCTGCACCTGAAAATATAGAGGCTGGACCTGGGCCGTGAAAAATAACGCAGCAAGTGGTTTAGAAGTGACATTTTCAAAGGTGCAAAATTAATTGATAGTCCTAGAAGAGTGTGACTTAAAGTGGACATGAAAGTGCTCATTCTCTTTTTTGCATGTCCTTAATGTGCAAATATATATGTACAGCTCAAATCCCTGGAACTTTTTTAAGAATGACAGCTTCTAGTCTGTTTATTTGACAAATGGAGGAATATAGCTGGAATGCCCTCTCCCAAAACTGAGCTACCTAACTTCTCCTTGAAGATGGCCAGTGAGGGATGACACATCATGCCTCCAGTAAATTTATTTATTTATTTATTTATTTATTTATTTATTTATTTATTTATTTATTTATTTATTTATTTTAGATAATTTTTACCCCGCCTTTCTCCTTGGAAAAGGACCCAAGGTGGCTTACAGAAATCAGGGATAATATTGACTTAGTGTTATTTTATTTTATATGTACTGTACATTTTAAATATATTATCATGTTTAATGGTTGTATCTGTTCGTTTAGCCTCGTAAGCCACTCAGAGTGGCCTTTATTGCCAGATCATGTGGTATACAAGTTTAATGAACAAACAAACAAACAAACAAACAAACAAACAAACAAACAAACAAACAGATTGCTAGGGCTGAAGTGAACTATGGTCAATCTAGGTGACATCCCTACACAAAATGAAGAGCAAGAAGCATCTTGGCCTCATCTGCCAATATTAACCTTGACTTGTCTCCATCCACAATTGTTTGCTTCCTTACTGTTTTAAAAACAAAAGAGAGCAGCAGCCCCCTCCCATCTCTCTGATATAGTTCTTACACCAAAAAGAAACCCATTTGTGTGCCACTGTGTCAAAATAATGTGATCCGCCCTTGGCCATGTGGATGCAAGGGAAATAGATTACCTTTGCAAGGCACTGAAAAATAATAACAAAAAGACAGCCAAGATGATTCCTTCTATTGCTGAGCTTTATTTCTTTTTTAAAAAATTCCCAGAAGCAAGATAAAATATAAAAGAATTAGCAGTGCGGGTAAGAGAGCAAGCCTTGTGGTACTTAACATTTATGATGACTTTAAATACCAAGAAGCGGAAATGAGGATCCCTCCTCACCTCCAAGGTAATAAAAGAAGATTCTTCAGGATCACACTCTCATCAAGTGGTTGCCACAAACATGAAGACGTGCCACTGGGTGTAGGGAGCCTGGTGTCAGTTCATCCCTTGTCCTCCCTTGTTACATCCCCGTCCATGTTCTACTGCTGCTCTTGACTTGCTGAGTGCCTGGATGAACAATGTTTCAGATTAGAACTGGGGTGGGGGGTTGGCGGAGGTGAAAACATCACACAAACGACCTTCCTTACCACTGAGCCATCAAGAAAAGCCAAGCGAATCAAGTTAATGGGTTGCCGGGCCCATCCCAGAGATAAGGGAGGGAAAGGAAATTGGTTTGTCAGTTGGCATTTGTTTTGAAATCACACAAATGTGTGGGATTCCAGCAAATGTGGAAGCACCAGGTTTCGGGATGCATGTCATATAGCACATGGAAAAACACATATTTTGGGTGAAAACTAGATCACAACTTGATTATAAAGCTATTTAACCGTTATGAAAAAAAAAAAACCTCCTATTATTTATTTATTTATTTATTTATTATTGCATTTTTAGACCGCAACAATTTCCCAGGAGGGACTCTGGCTAGTTTGTTGTCGTTCAGCCGTTCAGTCGTGTCCGACTCTTCGTGACCCCATGGACCAGAGCTCACCAGGCCCTCCTATCTTCCACTGCCTCCCAGAGTTTGGTCAAGTCTATATTGGTTGCATTGATGACCCCATCCAACCATCTCATTCTCTGCTGTCCTCTTTTCCTTTTGCCTTCAATTTTTCCTCTGGGCAGTTTATCTATCTATCTATCTATCTATCTATCTATCTATCTATCTATCTATCTATCTATCTATCTATCTATCTATATACACACACTAAAGGGTGGGAGAGAGAAATTAGCAAATGAGGGGGGCACAAAATAATAGGTTACTGATCACCGAATGCCTCCTTAAAAAGCAAGGCTGAACACCTTCATGGATTTCTGAGGTTATGCCTTAATTTACAGATGACCAATTTTCAAAATCCCCCAGCTGGAAAGTGTTTGTGTGAGAGCATGGGAAAATACCACCCAGAGGCCATATTGGCTTGGGAATTCTGAGAAATGTAGTCTGGAAAAGTAGCTTTTCATAACTTTGAGTAATACAGGGCAGTGACCAGACAGTTATTTTCCTTTTGCCCAGACAACTCCTTTCCTCATAACCAAGGGTTCTCTGGGTGAAATCTGTTTTCTCATTTTCCACAGTAATACATTTTCTTAGGCCTTGCATGAATCATTGTGTCCAAGGACTAATGGCTAGGAATAAACATTTCTCCACCCCTGAGTTTAAATGATCAAAATTTATCTTCTATTATATTACATACTCTTGAGGATTTATTCATGTAAATGTTTTATTATGAATGCATTTTGCAACACATTGGAAATGTTTATAAAGCAATTGCAAGATTGGCTCCAAACTGTCTAGTTTCCACTTCAGCACTAAGTATGATGCTAAGGTATATGTTTGTTTGAAACCTATTTGGCCATTTTATCTCCGATAGTTTTCTGCTCCGGGAGAATTCTGACTTTAATAGAGGTTCCTGTGCAACTGTCAGAATCAAATGATAGACCAACGTTCTCTCCAAATGTGGATTTAATATGTCACCAGAGTGACCTATTGAGGGACATGAAGTTGTGCGCCTTAACTTCGCCATTTGCTATTATCTACCATTTCCAGACCTCAACCTTTACAACTCATTTTGAAATGTTCTTCTGGAAGAAGAAAAAAGGGCTGTGAGGGGGCGACAGAAATCTAACTGCCAAAGCCAAATCTTTCCTCCAAATGTCAGTTCCATGAAAAGGAGGGAGTGATCTTCAGGACAGAGAAAAAAAGTTTGTTAAAGAAAGGGAGGAGAAAAGGAAAAATCTCATTTTATCACATTGCATATAGCAGCCAATCCAGATTTCCTGCCAAATAGGTGTTCCAGCAGAAACTATGGCTGATCAAGAAAGTTGCCTTAGATAGGTCATTGGTCTGTCAAGATTTCGGTTCCCAGGCTTGGGTCCCTATCAGCAATTAAGCAACAAATATAATATTTACTTGTGCTTGACACAGAGCAGTGCAGCAGTAGCGTGCAGATAAAATGTCAGTATTGATATAAAGTATTGCAGAGTTAGGTTATGAAGAGACAATGACAATGGGTAGAGTAAAAACTCATATATTCATATATACATCAAAAAATATATACAGCATAACAACCAAGCAATATTTACAACAGACAAACAGAGTGTGGGGTTCTGTTCTCACCATAACAGACCCACCTAACAAATGGAAAGCTAGTGCTTTTTATACAGTTCAGTACCCATCAGATGTGAGTCGTCACTAATTACAATCTGATGCAATCTGATCCAATCATGATGCTATAAATTCTTTCACCTGTGCTTCATCACATAACATGCCTGTGATTACTTATCTCTTACACTTGTGAATTAACATCATGAGTCTGCAGAATCTAACTGCCTCCATTTTACAACTCTCTTTCTACTATCTGTTAAATATACATAACATATATTTTATCAACTTTTACATATCTTGACAGTCCCCACGTGCAGTTGGACTCCAACTCCCAAAAAAAACTGGCCAGCACAGCTAGTGTTGGAGGCTTCTGGCAGTTTTAGTCCAAGAATACTTGGGGACCCAAGGTTGGGAAACAATGGTCTAGAATAGTGGTGGCCAAACTTTGGCCCTCCAGATGTTTTGGACCACAACTTCCACAGTTCTTTATCATTGGCAATACAGGCTTGGAATTCTGGGAGTTGTGGTCCAAAACATCTCGAGGACTGAAGTTTGGCCACTACTGGTTTAGAAGCTTACTGTCAACATTGACTAGAATCAGTTTTTCAGGATTTCAAACGTGCTCTGCTGTTGTCTTGTGCAGCAGGTTAAATCAACATTCAAGAAGGCAGTTCTAAAAAGGGGGGCAGTGGTTAAACGATGAAAAAAGGAGTCAGCTTCTGGAATTTTCCTTAGCCTGCTGTCTCTCTGTGAACACTCAGGAGCACAAAAGGATACCTGTAGAACCTTGTGACTGCTGCCCTTAGTGCTGAATTTGCTCTCTGCCATCAAGTCATTAATATATGTGGACTCTAGATTGGTTGCATTTTATATTTACTTAAAAATGCTTTTTAAAAATAGCCTGAGAAGAGCTACCATGGCAGAACTATATGTCTGTTTGTGTGTTGCTTTTGAATGTGTGATTTCGGGGAGTTGGCAGCCTTCTCCCACCCCTAGAACCGAACTGAATTTACAGCGGAGGCTGATATGTAAACTTGGCAGAAGGTAGCACAATGGACCCACAATTAAGATGGCACACCTACCGTTTCTTCCAACATTAGCTTTCAGAGAGTAGAATGCTTTAGTCTACAGGGAGAGTGGCTTTGAAGCCCCATCAAAGAGCAAGAAGTTCCAATGTCTCCCTTTCAAATGCGTATTAATGTATGCAGTGACAGTCGCTCCAAATCTTCTAAGCTTTGGTGATATCACAGGGCAAAGGAATGTAATCAGTATCATTCTCCCCCCCCTCCCATTTTTTTCTGCAGTGCTTATTTTACCAAAAGGGGAAGAATTGAGCTGTATAAACACAATACACTTTACAAAACATGTCATTTTCGGTGAGCAAGCACATGGCAGTATCCCTGGCCCTGGCTTTTGAGCACAAGATAATTAGACTGAGTGACAGAGGATGCGAGCTTCATTTATCACTTTGCCTATTCTATTGGCTACAGCAAACAGAAGACAAATTTAGAACATAATGTGTGACAAAGGCAGGGAAAAGCCGACACCAGTCAAAGCAAACCTCATTGTACATATGGATATTTTATATTGGGGAGAAGTAGATCCCTGGTGACTTTATCAGACCTTGAAAAAAATAATCTCAGGATTTGCATAAAGATGTGACAGAAGACTATGCTCATTGTCAATATCCAAGCCATTAAAGCCACACTGTAACAGCGAGATGTGGCCGTGGAACCTGAGATGACAACTCATTTGAAACAAAGCCATCTGGTGCTTTTGTCTCTCAAACATCAACACCTCTGGATGACACCACTTGTGGGGCATCTGCATTACAGAGACAGATATTGCTGCACAGTGGAAAAATCTTCCGGGGTGAAATTTTCTTGCAAAACCAGTGCAAACCAAACTGCTGGTTTTCTACAAACCTAGTCCCAAACCACCTCTTCTCTGTTGGTCTTTGGAACTCCCTGCCAGAAGAAGTGGTGACAGCTGTCAGCCTTGACAGCTTTAAGAAAGGATTAGACAAGTTCATGGAGAACAAGGGTATCCATGACTATAATTATGGATGCCTAAGGACAACCTCCAGGTTGGAGAGAGAGGTAGGATATCTCTCAATGCCATTTGCAGGGTATCGTAAGCAGGTGAAGACATCTCCTTGGGAATGCCCTGAATCAAATGGTGAGCCACTGTGTGAGACAGAATGCTGGACTGGATGGGCTGTGGCCTATTCCAGCAAGCTTGTTCTTATATTTTTATGTTCTTTTGTTCTTATGAGCACTGCCAGAACTTAGTTTTTCCTACGTCTATGCTTTCTATGATTTCTAGGTTACTTTTTTATTGATCTTGCTTGCTCAATATGTTGCCTTTGTTTGTTTTAACCAGCCATATTGTGTAAAGCAGGCATGTCCAAACTTTGGCCCTCCAGATGTTTTGGACTGCAACTCCCACAGTCCTTTGTCATTGGAAATCTTCACAACAATCAACAATCAATAAAACCGGCTTTATACCCAAAGATTGGACAACTGCCACAATTGTTCCCATCTACAAAAAGGGGGATCCTAATTCCCCAGAGAATTACAGACCTATCAGCCTATTATCGGTAATTGGCAAAGATTATGCCAAATACCTAAGCAATAAACTTTCCTCCTGGATAGACGCCGAGAACATCTTAGGCCCTGAGCAATCAGGATTCTGTCAGGGCAAATCCACGTTAGATAACTGCACTATCCTTTCACACTTGGTCTATAAACAGGTCAAGATATCTAAGGCTAGACTCTATGTGGCTTTCCTTGACCTGAAGGGTGCTTTTGATTCTGTAGATAGAGAGCTACTTTGGGATAAACTATCCAGATGGAATATTGATCAAAGGCTACTTCTCCTAATTAGAGCCTTGCATGCCGATACTTTATGTACGGTTAGATGCTCTCAGAATGGCAAACTAACTCAACCCTTCAAAACAAATAAAGGAGTGAAGCAGGGCTGCATTCTGGCCCCAACACTTTTCAACCTCTTCCTAAATGACTTAGCTCCTAATCTGCGGAATGTGAATAGCCACTGCCCAAAACTGGGTCAGACACAAGTTCCATTGCTTTTGTACGCCAACGATGCAATACTTCTCTCTCGCACTAGGATAGGTCTTAAACGCTTACTTAATGGTGCCACTGACTATTTCTTAGCCAATAAATTGGAGGTCAATTACTCCAAATCTAAAATAATGGTCTTTGCGAGAAAATGGACTGCCCACAAATGGCTATGCATCACCAATTTGGTATAAAGCTATAGGTCGCACAGTGGAGAGTATTCAAGCCTCTTTTTTTGAGAAGAATCCTAGGCCTCCCTAAATATGTCCCATACGCTGTTCTTTGCTTAGAAACTGGCATGATAAGGCTGAAGACCTTGGCCAGATTAAGAGCTATTAAATTCTGGCTTGGAATCCTTTACAACCCAGTTCATACCCGTTTATTATATCAACTTTTGATAGATCCTGACCTCCCAATCGAGATCTCCGATGTTCTTACCACTCTTAAAGTAGTGGGATTGGACATTGAGCAGCTTGGCATGTTAAGTCAATCTGAAGCATATAGGACTATTAAAGACAGGCTATTGAACATTGAATGGCAGGAACTGTGCAGCAAAGCCAATACCACCAGCTCCCCACTTCAATTTAACATCCCAGTCCTACCTGGGAAGCCTGCTTTTTTTCTGACTTACCTAACATGTCCCGAAGCACGCAGAGCCTATTCACTTGCCAGATGCAATTCCTTCCCCTCGGCACTATTGTCAGGCAGGTTCAATGGAATCCCTTACTCCCAGAGGATCTGTCCATGTCAAACTAATGCCGTTGAAATGCTTGAACACAACTTCTTTCATTGCCCAACTCACGATGCACTTCGTAAGAAATATCTATCCTCGATCCTCGATAGAATGCAAGGGTGGGAATGCTTGGTTAAGCTTAGGTTCCTTCTCTCTACGCAAGTCACCTCTTATCTGGATGAGGTGGCCTCCTTTGCCTCTGAAATTATAGCAGCACGAGGATCTGGGCTTCCCTATTCCCCATCTCATTGGCTTAAGTAGCTAATGCATATATTAGAATCACCAGTTCCATGTTTGATTACCCTCCTTGCTGTACCTCATTTTCTCTTGTGTTGTTTTATTTTATTTTAATGCCAATAAAGGTTGATTTGATTTGATTTGATTTGATTTGGAAATCTAAACTTAGAATTCTGGGAGTTGTGGTCCAAAACATCAGGAGGGCCAAAGTTTGGGCATGCCTGGTGTAAAGTTTCCCCTATGTCTATTTTTCCCAATACAGATGGGTAGAAACTGGTTCTTCCCAGTTTGTACCGGTTCATAAAGCCTGTACCCAAAAGAGGGAATATAGAATAGAAACACACAGAACTGAATCAAAGTGTGTATGATAAATCGTTGACCAAATCTGATCATATGTATTATAACTCGCAAACAAACCAGATATCGCCTCTTTGGCTAATCTCCCAGTCATGAGCAAGTGCACCAATTTCTCTGTTCCACCCTTTCATCTGAGTGAGAGATCAGCTTAAGTGGGCAGGGCAAAGAAGTCTGTTGCTGAGACTGGGAGATCAGTTGAGGAGGTTCAGGAAGCTAACACACTGGGCCTGGTGAGTGGCTGACGGAGCCAGAGGAGGCAGGGAGCGGGAGGGGAGCAGTTTGCAAACCTGTGCTGCTGTGTTTAGAAACCGGGACAAATCAGTTCATACCCATTTCTAGTTCCCAATGATAGGTCCTCAGATGTTCTTGAAGAAGTGCAACTGGCCATCACAGCTCATGGCAAAAGTAGCTGGGAATTTTGCTCCAAGAGCATATTGGGATTCAAGGATGGGAACCACTGGTCTAAGTAGACAGCTCTCTTATTTATTTTTATTTTTTATTTCAGAGTATTTCACCCCACCTTTCTCTTTGGAAAAGGACCCAAGGCGGCTTACAGTAATGAGGGATAATATACAGTCCAGTACAATTAAGACATGTTCAAGTATTGAATCATGCTCTTGCATTGGATCAGACTCTTTGCAAAGCTCAGTCTAGTCAACAGGTATCATGAAGGTGTTTTTAGTACAGAGGTAGACCACCCTTGGGGCAGGCTGGTGCTTTAAAAGCAGGCAGAAAACACATCAAGGCAGAAATCACTGTTGGAATAAGAGAACATGATATTTAAAAAGTTCGGATGTTCTCAAGGAAGCGTAATCCTTTGGCCAAGCACTTCTATTATACAGTATTGCCTTATGATCTAGGTCTAGACATTATTACCCGGCTGTTTTTTAATTAGAAATGCTAAGACTGAATGCTCTCTATGTGAATAATGTGCTATTCTCCTACTGTGAAATGGCCCCTTCTCTTCAAGTCTACTTAATGAGAGAGAGAGAGAGAGAAAGAGAGAGAGAGAGAGAGAGAGAGAGAGAGAGAGAGAGAGAGACAGACAGACAGACAGACAGACAGACAGAGACAGAGAGACAGACAGAGAGAGAGAGAGAGAGAGAGAGAGAGAGAGAGAGAGAGAAAGAGAGAGAGAGAGAGAGCATTTTGTATTCTGTTCTAGTGAAACCAACCAAGAGGTTTGCGTTGCCATTAAGTATGACTTCTTTTTTTAGCAGTGCAGCCCACTTGCTATCTTGTCAGTGGCTTTACCCCCAAATAAAATTCCGTCATCATTTGAGACAATGAAGCCATGTGAAGAGGCATTGAAGAATGTGGGAGAAGAGGAGGAGGACTCCGATGGAGGCAATAAGTAAATGCCAAAGTAAAATGAGACAAATGGAAGGAAGGAGCTGACATTACTTTTCTGGTCATGTTGAGGTCACTCAGTCTCCCTGGGTTGAGCTTGTGTGTCAAAGGGCATCAGTTTATCCCAATACAACAGTGGGTTTTTTTTCTGTAACTTGCATAGCATGTGCCTCAAACCGTGGGGAATACCGACAATGTGATCCGTGGGGTATATATTTTATTGCTATGTAATATTTTATAATTATTATTGCTGTGGGGAGCCATCTCTCCTTTCCCTCCCTCCCTTCCTCCCCTATCTCTTTCTCCCTTGCTCAATGTGTGTGTGTGTGTGAAAGAGAAGGAGAGAGTATGTGAAATGAATCCTTTTTATCTACTGACTCGCCCCTTTGTACTACAGCCCAAACTCAAAAGTTAATAATCGTTTTGTTGTTATTTTGTTTTCCCATTCCTGCAAATGCATTCCTCCTAGAGCTGCCCACTCATTGAAGCAAGGATAAAAACTGACAAGAGTCCTGAGCAGAAATATTTGAAATAGAAGAAAACACATAAACTGCTTTATATTTTCGCTCCCTCTCTCCATTGGCTGAGGCCAGTGTTCATCCCCCTCATGGAAAACAGCCCTGGCTTAACTTGCCTCTCATGATATGAGGAAATAGAAAGTATTTAAAATGCTTTCAAGTCAACTTCCCTTTACTTTATAGAACATCTTTCCTGTAAACCAAGATTAAAAAAAACCATCAAGGCATGAATGAATGTGGCCAGATCTGTCCACCCACAAAGGTGTAATGTTTGGACATGAGTCAAAATATCACATTGGTCACTTATTTTTATTTTTGACAGGGAGAACTTATGAGAAACAAAATGCATCGCCATCACTTTTATACTACCTGATAGTCACGCAAGTTAACATTTCTGCACTTGAGCGGCCGTGCTTCAGTCAGCTGTCACACAGTTCAGTGAAGCCATGACTGGATGTTGGCAGAATTCAAAAAGGCACTCTAAAGTAGATCTGCAAACAATCCAAAGTAGAGCCCAAAAGATTAGAAATAGAAATGGGAACAATTTTTTAAAAATTGCTATATTTAACAAATATAGCTATTTTGTTTAATTCATACAATAAAACAAGAAAAATAAAAATAAAAATAAAATTTAATATTAAATGCCCTCTTACACAACACAGTGAGCACAAGGATGGTGTCAGAAGTAGTGCTGACAATGGTGGTGATATCCTTTTCTAACATTTAGTCCAGTCCATTAGAGTCTCAGCTGTTATATATGTCCCTGATGCATTGCGAGCGAACATTTTCAAACACTCATTTATAGGGTGGTCGTTAATCAAATTTTCGATTAAACTGAAATTCCCTTGAAACTGTGCAGCCGAGCTGTATTAACAATGAAGGGGCATTCAAGATTTCCTGATGTAATCCAAATTAAAAATGGTTTCCCCATATGTATTGTGTAGTCACCTTTGCCAACTCCAGAGACTCAATTTTACATTGCCCTTTTCAAAAAAATGTCCGTTAACCACAGATTCATTAGTGATATGCTTGGAAAGCACCGCATATATATATGCCAATGTTCTAATTATGCATTCTAATTTTAAACATGAAAAACCAGCCTCTGATACATGAAGAATTTATGGTGTCCCTGCTTGTCATGGAAGAAATAATACATCATTGGGGCTTGATCCACCTCTAGTGGGTCGTGGCTAAGTGTAGAAAGAAATGACGCCTGTGCCCAATGGTGCATGCAGAAGAGGAAGGATTGTCCAGCTGTACTGGAAAGCACAAAGAGAGAGTGGAATTGTGGTATTAAGACCATGGCCATACCTGAGTTTCCTTCATATTTAAATTTCCTGCATATTTTTTTCGGGAGCGGTCGTGTGGTTTTTAATGAGCAGTTGGTGTCCTCTCCTCTGCATCATACCTTCCTACTCTGGTTCTGTCCTAACCTGTGTACTACGCATTTTGTCCTACTTTCCGGCTCCAGTTTCCAAGGCTCCGTCTTTTAAGCCGGGTATTTACTGCGTATTTTCAGTGTCTTGTCGTTGCAACAGAAGCAAACAAGTAACCATTTTCGAAAGTTTCTAAATCCAGCCCCTGGTGGTGGTTTAGGAAACTTTGCTGAAACTGCTGTTTGAGGGGCGTGGTCGCTGGGAGCAGAATTTGCTTCTCTTCCTACTTAGCACACAATCTTTTACTGCATAGTTCGCCGATGGGAAACCACGCAGAAAACGCAGGTATGACCATCTAAGAATCTGTTTCTACTGCCAGTTGTGTTACGGGGCAGAAGACTATCCTTGACTCAGAAGCTGGCAACAGATGCTACATCACTGTATGTAGTAACACTGGGTCAACTTGAAAACTCCACTGTGCAAAAATCCCCAAATGGGAAAGCTCCAGCCTTCGCTGAGAACATAAAATGTACAATAGGGATCATTCACAAGATGGTTGGCCCCCTTGAGAGAAAAGTAAAGGACATCAGCCAGCTCTGAGATGGACAAAAGCTGGAGCTCAACTTTACGGAAGGGAGATCTACCCCTCTAGAAAGCTGCACTTAACTGCCCGTCTTCTCAGGGAGCTGTGGATGCAGATGCAAAAGGTGCAAAGACAGAAACAACATAATCTGAATTTGGAGTGACTCCAACTTCAGGTATACAGGAGGTCCAAGGAGCTCCTCCTTGTGTGGATAAGAGGCAGCCATTAGAGACTTTTTAAAAAGTACCCTCAACCCCTACAATATCACAATTTATGATGTAAGAACAAACCAAGTCAGAAGATATTAACAAAGAATGGCTGGGTAGCTGAGGCAATTATCTTGAGGTCTCTTCCAACTCTATGACTTTATGATTCTATGAGATTCTCCACTGTGCCAGTTTGGCAGGATCCCTTCCAGATCAACTCACTGGTGGTGATTATGGATGGGCACGAAATGGGTGTGTGTGTGTGTTTTGTTTCATTCTGTTTTATTCCAGCGTGATTTGTTTTGTTTTGTTAGAAATGATTTTGTTAAAAATTCATATGAAACAAAACAGTAACAAACTGATTCATTGCTCTATAAAACAGGGCCCCTGGGTCCTAGAGGCACTAAATTTGGTGCCTCTAGGACACAAGGGAGTTGTTTTACCACTAAATGAATTTATTCATTTTAAACGGGGAAAAATGCTGTTTTGTTTCATTACTAACGAAACACTGCTTCCCCATTTCATTTTGCTTCATTTTGTTAGCTAACAAAATGACAAAACTGTGTTTCATTTTTCATTTGTTGCCCATCCCTAGTGGTGATGCATCAGTTATGCCATTATGATGTGACTGGAAGGGTTAAGAGACATGAATGGGAAACTAAGGGATGATCAGCAAACTTAGCTCTGGTGCTAGAAGGTGGCCAGAGAGACAGAGGCACAGAAAGAAAGAAAGAAAGAAAGAAAGAAAGAAAGAAAGAAAGAAAGAAAGAAAGAAAGAAAGAAAGAAAGAAAGAAAGAAAGACAGAACAAGGATGATCAATGAAGCTCCTCGTTCCCTGAGCTCCTTGCCCTCTGAAGATGCCTGCCACAGAGACTGGTGAAATGTCAGAAAGAAAAACTTCCAGAACATGGCCAAACAGCCTGAAAAAACTCACAACAGCTATCAGTGAAGTTTTTGGAAACCTCTAAAGCAAATTATCATTACTGTCAAATTAATACAACATGACGACTCCAAAAACGTACAGCCACACAGGCTTGTACGGACCAAGCAGCCTCAAGTCTCATAATTTGATGTTGATCATTGGTTCACTCTCTTTGACATTGCTAATGGATTTTTATAACTCAGGCTTTCTGTTCATTCCCTGTAGGAGGAAGTTGTTTATGAACTACATTCCACTTCTTGCGCTTGCTTTGGAGGAAGAAGAAAAACCACAAGGAAAGTCAAGGTCAACGTCCAATCTTCCCTTCCCCCTTGTGTTAATTCAATTTATTTTGTCCTTGATGGATGACTTCTTCTTTCTGTGGATGTATACTATGCATTGATGCTAAATGGCTCTGTGTTTCAGAAAGCAAGCATGGAAGCAGTCTGTTTAGTCAGGTGGCATTTCCGTAAATAAAAGGGAAGCCATTTCCAGTAAGTCATCTGATTATGGCATATTAAATTATAAACTGCTTAGGATAATTGAGGGAAGATTCTATTTCTCTTAGTTTCTTATAGACTACCAACCTTCAGTAATGATTTTATCTTTCTATTAAAATTGATTTCTTAGCTTTATTCTAGGGTTCTTAGATTGATTGCTTGTCTTGGAGACAAAGCATGTAGTATATTTTCCCCATTAATGCTGGGGAATAAAGTCATCCTACCCTCACCAATTGGTCCAGGGCTCAGAAATGTTTCATTGGGGGGGGGGGTATCTCCCCGGAATCCTACAGTTCATGTGGCAAAAAAAAAATGCAATCCAGATGTTTTAAAGTTAAATAATGACAGAAATCTGGCTTGAGATCTGAAACCAGGAAGTTGATTTTTGGAAGAGACCCATCAAGATCTGGGCTCACCACTTTCCCTTTTCATCATCCTTGTTATGTCTGATTTTGCAACAATATGCCAGGAACAGTCCAACTTACTTTCCTTTTGTTCCTATGCTAAGGCCCCATTCACTTAGCAGCCGACCATCAATAGCCCACAATCACTGGCCCACTTTCACTAACCCACCATCAGTAGCCCAGCATCACTAGCTCACTATCACAAGCCCACCATCCAGCTCATACAATGAAAGAGTGAATATCACTTCTATCCCAAGATTGCTGCCACTGTTCTGAAAAAACTGGGCAGGCATCTCTTGGGACATTGGTTCTTGGCTGCTGAGCATAAGAGGGCATTAAACTGTTGTGACGATATAAGCCAACTCAACTAGATTTATATGTAGACATGACTTTTCCTCACCTAATCTCTAACCTCCATTCTCTCTCTCCCCTTTAATGTATCAACCATACAAAATAGTGAGATTTAAAATAACTGGAATAGAACATGTGAAAGCAGAGGGCTGTATGGAAAAAAAAATAGCATGTCATTAAACATTAAGCATCGTCAGACCTCAACAATGAGTACCAGATGGGACCTACTGCCCATAATGGCAACAGTGGTTAAAGGCTTGTATTGCAGGTAAAACTGTGTTCACGACCTGGGGTTCAAACCCAGGTAGCAGGCTCATGGTTGACTTAGGCTTCCATCCTTCGGAGGTCAGTAAAATGAGTACCCAGCTTGCTGTGTGTGTGGGGGGCAATGTGTAGCCTGCACACTGTAATTAAAATTGTAAACCACCCAGAGATTACTTGAAGTGGTACAGGGCAGTATATAAGCAGAACACTTTGCTTTTAAAATCCTATCTTTACTGTTAACATCCACCTCTCTTCCCTCCCTCATCCAAACAATTTATGGTCTCTCTTTCCAATGTTTTGTTGTTTTTCAGTTTTGGTATGTGTCTTCTGTGTGTATGTGTTTTGTGACCGACTCTTCGTGACCCCATGTCCATGGAGTTTTCTTGGCAGGAATACTGGATAGGAGACCACCAGGGAATACCAGGTGTTGTAGGCACCTGGAGTAGGAACTGGCAAACCACTCCAGTATCCCTGCCAAGAAAACTCCATGGACATGGGGTCACGAAGAGTCAGTCATGTCTGTAATGACACAATGCACACATCTCCTCTTGGTGGAGCTCTCTGCCTGCAAGGCCTAAGAAAACAATGTAAGTTTTTGGCCATAGACACTCTTTACCTGTGCTTTTATGTTAAAGACTCCTTATAAATAGGTACATAATAAGAATCATATGCCGTCAAATCAATTGTAACATAGGTCTTTAAGCTAAAGTGATTTCCTCAGGGTGTTGCTCCACAGCCAAATACCCCAAACCACTGAGTTATTTACCCAGCATAAACTGGTAAGGTTTTGACGTGAATTGGTAACCAAGGATGAAATTGAGCTCCAGGTCTTTAAGCTAAAGTGTGAGATACGTACCTTGGGGTGAGTAATTGGCTTTGTAACATGATAATTAAAGCTGTTCTTGGTCTTTAATCAGGTAAGTATTGTGTCCCGGATTATGTTTCTGACAGTGAAGAAGGGGATGATGCAGCCTTGCCATTCTTGCAGCAGTTCAACAGAGTGACATTCCTTGCAAATGGATTTGACACCTTGAAGCCAAATACCAATTTGAGTAGACCATCAACTCGCCAGACATTGGGGCAGAAGGGCATGGTAAACTTATCTGCTTGTTCCCGGTAGTCTGAACTGGTCTAGACTATCTCATCTGTTTGCTTGTAAAGTGTCTTCTGCATTTTAAGTTAAGTTAAGTTAAGCATTTTAAGGAACTCCAGTGAGAGTGTCATAAATTATATGCAGAAGAGGCTTTGCATGCAGTACATGCAGAGAAGGCTTTATGTGCCTATCTCAAATGCTGTATGTCACATGATAAATGCAAGCAAGAATCTCTGTGTGTATGCATCCATCCATGTGTGCTCCACGTGAAGCGGCCTTTCTTCCCCAACTTTGCCAAAAAATAATTCTCTTGAAGTACAAAAGAGCCTTCATGAACATTGTTCTCATCCAAAGCTGCAATACACAAAAGAAACAAGGCATAACCATGGGCTTTAAATAACAAACTAATTGTTCAGAGGTAATGGCAGTGCAAAAAATTGCTCTCCCCATCTGAGAAAGGTTGGGGAGAAAGCAATACAGGCGTAGACTTCCAACTGCTCCGTGACTCACCAAAGCATATTATTGTGACCATAGAGACTGATATGTAATTTTAAATAAGCAAAAGAAATGAATGTTGAAGGCATTTTTCTAGATGTGAAATCTTGTGAGTCAATAGCAAAGGGAAGGATAAATAAAAGAGACATGAATGACAACCCCTCCAGAGTGGTTTCCATTATTATTATTATTATTATTATTATTATTATTATTATTATTATTATTATTATTATTATTATTATTATTATTATTATTATTATTATTATTATTATTATTATTATTATTAATTAAAATTTAAATTTAAATTTTAAATTAAAATTTTTAAATTAAATTAAAATTTTAAATTAAAAATTTAATTAATTAAAATTAATTAAAATTATATTTTGCCCACTACCCACAGGTCCAGTTGAGGTCCAAAACATCTGGAGGGCTGAAGTTTGGACATGCCTGATTTAAAATAAGTAAATAATTAGAATAATTTGAATTCTCATCCCTACTTTGGACAGGTCAGATTTAATGCCAACATGACAGCTGCCAACTAGAGATGGGCACGAAACAGAAAAATGGTGTTTTGGTTTTTCATTTGTCGTTGAGAGGCCTGTTTCGGTTCATTTCCATTTGTCGGGAATTTTTTTGAAAAATTTCGTTAACGTTTTTCATTTTTTCGTTTGTTGTTTCTACCCGCTTTTGCGCAATTTTTAAAGCATTTCCGTGCACAGGCATCCCCCAACGCCCCAGACCAGAGGGAAAACACTAAAAAAAAAAAAAGGATGCTGGCAGAGACACAGTATAGACTAGGTATCCAGGGAGGCTGCAAAGGCAGCAGCGGGTGTTGTCCAGGGTGCAAGGCAGCCGCAGAGTGACTGCACTGTGGGGCAGGGGAGGGTACTCACACAGGGAGGCTGCAGGAGTGAAGCTAGAGTCGCAGAGACAGCAATCCCATCTTAACTCTCACCAGAGACTGCAAGGAGGACAGGGGCTGCCAGAGCATTTTATGCCCTCTGTGGCTGCCAGACCTGCCCAGTCTGCAACCTGGGCATGCTATTGGTTGAACATGATCCCACATCACATAGCTTGCCTCCATTTTGTGGCTGTTGACGACATCCATTTTAAAGGGAAAAGAAAAATACATTGCGATGGGAGAAGACAAAAACAATTGTTTTAAGGACCCCAACCCCCCTGGTAGGTATTATCAGACAATATAAATAATTATTGCTGCGTTTTTATGGATGTCCAGGGCGTTTTTTAACATTTAAAACAGCTCATTTCATTGTGTGTCGCCATTAACGGAAACAAAACGTAACGACCACAATTTTCGTGGTTCTGTTCATTTCGTTGTATTTTCATCACAATTTTCGTCTGTCATTTCGTTACGTAATGGAAACGACAAACGGTAACGGAAACGAAAAAATGTTCGTTCCGTGTCCATCTCTACTGCCAACAAAAACAAACAAACAAACAAAAATATTTGATTAACAGTGACAAATCAGTGTATCCAGAACTGGATGAGTTGAAGCAGCTTCCTGTGCTCTTGAGTTTATTTCTTTTTTTTTTTCGTACATCAGCCAAGATTTCTAAAGTGGTCACAGAACATCTTGACACAGATCTTCACAAGTTGTACGATGTGGTAGGGACTACTTAGTGAGAAATTGAGGTCAAATTTCTTGATGCAAAATGGAGGCCCCCATAGGTTTAGACATTGGGAAGAGGAAAACGGTCACGTCCTTTGAGTCCCAGGAAAGAGATAATAGGAATTGAATTTGCTGCCTCTTTGACCTCGAGCATTTAATCCTATACTCATTGTTTAGAAGAAATACTGCCTTAGAAATTAGCTTGACTGCTGTATAGCTCAGTGTTTTAGGCATGCTGGTTTCATCCTGATATGATCCCTCCTGGGTTTTTTTAAGTGAATAAGCAGGCTTGCAAAGATAGCCCATATTTATCTCTTAATGATCAATTGTGTGGGGGGAGCGAAGTAACTAGCAAACCACAGAAATAAGAAAAAACTATGTCAACAACCATCAGGTTCCTTTTAGCACTTAAGAAAGTCCTGCTTCCATCAACTTACCTGCACTGACTAGAGTGAGCCTTACATGAGATCAACAAGTAATTTCTATGGTTTCTTGGAAGTCTGATTGTCTGAGTGTGCTAAACTTTTGTACACGTGGAAACTCTTTGAACCTGGGGGTCGTGACACCCGAGGGAAACGAAAAATGTTTTCTCAGTGTGTGTGCTTGGGATGTCAGCAGTTGTCATTACAAATGCACCATCTTTGCCACTTTAATAAATTGACATTTCTGTGCGTTATTTTTAAGTCTGAAAAGTGTACAAAGCTTACAGGTCATTTATAATCTGGATGTTGAGTCATGGCAACTGGACTTCTTTTCTTGAGAGATTTAAACATTTCACTGTTCATCCAAACAGCTTTGTTTGGATGAGCAGTGAAACGTTTCCATCTCTCAAGAAAAGACATCCAGTTGCCATCACTCAACTTCCAGATAAACTTGCCTGGATGACTGAGAATCTTCAAAGTCCTTCATAATATTTAGTATATGTTTATTTTTCTTTACTAATTTTCATTGTTTATTTGGTTTGTTGCCTTTCTTTGCATATGTAGTGGTGGTGTCCCAGGTAACTTAATTTTTATAAAATGGGGTTATGATTTAAAAAAAGGTTGGGGACTATTACTTTAGATAATCCTGATACAGACTTCATTTAAGTGTCATGAAGCATAATTCAAATGTATAGCACAGTAATTAACAGCTGGGTGAGCAGTGCCCTTAACAGAAGGCAGGGTGAGAGATGTCACCGAGCTGTAGAGCACTGGAATAGTTCACATCCTAAGCCTGACAGATGTGAAGTTGTTACTAAGAAAAAACATTTACCCAACAATCATAGATAAAGCCTGCTTGAGAGTATTCACTAATATTATTGGCTGGATACTTAAGTATTAATCAAGATCCTATCTCATAATGAGGTTTTATTTTTGGCTATTCATTCTCTTCCTCATCACCTCCCATCCCGATTGGATATGATTTGAACATCATAATGCAATTAATCATGCACTTTAGTGCCTCGTTTGCAATCATTTATTCGGATTCCAGGAAGCAAATTACACAGAAGAGTCTGCATTATGTATTAGGAAGGTAAACTTCATAATTAAACAAAAATAATGGACTGTACTGACTTCTATTCATTACCGTCAAATAGAAAGCTTTGACTTTCTTTTTCCTGTCTTATTTGAGTTGTGCAAGTTAATAAAATGGAGGAGAAACAATTAAAAAAAGATTTTTAAACTGCATTAATTCAGCATTTTAATATGATAATTTCTCTAATTCCATTTTAATCTTGTGATTTATTGGTTTTTACTGCATTTAAGAACTGTTGTAGCAATAATTTTAAAATCTTATTATTTTAAAGGAACATGAAGTTGTTGCTCTTCTAAATTGCTCTTTTGAAAGACACTGGTATGCTACAAGGCAGTAGTTTATTGAGGACAACACATAAAAGTACTAAAGGGAAGATGATTACTGAAGACAATACATATCAGTATTAGGTACTTCTCTATGTTAAAACTATTAAATGTGCTATGTTTACACTGAATTACTTTTAAATGACATTTCAAAGAACTTGGAGAGCTCACCCCCATTTTTATGCCATTCTCTCATCATTTTGAAGTAGCAAGATAAATCTTTTTTGGTTCTCACTTTTCCATTTTTTTAAAAAATTAAGCATAGTTGTGAGTAGAGATGGGCACAGAACGAACATTTTTTCATTTCCGTTATTCGTTAGTCATTCCATTACGTAACGAAATGACAAACGAAAATTGTGATGAAAATGCAATGAAACGAATAGAACCATGAAAATTGTGGTTGTTATGTTTCATTTCCGTTAATGGCAACACACAATGAAATGAGCTGTTTTAAATGTTAAAAAATGCCCTGGACATCCATAAAAACGCAGCGATAATGTGATAATTATTTGAAATTATTACCTACCAGGGGTTTGGGGTCCTTAAAGCGTTTGTTTTTGTCTTCTCCCATCGCGATGTATTTTTCTTTTCCCTTTAAAATGCATGTCGTCACCAGCCACAAAATGGAGGCAAGCCATGTGATGGGATCATGTTCAATCAATAGCATGCCCAGGTTGCAGACTGGGCAGGCAGGTCTGGCAGCCACAGAGGGCAGAGTTGGCCCCATCCTCCTTGCAGTCTCTGGTGGCAGTTAGGGTGGGATTGCTGTCTCTGCGGCAGTTCTGCAGCCTCCTGTGTGCATGTGTGCTGTCTCTGGTGAGTACCCTCCCTTGCCCCGCAGTGCAGTGGGATTGCTGTCCCTCGTGTCCTCCTACCTAGTCTATACTGTGTCTCTGCAGCATCCATTTTTTTAGTGTTTCCCTCTGGTCTGGGGCATTGGAGGATGCCTGCACATGGAAATGCTTTAAAAATCGCACAAAAGCGGTAGAAACGCGACAAACGAAAAAATGAAAACGTACCCTTCCAAAAATTCACCCAAACGGAAACAAACCGAAACAGTGACAAATGAAAAACTGAAACACCATTTTTCTGTTTCGTGCCCATCTCTAGTTGCACCAGTCATCCAGGTGCATCTGGATGCCCACTCCTTTTACTTGAGAGATAGAAACGTCAGACTGCTGTTTGGGTGAGCAGCAAAACCTCTCTCTATACTCTAGTTGCCATGTCAACTTCCAGAGAGTTGTGAGATACAGTGCCAGAGTTTACATCCATTTTTTTGTGTTATGCTGTGTTTTCCTCTTGCTTTGGTCTGGAAAGAAGGCATCCTAGCAGGGGGGATGCCATTTCTGCTTATTCACTTACCCATGGACAGAAAATACTGAAAATATTAAGAATTAATGCAAAAATCACACAAATCACCCCAGTCCTGGCTCGCTTGCATTGGTTGCCCATTGCACACCTGATCAGATTCAAGGCACTGGTTTTAGTTTATAAAACCCTCAATGGCTTGGGCCCGGACTACCTGGCAGAGCGGATCACCCAACGATCAACCTCGGCCCAACCAGTTTTCACTCTGGGTCAAAAGGCCCAGAAAACTCATGACAAACGGAACACTAAATGTGCGCTCTGCAGAGTCCCTGATGGCAGACTCTTAAAACCTTGCTCTTTTGAGACGCCTTTGGTGAAAGTTTAAAAGTTTACTCTGCTAAATTGTTAATCCATTTTTTTGTCTGTTTCTAGTATTGTTTATTTTAACCTATTGTTTGTTTGTGCAATCTCTTTATTGTATTTTGTATTTGATTATGTCTGGTCAGCTTGAAGATTCTCAAGATGGGTGGGGTACAAATCCAAATAAATAAATAAATAAATAAATAAAAAATCCTAGAAATATATATTTCTCAAGAGGTCATTATCAACTAGAGGGAACCAGAGACCAGCTGTGTAGAGTGTATCAACAAGTGTTTCCACCATGGAGTCATCCTTTTTTCTTGAGTATATTGAGTAGAAAGGCAAGCCCCCTGGGGCAGACCTGCTTGAGGCCTCCCGCACTTACCCCAAGCTGGCACTGCCCCAAGTTTGGGTGAAGTGGTTTCCAGCAAACTGGAATTGGCTTTGCCTTCTTCTGGGGCCTCTTACAGGCAGAAAAGAGGCCTGCTTGGGGCAGCGCCAGGCCTAAGGTAAGTGTAGGAGGCCCTAGACAGGCCCCCTAGTCCCAATCTGACCCAGCATTTGCATATCGTGACTTTTCCTTTATCACGGGTCAGGTCAGGTCCCTAATCCCCATGATAAGTGAGGGATTACTGTATTATTACCAGGCATGGCTACTGGAGAGAGCCAGATACCATACTATCTATCTATCATCTATCTATCTATCTATCTATCTATCTATCTATCTATCTATCTATCTATCTATCTATCTATCTATCTATCTATCTATCTATCTATCTATCTATCTATCTATCTATCCAGCGTTAGCTATAATCCACCTTTTTCAGCATCTGCGGAAGAGAGTTTGGAACTGATCCCACATGGATATGAAGGCTGTGCTCTAAAGATTAATGCAAACTTGCTCCTTTATCGCCACCTTATTTCTCTTCCAGTTGACCATAGCCTAATAGGGACTTGGGCTTCTCGCTTCCTATGAACCAAATCTCGCCCTTCAGTCTCCTTGGTGTTTGTGGAAGTTTGGAGTCCCCTTGACAGTCCAAAGCAGCAAAGGCCTCCATATTTGTTCTTCCGACATCACAAAAGACTTTAGGGACCCATTTGGGATCCAAGGCTAAGCTATAATAATAATTTGTTTTAGAAAAAGAGCAATGCAGTTGCAATGGGACATTCGGCGAGCGTGCAGAACTGGATTGTTAAAATAGAAAGGAAGCCACAAGCATGAAATAATCAGAAGCTTGTTTTAGATGTCAGTGAAACAGACAATAAAAAGGCATGTGCTAGTACTAAAATAACAAGAGATAACAGCCTGCATTGCTACTGATTAGCTGAGCTTTGCAAAGCAGCCTGAATAGTTGTCATTGAACATATTCTTGCCCAAATACAGCAGATGGTGCACTATTTCTGAGGCTTTTCACAATGGCTGCAGAACTTAAAAACAAGAAATAAACAGTTTGTTGAAAGACGCACTCTCAGAGCAGTGTGGTGTAGTGGGGAGAGTGATGGACTACAGCTCTGGAGAAGAGGGTTAGGGTTAGGGTTTGGGTTAGATGACTGTGGGAGTAGAACTGGTAAAAAAGTCCATAAATATTTCACTTACCTACTAGAGCCATTTCCGACTTGATGGCACAAAACTCGCACACCTGGGACTCAGACCCCAAAGTATGACAACATTCCTGATCATTGACAAGAAGTGGCAAGGTCCTTGGGGTGGAATGTTTTCTCTAGCTGTATTTCCCCATCAGCTTTCTTATCTGAGATTTCTTCACCTTCTCTTTCATATTTATCCATGCAGCTTTCTTCTTTTGCCTCTTTTAGCACTGCATTGATTTACTTCATATGTTTACAGCCCGTCTTTCTATTGCCAAAATCAACCTCCAGGTTGAATGGCAAGAGTGCTACCAATCATAGTTAGATTCAAGACAAACCTAAGAGCAAAAACAGCACCAACATTTTTAATACTGTTGACTATAGCAACAACAACAAATAAAGTGTCATGATTTTCTACACAGTGTCAAAGAGGAGAATTTAGGAGTCCCTGTCTTGGAATCAATGCAGAATAACAAAAGAGAAGTGGTAATGACATTGGACAGGGAGCAGATATGTGATTGTTAAAATGACATATTGATTTTGGATCGCTCCATTAGTGAAAATGCTACTGTGGGCAGCTTAGAGGTTAAATCTGATAACCCACAAGACCCCACATAACAACATACATCCTCACAATATGGTGATGGATAACTATAAAGCCTAAAAATTTAAATAACAGAAAAGAAAGAGAGAGAATTGCTAGTTCAACTTAACTTTCAGTAATTCTGTTTCTACTAATTTTTTGAACCTAAAGAGGGATGGAGACCATAAAAGAAGTCCCAGGGGATAGGGATGGCACCCCCAAGCTCTACCATCTGGGATTCAGACATCACTGAATGACTGGAACCAATTGAGAACTGAGTTCCCAATTCCTAAACTTGATAGCTTTTTCAGAAGAACACTGTGGTAGATTCTGTCAAAGGCTGCAGGAAGATCCAGGAAGAGCAAACAACACTCTCTGGGCTGTTTCTAGGTTAATTATACAGGGTACATATTAACCACTACCACCCTCAGCAAGCTGGGTACTCATTTTACCAACTTCAGAAGGATGGAAGACAGAGTCAACCTTGAGCCACCTACCTGGAATTGAACCTTAGATCATGAGCACAGTTATATCTGCACTGCAACAGTTTAACAATTATGCCAGAGGGCTTAATGTTCCATGTAGAGATGGGCACGACTTAGCGGAATTCCCATTTCCGTTTCCGTTACTCGTTTCCGTTACGCAATGGAAACAGTAATGGGAATTACTCCGCCAGAACTCGAACTCGAACCAACTAAAGAATAATTGGGTCTGATTTGTCGTGGTCATTCCTGGCATCGCGGCGATCCCGCGATGCCAAGCGGCACAGAAAAAAAGTTTTTAAAAGTTAAAAAAAAAACCCAGATTCCTGGCCCTAAAAGCAGGCGAAAACTGTCTGAGGGCACCTACCAGGCCAGAAGGGTGTTTTATTTGGGGGGGGGTCCCCGCCCCCCTCTCCTTGGCTAGTGCTACTGCTGCGCTGCTGGTACCAGGCCGGGGGGGGCATTGTCATGTCTGCTTTTGCCATGCGGTGTGCGGGCAGGGGGATCCAAAATGGTGACCGCAATATTTTTTTTGAAATCGTGGTCCAAAAACCCACCAAATGGCACCACAGAAACATGCGAAAATTAGCTATTTTAAATGCTTGAATTTTTACAGTAGCAGCAGTGGGTTTGTCTTGCCAAAATACATCTCCGTTTATTTTATTTTATTTTATTTTATTACACCTGCGCATTCGCAAATGGGCATGGGAGTGGACCATGAAAATTTTTGGAGCTATTTTAAATGGCCAGGTTTTGAACTGTTTCCATTTGCCATGCAGTGCGGGGGATCTAAAATGGCAGTAATATTTTTTTAAATCGCAGCAAAACACCACCAAAGTTAGGCTTGAATTTTTCAGCAGTTTTGTCTTGCCAAAATACATCTCCGTTTATTTTATTTTATTTTATTTTATTACACCTGCGCATTCGCAATGATGGGCTCGCTCATGGGAGTGGACCATGAAAATTTTTGGAGCCATTCCGCCAATCGCATGGCCAGGTTTTGGAGACTGTACCAGGCTGGGAGGGCGCATCCATTTGCCATGCAGTGCGGGGGGATCTAAAATGGCGAAAGTAATATTTTTTTTAAATCGTGGTCCAAAACACCACCAAAGCACCACAGAAACATGCGAAAATTAGCTATTTTAAATGCTTGAATTTTTACAGTAGCAGCAGTGGGTTTTTCTTGCAAAAACGTCTCCGTTGATTTTATTTTATTTTATTTTATTTTATTTTATTTTATTTTATTTTTTTACAACTGCACAATCGCATGGCCACTTGGCCAGGTTGACCACAGGGACTTCTGGGATGTGCCAATCAGGCATAAACAGCCCACTAACTGTAGCCCGAACCCTAACCCTAACCCTAAGCCTAACCCATACGCCAGTACACTGTCCTTCTAAGTGGGTCAGAGAGGCACCCAGAGGTGCACCCCAATACTCACCCTAACCTCACCCGTAACTAGCCTAACCCCTAGCCCTTGCGCTAACCCGTCTTAACCCTAAACCAGATCTTCTTGCATTGCACTACACGCAAGTACATTTCCCTTGGAGCGGGTGCAAAGAGTCTGCCAGTCCGTCACTTGTGTCTCTGGCTGACTCCTGCAGCAGCATTTGTGTGCCATGCAAACCATGCCTGCAAGTGCTGCCTGACTGTGTCTCACCAACTGTTGCAGGGAAGGCACCCCAAAGAGGGGTGCCTCTGCCAGTCTGCTGTGTCTGCAATATGCATATCCATAGCTTATGGCTATGCATGCCCTTTTGTAGCAGCGCTGGCGGGTGAGGATAGGAGGCAACCACCACAGAGAGGTGCCTCCAGGAGCCCACTACCCCCCCCAAAAAAAACCAGTACTAACGGCAAATGAAAAAATGAAAAACGAAATGACATTTTTTTGCGAAATTTCATGAAAAACGGAAATGAGCCGAAACGGGCTGCCTCCGACACACGACAACTCGAAAACGTCATTTTCCCTAGTCATGCCCATCTCTAGTTCCATGTCTTGCATTATTCCAAAATACTCCACACTAGAGGTCATAGGAGGTGTGAACACCTCAGCTGTCACAAATAAAGAACTCTGAGGACATATATACAAAATTATGGTGAGTTGCTCTATTTTCAACATCAAGATATAAAGAAACTGATCTTCTCCTTTCCCCACCCCAACCCCCCAAAATCTGGGGAAAACATATCCAAGAGATGTCACTTTTCTTGAGGAACTGAGGACAAAATTAAAGCAAAGGCGCACAGATTGAATTCATGTTAATAGGTGTCTACAAATTTGTAATCAAGACACTTTATCACAGCCAAGAGGAAAATAAAGCAGCTGTGTTGCTGCTAAGTTCGCCCCAGTGGCAGTAAATCCTTTGGCTAGATTACAGCACATTGTTAAAAAAAAAAAGATCAGATAACCTACCTTTGACTTGATCTGATTCCAGGACAAGCACTTCTCACTAGATCAGAAAATTAAAGAACCAGCAATGGGCAGCCAGGTAGGGTGCCTTTAGGATAGATGTGGAAGAGGTATCCATAAGTTGCAAACTCATGTTGAGCCAGTTGTTATACTGATTTGAAGAAAATAACAATAATTGCTAAAATATAACTAGATGACATTAATAATAAAAATGGTATATGGATTGTGACCTGCCAGATTTGGAAAAAGTCATTTAGAACTTGATGTTGGTACTAGGTGAATTACTGAAAAGGAAGTTAACCTTTCCACACTATGAAATACATACCATAGGAACCCAATATATGCTGGGAATTGGTTCCAGGCCTTCCTGGGGATAGCAAAAACTGTGGATAAGAGAGAATGCAACCCCCAACTGCTGTGTTGTGACAGTATCTTGCTTTAAAGCTGCTGTTTGTGATAGTATCTTGTTTTGTGGGTGCTGAATTATTTGTTTAATTTTTTTCATCTGCCAATCTTGGATAACTGAATCAGTGGTTAATGAATCAGTGGATACGGGGCTCCTACTGTATATGACATTCCAACTCACTGTACATTTACACCCTGACTCCTCCTCATCATCATCATTACTGGGAATTGGTTCCAGGCCTCTCTCTGGATAGCAAAAACCGTGGATAAGAGGGAATACCACCCTCAACTGCTGTGTTCTGACAGTAGCTTGCTTTACAGCTGCTGCTTGTGACAGTAGCTTGCTTTGTGGGTGCTGAATTATTTGTGTGTTTTTTTCTCTGCCAGTCTTGCATAACTGAATCAGTGGATAACTGAATCAGTGGATACGGGGTGGATACAATAGGATATTGTATATGACATTCCAACTCACTGTATATTTCCACCCTGATTCCTCCTCCTCCTCCTCCTCCTCCTCCTCATCATCATCATTTTACAACTGCAGAGCTGGAATGGATCCTATGGAACATTGTGTCCTCCCCCTCTCACGGAGGCACCATAGGGAATTAAACTCCCAACCTCTGACTTGGCTGCCGGAGACCTAGACTGCTGAACTATTCAGCACTTCTAAAGAAAAACACACACAAAATGTTCTTTTTAGGCAAGCGCATGTTGCTTAACCTGCTCTGCCATGTTGTGTTAACTGCATCCTTTGCTCATTTTCATTCTAGAATGTACACAATTGGTTCTAATGCTGTTACAATGGGGTTGGCTTTATTATTTTTTATGATTTTCAGCTAAATGGGTTTAATATGCTTTTATCCTTTGCAGAGGTTCATAGGTTGTTTTGAGCACCATCTTTCAGCAGAATAAAATTACAGGAGGACTCCCTCTCCAGGGTATTAACATCCACTGATTTATTTATCCACTGTGTGAAAATGCTAAATAAAACCCCACAGAAATACATCTTTCTACATATTTTCTGAAAAGATTCACCAGAACTAATGTAAATTCAATTAATTCAATGGATCTACTCGAGATGTACCTCGATATCTGCCTTGACAGTTTTGGGGAAAGAGGCATATCTGATTGAGGAAATCTCTGTTTAAGAAGAAAATATGAGTCATATGCTGTTACAAAGTGCAGCAAGGCAACCTATGTAATTCATCCATAACTTCTGAAAGTAGATGAAATCCTACCTACCCCTATCTAAATTGGATTGCCCAATCTATACTAGAGAGCTGCCTAGATGCCCTAAGCACATCCGATCTTGCCTGATTTTGGAAGCTAAGCAGGGTCAGCCCTGGTTAGTACTTGGATGGGAGACCACCAGGGAATGCCAGGTGCTGTAGGCATCAGGAGTAGGAACTGGCAAGCCACTCCAGTATTCCTGCCAAGAAAACTCCATGAATGTGGAGTCACGAAGGTTCGGTCGTGACTGTAACAACACAACACAACTCACACAATCTATACTAACAAAAAGTCAGCTCCAGTCAGTCCATGGTATCCAAGGAGGATTGGCTCAAATTTCCCTGTGGATGCTAAAAAAACAGAGATTTAATATTATACATTGCATGGTCTCTGGGTCTCTCTAGTGGCCAGTAAACCATGCTGGTCTTTTTTTTTGGGGGGGGAGTAGTCTCAGTTTAGCTTATCTCCTACCATTGAGATATCTCTGTTTCCTCAAAACTGTTAGGGCAGAAATTGAGTTGCCAATCACTACTAGAGTAGACCCATTGAATTAATTGGATTTACATTAGTCATGACTGGCAAATAAGCAACTGATCCAATGAATGTGCTGTAGCTGATATTAGCTAATGAACTTAGTTCAAAAAATTTTATCCTCCCATTGGACAGAGGTTTACTTATTCAACAAATTCATTTCCTGACTCCCCCCCACCCATTTTACTAAGGGCCTTTTCACACAACCCCTAAAATCCATGGCAAATGGCTCCCAGATCCAGAGCTTAAAATTGTTTCCCCACCAGCTCCGGAGTTTACAAAAAATTAAGTGCGACCACGCCCACCCAAGTGCGTCCCAGCACACTTTTCAAGTACCTGCTCTCCGGGGGTGAAAAATTCCTGATGCGGATGTATCGTAGTGAGTGCCGGGCTCTCCTTGCTTCTGTTTGTTGTTGTTTTTTGCCCCCTGCCCCTTTAAGAGATACTAAGAGACTGGAATGCTGCCGGGAGCAGAGCGAGATAGCAGAACAGAGGTGAGCCGGCATTCTTTTCTTCCTTGTTTTCTCCCTCCCCTCACGCAGACAGCAGCCAGGAGTGCGGAGGAGGTGGGAACACAGGAACAGCGACAAACCCCCCAAGATCTCTGGCCCGAATTTAAGTAGCCAGTGGATCTTAGGGGTCATGTGAAAAGGCTCTATGCAGCTTACAGTAATACCTGAACTAAAGGTTTCCAAATGATTCCAGCTGCCACCACACCAAAGATTGTAGCTTTGAAAACAAAACTTGCACAGGAAAATCTGAGAGAGCACGTTCATTTCGGCTCAATCAGGTATGCATGCCACAATGTAATACTGCAAAATTATATTCAATCAAGAAAAATAATGTGCTTCTTCTCAGAAATAATTATAAGTATGTATAACTGTATGTTTTCTGGATATGCAAAGGTATATTGATTGGTAAGTGTAACTCCAGGAATTTAATTTTAAGTGGGCAAACTGATTGGAAAGTTTACCCTCTTAAATTTAGTTAGTTAAAGGGAGGAGGTATGAGGCAAAAATATTCATGAGTCTGTTTTGAATAGCCAGTCAACATGCTGGTGGGAGGGGTTAAGAATGTTATATATGTCAACCTAACAGGTGCTAGAGAGTCCAGTTGCAGTTAGAGTTAGAGTTGAGAGCAGTTCAGTTCAGTTAAAAGAGCTGTGAGTCAGTGCAGATTGTCAGTTGGTCAGGTGGGAAATCCTGCTACTGAAAAGGGTCTGGTTTCTAAAGGAAATACATTATTATAAGAATTCATGATTGCAATGCAATGACATTGACTAGAGCTACCATAATATTGAACTTGTATTTGTAAACTAATACATGTTTCAATGTTTTATTTTAAAACTAAAAAAAAAAGAAAGAAAGAAATAATTACGCTCAACTGTTGACAGCTTAGTCAATGCCTATAATCCTTCCCTTTTGCTCATTGCAACGCAAGAGAGCTTGGAGCAGTTGGAGCTATGTCACCAAGGTGAAAGCTTCATCTAAGACAAGTTATCAGGGAGATGGCTGGTAATTCAGCTTGACTTCCTTGCCGATGGGCTTCTCATGTGGCTGGTCTTTGCACAAGGTGAAGAGTCAAGCGGCTTCTGGAATCAAAGGCCATTATCCTCACCCCTGTGTTTCCCCAGGACGATCCATGGAGGCAAAAACAACAACAACTGAAATAACATGCCAAGCGTTCATTTTTAATTATCATTAACTAAATGGAAATGCCTATATATAGTAAACAGACAATGATGCTTCAAGAAGATACAGCTGCAATTTTGGGATGAAAAAGGAACTTGAGAGGCAAGGTGTCAAGTTGTTATTAGTTGGTGTTCCCCCCCCCTCTCTTTAGAATAGAATAGAGTTTTATCGTCATTATGCATATGCAAATATGATCTTTTGAATTCCTATCCATTTATAATGCAATATATTTTTATTATTTGCTTTCCAGGTCAGCTGCCCTTCCAACTGTTGGAATATATAAGTGCAACCCAGCACACACACACACACACACACACACACACACACACACACACACACACACACACACACACACACACACACACACACACACACACACACACACACACGTGTATGTACGTATACCAGAATGTCAGAAATGTCTAATTCACATACTGTATTCTTAATTCTGTACCCCAACAGATTCTGTCTGGTGTTAACATCAGATTCTGTCTCGTGTTAAGAGGGTTAACTGGAAGATAGTTTAAAAAGAAGTGACCATTATGTTAATGTTAGTTGATAGTCTAACGACGGTATGAAAGTTTTCAGTTAGAGACGTTTGTTAGGAGTTCGCTTATCTGTTACTACTGTATGTCAGAAAGCTCAGAGGCTTAGGTCTTGGGCAATAGAACCAGAGTCTGAGAGTTGGATTCCCCACTGTGCCTCCTTAACAGGGGCTAAAGTTGATGATCCATAGGGTCCCTTTCTGTTCTAAGATGATGATGAGGAGGAGGAGGAGGAGGAGAGTCACTATAACTCTGCTGAGCACCAGTTTGTACCAAACCAAATTGCTTAAGCACTCTTTGTTTATTCTACGTAGCTGCTGCACGGTGGAATATTGTTAAAGTTTTTACCACAGATGGCGTGAATATTATTTCAATAGGTGCTGCGCACAAGGAAGAATATAGTTCATGATCAACCACTATGCACCAACTCTTCCATGTCAACATGGACTACTTGGCTTGGAGCCACTTCCAGCTTTCTACGGGTTCACCAGCAGGAATAGAAAGCACTAGAAATCGTAATGTCCAACGAGTGTCCCTTTCATTGGCATAACTGTGAAATATGCCCAGACATTATATAATATGAGATTACACACCAGGTTTTTGTGCCTTTACCCCCAATAAAGGGTTAAAACACCCTTATATTCCTAAGGAAAGAAATATAAATTGTATTCTCAAACCCTGTTCAGGCATTCAGGACAGAAGGATATTCTGGACAAGTAAAACCTTCATAAACACTAAAAATATTCTGGTGCTCAGTTAAAACTCATCTATTTTCTTTGTTCAAGAAGGCAGTTGAATAATTCTACAGTTCTCATTAACAGGTGTCTGTTCCCCCTTTAGTTTAAAGTGCATTCCTCTTTGAGATGTTTTATTATTTCAGGAAACACTGAATCACAAGATGCAACTCAACAAAAATGGAATGAAAATTCTTGCTCATTGGCTTGTTTATTATTTGGATTTGCAGATTTCTAAATTATTATTTTTCTCTCCCTTTCAGAAACAGATCTGTGCACTGAACATCTGGAACTCAGGGGTGGGGGAATACGCTTCTTGCTATTGGGAGGAAAGGGAGGCAAACACGAGTAATGAAATTAATCTGACTTGTTTATGTTTTAATTAGAAAGGCAACTATCTCAAAATTTACGTGGACCACATACATTTGAATTTTTGATAATTGCACTGGATGCAACCCAACCCAGCCCAAACACTTGGCTATTAAAACATGTCTGCCCAGAAGTAAATTCTATTGGCTTCATTTGGATTTATTATGAGATAACTGGTTTTCAATATTAGAAATTTTAAAATGACACAGATTAGGAGGCTTAATCACATGATATTCCCAGTTCATCCAGCAAGACTTTCTCCTAAGTATCAAGCCTGTACTTCATGAGTTTTGACAGAATCGATAACTGGTGAAATTCTGTAGTTTTAGAACAGATAGCTATGATGGTTTCTGCAAGCATGTCAGGCGAAATTTGAAGGAAAAGAAAGCAAAACAAAAAACAACAAAAACATTGTGACATTTTCAAAGATTATTATATTGTAATGTGAGTTTTAGGGGATGAAGTCAACTTATGTCAGATATACTGTATGGAATACCATCCACCTCCTTCTTCTTCTCCTCATTGTTTTGTTTTTTTCTTGGTGTGAGAAGGAAGGGGTACCCTCCTCGCCAGAGAAAACACCCAGGCAAGAAAACACGAAGGTCCAAACCCAGACCAGAGGAAGGGGAAGAGTAAGCCACAGAGGTGGGAGACATGGGGGACGAAACATAAGAGATGGTGTTAGGAGAATGGGCAGACGAGGACAAGAAGGAGAAGGAAGACTCTGGCCGTTACTTCACGAAGTGCCTTGCTTTGAACCGACCTTGCCTTCGCTGTGAATTCCTGCCCCTGTTTCTCAGTACTCACGAGCTGCAGTTTTAGGACCGATTCGAGCACAACCTCACGTGCTCCCTTCGCATTCGCATGACACTTTTCAACGTTCCTTATTTCCCATCCGTCCTTTAAAAAAATACCTACCGACGGCGTATCGATGCACTGATGCTGGACTGTCAGTTGCAATGGCTCTACTGATTTCAACTGTTTCCTGCCGTCATTGGCAGCACCCCCCGCCACCACCGCCGCTACTCGGGGGGAGCCCCGCATGGCACAGCCGCCCGCCCTCCGCCGCTTGCACGCTGCCTGCCCCGGGTGCCCTGCTCTGGCCGGGCGAGGCGGCAGCGGCTCCTCCTGCTCCCGCTGCCGCCGCCGCTGCCGCCGCTACTCAAGCGAGGAAGTAACAGCGCAAAGCAATGAAACGATATAGTGATGCATCGATATCCCTGTTTGAATATTTTTTTAAAAAACTTGAAATAAAAGCCAAAAACCGAGACCACACGTCACGTTGGGAGCGAAGCGAGATGCGAAGCGAAAAGATTCCCGGCCGCTGGCAGGGGAACCACTCACCCCGCTTGGAGCACGGTAAAGGGGGCGTGGTCGGGGTGGCATCACAGCCAAAAAGGAGGAGCGTGCGGACTGAAACGATCGATTCGCACAGAAATGAGGGCTTGCCGCGAAGCGAGCGGTTCGTGAAGTAACGGCCTTGGTGGAGGTTGTGAAAGAGGAGCCCTGGACGGGGGAGTGGGGGACGTTCAAGAAGTGGTGGGACGGGAGTGGTGGGAGGAAAAGGTGAGAAAGGCTCCATTTTGGGGGCAGACAGCAGATAGGGAGTAAAGGAGAGAGGCATGTGAATATTTTGTGTGCAAGGCCCACTGCCGAGAGCAGCAGAGAGCCCTGGCAGAGCTATGGCGGAATACCCATGGAGCCAAGAAGAAGACCTCGGGTGAGAAGACAAGCTAGAGGAGTCCGTCATGGTTGCGGTGGGAGTTGCGGGTGAGAGCCCTTCCCTGTTGAAAGCTTCAGCTGGACTTGGTATGGACCTGGGCTGTTCCGCAATCCGGGAACACCCACCCACCCCCAATTGGAGGTGGACTGTGGAACCTGGTTTAACACCCGGGCAAGTTGCCGAGTTTTGGTCTGATTCTTAACCTCTAATCCCGGAGAAGGGACAGTGTGCCGGTGAAGACCAAGATGGAATACAAGTCTTATGAATAAAAGTTGGAAATTTGCAAAAGGGCCCGCATCGTCTTTACCAATGTCTGGTGGGCAACAAGGGGAGGGAGAAGAAGGGGGCAATCCTCACACTTGGTTGTTTGTTTTCTGCCTCCTGTGGGAAGGTTTATGATAGAACGTAACACCAAACATAGGCCATAAATTATTGCACATGATGCAACTGCACACCCAAGATTCTTAAAGCTAATGAATGCTCTGAATGGTTTTAACTGTGGATTCTGAATTTAATTTTGTTCCATATGTCTGACAAAGTGGACTTGATCCACAAAAGATCACTTCATAATATAATAGCTAGTCTTTAAGGTGCCACATGGCTTTTTCATTTTGTTTGTTTTCCTTCGGGTTTTGCCTGGTCTATTTCTTTACTTGTGTAATCAGATACAGGTTCTGCTGAATTTGATGAGACATTCTCTGGCAAGCATGAATAAGACTCTTGCGGAAAGGTGCAACCCTGTATATATTTACCTGAGCAATAATGAATAGGGGTGGGCACAAAACAAAAATGAAACACCGTTTTGTCCTTTCGTTAGCTAACAAAACAAAATGAAATGAAACGGGGAAGCAGCATGGAACACAATGTTAGTTTTTTCGTTAGTATAAAAAATTGCTCCCCTGGCACCAAATCTGGTGCCTCTAAGACACAGGGGAGCCAGATTTGGTGCCAGGGGAGCCATAACATTTTGTTAGCATTTTATTTTGTTAGGAATTTTTTTAAAATTGTAAGAAACGAAATGAAACAAAGCACATTTTTCCATTTTATGCCCATCCCTAGTAATTATGGATAAAATGCAGTTAAAAATGATGCAGTGCTAATTTAGTATCACCTAGTGTGGGGTAGCCATACCCATTGTTAGGAACATTGCAGCTTGATAACTGAGAGTAAGAAGGGATAGTTGATATTTACCAAATTGAACTGAGTATCTCAGAAGTGTGAATAAATTGTCACTGGAACACAAGAGCTAATTGATGGTGGTGACTCATATTCCATGTTATCACTTCCTTTCATTATCTTAAGGTTCTTGAATGAAAAGGTTGCTGTTTGTGTAAGACAGAACTATCTCTGAAGGGATATGATGGTTGGGGGTGAATGTTTTGTTATCGTATATAAATTCTCACTGTGGTTGCCTCCACTGTTGTTCTGTTTCCATATTTCTAAACACGAGAGTGTTGTGAAAATGCCATAAAAGATCATGTCTGCACATCTGATCTCGCCTGATTTCGGAAGCTAAGCAGGGTCAGCTCTGGTTAGTACTTGGATGGGAGACTACCAGGGAATACCAGGTGCTGTAGGCACCTAGAGCAGGAACTGGCAAGCCACTAGAGTATTCCTACCAAGAAAACTCTATGGACATGGGGTCACGAAGAGTCGGTCACGACTGTAACAACACAACACAATACAAACCTCCAAGCCAGGGCAGCTGGGAAGTCATCTGAACCCCACAGACTTTGTGCTCCATTAGTGCAGGTGGCTGCTGAAAGAGAGAGGAGGAAGTTCATCCAAAGATGCTGTTCTATATCTGTGGAGCCCATCACTTTTAGAAGATATGGGCTAAACTCAATATGCATTCCAATCATGAAGAAAACCATGTTGTGGGCCTACCCTAGAGATGCTAAAGATAATGATCCCCCAATGAGATTGGTGTGGGGAGATGTGGCAACCTTAACTTAGCACAGCAAAGAGGACATTCCAACCCAGCTTTTGAAAAAGCAAGACTTCAGGGTTCAGCTGCATTTCATTCAACAGGTATTGTTATCATCTCAGGCATTCATTAGGCTTTGGAAGCTGAAACCAGCCTCTGATACCTGCCACCAACAGAATTAAAATATGAAGGAAACATATGTAGTGCTTTCTTATGGACAGCCAATATCCATGTGATTAATACTGATGAAACATTAAGGCCCTTGTTTAATAGGATCCATTTATTTTAGAGAGCCAAAATTACGCTCAGGCTGATTGAAAAAATATTAGGAGAAATAACTCTTGGTATGGTTTTATCTGCTCCCTGGATGGTAATTGTCTTCTATCATAGGACTTTTTGCCTTATTATATGCTTCAGTAATTCAGTCTGCTTTATGGCATTTTCCAAATCTTTGCAGTGAGCTAGGAAAGCTCTCCTTGCTCACATCCCTGTTCATGTATATGCTCTGTCCTCGTTGTGGAGGTAAAAAATGCATATGGATTACATGCCTTGAGGCAGTCAGAGAGGTAAGCGCAATTCCATGCTTTGAATACATGGACCAGAGCCTTTAAGTCAATCGAGGCACTTAGCTATGCCTGTAATGAAATTGTGTCTCTTCCTTGGCTTGCAACAAACTGGCTCTTGGAAAGAGAGGAAGGGAAAAACACAAAGCAGTGCTCAAAGCAAAATTTTAATTTCTGGTTTCAGGAAGATTGCATTCATGAGAAGCCTGCCTTTCGTCCTCAGAGAGTTTTGTTCAGCTGAGGCAAACAAGGGAGAGGTTATTCGGACTGCTTTTTCAGTGAGGGGGGAGGAGGAACACACACACACACACACACACACACACACACACACACACACACACACACACACACACACACACACACACACACACACACACACACACACACGATCTCCACACACTGCTTTTTGGGGTAGCTGAGGGACAACAGACTGAGACTGAACCCAGACAAGATGGAAGTCCTGAAAGTGCCCCTTCCCCAATATCTCCAGGTTGGGAATCTCCTCACCTTTGTGGAGGCTAAATTTCATAGCTTAGGCCAGGCATGTCGAAACTTTGGCCCTCCTGATGTTTTGGACCACAACTCCCAGAATTCCAAGACTGTGTTTCCAATGGCAAAGGACTGTGGGTGTTGTGGTCCAAAATACCTGGAGGGCTGAAGTTTGGACATGCCTCGCTTAGGCATTCTTCTGGACCCAGTGCTTACCATGGAGTCCCAGGAAATGTACGTACTCCACTCCACCGACTTTCATCTTAGCCAGATTGCCCAACTGTGTCCCTACCTACACTGGTCCATTCATTGGTAATCTTGAAATAAGACTACTGTAATGGTCTCTATGAGGGGCGGTCTATGAGGCTGGTGCAGAAGCTTCATCAGGTCCAGAACATGGTGGCCACATTGTTAACTGGGATGAAGAAATGCCAACATACTTTGTCCACCTTGACTACCGTACACAGGTTACCTGTTTGCTTCGGCACCAACTTCCGTGGATGAAGGGATAAACAATGTGAAACAATGAAAGTCTACTCCCCATCATCATATTACCAAGAAACTTATATTGAGGGGAAGTGACATGAAGAGAAAAAAAATCTATGAGTTATTATGTTTTTTTAAAAAATCTGACGAGGCATATGATTTGTTAGATACCTATCAATATATATGAATGATACCCCTGGATGCCTCTTGTAATGCATACAATGTGCAATCCAGCAGATTTAAATAAATAACAAACAAATTAATGCAAAGATCTTCCACCCTGGCAAGCTAAGAAATGAACAAGGTGCAAAGTACCCATTTGAATTCCACTCAGGCATTCCAAGGATCCAAACTTACTTTGGAAGTCAAGATTTTAATTGGATTTGTTACTACCAATGCCCCCAAAGTAGCCCACATTATTTCTCCATTTTATTTACTCCAGTCATGTTCTCCATCCACCAAACCCTCCATCAGTTCAGTCAAAGTTTCCTTTGGCCAGTAAAGGAGATCTTTATTTATTAGATATCCTGGCTCATTCCTTGCACACTTAAACAGAAGCTTCTGCAGTGATTTGGGAATGCTCTATTAACTCTTAGCTCTTCACCAGCTTCTTTGGACCTGAAGACCTTGATCTGAGAAACGATGGATAGATGAGTGACTTAGACACTGTAGACCCAAAGGTTCGGAGTTCAATTTTCCACTTGTGCTTCCTTGACAGGGACAGTTCTAAGTAGAGATGGGCACCTTGAGCCCGTTTGAGCTCGTTGTCATTTCGAAACGTTAGTACTGGTTTTAGGGGGTAGCGGGCTCCTGGAGGCACCTCTCTGTGGTGGTTGCCTCCTATCCTCAGACACAAAAGGGCATGCATAGCCATAAGCTATGGATATGCATATTGCAGATGCAGCAGACTGGCAGAGGCACCCCTCTTTGGGGTGCCTTCCCTGCAACAGTCGGTGAGACACAGTCAGGCAGCACTTGCAGGCATGGTTTGCACGGCACACAAATGCTGCTGCAGGAGTCAGCCAGAGCCACAAGTGACGGCCTGGCACACTCTTTGCACCCGCTCCAAGGGAAATGTACTTGCGTGTAGTGCAATGCAAGTAGACCTGGCATAGGGTTAAGACGGGTTAGCGCAAGGGCTAGGGTTAGGCTAGTTACGGGTGAGGTTAGGGTGAGTATTGGGGTGCACCTCTGGGTGCCTCTCTGACCCACTTAGAAGGACAGTGTACTGGCGTATGGGTTAGGCTTAGGGTTCGGGTTCGGGTTCGGGCTACGGTTAGTGGGCTGTTTATGCCTGATTGGCACATCCCAGAAGTCTCTGTGGTCAACCTGGCCAAGTGGCCATGCGATTGGTGGAAAATTTGCATGGTCCACTCCCATGGGCGAGCCCATCATTGCGAATGTGCAGGTGTAATAAAATAAAATAAAATAAAATAAAATAAAATCAACGGAGATGTATTTTGGCAAGACAAACCCACTGCTGCTACTGTAAAAATTCAAGCATTTAAAATAGCTAATTTTCGCATGTTTCTATGGTGCTTTGGTGGGTTTTTGGACCACGATTTCAAAAAAAAAATTGCGGTTGCCATTTTGGATCCTCCCGCCTGCACACCGCATGGCAAAGGCAGACGAGACGATGCCCTCCTGCCTGGTACCAGCAGCGCAGCAGTAGCACTAGCCAAGGAGAGGGGGGCGGGGAACCCCCCCCCCAAATAAAACACCCTTCTGGCCTGGTAGGTGCCCTCAGACAGTTTTCGCCTGCTTTTAGGGCCGGGAAACGGGTTTTTTTTTTTTACTTTTAAAAACTTTTTTCTGTGCCGCTTGGCATTGCGGGATCGCCGTGATGCCAGGAACGACCACGACAAATCAGACCCAATTATTCTTTAGTCAGTTCGAGTTTGAGTTCTGGCGGAGTAATTCCCGTTACCGTTTCCGTTGCGTAACGGAAACGAGTAACGGAAACGGAAACGGGAATTCCGCTAAGTCGTGCCCATCTCTAGTTCTAAGAGCAGGAGGAGGAGGAGGAGGAGGAGGAGGTTTTGTTTTAAATTGGTTCTTTCTTTTCAGTTGAGTGGGAAAGCACAGGTTTCCCCTTTATTCCTTACAGGGTGACAACACTTTTTCTGGTTCTTTTGGTACTTTATTCTCACTTTACAGTATTTGTTTAACTCATTTTTTTACTGTGCCCATCTGGTGGCCAGGCCATTACTCTAGGCAGCTTACACTGGGAGCATCAGCCACAGCCAATCATAATAAGAAATAAGACATTGAGCAAAGAAAAAAAGAAAAAAAAGAAATCTTCAATGTGTTTCCTATAAAGTTGATCAGAAGTTAAGAACATTGAAGAGTCACTCTTAAAGTTTTTCTCTGAGATGTCAATTCATAGGTCCTAGGAATGAAGATACAGTAAGACAGCTCAGCGGTCATGCAGAAGTTGAGTCAGGCGACCTCTGGATAACCTTCACCTGAATGACTCAGAATCTTCACAGACACTCAGCAGCCACAAGACTGGTGCTCTCCTTCCTGGCTTTCTTCCAATGGTAGGATGGACCCAGGTGCATCCATCAGTCTCCATCATCTTATCCCCTCAATCCAGCATGTTGGCTGCATTGAAATTGTACACATCCAAGACACTTCCAAGCACCTTTGCACCGAGTTAGGGAGTCCTGTTGACAGGTGGGAGTGGATGGAGACGTGCACCCATCTCTAGGGATGGGACAAATTCTTACTATATACGTTATGATTGGATGCCACATATTGCCTTGATGTAAGAAGACAGGCTGTGGAGGAATCTATAGGTCCCATAAGAATGCCTGCCTTCAACATTAATACACTGTTCCCCCCCCCTCCTTTTTTTGTCCACCATAGTTTCCATGTTATTGGTCTGCGTCACCTGTCTTTAATGGTGACTTGCTCATTGTTCTTTGTGTTTTTTATCTCCCTTTATGGTTTTGTATCTTATTTATTGTAAACCATCTGGCACGGTGCCTTGGCGGCATCGGAGGCAATATATAAATGGGAGAAACAAGAATTAAGAAATAAATAAGCAATTTTGGGGTGAGATTTTCCCCATCGGTGCAACTTGTCACCAAGAAAACTTATCTCTGCCCTTTGTTGAGGCCACAGTTCAAAAGCTATACCAGAATAACCCAGTAGCTAGAGGGGAGGTAAATAAATAAATAAATAAATAAATAAATAAATAAATAAATAAATAAATAAATAAATAAATAAAAGCTACGCGCAACTCAAAAGGACTCCTCCAACTCGAACCAAATAGAACACCCACTCACCAGAAGAAGCTACTTCTTCTCCAGCTGGTGGTTGCAGGAAGATTTGATTTTATGCCTAGAGCAGAAAAGAGACACAGCCATTTTAATCAGTGCCCTAAGGCCATTCCTTCCAGTGGAATGATTTAGCTCTAGGAAACACGGATGTAACAAATGCACAGACATTTTCTCACCCTTAACACTAACAACAAAAGGGTGTCTCAACACCATGAGACATCTCCTGTCCCCCCAAAAGGCACCTACTAGGAGATTCCCCCACTCTCACATGATGGAAAGAAGGCGAGTGCCATATTTACCACCTCCAATTTTAACAACAACAAGGAAATAGCTGTTGCTAAAAACAAGCAAGCAAGCAAGCAAGGCCATCATCTTGGATCTTGCTTGGCACGCTTGTTCTTTTTATTCAAGAGCTATTTTGCTACAGTTTTGATGCCAACCATTGCCTCAGTTCTGCAAAACAAACAAACAAGCAGACAAACAAACTTACAAACTGATTACAAAATGTTGCATGATTTTATGGTCTAGTGCGAGTCACCTTAAGAGTGACGCTACTAATGAGGAAGTGTAGAAACGGCAGATGAATAAATAAGATGTGAAAAAATGAATAAGACCTGCTGTAATTCAGTATGCAATTTAATCCAATCTGGAATTTAAAGAAAAAATCAGCTATATTCCAGATTAAAAAACCATATAAGGAATTGGCTGTTTCATGGTTTCATGGTCCAACCTGAGCAGGTTTGCAAGAGGCCCCACAATACTGCTGGCCAGAGCTGGAAATGGCAACTCCACAACAAGACACAACTTCCTGGAATCCAGGGAGGGAGGAGGAAGGAAATGTAAAAAAGGAATCATGAGCTCAAGAACAAAGATGGTTACTTCACGTCCTTCCTCATTCTGAGAATACATTCATTTCATGATAACGTCATTCACGGTCACGTGGTCTTGTCCCGGTTCTGTCCCTGTTTCCCACTGGCATGATTGATGGTATTGTGATGACTGTTACGTCACGTCTTTGTTTCATGACAATATCTGTACTTCCCTGTCTTTGTTTCCCCATCCCCTTTTTTTTGGTCCAACCTTCCGTTTTTTGATATTTCGATTCTCCGTAACTTTGCCTTTCATGTGTTAATTAGCAAAGTTTGAGGTTTTATGCCTTCTTCCCTCTCTGCAATGCATTGTTTACGCCATTGGGATTGTACTGGAGAATGCAACTTCGCACTCCTGCCACTAGATGGAGAATATGCACATTGCGTGATGAGCCTTACTTCACAGGCACTTGTCTTGAAACAGGAACTGAGACAAGAGAATTCCCAAGGTTAGGGAGAGGTATGACTCATCATGCTTAAATCCCAGTTCAGGGGGCATGGTCGGGATGAGATTCTGCCGTCACGCAATGGACGTGGAGTAACATTTTCTCGTACCGGTCCCAAGCGGGACTGCAAACCGCAATGAGAGGGACATGAAGTAACTGTCAAAGCTTACTTCTAAAGCTCTCTAGGCTGATGAAGAACACCTAGTGTTCATATCCAATGTGGCCCATAAAACTATGATGTTTCCTGCTTCCCTTGCTGCTTCCTGGGGTCTGAACACTGCCAAAGGCCTTTGTTGCTGACCCAGACCCAAATAAATTTAATATCCATCTTGTCAATGGGATTGTCCAATGCCCATGGCAGGAGAGTTGCTCTTTAAGTTGGCTTCTATAGCAAAATTAGTGGTTGACCAACTCAATGTCATTATGATGCATCTTCTTCCATGTTAAATGGGAGAAACCAAAGTCTTGACCTTCTTCCTGCCTAGCAACCTTCCCAAGTGTTTCATTCCTGGAAAGCTCTTCTTATCTGCTGAATGCTTGTAATGAGAAAGTCCCTCCGACAGGCTGCAATTAGCAAGCTCTCTAGAGATTTAAAATTGTTAGTGCCTTTTAAAGTTCTTTGTTCCCCCTTCCCTCTTCGAGTGAAACTCTGAAAGCTACCTCTTGCAGGAATGAATTAATTTGGAGGAATTCAAAAATGTCAAGACCTTCCAATGAGCAGGAGGAAGAAGGGGAGGAGGTCAAGATGAAAGTGAAAGTCTTCTGCAATGAGAAGCACAGTAGCAGATGGTGGGCAGGAGATCTATATAAAGATGAGTAGAAGCATCATTCAGTGTTCAGGGATGAGTGCCACTGTTGATGGAGCTGAGATGGTGCTGTATTTCAGCTACATGATAGATACCGGAAACCTTTCAGATGTTTTAAACATAGAGGAAAATATTTTTATGGAAGTTTTTATTATATTTATAGCTGAATAACCAATGCAAACACTCAGCAATACATTTGTCAGTACAAGTGATACAATATGTTCCTATAATCCATTAACACATTCATTTTGTTAAGTTTATCCGAAAGTTGTGATGTATTGGCAAATTATGCAAGCAGATCCCAGTAAGGTGGTTCTCTGCAGCTGACTGATGGTGACTTTGTCAGCTCAAATTTCTTCTAAATATTTGCTTAGCTCTTGTTCTTGTTCTTGTTCTTGTTCTTGTTCTTGTTCTTGTTCTTGTTCTTGTTCTTCTTGTTCTTGTTCTTGTTCTTGTTCTTCTTGTTCTTCTTGTTCTTCTTGTTCTTCTTGTTCTTCTTGTTCTTCTTGGTCTTGTTCTTGTTCTTGTTCTTCTTCTTCTTCTTCTTCTTCTTCTTCTTCTTCTTCTTCTTCTTCTTCTTCTTCTTCTTCTTCTTCTTCTTCTTCTTCTTCTTCTTCTTCTTCTTCTTCTTCTTCGTTGTACTTGTAGTTCTTGGTGTTGGTGTTGGTGGTGTGACCCAAATAGGGCTTTCAATATTTTAAAGGAGTGGTTTTACTAGTTTAATTTTCCCCACTGGCTAAGTGGGGATTTCAACCCTGTTCTTCATCACTATAACCACTACGCTACAACTGGGAATCCTACAGCTCTAATTAGGATTTTTTGTTTCTTAAAAGGATAAAACCAGGCTGGGAATTGTCATCCAGGTTGTGGCTCTGACACAATTTCAAAGCTAAGTCTGAAACATTTGGCAAAATGAAACAAATAGACAGGGGGAGATGAAGGAGTGGTGCTGTTTATCATTGCTATTCAGATGTTCCATATGCTTCTTTTAAAAGCCAAAGGAAGCTTCCAACAGCTTAACCAGCACCAGACTGAGAGTGTTCTATCAAGTTCAAGTTCAAGAGACCTTTATTGGCATTAAAACAACAAAGAAGTTGATAGTACAGTTCAAAAGGAAAACCATTTTTAGAACAGGCTAAATTGATCATGCCAGCCGTCATTCATTTTATAAAAGCGTCCCTTCTTGTAATCTATTTATATCCTTGAAATCATAGGAATACATCTTTCTCTGGGTGTGCATGTGCCAATATGTTTCAGGGTGTGAAAATGGGAAATATGACTCAAAGGCATGATTCCCCTGCAGAAGGGATTAGATAATAATGAACATGGTTTTTAAGGCAGTGGGTTCTACCATTATGTCTTCCTAGCTCTCAGAAAAGAAGCAAAGGACATGTTTTTTATATTTTATATTTTATTTTTATTTTTATATGCCACAGTCCAATTTTCCTCAAATGGGAACTCTGGGCAGTTTACAGTAACAAAGTAACAATAACAATGTAAAAACATGTTACATGTTCTAGTTCCGTAAGTAGCAGAGCTAGCTCCAAGATGCTGGATGCCAGGCCTTGGGAAAAGGCAGGGTCTTTTGGGACCCTTGTGGGAGTTCTTTGTATTGTTCTTCCAAAGCTCATCCAAGACATTTTAATGTCTGAGGCCAATGAGCTATCACTTCTTCACATTTCAAGGTGAGTGGCCTGTTCACCGTGCATTCAAAAGTGGGGATCAGGGAAGCTCATCAGAGAGTTCCTTTTGGGTAAAACTTGGGTGGTATATAAATGGAAATAATAAATAAATAAATAAATAAATAATGGTCTAAGCTGAGGAGGGTGCTCCCACACTGTGATGTCACATTATTTATGGGCTACTGACATTGATGATGGAATAACCCCTTCCACTATGCCAGGAGAAAACAGACTTATATATAGAAAGATTTGGGAAATGCCCATAATTCTTTTTCAAGTATCCGGCCTAATGTCTGACGTAGTCACCTCCCCTTGCCTCACAGTAGAGCCATTTCTGTCCCCTCATTTCTATCATCTTCCTTGGTGAGTAAATGACCAAGGTATGAGGTAGAAGATGTGAGAGGGGACAGTTGCCTAATCACAGATTAGTTCTTTTCATCTAAGAACAGAGGAAGTGGCTCTTATTTCTTCCATTTCTGGCAGGTGCTTAGGAATTGATGGAAGGGCAAGGGAAACAAGAGCCAGGAACCATTGCTTGGTGGTCAAAAAGCAGTCCCCTGAGAGGTCCTGGTCATACCTGTCAAGTTTTGGATTTGAAAATAAGGGAAATTTTCTGACACCCAATGCGAGCCATCCCACCACCACAACCAAGCTCCAGTATCTCAGATTTTAAGATAGGTGTACAAACTATCTGAATACTGTATGTAAGTATGTAAAGAAAGCTGATGTGATATAAATTCAAAAGGCAGTTGTAACTAAATTCTGCTTTTTCTCCATACATGTCTTACACTGTTCTTATACCCACATTCGATTAGATAACCATTGCGTGGTGCAGTGGTTAAATGCCTGTACTGCAGGTAAAACTGTCCTCACAACCTGGGGTTCAATCCCAGGTAGCAGGCTCAAGATTCACTCAGCCTTCTAGCCTTCTGAGGTCTGTAAAATGAGTACCCAGCTTGCTGGGGGGGGGACAATCTGTAGCCTGCATAATGTAATTAAAACTGTAAACTGTCCAGAGACTACTTGAAGTGGTATGGGGCGGTATATATGCAGAACATTTTGCTTTGCTTTTGCTTTGCTCTAATCATTTATTCTTTCAGTCACAAACATACGTCCGCTTCATCTGTTATTTCTTTCTAATAAAATGTAACAGAGAATTGGACTTGGGACCAATTCTGCCCCAGATTTAAAATGGCTCACACGAGCGGAAAATACCAATTTTGCTTATCTTTGCAGAGAATGGTTGGCTCCATCCCGTTCCATTTTAATTTGGAACCCAGGCTGCAGGGGCTGAAATACTGGTCCTTTTAATAGTCCTTTCAGAAAGAATAAATAGTGATATTCTCTAACTCAGAGCATGCTTGCTACAGACTTGTCAGGAAGAATAGTGGCTGTGGCAAAGGCTAGAGCTGAAAGGGCTACTTGGTGGCTAGGAAAGTTAATGCCCAACAAAAAGGAACTGTCAATCAGTAAAGGTTTTTGTCCTCATTAAAAACAGCCCTGACAGTTGCTTTGTGGTTAACTGATGAAAAATGGATTCAGCATCTGGACATTTTTTCCTTCCTTGGTGTTATTGTAATGGAAACAATAGGATATTCTGTAAACCATCTTGAATGTTGATGTGGGCATTGTCAACCTTCAGCATAACAGAATACCTTTGTTCCACTTTATCTCCACCTACCCTCTCCCAAGAATGCCCCTGAAATCATAGATAGGTAAAACATGGCTCTTTACACGGTAGAGTAACCCTACTCAGTACAGCCAATGGTGAGCGAATACTGGGTGCTGATCAACACCTGACTGTACTATTTCAAAGCAGGTATCATGTCTTTTTTCCTATATATTTTCCCCTCTTCCACATGCCAATCTTCTCTCCTATTTGCTTCCAGTACTGTAATTTGGTATGATGACATTAATAATAGTGATGTAAAAGATGTCAAAGCCTGGAACCAAAGTGCATGCCTTTTATAAACAATATTGAAAGAGTTTCAAAGCCCGTAGCATTGTTAGCTTCCATGAGCCAAGATCAGATTCTTCAGAAACGAATGACAGTCATGTAGGAGACAAAAAAAAATATCTATTTTCCAGCCATTTAGAGCTGTATGGCCGGACCAAGAAGAAGTAGCTGTCCGGATGAGATCTTCTAAAAGAGATGGAGTTTTCTGTTGGAGAGACTTAGACTGCAATATTTACTTCACTCTGGTTTTGATATCATTACCATGCCCTCTTGTGGCATGTATGGCTCATTGTTGGACATTTCTGTTGCAGATCAACAATTCTGTAGCAGTCCCAATGTATCGCTCCCTCTCTCAATCCTTCTTTCCTTTCCCCTCCCGCACTCCCCCCCCACCAGCACCCACTTTACTTATGTTACATGCATTTTCCATTTGTAAAAATGTTGCATGCATAAATGCTTCATTCTATTCCTTGCTTGAGTTATGAGCATCATGCTCCAGTGCTGATGTGGTCAGTAGGGGGTATCAGGGAGTTGCCCCATAGTTTCTTGCTGAGGTGCCAGTGTAGGTTTCATTCTGTGAAGCTGGATGGAGAAACAAGCCAAATCTTTAAGAGATATATTCAATAAATATAGACTGCACTGGAATCAAGGAAAGGGACAAGCTGGCAGCCAAAATTCTCCTGGGTCTTGCAGTGGGATAGAAGGGCTGTGGCAATTAGGAAGTGTGCAATGAGATGGCCCAATTATCCCTGTTGCCAAACAGGGTTGCTTCGAGGTGCCGTAAGTAATTAGGGTCAATAAAGAGAAGAAAATTGCAATATTTCAGACTAGAGGTGGGCACGAACCAGAAAACCCAAGGTTTGGGTTCATTTGGTTCGGGCCCACCCTTGGCCGGTTCGGGTTCAGGTTTGTATGAATTTTTTTAAAAAAATTGTATGAACCTGAACTGATCCGAACCAGTTTGGGTTATTACTGGTGGTGGTGGCGGCTCGGGGCTGTCATCGCCACAGGGAAGATCCCTTTAAAGAGATCCCCATGCAGCAGAGATGAGAACAGGGTCTCTTCAGACATTTCTCCCCCGTGGCAGATGACAGTGCCCAGTGCGCTGTCATCTACCGAGGGGGCGAGAACGAAGCTCCCTCTAGGCAGTTCTCCCCTGCGGGCGATAACAGCACCTGTCATCCACTGCGGGGAAGATCCCTTTAGAGAGATCCCCTTTTTGGTTCATTTCTTTTCATTTTAAATTTGCCCTAGGTTCGTTATTTGTTTCGTTATGTAACAAAATCAATAACGAATAACAAAACGAACTAAAAGTTCATTTCGTGCCCATCTTTATTTCAGACACATAACACACAATAAGAGATATAATCTGCTGCAAGTTATCCTTCAAGGAAAGTGAGTCCGGGGCATAGAACAACATTCTGGCTTAAGAACGTAAGGCAATGGTCCACAGTGAGCACAGCTGTTCTCTTTAGAATAGCTTTTGGTAGAAACCAGTTCAGGCTGCTGATTGCCAGCATTCTACATGTCACCTGAAGAAGAAGAAGAAGATATAACACCCCCCCGGGGGCAGATTCTAAACAATTCTTCAAACATCATATTATAAAGTTTGTTATGTGGCTTATAAAATCTTGATTTGGCCTCCATTTCTTTCATATTGTGTTTATAGCCCTGGGCAATTTTTAAAAAGTGTTTAGAATGGCTAGTCTTGACTGATCTTCTTTCCCTTTAAAAGAAAAGGAGCCCCCAATATCCTCAATTTGTCTCTTCCTCCATGCTTTGTTTTTGTTGGTTAAAGATTGTGTGTGTGTGTGTGTGTGTGTGTGTGTGTGTGTGTGTGTGTGTGTGTGTGTGTGTGTGTGTGTGTGTGTGTGTGTGTGTGTAATGTGTAGCCTGCACAATTCAACTGTAAACTCTCAGGAGAGAGCTTTAAGCCCCTAGAGAGCAGCATATAAGCAGCACACTTTAATTTTATTATTTGGTCTTTGTAAGAGAATGTTGATTTTATATTTTTTGCTGATGGCCCTCGATTATGTAGATTATAAATGTCAACTGTTTGTTCCCAACAGTAGTTTTAGTATTTGTGTAAACAAAACAAAACAAATTGGGAATTGAAGAATGAAGAATTAAAGCATTGATGAAATAAACTTTTCCATGCTTTATAGATGATGAGATCCTTCACGTGGCTGCAAGAACTCTGTGGAGTGAAGCCAACCTGGAACTGTATCTACATAAACTTTCTTTTTCCTAAACTAATGTGGACGAAAAAGCATCCAAGCCTTCTTTCCCATTACATTTCTGGGTTTGTAGGGTATAGTAATGCTTCTGAGAAGTTTTCTCTTTCTGTATATATAACCGAAGAGATTGATTCTCCTTTGAATCAGTTCAAAAATACTGAAGCAGCTCAGTAGGTAATTATAATAAATTGCTTTAAGTGGGAGGATGGGTGCTATTATCTCACGTTAGGCAATCTTATCTTGAGCATCAGATAATTTTAAAATTGTATTTAAATGAAGATTAAATAAAGAAGTTAAAAAGTAAGTGCAGGTAAATGAAGCAGATCTGGGTCCTGAAAAAAAGTTAAATGTAATTGAAACCACTTAAAATAAATCATGTCCCATAAGTTAATTTCCAGAAATTCAGAACTAATATTATGTATCTTAAACAAGGGCGTAGACTATGTCTACTCATGTAGATGCCTGAATTAAGAGGAGAGAATGTTCGGCACAGAAAAAAACAGCTTAAGAGATGGCTGAGATGAAGTCCTTTAATCCTCGCTAGAGATGGCCACAAATCACTGCTTCAGCAGTTCGCGCCTTTGAATGAATGGATATTCGGATATTTGGTGCTTCCCATTCCCACCTCCTCCAGTAGGTACACATTACGAGGAGGCAGGGAAGGGAAGCTGGGGCCTGCTGGAGGAAGTAAGATTGGGAAGTGCTGGACATTTTGTTTTGTTTCATTCCCCACATTTCGTTTCATTTTGTTTCATACAAATTTTTACAAAAAAAGTATACAAAATGAAACACCAATGAAATAATTTGTTACCTTCTTGTGGGCTCCAGTGGCAGGTTTGGGCCAGGGTGTTCTGCCAGCCTGCTCAACCTCTCTGGCCTGGCTGGGTGCCCATGACTGGGTAGGTGGCAGAGGAAGAGGAAGCCCAGGGTGTCCTGCCAGGCCCACTCACCTTCTCTGGACCGCTGACTGGGCTCTGGTGGTGGCGGCAGTGGAGGAGGAGGAGGAGGAGGAGGAGGAGGAGGAGAAGGCCCACTTGTCCTCTCCAGCTGGCTGACTGGGCTCTGGAGGTGGTGGCAGCGGTGGGACAATAGCAGGTAAGGGAGCCATTTCACAGAGCCATTTTTTTTTTAAAAAAAAACCACACCATTTCATTTTGTCTGTAATGAAACACTGCTTCCCCAGTTTGTTTAGTTTAGTTTCACTTCATTACATAACGAACTGATGAATCCGCCTTCCGTTTTTCATTTGGTGCCCATCCCTAGTGCCCATCTCTTCTGCACCCCTGGAGAAGACAGGCTATTAACATAATCCTGTTATGGTGGGAGACAGGGGGACAATTTTCCTTCAGCTCGTTTTTTAATGCAGATTTCCCACAATTCAAGCATTGATGCACATTTTGAATGGAAATAAATGGTTTTATAACCCCAGAAATAGCATAGAACAAACAAAAAAGCAGAAGGCAAAGTGAAGTGTATTGCTTATATGCCACCTATAGCACTAGACACTTTCTGGAAAGTTTACAATGTTTAATTATGCATGCTACACATTTCCCCACCTCCACTGAGATGGTAACTCAGTTTGCCAACCTTGATAAATTAGAAGGCTGAGTCAGCTTTGAGGCAGCTACCTGAACTTATCAAGATTGTACTCAGGTCATCAGCAGAGTCTTAGCTGCAGCACTATAGTTTGACCACTGCACCAAGTTGTTCCTAAATTGAAAAATGATGGGTTTCTCTGAAGTGGCTCAAGGCATATAGTACTAAACTCCTAGAACTGCTGGAAGCTGATGACCCTTTTGTCTTGGTGGCAGTGACTCTACTCTTAGCTTTAAACCCCTGAAAGAGATTTGGCATTATGGATAGCTCCTTAATAGTTCATACCGCAAGTCAGAGCAGGGAAACTACCACCTCCTTGTAATATCAGAGTCATCAGTCTTCCTTGACTAAATTTCTGAGCTTGGACCTCTGTGTATTTCACAAAAGCATTGGTGCAACCAACTCTTCTTTACAGGACGATCCTCAATGTTAACACTTATTTTGCAGGCAGTTATATCAGGTGCATTCCAGGTATTACAGGTGGACACAGGCACATTCCTGTCCATAATTAGAAGAGAGGTGCCTATGGTGTGTGGCCCATAAGTGTAGATAAAATTTTTATTTCAGTTTTTTTATGAGTTCCCCAGAATCCACAAACACACATTCTGATCAGGAAGAACTTGAGGGGATGTTGGTTCATTTTTAAACAAAAACATGAGGATGTGGAATCAATGATAATTAGCAGGTTTTCTTTTTTAATTTGCTTGCCTTCCTTATCAACCCTGTATTGGAAAGACACAGGAGAAACCATGATAATGTGGACTCCATTAGCACCCCCTGTGCCTGCATTAAGTCGCCACCTCCCGCAATTGCTCAGTGTTTCGCTCTGCAAAGAAAATGTGGGGAACAGTTGTGGGTATTTTTTTAGGCTGTTTGGCCACATTCTAGAAGTTTTTCTTCCTGACGTTTCTCCAGTCTTTGTGGATGGCATCTTCAGAGGGCAAGAAGCTCAGGGAGATGCCCTCTGATAATGCCAGCCACAGAGACTGGCAAAACATCAGGAAGAAAAACTTCCAGAACATGGCCAAACAGCTCGAAAAAATTTACAATTCAGATCCCGGCTGTGAAAGACTTCAAGAATACACTAAAATGAGGGCAATTGAAGCCAGACAGAGAAACTTTACAATGTAAACTGGAGATAACCCACCTCATGACATTGCTTATCTCCATGTAGATCAAGCAAGATTTATACAAAAAGGCATGTAAATAATGATTTGACACAAGCCAATTGCATGAAATGACAATGGGTGATGTTGCTGCATGGAATTTTAAGGATTAGAAGCATCAAAGAACTGTTGAGTCCTTAAAAAGAAATAATCAGCCTATAATTTGATGTTCTCTCTCTCTCTCTCTCTCTCTCTCTCTCTCTCTCTCTCTCTCTCTCTCTCTCTCTCTCTCTCTCTCTCTCTCTCTGTCTGTGTGTGTGTGTGTGTGTGTGTGTGTGTGTGTGTTTGCTTCTCAAAGGGACAAGGCCATTAGTTAGCCTGAAAACCAGGGACTGAAAAATGCTGGTTGAAATGTTGCACCATGTTAAACTAAGGAAATGAGGAAGATTTATTTATTGAACATTCTGTATACCTGTAGTCATGGGATGTTGATTTCCCCCAGTTCTTCTGCATGTATTAAAGGGGACGGGGATACGCTCATAGTCTTGAGATAAGAGTCATGCAAAGCATGTTGCAGGAAGAAGGAGGGGGAGAGTTGCAAAGTGGATGATGGCACAGAAATGGAATTGGAAGGCCTCAATCTCTCCAGAAATTTCAGGAGGAAATGGCCTCTGATCCTGATTCAAAATCCAACCATGGCAATGGCGAGACATCAGGAGCAGGGCCAATAACCTGTAATTGCTATTTGATTAAGTTAGTCATGGGAGTTAATTGTATTGTACCCTGCATCCCCACTGATGATGATGATGATGATGATGACGACGACGACGACGACGACGACGACGACAACTACGGTGGTGGTGGTGGTGGTAGTGGTGGATGGTGGTGGTGGTGGATGGTGGTGGTGGTGGTGACAACCATTCCGCTGCAGAGATGGGAGGTTCCCAATGGATCACTGAGTCCATCATCTCCCAAGGAGGCACAATGGCGAACTGAACTTCCAACCTCTAGCTCAGCAGCCAGAGACCTAAGCCACTGAGCTATCCAGAAGTTCTTTCTGACCAGGACCCACATGTGTCAAGCAACTTCTAAAACAGGAGAACAAACTCCCGCTTTTCAAAGGACACTTCCTATAGTTGATGTCAGAGTATATAAATGACCTGCACGTAATGAGCCATAAAAAAATATTTACAGGCCCAGCTACCTAATTGCACAGCCATTAATGCAAATTGAAACAAAGTGAGCTCTCCCATGCTAATGAGCATTTTGACTGTTCTGTGAAACAGGCTGTTCCAATCTTTCTGAGTTAAGGATGGCTACAACTGAAAGATGACATCTTTAAGCAGGTCAGCATCTGTTTCAATAGGGCGGATTGAGTTCAGCAGATGAAGATTTCTAGTGTATCGTGAAACTTCAGCAAGTCAACAGCTGGCAGAAGCTATTTCAATAAGTGGCTATGGACAATACACAACTGAATGGACTAATTCAAAAGGACAGTTGTGCAACTGTCACTCTGGCCCATTAGGTGCTCCTTTGTGTGATTACATGCCTGAACAATCTTGCAACTCAGTGAAAGTATATACATGCAATAGACAGCTTGCTGGGTGTGGGGGTTCGTTTCTTACTTCCTGACCATCCACTGAGGAATCACTACTCGACTTCGGAAATTCTTGAAAAATAAACGAGTTTTTATTGGATACATTAAATCTCAAAGATTCCGTGTCTTTCTTCTTACAACTTTCTCCAACGGGAGATAGAATAGGTAACTCCAAACAAGGACTAACAGTATTTTCTAACAACAAATTCTTATTCGACAATATCCCGCTCCTCACTTGGGTAGAGGTTTGCGTAATGCCCCCGACGGCCCCTCGAACCGGCTCCCGTGATATGGATACTGATGAGCCTGGGGAATATTCCAACCCCATCCTGGGATCCATCCTTTGGGGTTCGGGTCTGATCCCTTGTCCTTATTCTTTGGGTCAGGGATATAGGGATTCATACATCCGGAGGGGTTAAAGACTGGTATCGGGAGAGGTAAACCCGTCTCTCCCTTCATCCATACCTCCGTCTTCCTCCTCACCCCTTCCCTAACGTCCTTAACCGTTCCCGATCCTCGAGTCACTTCCCCCTCCTCCCTCGTCTCGCGCTTGTTCTCGCGCCACTCCGTCTGAGTGCTAGCCTCCCGGTATAAGATCCTACTCATTCTCCCTTCTGTTTGCACTCCTATCTCTCTGGCTTTTTTCTCTAGATCCATATTCACTTGCACCGTTGCATGCCCATAAAACCTAATAGGGAAATCTCCAAACCTTCCTCCAACTTGCACCTTCTTCTCTTTCCCTATCCGAATCCAATTCTCTACCTGAACGCCTTCCTCTTTTGTCTCTTTTCTACATTCCTCCTTGCTCTCAGTTTGTGTACCCATATCCTTGGCTCTGATGTCTAAACCTTCTATCCCTTCTCTCAGCACATCCCATGTTATGACTTTATTAATAACTGCTAAGAACCCAGCAGTCACTTTTGAAGGTGTCCATTCTCTCATAGTTTCTTCCATGGTTTGGGCTTTTGGGTCATCCTGGTCTTTGCTCGCGGACAAACCCACGCCTTTGGCATCTGGCTCCCTCTCACACACACACCCCGGCAAGTGGGTTTTCCGCGGGGTGTCGTCTGGAGCCCATGGGCCCTGCCGGGAGAGATAATCGGCGTTAGTATTGTCCCTTCCTTTCCTATATTGTACAGTAAAGGAGTATGGTTGTAAACTCAGATACCATCTTGTTAACCTTGGATTAAAATCTTTCATTCGATTAAGCCATGTTAGTGGCGCATGGTCAGTTATAAGAGTGAATTTTGATCCCAACAGATAGTATCGGAGTGTATGTATAGCCCATTTAACCGCTAGAGCCTCTTTCTCAATAGTGGAGTATTTGGTTTCTTTATCCTTCAGTTTCCTACTTATAAATAAAATGGGATGTTCCTTCCCCTCCACATTTTGAGCTAGCACCGCACCCACTCCCCTGTCAGACGCATCCGTCTGTACTATAAATGGCAGATTGAAATCAGGCGCATAACGTACTGGGTAAGAACATAATTTTTCTTTCAAGATGTCAAATGCCTTCTGTTCCTTGTGTCCCCATTGTACCTTCTTAGGATTGCGTTTGCGTGTTAAGTCTGTTAGAGGGGCCGCAATGGCTGCGAAATTGTGTATAAATTGTCTGTAATATCCTGCGAGCCCCAGGAACTGTTGCACCTCTTTCTTAGTTTTCGGTATAGGCCACTCTGACATTTTATCTACCTTCTCTTCTTGTGGTAGAATTTTCCCATCTTGCACCGTGAAGCCTAAAAATGGTATTGACCTCCTTGCAATTTTACATTTCTTTGGGTTAATTTTTAGCCCAGCTGTCCTTAGTCTCTCCAGGATCAACTTCAGATGCGTCATATGTTCTTTCCAATTTGCACTAAATATCACAATATCACAATGTAGGCTGTCGCAAAATTTTTGTAGGGACTTAAAACTTGGTCCATTAACCTCTGAAATGTTGCTCCAGCCCCATGTAAGCCAAATGGCATTTTCTTAAATTGGTACAACCCCATTGGAGTAGCGAAAGCGGTCTTTTCTTTGTCACATGACCGTACTGGGACCTGCCAGTAACCTTTCGTTAGATCTATGGAGGATAATACTCCTGCTTCTCCTAACCTGTCTAGCATGTCATCGATTCTTGGCATTGGGTATGCATCAAATTTTGAAATCTTATTTACCCTTCTAAAATCTATACAGAATCTTATGGACCCGTCTTGCTTCGGGACTACAACAGGATGACTTCTCCACGGGCTAATGGATGGTTCAATAACATCTAGTGCAATCATCTTCCTAACCTCCTCTTCAATTATTGGAATTAGATGCCTAGGCCACATCCTTCCTTGATCTCTAATTACGACGCCTTCTGGCGTGTTAATTGGGTGTTCTGCCCATGTTGTGGTCCCTGGACTGTCAGAAAAGACATCGGCATATTGGGTTTGTAAGTTACGTACGTCTGCCATTTGCTCTGTTGTTAATGGTTGGCAGATTTCTACATTTTGTTTGTTATTACCGATAGGTGTTTCTGGTCCCAAGTCGTCTAGCTCCATGTCTGCCCAAAAGGCCTCCCTTTCTTCCCATTTTTTTAAAAGATTAATGTGGAATATGCCTTTTTTCTTTTTCCTGTCTGGCATTTCTATCTCGTAATCTACGTCGTTGATTTTATTCAATACTGTATAAGGGCCTTGCCATTGCGTTAGTAATTTGGAATGTTCTACTGGTAATAGTAGCAAAACTTTTTGCCCCACTTCTAAGGTTCTAGGCCTTGCTTTGCTATCGTATCTGTGTTTTTGAGAAATTTGTGTTTTTGCTAGGGTGCTGTGTGCCAAGTCAGCCACCGTACGTATCCGATCTCTCATTTCTACTACGTACTTTACCGTACAATCGGCGACATCCTCTCCTTCCTCCCATTTTTCCCTTATTAAGTCCAAGATATTTCTCGGATTTTGACCATAGAGCATTTCAAATGGTGAATATCCTGTGGAGGATTGTGGGACTTCCCTTATTGCGAACATTAACGGTGCTAACATGAGGTGCCACCGCCTGGGATTTTCCCCTACTACCTTCCTTAGCATAGTTTTTAATGTCTTATTAAACCTTTCTACGAGGCCATTTGTTTGCGGGTGATATACGGTCGTTCTAATTGGTTTGGCATCTAAGATTTTCCATAATTCCCTCATTGTCAAGCTCATAAAGTTTGTTCCCTGATCTGTCAGGACCTCCCTTGGGAAACCTAGGCGTGAGAACACTTGTAAGAGTTCCCTCGCTATTACCTTTGCAGAGGTTGATCTCAAAGGGATGGCTTCGGGATATCTAGTGGCGTAGTCTATCAAAACTAAAATATGTGTATGTCCCCCTGCTGATTTGCACAATGGTCCCACAATATCTAGTCCAATTCTATAAAATGGTTTGTCAATAATTGGCATAGGTATTAGAAAAGCCCCTTTTTGTGGCTTTTGTTGTGTCAATTGACACACCCTACACGTTTTACAATATTTTTCCACGTCATGTATAATGTTTGGCCACCAAAACCTGGCAGTTACTCTAGAGGCCATTTTTTCTACCGCCAGATGACCAGCTAGAGGTAAATCATGTGATAACGCTAGGATATTGGCCCGCCATATTTGTGGCACTACCAACTTATCCTGTCCCTTTTTGTCGATATAGTATATCAACCCTTTCCTCATTTCAAACCCTTCCCTGCCATGTACCACGGATCCTTCCGGTGTCACATTCCTTAATACATCTAACAATGTGTCATCGTCCTGTTGCCACAGTCTCACCCTGTCTCGACGAGCCTCCAACATTTCCGACCATCTGTTATCGTCAGTTGAATCAGTCATGCAGCATTCCGTCTCCTGTATCGATATAATGTCATTATTTTTTTGCCAATCTCGCCCCAAAAGCATTTCCTTGGCTAAATGTGGTACAATTCCTATTTTTAACCTAGTCATTTGACCCCCTACTTCTACATCAGCCCATATTGTGTTATACTGTTTCACATCACCATGTATACATTGGACCAAAATGGCTTCTCCTGTTGGTTCACCCTGTAAATTTTTTACCAGCGTCTGACCGCAGCCAGTATCAATTAATGCCTTTTTAGTTTCTCCATTTACATTGGCTATAACCTCCCAATGGTGTCGTGTCGAATTTTGTCCCTTATTGTCTGTTATATCTTCTGTCGCCACCCATGCACAGTCTCGATGCGGGCATTCCCGTTTTAGATGGTTTTTTGACCCACAGACAAAGCAAGAAAGTTTTCTTTCGTTATTTACTTGTTGCATAGACTGTCTGTCTTGTTGTCCTTGCATGATTGGCCTTTGTTTGTTCAGCTCTTGCCGCCCCAACGTCTTGTCTCCGTATTCTGGAGCGTGGAGCACACGAGGTCCGTCCCTCATTGATGACGTCATCAACTTGTCGCGTGGTTTGTCTCCCGTCATTATCTCGCGAGAATTGTACGGTCTCTCATTGTTGGAGCTGTAGTTCTCTAACAGCCTGATAACTTCTTCGAGTGATTTTGGATTATTTCTTCGTACCCAATTGTTTACTGATACACTGGCTGTTGTGAGTAGCTGCTCAATAACTATTTTGTCGATAGCTTCGTCAAAGGTACTGGTTCCTGGTTGGAGCCATTTTACTACATTAGCTCTCATGCGTTGCGCGAGCGGGCGCGGGTGCGTTCCTGTTTGTAACTTAAGTTCTCGGAACCTTTTCCTATATGCTTCATCTGATATGTTGCATGTTAATAAAATGGTTGTTTTTACTTTATCATAGTTGCAAGCTTCTTCTGGTCCTAAAGAGTCCACGATTGTTTGCAGTTCACCTGTTAGTCCTGGAGTCACAAGTAGTGCCCATTGATCTTTGGGCCATTTTGCTGCTGTGGCAATGCGTTCAAACATATGTAGATATGTTTCGATGTCGTCCTTTTCTCCCATTTTTTGTAATTTTGTTGGAAAGATGTGTTGTGTATTTCGTTGTTGTTGTTGGACATTGGGTGAATCTATCCCTTTGTTTATAGTCAGTTCTTTGTCTTTTTGTTCCACTTGGCGCATGAGATATCTCGTCTGTTCCGACAACATCTCCATTACTTTGTCTTGTCGTAACAATGCTTGTTTTAACCATACATTTTCTTCAGTTATGGTGGTTGATTCATTTCCTATACGTTGGGCGCCAATTTGTGGGGGTTCGTTTCTTACTTCCTGACCATCCACTGAGGAATCACTACTCGACTTCGGAAATTCTTGAAAAATAAACGAGTTTTTATTGGATACATTAAATCTCAAAGATTCCGTGTCTTTCTTCTTACAACTTTCTCCAACGGGAGATAGAATAGGTAACTCCAAACAAGGACTAACAGTATTTTCTAACAACAAATTCTTATTCGACAATATCCCGCTCCTCACTTGGGTAGAGGTTTGCGTAATGCCCCCGACGGCCCCTCGAACCGGCTCCCCCGTGATATGGATACTGATGAGCCTGGGAATATTCCAACCCCATCCTGGGATCCATCCTTTGGGGTTCGGGTCTGATCCCTTGTCCTCTTATTCTTTGGGTCAGGGATATAGGGATTCATACATCCGGAGGGGTTAAAGACTGGTATCGGGAGAGGTAAACCCGTCTCTCCCTTCATCCATACCTCCGTCTTCCTCCTCACCCCTTCCCTAACGTCCTTAACCGTTCCCGATCCTCGAGTCACTTCCCCCTCCTCCCTCGTCTCGCGCTTGTTCTCGCGCCACTCCGTCTGAGTGCTAGCCTCCCGGTATAAGATCCTACTCATTCTCCCTTCTGTTTGCACTCCTATCTCTCTGGCTTTTTTCTCTAGATCCATATTCACTTGCACCGTTGCATGCCCATAAAACCTAATAGGGAAATCTCCAAACCTTCCTCCAACTTGCACCTTCTTCTCTTTCCCTATCCGAATCCAATTCTCTACCTGAACGCCTTCCTCTTTTGTCTCTTTTCTACATTCCTCCTTGCTCTCAGTTTGTGTACCCATATCCTTGGCTCTGATGTCTAAACCTTCTATCCCTTCTCTCAGCACATCCCATGTTATGACTTTATTAATAACTGCTAAGAACCCAGCAGTCACTTTTGAAGGTGTCCATTCTCTCATAGTTTCTTCCATGGTTTGGGCTTTTGGGTCATCCTGGTCTTTGCTCGCGGACAAACCCACGCCTTTGGCATCTGGCTCCCTCTCACACTGGGACAAGGTGGTAGATGTATAAATGATTGTCCTTCTCCATCCATCCATCCATCCAAAATATTTTCATCCTGTCTTTCTCCTTAAATGGATCCAAGGCAACTTTCATAATTGAAAAGACTATATTTAAAAGCTTAAAACAATAAGAACACACATATTTTAAAACAGAATTAAACAAGTATTCAATTAAAAACAGTTATCAAAATCCATCATTTGGACCCTGGCCTTAGTTGCCCTTTCTTCTGTGTAGATGTTATATGCTCCAGTAGAGTGGTGGTATCCATGCTCCCAAACCAGACCCTCAAATTCATACATACTCCGAAACTCAACTTGCAAATGTGTTCATGTAGATGGAAGTGTTCTTTCCGATATCCTCCCTATTAACTATTTAAGTCTAGGGCTAGGGCTGGGTCCAGCATGATGCATGCAGGTAGATGCATGCATATAAACTTCAATATGCCCTGCTGGGGGCTCAACCAGGAATTCTTTGCCTTGCAAACTCTATGTTCTACTTTTGACTTAACTGGGCTTTAATCCAAATCCTATCTCTTTTCTTTCTAGTAAAAAGAACATGGCAAATGAAAAATGAAACATTCTCAGATTCCTCTCCCTTTTCAGTCTTGCCATGAAGTCCTTGTACATTTTCCCACATTTTCATTCATATTTAATATCTTCAGATTTTTGTTGGCTGCTGTTGTCTTTGTTGTGTATGCTGTTGCTTTTTAAACCTCCAATGCAACAGCATAACAAAACACAATGTTGCAGATATGAGGACCTTGTCTCGCAAGGGACTGGCTGAAACATCTGGACTCTCTCGCCCAGGGCTATGCATTTGCTTTGTTGTTATGTGCATCTTAGGCGGCAGATGGCAACAGAGAACAAGGAATGGCCACTTCCAGAATTTGCATGAAAAGTCTGCAGTGGAGTTCAAAAAGCCAGTTATTCTGCTCTTCATTCTCTGCCTCCTTTGTCCACTCTCCCTGTAAAGGCTTTGGTCTTTATCCATTTCTTTGTTCCTGCTAGAGCACACCCATTGTATCAGAGGAGGGTCATAAATGAACACATTGCTAAGTCTTATTAATTCAGCTGGTCTATACCAGCAGGGTTTAACTCCTGGATTCAGCCTTCAAATTTAAAATAGTAGCCAAGGCATACTATAGAAAGGTAAGGAAGGACAGTTCTCAGGGCAGCTGCACCATGCCTTACTAGACCTCTGGATGTCTATGATGGTGCAGTGGTGCAGTGATTAAATAACTGTACTTCAGGCAAAACTGTGGTCATGACCTGGGGTTCAATCCCAGGTAGCAGGCTCATGGTTGACTCAGCCTTCCATCCTTTGGAGGTCAGTAAAATGAGTACCCAGCTTGCTGGGGGGGGGGATGTGTAGCCTGCATACTTTAATTAAATTTTAAACCACCCAGAGACTACTTGAAGTGGTATGGGGTGGTATATAAGCAGAACACTTTGCTTTAAAGCCCTATTCAAAAATTATCTAATCCAGTGTCATCCACCCAGTTTAAGAAAGAGACCTAGCTCCATCCTCTCATCATTTTTCCCTTTGTAAGTGGTGAAAAGTCTGTGGAGGAGATGTCTATGGTCATGCGTGGAGCTTGCAAGTGAAAAAGAATCTGATGACTTTGCACATGTGTGAAAATAGTGGAGCAAAGATTGGGTTTAGTCAAGTAACCATGCTGATGACAATGGACTGAGTCATGAGTGAACAGAGGTATAGTTAAGAGCAGCTGCGCCAGATTAGCTGAGTGGCTTAGGTTATCTCGGTGAGGAACCAGAGGTTAGAAGTTCAGTTCCCCACTGGGTCTTTTTGACCGGATGATCCATAGGGTCAGTTCCAACTTTGCACTTCCAAATAATAATATTTCATGATTATTCTTAGTAGGCTGATAGTTGTGGAAGAAAGGGTGCTTGGCTATTTCTAAGAGCTGGGGATGGAGAAAAGAGGCAGGTTAAGACGTTCATAGAGTCCTGAGGTCGGAAAAGCTATATTAGGCAACAGGTTTGGGGGCAAAATGAATGTTGATTTTCCACTTTGTGTGAGCATCTTGAATGACTTACCTGAATTAACAAACTGACCGTACTAGCCTGCTCCTGGCTGCTACAGTGATTACCGTTTCTACACATTCCTGGACCAATAGTTTGAAACTGATTGCTATCCTCTTTGGGGAAGGGAGGGGCTCCTTCCTCTGCCACCCACTCCAAATTTATCCCAGAAGAAAGGTAGTGGCCCTCCTTATTCTAACCTTTTTAACCTTTATGTTCAGTGGAATCCAAGCATACTGCTAACTGGGTCAGGAAAAGATCATAGGTTCCATGGACAGAGAATGTCTGTCCCAGGGTCTTCTTTTGTTTAAGGCACGCAAAAAAGAAAGAAAGAAAGAAAGAATAGAAAGGAAAGGAAACATTCCAATGTTGTTTAAACTGTACAGAATCAAAGCACAATGCTGCCTCTGGACTGGTGGAGTCAGTTTGTATTTTATCCGCTCATAAAAAGGAGCATATTGTCTCAGCCATGGTGAAGTACAATCCACTTGACCTTGAGGTCAAGCTATCCTTTAAAAGGGGACATGGGTGGTAGTTGAGAGAGCATATAGCTGATGTCCCCATCCTGTGCTGGAACAGAGAACAAAACTTACATCCATTCCAAGAAATTCATACCCGACCACGAAGTGTAAGCTCAGGGGAATGCTGAAAGCTAACAGCTGTTGCGATGCAAATAGGAAGCAAACCAGGCTGTTTTTGAGCCTCATTGTACTCTACACAATAGGTTTGTATGTACTTATATTATTTGTAGACTGCTGGATAACTCAGGGGTTTAGATCTCTGGCAGACCGGGAGTTCAATTCCCCGCTGTTGCTCCTTGAGAAGGGATGGACTTCCAGCCGTGCAGTTCTAAGTTTATTATATGCAAGGCAGCTCACAACAACTGACACAATCCAAGGATCAGGGTTTTTAAACTGCTGTTCAGTAATGGTGCCCAAAACAGCCACAATTAAATGTTTGTCAGAATTAAAACTAAGACTAAAAGCAGTTTAAGAACACTTTGAGGAAATAAATTAAAAGCTCTACATGAAGCATTCCTGAGGCTACCGCGTATTGCCTAAACACGTAGCTAAAAAGGTAAGGCTTACCCAACTGATGGAAGGACCAGAGGGAGGGGATAACCTGACATCAAGGGGCCATGCATTCCAAAGCCTCGGAGCAGCCACTGAGAACACCCTCTCTCATGTCCTCACCAAACAAGCTTGGGGTGCCTGTGAAGATTGTCAGTCATCCAGGTAAGTTTATTTGGAAGTAGACATGGGCACGACCAGAAAAAATGATGTTTCGAGTTTTCGTTTGTCGGAATGGGTCCATTTCGGGTCATTTCCGTTTGTCGCAAAATTTTTCAGAAATTTGTCGTTTCCGTTTGTCGTTTGTCATTTGTCGTTTCCACCGCAATTTAGCGTGATTTGACTTCCCAGAGCATAGGGGCGTCCCGCAATCAGGGCCGGTGCTAGGTGTTTTTGCGCCCTAGGCGGCGGGCGGGGTTGGGGGGCGGACGGCAGGGGGGAGGTGTAGGCGGGCGGTGGTGGCAGGGGGCCATGGGCAGGCGGTGGCCGTGGGCAGGCGAGTGGGCGGGCGGTGGTGCGGGCCGCAGGCGGGTGGCGGCACGGGCGGACAGGCGAGTGGGCAGTTAGGATATCACTTAGGATAGAGGTTCTGTTCTTGGCTTGCACCCCAAATGTGTGTGTGTGCAAGCAAATTGAAGTTGGGAAAATAGAAAACAAATGGTAGTATATAATATATTTTTAAAATAAATCCACACCTCCCACTCCCAGTCGAACCTCCCCCTTTATCGAATATCAGAAAAAAATCCTCAAACTGCCAGAGATGAAATAAAGAATAAACTGCTATTCCCTTCAGCAGACAAAGCTGCAGGGAATCAAAGAAATTATTTTCTAAATTCAATTCCCTCCCTGCCTGCCTAACTTAAATCCTAAAGCCTCCAGCCTCCCTCCTCAATCTCGTTTGGATCACACCAGCACCAGCAGCCAGCCCTCCTCCCTCAACCACATCTATACACCCGACTGCGATTTCTGGAAGGTGCCTCGGCTTTTTATGCCCTCCGAGACATCCAGAAGTGTCAGTTAAAACCTGGTGATGCCATTGGTGGAATGGTTCAAAAATTTGCATGGTCCCATCCCATGCCCAGCCCAAATGGGCAGGTCTAAAAAAATAAAAAATAAAATAAAATAAAATAAAATCAATACGATGTTTTATTGCTATAAAAAACCCATTGCTGCTACTATAAAAAATCAGGCATTTAAAATAAATAAATTTCACATGTTTCTGTGGTGATTTGGTGTGTTTTTTGACCACGATTTCAAAAGAAAAATTGTGGTCGCCATTTTGGATTCCCCCCCCACCGCATGGCATGCAGCGAGACAGACAATGAGGATGAAACCCCCAAACCTGGTGCAAGCAGCCCAGGACAGGATAAGAGGGGGGAAAGGCCAGGGACCCCCCCAGAAACCACCCCTCTGGTAGGTGGCAAAGCCTCAGGCAGGCATATTTTCGCCTGCTTTTTGGACGGGAGTCGTGTTTTTTAAAAAAACTTTTAAAAACTTTTTCTGTGCTTCGCATCGCGCGATTGCCGCGATGCCACAAACGGAAATGAAAAACCCGACCAAATTTTTCTTTTTTCGGTTCGAGTTCAAGTTCTGACGGCTTAATTATTGTTACCATTTCTGTTATGTAACGGAAACGATAACCGAAAACGGAAACGACAATTTCGCCGAGTTGTGCCCATGTCTATTTGGAAGTTGAGTCATGGCAACTGTACTTCTTTTCTTGGGGGATTGAAACGTTTCACCGCTCATCCACAAAGCTTCGTGACGAAGCTGTGTGGATGAGCAGTGAAACATTTCATTCTCTCAAGAAAAAGAAGGCGAGTTGGCATGAGTCAATCTTGGGATGGTGGTGGAAATTAGAGAAGCACCTGCTCAGAAGGTTTAAAAACAAAACAATACAGTAGGCTCATATGAGGTGATGGAGTCTTTTGAATTGAGCCCCAAAACATACTGCCGTCTGTGAAGCTGTTGCAATAGCAGAGTTGGATACTCCCTGTCACCACCGCCATTTTGAACCAGGCTGAATATCAAAACTCTCACTACCTGGGTCCTTGCATGTGTGGAGGCGAAACTGCAGAATTATTCTCATTCTTCCTGTAGCTGTCTTGATAACAGAAGCAAACAGGAGTGATTGTCAGTTGCACCCATTCAGGACAAATGGCTTCCGCAGAAGGGACAGAAACTGAGCAAAATGGAGGAAGCTTCTGCTTTGTTGCATGGATTCTTCTAGTGTAGAAGACGTGTGAGCTGCCAGAGAATGAGTGCCAAAACCGAAGCCCTTTCCAAAGTCCAACCTAGAGCTCCTTGCCTCAGTCTCCAGTGTTATGTTGCAGCGGGTTTTTTAAGAACAAAGCCAATGACATTATATCTGGACACCTCCAGGGACATCTGTTTTATTTCTAGTGTCTGAGAGATTCCTTGGGGTCTTCTAAGAAACCAAAGTCTTGATTATATCTTCTTCTTTATGTGCCATGACCTTGTAGAACATTGGCACACAGCAGCATGATCTAAAGCAGGCATGTCCAAACTTTGGCCCTCCAGATGTTTTGGACTACAACTCCCACAGTCCTTTGTCACTGGCAATCTAAGCTTAGAATTCTGGGAGTTGTGGTCCAAAACATTAGGAGGGCCAAAATTTGGACATGCCTTAGCTAAAGCTATTCTAAATAGAGAAATTGTGCCAACTGTGAACCATTGGCTTAATTTTTTCAGCTAGAATGTTCTTCTATGCCCTGGGCCATGCTTCCAATCAACTTTTCCTTGAAGGATAACCTGTAGCAGATGGTATTTGTTATTGCTGATTATATGACTGAAATTATTGTAATTTTATTCTCTTGATTATACAGACCAATTTTATTTTTGTTTGTTTCCTTCACTGTTGGACCTTGGTACTGCCTGAGATGGGTAAGGGCTGTGTGTGAAAGAATTGGCTTTCAAAGCCCATCAATATTTACAGCCCTGGCTGAGTAGAATTGTGCAGTGTTGGCAACTACCCCATCATTCAGTGTTGGCTGGGTATGTGTGATTTGCTACCTGTAGAGCAGTGGTGTCCAAAAGTTGGCCCTCCAGATATTTTGGACCACTACTCCCATGGTCCTTTATCATTAGCAATACAGGCTTGGAATTCTGGGAGTTGTGGTCCAAAACATCTGAAGGGCCAAAGTTTGGACACCCCTGCTGTAGAGTCTTGCAGAGACAGTGTCAGAACCTTTAATTATACTATAAAGCGGTAAAGAGCCACGTCTCTAAATGTTAGGATCAAAGGGGTAGTGGTGGTCATGGGGGTTCTCATTAATGCCTTTAACCAAGGACAATGTGAACTCTGTGTGTGTGTTTGTGTGTGTGTGTGTGTGTGTGTGTGTGTGTGTGTGTGTGTGTGTGTGTGTGTGTGTGTGTGTGTGTGTGTGTGTGAATCAATGCCTTTTTGGTCTGGTCAAGTAGGATTCTTTTTAGGAGCTGGTCCATTTCTCCCTGTGCTCTTCCTTCAAAGTTCTTTCGGGACCTTGGCGATCAATAAGATCTAAATTGTAAAAGCTTATATCTCATTGCAGCATGGAGGAGACATATTAATAAGTAATAATGTGGTCGTTATGGCTGCATGTACCACAGGAGAACACTGCTGCATGCAGTTTGCTGAGATGACTTAAAATTTATAACAGATGCTGCAGAACTGGAGGGAAACTTGTAAACCCTAGAGAGACTTTGGAGATTGTATCGGAACAGAGAACTGTGCCTCTTGTGCCCCCGCACGCCCAACAAGTCCCGAAACTGCAGAGCTCAGCTTCAGAAATAATTCATCTGTGATCAGCCTCTTTCTATCAGACCTTTATCAGGTCAACAAATTGGGGATGGCAGGTGAGATATAGATGGGAAGCTTTCCATGAGGCATGGAAAGGTTGAGTGCTCTACTTTCTTCACAGGTAAATCTCATTGCAGAAAGGAATCTTATTTATTTATTTATTTATTTATTTATTTATTTATTTATTTATTTATTTATTTATTTATTTATTATAAAATACTTCTGCTGGTGTTGTTGCTAGTGGAGTCCATAAAAAGCAGGGACATGAGTTGAAGCTGTGCTATGGGTATTCATCTGCATCTCATCGACAGTTGGACCTAGCAGTCATGCATATACTGAGTGCATGCTTGAGCTGAGATTACATTACCCATTTCTTTTGTGGGTTTCTGTGTCAATGCTGTATAATTCTTCTGTAGATAATATATCTAAAGCTTTGACGGTAAGTAGGAGATGTTCTGAAAGCAGTGAAGTATGAGATGTGAAGAGGAAAAAGATATTCTGCATATCATTCATTGGAAATAAGGAAGTATTCCTTCTATGAATGCAAGCATTCTGGGTCAAAGCAAAGAGCCTAGAATGGCAATCACACTGCTGGAAAGCTCTGTTAACAAATGACTGTGATGTAGGCCAGACGGCCATGGATGAGATCACTCCATCTCCTAAGAAGTCTGCAGGACAGCCATCATCTGTGATTCAGGGACAGCATGGAATGTGCAAATGAGTGGGTGAAGAAAGGACCGTGGAGTGTATTTAAGTCAATGATCAGCTTTTCAATCAGAAAGAAAGGACACTCAACAACCTCTTTTCTGTAAGATGACAGACCATACCGGTATAACAGTAGCCCTTTTTTCTCCTTCTAACAGTGACATTTTGAAGGCACGCATCTCAAGATAAGTTCAGTCTCAGTGGGTGGTCCCCAAAGTAGCTTGTTTCTGTCTCATAGTAAATGCCAGACTGAAAGATAAAGAGGAAGAGGACTCATTTGGTCTCCATTAACTCAACACCAACAACAGTCACCACAGCAGGAGAGCCCAGTTGGAACCAACAGAGCCTGTGTGATATTTTTTTCTAAACCTGCATTGGGAAAACAAAGAGTGGACAATAATCCCTTCTCTTCATCTGCACCTCTTCTCCCAAACCTTCTTAAAGCCTTCATTCCTTCTGTGTGTTGTGTTGTTACAGTCATGACCAACTCTTTGTGATTCCATGTCCATGGAGTTTTCTTGGCAGGAATCCTGGAGTGGTTTGCCAGTTCCTACTCCAGGTGCCTACAACACCTGGAATTCCCTGGTGGTCATCCATCCAAGTTCTAACCAGGGCTCAATAACGTTCTTCTCGGTTGGTTGCTAAGACTTCATCACCAATATTTGTTTCTTTCATTTTTGTTTAATGAACACTAACTGGTTCCAGGACAGAGTGTCCATAGTACATGGACATAGTATCATGTTTGCTCAGTGGCATTTTGGATGAACCCTCCGGCCACCACCGTGGAATATGACGAAGCCGGGAAATCATGACCCAGCTTGACCCTGCATGTAGAATGAGATTGCATGCATGCAGAGAGAAAATTTCCAGGCCATAAGAGGATGAGAGGTTTTGGTTTGTTTCAGAGACAGTTTGTAAGATTTTGAGAATGCTGCTTTTGTCCAACTTGCACAAAATGTTGAGCTATGTAGTTTGGTGAGGTTGTGAGAATTCTTTGCTAGGATGCTCTACTGCTCTATTTTGAAGAATGGGAGTAGAGAAGTGGTTTTGAACCCCAGGTCCTCTGGATCAGTGGCTCTCAACTCAAGTCCCCAATCCATATGTTCTTGGATTACAACACTCAAAAATCCTGGCCAGTGCAGCCAGCAATGGAGGCTTCTGGGACATTTAGCCCAAGAACATCTGGGGACTCAAAGAAGAACCACATCCAAGCATTTTAAACTTTAATTCCAGAGGCTCTGGGCAGCATGGATGATGGGAGTGGATACCAGGGCTTCTGGAGGACAGAGGTTGAGAATTACAGCACTTAGAAAGTTCTAGCAGAACATTTCAAGTTCTTCACCTAACTATACACCCCAGGATACTCTATGATTGAGCAATAACACTCCGGCTAGGATCAAATTGCTATAGTTTTGTGTTGTAGAGAGACACTGAACGATCGATCCATCAGTGTACTAGGAATAAAAATGCGTCTTTCATCCTTTTATCCTAATCATTGTTACGAAGACAAGGATATATTTATATTTTTTAAAAAAATAGAAACTTGTGCAAAGAGCTCCTTTTAATGGTTCTCACACCCTCCACACAATTATCTCCTTAGCCTATTACTTCCATTGAAGACATTTGGGGATAATGAAATAAGTGTTCAATGTTCAAAAGAACTGTTCGGAAAAGTGCAAAGCAAATGCTAACTGTTATGTAAAAGTCTAAGACCTTGAACTCTCCGGGGACAAAGGAAATGTATTCATTTGGGTAGACTCCGTGCGTCGACGTCTCTATTTTTTCCACCCTAAGTGACAAATTATATCAGCGGTAATGAAATGTGAATAGCATAGAAAGGGGACACTCAGCAACATAAGCGCACTGAGCTATTAAGGTAGACAAAACCTTAATTATTCATGCAGCCAGTGCCATACCTGGGCCAGATGTATGGAGCGATGTGCGGTTCTATTAATAATGTTGACACAGCTGTAGCTTTGACTTTTTCATCTTTTTTGTTTTCTCATATAGTTAACAGAGAAACTTGGGAATGTTAACAGACTTTGACATTGTTTTGCAGTGTCGGCCTGAACACACAGCTGGTGACAGTAACTAATGTTGAGCTTTTATTTTTTCCCCAAGTGTTGGTATACTTTGTAAAAATGTCTGAGTTGCCTTTGGAAATGTTTGCTGTTGCATTTCATGCATAAACATACAACAAGGGAGTGTGCCGTATAATTAGATCAATGCACGCCACAGGTTGGGAGGAAACTGTCTTAGGATCAAAATCTATGATCTGGATCTAATGGTTAGTTCCAACTACAGTAGGCCCATTAAATGAACAGGAATTGTTATACCAGCATAGAAGAAAGTCCTCCTCTTTTAGTGGATCAACTCAAGTTAGTTGAGACAAATACTTTGATTATGGCCGCATAATAATCTGCTCACTACCATTCAAATTTGTTGAGAAACAGCCCTGGCAGTTGCTTTGTGTTTGAGTGAGAAGTGATGAACTGATGTTTAAAAAGAGTGTGCTCCTGGAATTTTTCCCTGTGTGGTGTCACTTTGCAGATTTTAGTGAGCAGAAGAGGCTATCCTATAGACCAGTGTTGGCATATCAATGGCACAGGTGCCAAAGGTGGCACACAGTGTCCTTTCTGTGGGCACACGGCATCGCCACCTCACAGCCATAGAGTACCAAATCTAACCTAACTGCCTTTAGCATAAATCAACTCATCTGACAACCCTTCTCATTTTTCTCTTTAACGACTGTCTTTCACCAAACCGGTGTGCAGTACTCTGAATTCAGTGAATTCACTTATTTATTTATCTTTAATACCGGTGTTCAATATTTAATGCTGCTCGCCTCCAAAATCCTTTGTAAGCATATTCAGAAAGTTTCTTGCTTTTAGATGAGTACCTTTGGCTGCATGTTAAGAGAAATTGGAAATAATGTGGTGAAAAGAATCCCGTAATGAGCCATTTTAATAGCTCAAGTGCCTGAAGTAAGGAGAGAGGGAAGGGTAGAATGCTGGAAGGGAGAGACGCTCAGCTGCTTCTGAAACCATTTGGATGTTGGTTTGTTTCTTAAATGGCTCCTAATGCCCTTTATAAGAAGCTGGAGTTAGGGCTGCTTGAAGGAGAACCCACTCAACCCAAGAATCAATGGGTCTACTTTCCATCTCCCATGTTTTCAGCTGAAAGGCTCATCTTGCCCGTCCAGACAAGAGAGCTACCAGCAAGGCATACTGACAGGAAGCCCATCATAGCTATAAACCAGGACCAAAGGTTATTTCTGGGTGACAAAAACGTCAAAGACAGGGGTATGAAACATTTCTGCTCTCATTACATTCTGTTTCTTTGCGTGCCACTCTGGAACTCCCTCCCACTAGAGCAGTGGTGGCGAACCTTCGGCAGTCCAGGTGCTTTGGACCACAACTCCCAGAATCCCAAGCCTTTATTGCCAATGACAAGTGTCTGCGAGAGTTGTGGTCCAAAACATCTGGAGTGCCGAAGGTTCACCACCACTGCACTAGAGGCCAGGACTGCCTCATCTCTGTTGCCTTTCCGGAAACAGGCAAAGACCCTTCTCTTCAGGCAAGCTTTCCCTGAATGATGGCCTACCATTATGTCTTTTATATGAATCTATAGGTTCACATAGACTTTGTGTTTATAACTACTTATAACCTTGTAGCTCTAATGCAATGTTGGTCTATTAATGCTGTAAGATGTCCCTCAATTCCTTGTTCTCAAATACTTGAACATGTCTTAATTGTATTGGACTGCATATTATCCCTCATTACTGTAAGCTGCCTTGGGTCCTCTTCCAAGGAGAAAGGCGGGGTAAAAACACTCTAAAATTAAGTGTTTTCTCCAACTCACTCCACCAGGATGTGTGTGTGCATTCTTAGGACCATTCTCCTCCTGAATCCCTCCCATTGACTGAAACATATTTCTGCACATTTGTATGACTCCTTTTTTAAAGGAAAAAAACAACAACTACTGAAATGCTCCTCATTTTGTCTCAGAAGACTAGCAAACCACATAATCAAGGCATGATGTGTTCCTCCTTACATTGGGTCTCATGAGGTGGAAGAAAATGGCTGCCATCAAGGAGGCTGAATCTGATAAATTCATTACAAAGGAGGCTGAGGTTGCATGGGAAAAAAAGCTCTGTGATGCAGCAGTCGCTGATGCTGCCTGCTGATGAGTTATGCAACACGAAGCCCCAAAAGCTCGGCATGCCCAATCTGCTTTTATCTTACAGCCAATCTGCCCCATTTATAATGTGCTGGTATATTACATTATCTGATGTCCACCAAATATGGGATGTCCATCTGTCCTATAACCAGGCCTGAATCCTGGATTGAAATGGATTAAGATATTTTCCCAAGGTAACTGGAAAACCTGGCTATGTAAAGTCACCCTGAGAAACTTTATTAAATGAACTGAGATTCTTTGAGCTCCCTGTGACAGGAAGAGAAGCAATTTGAATTACTGAGTCTGCACACAACCATTAGAATTTATCTCAACTGTACATTTAAGTGAAACCAACAGCTGCAATTTCATATTCATTGAAACAATTCCAGTTTATGATATCCAGGAGTCTAGGTTTACATCTTCTTCTTTCCAGTAAAATGTTGGAGATGTTTTATCATGTGACCCAATTGGAAGGACTAAAAATGGTCTTAAAAGAATCACTGCTCAGAGAGTCATAAATAACTTTTCATGTGACTCTTTAGAATGGTATTCTACAAAGTCTATTTAGATAAGAGCTTTCCAGAGGCAGCTGGGTTATCGCAAAGAACATTATCTGAGACTCCAAGGAAAAACTAGAATTGTTAAGTGATGGAGGAGGGGAAGATTCTTCTTGTTTCTAGGAAGAGACCCAACATTATTTCTTGCCCAAAATGATGAAAAAAGCCATTCCCAGGTAATAAAAACCTTAAAAAACATTATCAAGCTGGTTCAGACCAACAGTTCCCGAAACTCAGAGCTCTGTTTATTGGTAGTGTAAAATAATATATTTTAGGGAGCTTCAGCAGCAAAGGTCATAATGCTGAGGAAAGCGGAATGCAACAGGAAAAACGGAAGACCAAATAAGACTTAGATTGACTTGATTTTGCAAGACCTCAACAGGGCTGACAATGGAGTTTCCTGGATCTCCATTGTTTGCGTATAACAGCTATGGCATGTGGTTTTCCGTAGCTTGGGGGGGTGCTCCTGGACCCCGGTCTAACTCTGGAAGCCCAGGTGGACTCGGTGGCCAGGGGCGCCTTTCTCCAGCTGCGGAATATATATCAGCTGCGCCCCTACCTGGATGAACGGAGCCTTATGACAGTTACGCATGCACTGGTAACATCCCGTATTGATTACTGCAATGCGCTTTACGTGGGGCTGCCTTTGAAGACGGTTTGGCGATTGCAACTGGTTCAGAATCGTGCTGCACGGCTGGTGAGTGGTAGGGCCACCAAGGAACACATCACGCCGATTCTGTATAACCTTCATTGGTTACCAGTTGCTGCCCGAGCCCAATTCAAAGTGCTTGTTTTGACATATAAAGCCCTAAACGGATTAGGACCTAGATACCTGAAGGACCGCCTCCTTCCATATGAACCTACCCGGCAATTAAGATCTAGTCAGGGGGCCCTCCTGAAAGAGCCATCCCTTAAGGAGGTGAAGGGGATGGCTTGCAGGAAAAGGGCCTTTTCAGCAACTGCCCCCAGACTATGGAATGCCCTCCCAAATGAGACTCGCCTGGCGCCGACGTTGCTAACATTTCGGTGCCAGGTAAAAACTTTCCTGTTCCAAAAGTTTTTTAACTAATGATTGTGGGTCCTGATGGCAATTTTAGTGGTGTTTTTAATGTATCGTATTTATTTATTGCATTTACATGTTTTTATTATTCTAATTTTATTGTATTTTGATGTTTTAATTGTCCATTTTGATTGTGAGCCGCCCAGAGACCTTTGGGTAGTGGGCGGCATACAAGCTATATAAATAAATAATAATAAAAAATATGATATAAATAAGATATTTGTGCCCATTTGCTTCTCCAGTTTGCAAACAACAACAACAACAACAACAACAACAACAACAACTTATTATCATTGTGTGTATATACACAGTATACACATACAACGAAATTCAGACACCCAGAGACCAGATTCAACACACACACACACACACACACACACACACACAAATCTCCAAACACTCTCACACACATTAAAAAAAAACCTTCAACACACACACATAAAAATCCCCGAACACTCCCCCACCCACCCACCCCCTAAAAACACAACCATCTACACAACAGGCTAGGTAATCCTGTCCAAGTGCTCACTGCTGGTGGTTCTTGAGTTCATTATTAAGTGCAATTATAGCTCTGAGATAAAAACTGTTCAGAAGACATGTGGTCTGAGTTTTAATTGTTCTGTATCTTCTGCCAGAAGACAACAGTTCAAAGAAATTTTGAGCAGGATGAGTAGAGTCCCTCAGAATGTTGTGTGACTTCCTCAAACAGCGAGATGTGAAGATGTCATCCAGGGTTGGTAGCTGGAGCCCGGTAACATTCTGGGAAATTTTAATTATTCTCTGTAGAGATCAATTAAAACAAAAATTGAAAAAAGGGAAGAAAGAAAAGAAATTTATATTTCTAAGCAATAATAATAATAATAATAATAATAATAATAATAATAATAATAATAATAATAATAATAATAATAATAATAATAATAATAATAATAAAAGTGATGAAGATGGTGAGGGTCTGGTGTTTTCAGCATCCCAAGCAGTGCTTCTTTTGCCCCCCCCCCAAGTCCCAGAAATAATAGGCAAGACAACATCGGTTCTGGGCTAATTGGGCCACAATTTATTATAACAATTCAACGTAATTCAAGCAACATAGCTGTAACCTGTAAAGGGGGACCTGGGATGTAGTGCAAGAGGTAATAACCAGGGACTATCCCCTACCAACCAATGTGTATTCAGGGAGATTTACCCCTGGCCAGATGCTGCCCTCCTGTTCAGCATCATGCCAGCTTGGGGAATCTGCTAGCCCTTCACAGCCCTCATGTCAGCCTGCTTTTAACTTTCTTGCTTTGTTTACATCCTCAATTTAGCAGTGATATTTAACTTTATTTGAGGGCTGCCTAACACCTTAAGGGTGAATTACTTGGGCATCCTTCAGTTTTGAAAGACTATGGTATCATGCCTGGAACAGAGATCCTAAAACAACTCCTAGTGTGACTAAATAGACCAATCCGGGAATGGCAGTCTCTACCGCACTGGGGGCAGATATATTCTGTTTCTTGCCCAGTCCTCAGGTTTCGTTGTTTCCATCTCTGCCTCTTTTCCTCTGACTGTTGGACAAATGCCTCTTCGAATTTATGTAGACCATGCTGTATCTTTTGCCTCCAGACAGTGCAATTGGAGGTCAGGGTTACCCATCTGTTGAGGTTCATTCCAAAAAGGCCTTCAGGTCCCTCTTACAGATATCCTTATACCACATTTCTATAGAACACTGCAATTCAGTCGCTGTTTCACTTGATGATGCTAGACCAGCGGTGGAGAACATTTGGGAGTTTTTGACCACTGCTTCCAGAATTCCGAGCCTAGATTGCCAATGACAAAAGACTGTGGGAGTTGTGGTCCAAAACATCTGGAGTACCAAAGGTTCATCACCACGGTACTGTTCTTGGATTCCCATTCCCAGAAGCCTTCATCACTACCTGTGCTGACCAGGGTTTCACAGAGTTGCAGTTCAAGAACACCAAGGTTACTGGGAACTGTTACATGAGAACATTATATGAAGAGCCTGAAGGCATCAAATGGATTGCCTTATCTGGCAAATGTCTTCTAAGCTATTTTGTCAGCTGAACTGCCTTTTTCTGTTTTGTTTTATTTGACATTCCTTGCACCTTTCCATCGACTTGAGGAGCCGATTACCTGGCAGGGACTCAAGGCAAGCTATTGACATCTTTTCTTTCCTGCTACGTCTCAGCTTAAGAGCACATGTTTATTTCCCTTCCAGCGATCTCAGCGGGACATGGGAAGAAAGGAGATGTGAATGTTGAATTGGACACTCTGAGGGAGTGCACCTCGTAACCACAAGCCAACAACGACAAAAGGAAAAATAAAACAAGCAGACCCAAAAGTTTTAGGCAGCACAGAAGCTTTTGAAGAGAAGACAGCTGCTATAGGGGAAAAAAACACCTTAAGTATTTTAAAATAAAAAGCTATATCGCCCAGGCAAAAGCATCTCTTGGTGTTCTCAGAAGACTGTACTTGCTAAGAGGGGGAAAAGATACATCCAGTCGGGATGATTTCACACCAACTGTTTCACAACTTGGATGATGTCTGTTTTATTATTGACTTTGGCTCGCTCCATCTTCTACCCTTTTATTGCCAAGTATTCATCAGGCTCGAAACTTTTTTTCCAGGGCTTCAACTCTTGCAAGTATAAGACAGTGAAATATTATTCCCCCCTTCCTATGAGAAGGTAAGAGCTTCAGTTTCTCTTTCAACCAGAGAAGAAAAGAAACATCTGGCAAGGAGAACTTTCCCAGGAGGGTGGATAGGTGGTTGTTTTAGAGGCTCTACTTTGGACGTTCCAAATCCAATCTTCCCCAAACTTGGAGGGGGTGACAAGGAGATTCAGATGAAGACTCATTGTGAGTTTGGCAACTCTAAATCCTGTAGGGTTCATTTTACAGCTCCCAGAATCCCTACATCCGTGATGGTGAACCTTTTAGAGACCAAGTGCCCAAACTGTAATTCAAAACCCACTAATTTTTCACAAAGTGCCAATACAGCCATTTAACCTGAATACAGGGGGCTGTGAAGGGAGATGTTGGGTGCCCAGAGAAATGGCTCTGAGTGCCACCTTTGGCACCCATGCCATAGATTTGCCAATAAAGCTCTACATGTTACAAACCGCACAGTGTATGAAACACTGATCATAGTTTGGCTTTTTGTTTCATTCTGCGTAGGAAGATTTCCCTGGAGGACCACAATATGAACCACAAAATGACCTGATTTATTTGATATTTTTACTTTATGATTCATTTTTGTGCTCATCTCTCCTTTTGAGTACTCTCTATCTTGAATGAGTTGCCATGAGTTGGAATTGACATGATAGAATTAATTTCATTTAAAGCAATCTCTTAGGGGGTTTAATATCTCTAGTCACTTTTAAATAGATAGATAAGTGGCTTAGGTCTCTGGCTGCAGAGCCAGAGGTCAGTAGCTCAATTCCACACTGAGCCACTGCCTGTGTAGCATTGTGCAAGCTGCCAATTTTAAGAAGGGAAGAGTAAACCCCATCTGAGTATTATCTACCTGGAAAAATTCTGAAAAGGGTTGATAATAATAATAATAATAATAATAATAATAATAATAATAATAATAATAATAATAATAATAATAATAATAATAATAGTAGTAGTAGTAGTAGTAGTAGTAGTAGTAGTAGTAGTAGTAGTAGTAGTAGTAGTAGTAGTCATCTTCATTGTTGTTGTTGTTGTTGTTGTTGTTAACTGTATGAGAGTGAAAGTTCCAGGAATATTTTTATATACTGACTTTTGCTCTCAGACCCCACCCAAAGCACTCATCTTTTTCATCATGAGAAGCCTTTAAGCTTTAACCATTATATCTGAACCTTATTCTTCATCTTAAATTGCTGACCATAGTTTTATGCCAACTGTTTATCCCCCTTTGTCTTCTTTTTGCACATCCATGGTGGATTGAAACACGGATAGCACACTAAGTGATTTAATTGTGTTTTATGAGAACACTAATCCCATAGGAGAAGCCAAAGATCATTACTTGTATTCTTGAAGTCTTTCACAGCTGGGATCTGATAGCTGTTGTGAGTTTTTTGGGCTGTTTGGCCATGTTCTGGAAGTTTTTCTTCCTGACGTTTTGCCAGACTCTGTGGCTGGCATCTTCAGAGGGCAAGGAGCTTAGAGAACTAGGAGTTCTCTCTGTGCTCTGGGGTATAGAGCACAGAGAGAACTCCTAGTTTCCTGAGCTCCTTGCCCTTTGAAGGTGCCAGCCACAGGGTCTGGTGAAATGTCAGGAAGAAAAACTTCCAGAGGACGGCCAAACAGCCCGAAAACCTCACAGCAGCTATCATTACTTGTATCTCTAATAGACTGTCAATTGATGGTTAGGCTTTCAAAACATGGTCCAGCCCTTTGATTTTTCAGCTTTTGGGTAAGTTACTTTGGGGGACCATAGTCTCACATATCTCCTAGCTAGCTTGATCATTGCCTGGGTCAACCATGGAAGCTGCAGTCCAAATAGAATAACTTTTGCAAGTTCGGGTTGAAGAACAGTCTTCTTTGAGTGCCGTCCTTGCTCACAAAGTAGATTTCAGATGCTTAACCTAACGTAACAAAATATAGCATAATGCAATGTGACATAACATAATGTGGTGTGGTGTAGCATAGCACTAGGAAAATACACTGCAATGGAAAAAAAATAAATAAAATGCCAGTTATTCACTTTCCCAGCATGCCAAATGGATAGAGATAGAGAAGCATTTTTTCTTTTTTTTTTCTTTTTCTTCCTCTTTTTCTTTTTCTTTCTTTCTTTCTTTCTTTTTTTTTGTAGAGTATCCATTTTGGGTTTCATGCCAAACAAAGAATGTTTGGTTAAGGCTGCAGAATGTGGGAGAGAGCTGGGAGTTCTTAGTTCAGTTTCAGGACTCACTGTTTGACCAAAGGATCAAACAGACCCTTTGGCTTGGGTTTGGGCATGCGTCAGGTTGGTCATATCATCTCCCAGTTTTTTGATCAGCCTCACCTCCTCCTCCAGATAGAGGGTCCCCAGGAAGTCACACACATGTGGGGATCAGTCTGTCAGGAAGTCCAACAAAGCCAGAACAAGATTGTCCCTTGACAGCCCGGAGTATTTAGGTTCTTTAGATCCTGCTGTATCTATTTATGGCAATGCTGTTTCTATCTCATATTCAAACTCTTCATTGTTTTCATCCGCACAGATCCAAGACAGGCATTCTGCCCATGCCTATGTCAATTAGGTTTCAAAGGATTCCTGAGCATAAGAGTCAGCCCAAAGATTGGGTCTCTTATATCTTTCTGAGAAAAGATTCTGGTAAACTCAAGTTGAACCAGCTAAGCGAGTTACAAGAGAAACAAGGTGAAAACAGTGCTTCATGTTTCACCCTCAAAGAAAACCTTGTCAGACAAGGAGAACAATAATAAGCAGAGGCAAAGCAAAATAGGCCTTATATTAGCAGGGCAGAAAATTAATTTGAAAAGTGCTAAGGTCTAGGCAGAGAATCGGATGAATTCAAATGCAATGGTTTTGCCTCGTACATTGCAGGCTTAAATTGGAAGTAAAAGAGGCCCAAGGCCACGCCGAATGAGAACCTAAACAAAAGAAATAGAATGAATCTTTGACAATGTTAGTCCTCATTTTAATGAGTTTCAGAGGCTTTTGTAATATTGGAGGGAAAAGGGAAACATGTACCTGTGTCTTTCTCTAATGGAACACATGTTGCTTTCAAGATTTAAAACAGACTGTTTTGTAAGTTGCTTTGTGAAGTGTTGCACTTCTGCCAAAGATAGGTGTGTGCATGTTCCTTTCTGTCCAAAATTAGTCTTAAAATAGTCAGAAGGAGAGGGGTTCGTGGAGTTTGGCCCTCTAAGAATTTTTGAAGATGAATGGAAAAAGCAGTTTTTGCTCTTTCAAGAAAAAAACTTGGCAGCAACGCCAACAAAATCCAAAATACCACTAGGAATGGGGAAGAATCATGTTTGTTTTGCATTTAAAACAAACTAATTTGCACATCACAGGCTAATACAAAAATTGGAATCCAATTATCCTTTTGGATTGTGCAGTAATGCCGACTTGGCAATGGAGCCCGGTGCTCCCCAAATGCACAAAAAGAGCTTATTAGGTGAAACGAGATACAGACTTGCTTTTATAGGAGGAAATTGCACAACAAATATATGTTTTGTGGACTACCTCATGCTCGTGCTTACTGAGAAACGTGGACCAACTTGGAAGCGGGGGGAAATGGACTTAAGAATGAAGCTGTGAACATCGGCTACGGGCCAGAAATGACTCATCTACATGCCTCTAATGAAAATGTGAAGAAATGTTGAGTTCAGTCAAGTCAGGATGTCTTCACATGGCACAGTGGTTAAATGCCTGAACTGCAGCTGAAACTGTGTTCACGACCTGGGGTTCAATCCCAGGTAGCCAGCTCATGGTTGACTCAGGCATCCATCTTTCCAAGATTGGTAAAATGAGTACCCAGCTTTCGGGAGGGGGGATTAGCCTGCATACTGTACTTAAACTGTAAACTGCCCAAAGTCTACTTGAAGTGGTGTGGGTGGCATGTATAAACAGAACAATTTTGCTTTCACATGGCTGGACAGCCTGTCCAGAATTTCTTCATCTCTTGTACAAGGACTTGCTTCCAGAGTAAGAACGCACATGCCTTTCTTTTCCGCAGCAGGAATTTCTGCAAGCAAATGAGTTCCTTATTCCTTTGAGAAGCCAGGCACACAGACACAGACCAAGCTCAAAAGAAGAGACAGAGAGATATGAGTAACCCATCCAGGGTCACTCCCTTTATTAGTCCCTGCTGGCAACAACTGGTTGACATCCATACAATAAATAGCAGCCATTGTCATCATGTGTGACATTTTTGCTTGTGTTAAAACACTTATTTGAGAAAGGCCATGATTTTTGGAAACAAATAGTCAGAAAACTTGGTGCAAAAACAAACAAACAAACAAAAGATGCCCTGCCACAGTTTTATCTGGAAGTGAGCTGGCATACATTTGTACAGAGGACTTCATACATCTCCCCTGTCATCAAGTGTGGGATGAAGTACCATATATACTCGAGTATAAGTCAACCCGAATATAAGTCGAGACCCCTAATTTAACACCAAAAAAAACTGCAGAAACTTATTGACTCGAGTATAAGTCTAGGGTTGGAAATGCAGCAGGGCCTGGCAGCTCCTCTTTTGTGAGCTGGGGGAGCGGTGTGTGATGTTTCAAATGACTTTTAGCCACTGGCCCAAGCACATGCTTCGGTGGCTAGAAGACATTTTAAATATCGCACACCGCTCGCCCGTGATGCAGAGGGGGGTCAGGACAAGCGGCACGCAATGTTTCAAATGCCTTTTAACCACTGGCGCAAGCACTTGCCTCTGTGGTTAAAAGTATTGACCTGAATATAACTCAAGGGTCCCCCTTTTCAGCCCAAAATTAGGGTTGAGAATCTAGACTTATATTTGAGTATATAGAGTAGTTTGACTCATCAGAAGGAGAAGATAATTGCAGCTCTACATCCTTGTCAGCTCAGGTAGGACAAGCAAACATTTACATGTAGATTGTGTTATTCGTTTCATGTATTCTGATATTGTATATCTGCTTATTATGAGGCATCAAATATGTCTAAAGAAATTTAAATACATGTCCAATGTATGGATTGAAATGCAGGGTTTTCATGTTGAGATTTATTTTTACATCTCAGGGCGATGAGGAGATGGGATGGAAAGGATATGAGTGAACTCCAGCGAAAGAGACTCAGAAATAGGACCGTGCCTACTTAGCTGCTGTAGCACAGAGTTCATGGCTTACCTTTGATAACAACAAGGGGCCGACTGCCTTCAGTGACACTAGGCATTTGCATACGCAGCCTTTCAACTGTTAAAGGTGTCTCTCTTTGTGGACTGACTAATGGTCATCTTTAGACTTGTGCACAAAAGCATCTTTGACAGGAACCATACAATGCTGAGTTGGCCGTGTGTGGAATAAACATCCAATTGACCCATCGCCGGGAGTTCACCAATACAGTGGAAAGTATTGTGAGAGCTGCTTTTGTGTCGCGCTGGTTGTCGCACAGTAAGTTATTGTTCCTTGCCGGGATGGTGCTGATTGCTATGGGAACCATATATACATCTACGCACGCTCTCTCCCTCCCGCTCTCTTCAAAAAGGGAAGGCAAATAAGAGAAGTTGAAAAGCAAATCTGAGGCTTATGTGTGCGTATGTGTTTAAATCCTCAACAAAGAGGGAAGGGGGGGGAGAAGAAAATGTGACATAAATAAGGCAATCAATTTGCTGGGAGTCGTGACTGTCACACTTGGAAAATTATTCAAGTGTATCTAGCTATCAACCTACTATTGCAGCCCATCCTCCACAGATCTTGAGAGTTCTTGTAAATAAAGCTGAGGTGATTCCGAGTGTCATTGCTTGACACTCTTTCAATACTGCACCATTTAGTCTTCCTCCTATTATTGTCTTTGTGGTATTCTTCAGGAAGAAGAAGAATGCACAAGCATGGAAGTGTTTGAGGGGAATGCACCCTTTAATCCATCCATGTGGTGGGCCGATTGTTGCTTCAGAGTGGGAATACTATGCAAGTTCATAATGTTCCCTCTTTCTCTACAGAAAAAGAGTGTGTCTCTCTGTGTGTTTTCATGTGCCTGTTTTCTCGACTGCTGCCTGATAGACAAAAAGACCTGTTGCTTTTGGCCATCAGTAGTATTCAAAAATAAACAGTGCCTTTTTTTCACAGCCCATGGTATCCTGGACAAAATAGGAGGCAGGTTGCACATGATGTTAGTTTTCTGACACAAAATAAAGATTTTTGTGCCACCCCATCCTCTGTGCTTGCATGAACTTTAAAAGAAGTCTTGAGATGCAAAAACCTGTCACCAAAGAGTTGCAATCTCACCCAGTGTCATTTTTTTAAAAAAAAATACTTACCTTCAGAGCAGTCTCCTGTTTTCAATCAACCCAAGGCTAAATAACCCACGTGAGAAACGAAATGAGTTACATTCCAATAGGATCTAGAAGGTCATGTGTTTCTCACACCTGTCCTGCAAAGAATGTAGATCAGTATACCTAAGGAGGTTTCTCATTTCTAGCCTTGCCAACTCTTTCCTTTGCAAAATCCATGGAAGCATCATTTTCTACTAGAAAACTATTTTATGCTTTGCACACGAACACATTCAATATGTTCTCAGCAGTTCTCAGCACTGCCCTCTGTGACACTGATGTCACGGAGGGCAGTGAACCCCTTCAGGTTCCTAGGCCAGTGTAGGCGAATCTATGGCATGGGTGCCAAAGGTAGCACGTTGAGCCCTTCCTGTGGGCATGCAGCATCACCCCTTCACAGCCACAGCACTTCCCCTCTGCTCAGAGCACATCACTGTGCTCCATGTGGAGAACCAGGCAAAGGGGAGGCCATGGGTTCATAGCCCCAGATTACTCTCCTGCTCTGGGCTTCCCAAACGCAGTGTGGCTGGAGAGTAAACTGGGGCTACGAAGGAACCCACAAACAAGGGTGCTGTGGCAGCAGGAAATTCAAAAGCCTGCTCTTAGATCCTTGCTTTCCCAAAGGGTAGAGTCTGAAGCGTTTGTAACCTGGGGTACCACTGTATTCCGGTTAAATTGCCATATTGGTACTTTGCAAAAAAAAAAAAAATAGTGGGTTTTCAATTGCAGTTTGGGCACTTGGTCTTGAAAAGGTCCGTCATCACTGTCCTAGGTTGAATGCTATGAGTGCTATCCATGGTGCTGAAGCTACAGGGGACATGGGGCTCAGTTAGAGATGGGTATGAACCTCCCGCTCAGTGGTTTGCACTGATTCATTTATTGGTTGAGCAAGTATTTGGTACATCAAAACCCTGCCTCCTCTGAGAAGAACCTACTCAGAAACAGTGTCCTGCTCAGCCAAGAAATGAGCCAGCACAAACCACTAAACTGGTGGTTCGTGCTCATCTCTAGGCTCAGCCTATCTCAAACCCCTGTCTTGCTTTTGGAGAGTAAGGTGAACATTAGGTCATCTGGACCTTTCATATCTTGTACTGTGCTGCAGCTTGAATTGTCCAGAAAAGTTAGCTTTAACCTAAGTGCTCAGGATGCAAGCAAGCTGAATGGTTGAGGAGATTCTTCCCTTTTAGATTATCACAGGCTGTTTAAAAACTATTGATTTTTTAATGCTTATTGCAGAACTTTGTATTAGTAATAAAAAAGATGCAGACAAGGCACAGATAAAAATGTTTTAAAAATCTGGCAAAATCAAACAATGTTTCAGAACCTCTACATTGGGCAAGATGATGCCAAGTGAGAAATTCTAATGCAACTGATAACAGAGCAACATGGTGCAGTGGCTAAACAGTGGTACTGCAGCTGAAACTGTGCTCATGACCTGGGGTTCAATCCCGGGTAGCTGGTTCATGATTGGCTCAGCCTTCCATCTTTCCGAGGTTGGTAAAATGAGTACCCAGCTTGCGGGGTGTGTGTGTGTGTGTGTGTGTGTGTGTGTGTGTGTGTGTGTGTGTGTGTGTGTGTGTGTGTGTGTGTGTGTGTGTGTGTAATGTGTAGCCTGCATAATTAAATTGCAAACCAGGCTTTTTGCAAGAGAGCTTCCATCATAATGACTGGCATGGCTAAATGCGAGAAGATGATGAGACCTGATGCCCAGATTATCTGGAGGGCACCTGTTAGTGTGCTACCATGTTATTACCTAACCTCTACTATCCCCCTTTTTTTTCTTGTAGCATTTCCCTTCTGTACATCCTTGTTCTCCTTCAGTAACTATCTTTCAGCTAGGATCACATTTCCGGGCTTATTTGGTTACCATTACATAGGCATCTGCTCCCTTCATAATCACTTTGATGCTTTTTTTCTGCTCCCTCTGGATTCATCATTAAAGGCAAGCTTCTTGGTTGACTATTTGTCTTGGTTGCAACTGGTCGATTCCTTTTATTTTTCATACCCGTATCTTTTACTTGCTTCTTCCTTCTGTGTTTTTTTATTGTTGCAACACTAAAGGACTCTCAACAATCTGCCTCCTGGTTATTTGTGAACATGGAAAAGATCCAAGGAGGTTCTGAAAAGCCCGCAGATCTCTAGCACAGCTGCGGAGATGCTGTTATTAGCTGCATACTTTGCTGTAAATAGTGTCAACAATGAAGCAATGGGGAAGATTAAATAGGGAGTTCACACTTCTTTGCACAGAAATGACAACAATTAAGTGTATTCTCCTGAGAACAGGAGCAATATTTTTCTTCTTGGGGCAACTCAGCACAAAGCCCTAAGAATTATAACCACATAAGGTACTCTGAAGAAGTACTAAGAAGGCTCTGAGGGCAACAGCAAAAACATTAGAAAAAGCAATTGCTTCTTTTACTGTTTAGTAATTTTCCATAAGCTTGTTTCATTTACCACATGGGAATTAAAACCATTTTCCAATATCTGTATCAAGCTGCACAATATTTAACAGTTGTCCCTTGACCAGCAAAATCTGGTTGACAGGGTCTTCTAAGAGCCAAAATGATGGCATGGAGAAGAGAGAGGAAAAATAGGGAGGAAAAGATAGTATTTATCTTTGATATGATTTCAGTGGATGAACAGCCAGAGAGCAAATTCCTTCATGATCAATTGAAGTCCAGTATCCAAGAGAATCTAGAATCCACTCCAGACAAAGAGAGCTGAGACTCAAAATGAGAAGCAGAATCAACTTTAAGCTCTCAACTGGTGTGCTTAAAAAGGCAAGCCAGAATGGCCTTGCCTAGGAATAGATGTCTGAGCTTGCCTGGAAGCTCCATAGCAGGTGGAAGAGAATTTGTTGTAAACTGGCTGGAGAAAGGTTTAAAAAATTTGGGGTGGCTTATAAAGAGTACACTTTGTTTTCTCACTTTCACTTTTCTTTCCAGAAATAATATAATGTTGTGCAATATCTCTGACGTAGTACCAAGTATTTGTATGTGTGCTTGAATTGGCAGTTAAGAGCCATTTGATTTGTGAGAGACATGTTCCTGATAGAAATAAAACCCACTTGTCAATATGGATAATCCAGTTGCTTAAATTTTAGACATCCCTTGGGGGTGGCAGCTGTGGGACCTATTATAATGAGCACCTGAAATTCAACATGCATCATTGCATCCCTGGTGATCAACAAGGAGAAGGTGGATACCGTATGAGTAGCCACTCACAAGAAGGAAGGCAAGAGTGTACAGGTAATTATATTGAGTAGAGATGGGCATGAAATGAGCAATTTTTCATTTTTTTTTTTTTTTTTGTTTCATTATGTAACGAAATGAAAAATGAATTTTGTCTCCAAAATGAAACGAAACAAACCAAAACAACAGAAATTTTGTCATGTGTTTCATTTTTGTTGCGGCAAATACATTGAACTGTAATGAATGCTAACGAAACAGCAATTTTTCATTTTTGTTTTCGTTTTTTCATTTCATTACATAACAAAAAAAATGATTTTTTTGCAAAAAAATCACGAAAAACAAAAATGAACCGAAACGGATCCCCTAAACGACAAACGACAAATGAAACACCATTTTTTTGAGTCGTGCCCATCTCTAATATTGAGCTCTAGCTGTCTTTTTGGGAGCTCATTCATTTCCAGGGGTCTATAGAACAAAGACATGATGAAGGCTCAGGAACATCCCTTCAGCATTCATTCAGGCAGAGACTCGTCCGCCCAAAAGGCCCAACACCAAAACATAAAAGGAGCAATATAGTATATGTAGTCCAATGCAGTTTCTACAATGGAGAAACTAAACAAACATTACACAGGAGGGTGGCCCAACATAGGAGGGGGAACAGCTCAGGACCAGAATCAGCAGTACACTTCCATTTGAAGGACAAAGGGTACTCTTTCAAAGATGAGAATATACACATATTAGACAGAGAAGCTAGGTGGCTTGAGAGTGGGGTCAAGACTTAGCCATTCATTTGAGAATTGAAAACCCCTCTCTCCACAGAGGTGGGGGCTCAGGCACAGTCTATCTGCCTCTTATCAGGCAGTGATTTCAACAATCCCCAGACAAATCAAAATATTTCACACCTCCTCCATCACCAAGGCCATAGCTGACAACCCATACTTAATGGGTGTTGGGAAGGTTAAAGGTGGGACTTTGACGCACTTTAGGACATTGTCCACCTAATGAGCCTATTCTTCACCTAAACAAGCCTATTCGAGCCATTATTCATCTTATAAGCCTATTTCATTCCAGGGTGACATGACAAAGTGAACTATAAAACGGAGGACTCACAACTAGCTTTCCTCAGACTGACAAAGCTTATGGATCAGCAGCAAAATGTTTCAATCTCTCAAGAAAAGAAGTCATGTCTCAACTTCCAGACAAACTCACCTGGATGACTGAGAATCTTCAGAGACCCTTCAGCATATGTTCTGAGATCCTTCAGAATGAATCATTCCCAATGACAGATGGTTCCAGAGTCTCTATAGAGGGATGGCATTGGTGGCACAGTGGCAGTGACTTCACCACTTCTTTCTTGACATCACCTGAGGAGATGTGGATGAACAGAATCCGTGTGATGGATCCTCTCTTTGACATCATCATGCAATCAAATGGTTGTCCAAATACTGTCAGTGGTCAACCCTTATTGTAGGGGATCATAACTGGGGGAAATAAGAGGTCAAGAAAATACCAGTTGCAGATGCTTGCTGAAGTAGTTATTGAACTAGCAACTGCTATTTTTAAATTGAAAATTGAAAATTGGGAAATATTCAGTGAAGCCCTAATTATTATAAATTGTGGTTATTAATTGAAACTATAAATTGTACCTCAAACCATATAGTCTCAACAGCCGGTGTCAAATACTTGTATCCCATCAGCCAAGATTCACTCATATTTTAATTTCCAGTGGATGACTTGGGGTTTCCATGGCAACATTTCAGCAAAAAGAGGCTTGAAGAGTTACATATTATCTTATATATCCTCAATCCACATAAATGTTGCCAGAGAATCTGTCAAATCTGTTCAAGTGCAGAGCACCGTGGGACTTAAGTAAAGGAATGCATTAAACTGAAGCTCATTGTAGGCCATCACTGTTGACACTGTTGCCCTTGAAAGTACTTCTACGAGGCTCTGGAGAACAATCCTATGGAAATCAATAGGTTCAGGAGAAACAGCACTGATTATAATAGTCAGCAAGCTCATAATAAAGCCTTCTCATATTCCTTCTTAAACGTTCACTTCCTTTGCCCACTCCACTCCATGGTACATTCTCTTTGCCTCACACCTGTTACAAATGAAGAGGAAAAAAAGTAATTTATCTGCACAGCCAGCTGACAACATGTATTACATGAGTTCAATGTTCAGACTGGCCTGAACATGTGCCCTTCTACCACCCTTGGCATCCTTAGGGTTGCCATTACTACACAGAGATATAAATCTTCTTCTCTCTTTGGCACAAGGAAGACATGCAACCATTTTTCCCCTCCTCCTGCCTGGGAGACAAGGCGATGTCTTCCATCTGTCTCAGCGAGAGCTTCTGTTTTGTTTTGCTGTATTTGAGAGAAAGGGTTTTGCTCAGTGAAAACTGAGTGACTGCACTTCAGGAAGCGGCTGGCTCTGTTGCCTTGGTCTTTTGAAAATCAGAACCCTTGAATGGGTTGTTCACTTCATCTGGATCAATCAGCCCTGTCCAACTAGGCTTGTTGTGCATGTATGCTTTGCTTCACCAAGAGAAGGTTACTCATTTTGGAAAGGAATTATAGATGGCTTGCCGAAAGGAAAGAACATGAATTGTGTGAAATCCCTGTGAGGTTAACTGATTTCCTCAACAGGCTGTCTTGATGTGAAAATAAGTAATTTATGAGATATAAATTTACAGGTGGCCAGTTGCAGCATGCCAGTAGTTCTTCTTCTAACATATCTTTAATCTGTTCTCTAAAAAAAAAAGACCTAGGGATTTCAGCTGACCTTCTGTGTCAGGTGGAATCAAGGGTCTGGTCATCAGGAGGCTCAACATCCCTCTGTTTAGTTGGCGGTACCAGTGTGATGAAAGAGGTAGAGAGCTAAGTTGGACACCCATGTGTGTCAGCAACAACAATAACAACCTTTGAATTTCAGATCTAGAAGGGAACTTATGGGTCCCTCCCTGTCAAAGAGGCGTAGTGGGAAGTTGAACTCGCAACCTCTGGTTCTACAGCCAGACTCTTCAGCTGTAGGTGGGATGCCCATGCACTTGTAGTGGGCCACCACCAACTTCCCATCCCTACCACCATGACACAAACCTTATGAGTCTGGTCTGCTGCACCTTAGCAATTTTATGCCTGAGACTCTGTGTGTGACATTTGGAGGATGACAGAGTCTGATTCAGACATCTGGGATGGGGCCTAGAGTCTTCATTTCATGAGAGGGAACACCCTCCTGATGGGACTCTGCTTCAATCCACATGTTCCAGACCTTGGAATCCCTCTAAGCCAGCTTGGGTAAATTTCATTCACCTATTACTTACTATTTAGCCAAAGAATTAGTTACTTTTCATTTATTCAGCTTGTGTACTCACTCTGACTCTGCTCTGCTCATCTCTCAGTTATTTACTCTTGGTTACTGGGATAATTCCACTTCTAACCCTGTTTGCTTTTCATTTCCCTTTACCTATTCTTGTCTACTTCTCATTAACTCACCCCTCATCTTTAAACAGCAAGGACATGTGTTATTGTAATCAATAACTGTGCAAAAGCATGCTCTGTTCACGAAGAAATTCCCTATACAGCAGCCAAACAGCATATGCCACCCTTCCCCTTGTACCTAATCACTGATGCTGTGCATACTCTGGGTTGTAAATGATATATAATAAAATATGCCAATGGCAAGAGGCGATAGATCACTCTGCTGGTCGGACAACTGGGCTCTAGTCTTTCTTCATCACAATCCTCCCACAGGAGGAGACTACTGAGAAATATGCAAGGCAGGCTTGGGCATGGATGGGTTCCCAGATGCATGTTTTGTTCAGGTCTGGTCCCTAGGGGATGAAAATCTGGTGATCCCTCATTAAAGTACAAAAAAGCAACCAATTTCCCAGCTGTTTCCCAACCTTGGGTCCCCAGCTGTTCTTGGGTGAAAATTCTCACCAGCCTTTCACTACAAGCTATGTTAGACAGGGTTTCTGGGAGTTGTAGTCCATGGACATCAGGTACCCAAGGTTGAGAACCACCGGTGTAAAGAAGTCATCAAATGGGTTTGACTCAGAATTGCCTTCTGTTTTGAATGCTACCAAGCTTGCAGCAGAAAATACCCGACTGAAATGTCACTAAGCAATTCATTCTAGAACTAACTATTTATTGCCTTTCAAATTATAAGAAATGGTTACCTGCAGAGCTTTTTGAAATCTATATTTTTTAATTAGAGCTGCCTAGATGCCCTAAGCACATCCTATCTTGCCTGATTTCGGAAGCTAAGCAGGGTCGGCCCTGGTCAGTACTTGGATGGGAGACCACCAGGGAATACCAGGTGCTGTAGGTGCCTGGAGTAGGAACTGGCAAACCACTCCAGTATTCCTGCCAAGAAAACTCCATGGACATGGGGTCATGAAGGGTCAGTCATGACTATAACAACACAACACCACACACACACACACACACACACACACACACACACACACACACACACACACACACACACACACACACACACACACACACATTTTTATTCGCAGTACTATTGTGTAACATGTCAATGCAAGAATGTTCCACAATTTTATTTCAACAACCTTATGTATAATCCAGTTGAAAGACTGTAACAGTCATGTATATGGGTAGAATGAGTTTTGGAAAGATAACTAACTTATCAGCAGCTGGCTAAAGACCTCTTCTCTGGGGGAACTGTCTTGGGTGGGCTATAATTTAACTGTCCTAAATATGCTATTTTTCAAACTTGGAGGGGATGAGGAGGGGTGTCAACCTAAGACTCAGTCCAAGTTTGGTAAAGATCGCATCTGACGTGGCTTAGTTATAGCCCGTGTATGAACTGCCAATGCCAATAATAGTTTGGCATATCATTTCATTTGGGGCAGATGTGTTTCCCCAAAGCACCCCAAAACAAACCACCAAACAGCCCAATAAGTGGGAATCTTTGCTTTGGGGTTCATTTTATCCCCATCTTTAATTATAATAAATTCAAATTTGTAATGAAGTAGCTTGGCCTGTTTCATCTTCCCATGTTTTTTTATTTATGTTGACTGAGGAAGGCAAAGCTGGGGGAAGTGGCTTTAAAAGCTGCAATCAAGTAAGAAATAAGAAATTAGTGCTGACCATTAAAACTGGAAGAAGAAACTGTACTGTATATTGAACCTTCAGCATTGCATTGATTCTTTCTTGAACTTAGCACACCCTACACTTGCTGATGTAAACCTGGCATGCTTTTCAGTCTATAAAGGAAACAATATCTGCTTGTGTCGGAAGATCCTTGTGTTTTCTCACTTTGGGGAAGTGATGACTTGGAGCTGCCCTGAATTCACTAGCATTAAGGGGAGAGGGTAGCAACAAGGTTATGCCCCCACCTATAAAAGCACAGTCATGCAAATCATGGGTTTTGTAACTCCTGCTATTATTATCATTTGCAGCCACTTAACTCCACATACTGGCAGGCTCTAAAGCTGTTTCAAATCTGTTGAACTCATGCACCAAATTAAGAGCACTTCAGATTTAGGAAACAGTCCAATGTCAGATAGCTTAACAGAATTCTCTTGGCATCTTTTCACTGGTGGAAGCTGGGTATGCGTGTGGGTCCACTCAATCCTTGAGTTCAATTTTTTTCCAGGAGCTATCCAAGGTGCTGAAACTTGGATAGCTCCTATGAAATGTAGACAAAATGAATAGTTTCGGCTCCTGGAGTGCTCAGATTTTTAAAAACAGGACAAACAAAAGAGAAGTAAAAACAACCCAGATTGTTTTAGCATATCACTGCTATTAAAACAGCCATCCTTCACTGCTGTTCATTCATGTTGATGGACTGTGCATGCCCAACATTGGGACACTTGTGATGATGCTGACAAACTGGACAATGGCATGGTCTGCTAAAATTCCCTGCTCTTTCTGAGCTAAAGTCTTATGTTCACTGTAGTTGGGAAGGAGTGGTACATTTTCCTGTTAACTGTGTAATCTTATAAGCTACCTCCATTGCAGTGAGAAGTATGGAATGGGAAGGGGTTAAGACACATTAGCTTTACAGAAGCCCTACTCCTAGTTGCCTTGTTGAAAACTGGCTAGAACTTGATATAGATCAGTTCCCTTGAGGCAGAGGAATAAAACTTGAGCATTGCATTGATTCTTTCTTGAACTTAGCACACCTTGCACTTGCTGATGTAAACCTGACACTTTTTCCAGTCTTTTATTTTTGGGCTTTTGTTGGGAATATCATTATAAAGATTGCCATGAGAGGTACCAGCATTGTCAGAACTTCTCATCATACTAAAACTCTTGACTGCATATTCTGCATAGACTGACTATTACATTTTGAGTGTATTTCCTGTGAACTTGCAGAATGCCCTTGGCCTCGTGGCACAGTGGTTAAATGCCTGTAGTGCAGGTCAAACTGTGCTCATGTCCTGGGATTCAATCCCAGGTAGCCAGCTCAAGGCTCACTCAGCCTTCCATCCTTCCAAGTTCGGCAAAATGAGTACCCAACTTGCTTTGGGGAGGGGGGGCAATGTGTAACCTGCATAGTGTAATTAAAACTGTAAACCACCCAGAGACTACTTGAAGTGGTATGGGGTGGTATATAAGCAGAACATTTTTTTTGCCTTAGCTATACTCAAAGGGCTGAATTAAATCAGCAGTATACTGTGTTTTCCTAATAAGGAACCATTAGCTTCTTTAGCTGCCCCAAGATACCTGTTGATAGTTATCAAAGCATAAATTCTCAGGGTGATGTTGACTACTTAACAATACCATTTTATATGGACTTTCCCCTTAGAAGCTCTTGTGTCATCATTATTAGCCATCAGTGCCTGAGGTGCAGCATCTGAGGTGGCCATTACAATTCCCGCTGAAATCCCTTCCTCTGAAGAGCACTTTGTTACCTCAGACATCCAGCAAAGAGTAAATCCCTGCAGGGATGGACTGTTTTATGAGTACTAATCCTATTGTTAAATAGAGTGCAGGGCACTGATTAATTACCTAACACATCAGCAAGTTATGTGGCCTGCTTTGTTTTAGAACAGTAATAATGTTCCTTCGGAAGAGAACAAGAATCTTTATTCCTTGGACTTATAAGTACAAGGACACCAGAGGTGCTGGTTTTCCTCCATTGTAAAAACAAGTATGGAGGACCACTGAAAATGCTAGGGAAGAGTTGTCGAGATCCACATTTCAAGTGGAAGGGTGCATAGAAAACACAGACTGATCACAAGGGACTAAGAATTTCAGGCTGGTTTGCCAGTCTCATCATTTTGGAATGTGGAGACAGAACTTTTTAATTGACTGTTACACCCTACTACTTTGAATGCACTTTAGTGTTGCTTATGGTTTGTTTATCTTTTTTTTTGGTATTTGTATACTCACTGTTGTTGGCTTTACTGATGTAAGCTACCTTGGTTCCTTTTGAAAGAGGAAATAAGGGCAACATATTCTAAATAAATAAGTAACATATTTGGGAAGGTAAGTAACACCGGGAGTATGCAAATCATGACAAATTGATTTATAAAAAGGCTTGAATCACCCATCGAGTGGGTGGCTGCTAGTTTCTGTAAGAAATGACCCTCATTTTTGCAGAAATGCACACATTAAGAGAACCTCAAAAAGGGCAAATTTATTCCAAAGCTGATGCAGGAATTTTCACCCTCTTAAGAAAAACCTTTTTTATTTTTTATTTATTTATTTATTTATTTATTTATTTATTTATTTATTTATTTATTTATTTGTTTATTATTATTATTATTATTATTATTATTATTATTAGTAGTAGTAGTAGTAGTAGTAGTAGTAGTAGTAGTAGTAGTAGTAGTAGTTAGTAGTAGTATTTATTGCCCAATGCCAAAGAAGGTTAGAAGTCACAATTCACCATAGGTTAAGGTTGAACCGGGTTGATGACGGCCTGCACATACTTTTACAGAATCAGAAACGGATGCGGAGTCTTGCATCTTGAGGTGTCCTCGTTGTGTTATTATTCATGCTTTCGACTGTTCCAGACGCTGAACTCAAATGAATCACTCTGTTTTGCACTCAATGGTCCTGTGCAATTTGCATTCCTTTCATTTCAGTTTCACCGTTGAAAGGTTTTCAAACTTATCAGCCTCCCTGCTCGCACACAGATCTGTATTTTAATGAAGAATGAAACCCTTTTAGCATTCAGTCATTGACAGTAGCTGTAGAATGGATAGGGTATGCCCCAGACAGAGTGTGCTGGGTACTGATTTATGTTTAACGACATCTCCTCATCAGGAGAGATTATGACTTCTCCCCCCAACCCCCGTAGGTGGAGTTTCCTATCTTAATCTTCCCTTTGTATGTTGTCATTATTTCCTCCACAAGTAGCTTACCTCCTGGAAAGACAAATATTTCTGGTGGAATTCTCTAGCCTTTTGTCAAACTTCAGTTGCATCTTGTCAATCCTGGCCATTTGTTTTAAAACCAACAACACGAAGAAGACAATGTGTCATCCGATTTCTGGCCGTGATACAAAGCTTGGCTGTGCGCCTCCCTGTAGACACACACACACACACACACACACACACACACACACACACACACACACACACACACACACACACACACACACACACACACCAAGAGCTGGAAAAAGGAGAGCAAAGATGAGCAAAAATATCAGCATGAAACAACTCAAGTTTGGTACCAATTGACCTGACTTGGGAGCTAGCACAGGAAACAGATTTTGTTTGCATTATTTCACTCTGGTGAAAGGAGGCCTATTGCTGGTTTATTTATTTATTTATTTATTTATTTATTTATTTATTTATTTATTTATTTATATACCACTCCATCTAGCTACACTGCTACTCTGGGCGGTTGTAATAAATATTGATGTACCTAGTTTCCACTGATCTAAGAGTTCTTGAACTGGAACAAATAATTGGACTTGGACCTTGTATTGGCTTATATTGATGTAACCCCCACACATTTCGGTTCCTTGTGTTACTGGAAAAAATGTGTTTATGTGTTCCTTTACTGAAAATAGTGTTTCTGTAGCAACTTAGTGGGCATTTAATTTTAATTTTAGTTTGTTTGTCTCATTGACTTGCATTATTGTTGTTTTTAATCTTTTTATTATTTGTTGTTCTTTATTATGGTGCTTTATGTAAACCACCCAGAGTTCCATTTGGAGAAAATTGGTCATAGTATACAAATGCAAAAATAAATAAATACACATATTTTCCTGAAAACAAGTACAATACTATAGATCTGAATTAGGGTTTGCAAAAAAGTTGGACAGTTCTTGCTTAACTCAGGTTATGGCAGATGCTTTTCTGCATTTGTTGGCCTTGGTTGTGTAATAGTTTGAAAATAGAGTTTGTGTTGATTAAATGGTACAGTCAATAATCTGGAATTGAAATTAGCAGAGCAATATGCATCCAGAGGAAAGTGGGCTAGAAAATGGAGCAATGCAAGAAGATATTAAAAAAGATTTTTTGCTGAAATCAAATCTTGACAAAGGAGGCACATTGAACCTTTCAAGACTTGTAGGAATTTGCACTTTTTCTTCAGAAATCTAACAAGGCATTTAAAGGAGATCAAGTATGTGTAAAAAATATCACAACTTAACATGTTTGAATTTTGCACTGAAATACAAATTCTTTAGGTTTAGCACCCAAAGCTCTGGATATAGATGGCAAAATCTATCTTTGTAATTAATTTCTCTTCTTTTTCTTTTAAATGCAGCTTCAGTTCTTTTCATCCTGAAAAAGAAGCAGCTTTGATCTATTCTTATCAAAACTAATTTGAAACAAAAAGGTTGTTTGTCTGTGGGAACAGTTCTTCAAAGCATGCTTTTCGGGGAAATTTCAGTGCAGTGCACACACTCCTGACTTTTGTCGATGTGGCATATCTGGAAGGAAGTGACCTTCTATTTCCCCTGACTTTTTGCTTTGAGGCAGGGCCAAGGGGTTAAAGGGCACCTGTTTCCTATTAGAACCAACATTGCCAATGCTCTAATGTGTATTTGTCAACAATAGTTTAAAGAATAAAAGGAATGCTTCTGGGAGGAACATGTCAGTCCTTTGTCTGTGTGTCTTTCTCAGCTGGCTCTGAGAAATCATCTCTCTCTCTCTCTCTCTCTCTCTCTCTCTCTCTCTCTCTCTCTCTCTCTCTCTCTCTCTCTCTCTCTCTCTCTCTCTCTCTCTCTCTCTGTGTGTGTGTGTGTGTGTGTGTGTGTGTGTGTGTGTGTGTGTGTGTGTGTGTGTGTGTGTGTGTGTGTTTCCCATCCCCCTTTCTGTAATCAAGATCAGTTCAGCTTCAGAACCTTTCCAGCAAACACCCACACTTGTGTGTTTTAAATGGGCTCCTGTGTGTGGCATAATTAATAATCATGGTCCATTGAGTTGGTTCTATTACCCTCCATGTTTTTTTGAGGATAAAGTGGTTCATTAGTATCTCCTGGTGGTGCTCTGAATTCATGCAGCCCATGACCACATAGGTGGTCCATCAGCTGCACATATACTGGGTGACCTTGGATGTCCTTGGGAGAGGCTGTGAGTCAATTAGAACTCCTGACCCTGGAGTGTTTCAACACATCAAACTATACCCGCTCAAGTGTGTCATGCCCATTGCTTCTTCTCTAAGTCAATCCGGTAACAGAGGGAATAGATCTGCTTGAACATTTGAACTGAGTCCCAGCACATCAGGCTGAACATGGTTTATTTTTTTTTTTTTTAATGATAGGAAGAAAAGCCAGCACCGTCTGTGCAATAAAAGAAAGTGTGTTGTGTCAATAAAACAGATATTGCTGCAAGTTATACTGTATTTGCTCTTTAAAAATTTAATTTAGAAGAATGTGCTTCATAACCCTGTGTGAAGTTTTCAGAAAGAAAGGTGTTAAATATGGATGGATATATATGTGCCGGGAGTGCAAGGATATTAATCTGAACAAGCGTGTGCCCATCAAGTTGGCTTCATTCTAGAAGAACAATTGTGTTATTTTATTTTATTTTATTTTGTAGGGTGCTGGATTCTCCGATGAGAACTGGAGGAGGGGGAACTGATGCCATAAGAGAAAGTTTGGTTAATCTATCAGCTTGGTCTTTGCTCTGCCTTTTTTTTTTTTAGCATAGATCAGCAGGATTGATTTTTGAACTGTATCCAACTCCTAAGTTGCTTGAGTTCTAGTCCTATGAGAAAGGCAAAAAATAAAAGAAAGTGGGGGAGGGAGAGAGATTTGCTCAGCTGTGTAAAAAAATTATGAACACCTTAAATAAACAGAATCCCTACTCGGAGCTTGGAAAAGTGACTTTTTTGACCTACAAGTCTCTGAATCTGGAGATTCCAGAGATTATGAGATGGAAAGAAATACTATTCCAAACTTTCTTCTCCATTATCTTCAGCTGCCAAAGTCATACGGGACAAATATTCCTGTCCTGGTGTGGAAGGGATCCCAATGGAGCTCCTCACCATATGGCTAGGATAATGAGAAGCCTGGTGTGTGTGTGTGTGTGTGTGTGTGTGTGTGTGTGTGTGTGTGTGTGTGTGTGTGTGTGTGTGTGTGTGTGTGTGTGTGTGTGTGTGTGTGTGTGTGAGAGAGAGAGAGAGAGAGAGAGAGAGAGAGAGAGAGAGAGAGAGAGAGAGAGAGATCCGTGTCTCTCATTTGGAGCCGTTACTCATAAGATTTTTAGATCGATCAGAAGAGGTGACCTTGCATTATTTATTGCTAAGCAAGAGCAAAGATTATACCAGACAAATTGCAATATGCATTAATTTATTGACACAGAGGCACAGGTCACAGTTCTCAGCTGGATTCTTTGTCATATACCCTAAGGATGAGGGTATTTACTCTTAGATGGGTTAGATTCTATGGAGGATAGTTAAATGCTATGTAAAGCATGCAGGCGCTTGGAGTAGGAAATGGCAAACCACTCCAGTATTTCTGCCAATAAAACTCCTTGGACATGGGGTCATGAAGAGTCGGTCTCAACTGTAATGACAGAACACACACACAAAGCATCTTATTTTGCCATTTTGTGATTTGCTATATCACCTTTCGTTCTGCAGTTTTTAGCTTTGTATAATCTAACTGCACATATATATATGCATCAGCTATTTATTTATATTAATGTTTGTCCATCTGATGCCAATAAAAGGTTTCAGTTTTCAATTGATCGGATCACTGCAGTGCATTGCACCCATGGCCGCCTACACCAGTGACCTGTTTGGAAGACGAGGGCATTCAGAATGAGGGTCAGAGGTATAAGGATAAAAGCTGATGGTTGAAAATTAAAAGGAAAATGCTGGGCAGCAGCCTAGGGAAAGTGCTCAATTCTGGAAGTGATCACATACTGTGGTGGGAGAGATAGAAAAACCAATCCTGTTCAATATGCATGTTGCTGACTGCATGAATTATCTTGGAATGCTTCATTCTACAAAATAATATCTGTTTTCTACCAACATTTGCCACATTGTGTGACATTTCCCTCCACTTACCTATTTCTCGGTGGTGGTGGTGGTGGGGGGGAGCAGGGATTAAAAAACATAACTCAAAAACCCTTGACTCAAGTGTGCCAAAATTTGGCACAGAACAACCAGTAGATCAATCTCCTACAAATGTCCATAATTTAAGACCCAATTTAAAATCTGCAATGCTTTGTTTGGGATGGCTCCGTTTTTAGAGTTGCCTTATAGAACGTGGCTTTCTCTGGCAGCAAAAGATCATTGCTGCATTCTTGTGCATCAATACTATATGTATATAGGTGAATTTGTGCTTGTTGTGGACATTAACGTTCCTCCCCCACCTCCACCCCTTGCACACTGAAGGTTCTTCAACCAAGAAGTGCAATCACCTTAAGTGAGGGCAGGGGAGCCCTGCTTATTCTTTAAAAGGATAGTCACATTATGTCAAAATTTAGCATACAGTAGTTGCCTGCAGTTGATCTACCCACCATATGTTTTTTGCCTAGAATGAACTGGAGTGTCAAGCAAAATAGGACTGGAGAAAACTTGGAAGAGAAAGAGAGTGTAAACCTTGGGAGGCAAGCCAGCTATTGATGGATGACTGAAATAATGGGACTCCAATTTGCTGTTGTGTAATGATCTCTGAAATGTGGAGATTCTGAATGTCCCTCACTTTCATGAGCTGCTAGCAAAGGCTCCAAGAGAACGGACTGGGCTGATCTCTGTGACATATGATGTCCATCCAGAGAGTGTTTCTTCATTCGTCAATTTATCTGCTGTAAGCGTAAGGTTCATGCTTGTCTTTTGCCATGCTGGCACAATTTGAGTTGTTTCTTGCCATCCAAAAGTTAAGCCTTCAGGCAATTTTTCACAGAGTCTCCAGAAGCATACATAAAAGGACAAATGAAATCCCCAAACAACAGAGAATTTGATGCATTAGGAGAGGTCTTGGTTTTAGTTTATAAAACCCTCCATGGCCTGGGTCCGGACTACCTGGTGGAGCGGATCGCCCAGCGGTCAACATCGGCCCGACCGGTTTGGCAGTCGCGGGCGCACTCGCTGCAGGTTCCATCCCCTGAGAAGCCAGGCGGTCCCTTACCCGGAACCAGGCTTTCTCGGTGGCCGCCCCATCCTTATGGAACTCCCTGCCTAGCGAAGTGCGCTCTGCAGAGTCCCTGCTGGCCTTTCGTAAAGCGGTGAAGACCATCCTATTCCGCGAGGCCTTTGGCAACCTAGCTTAGCCCTCCCCCCTTTTTTTTAATCCGCCATCGATAATTTGCTGAATTTGATAGCAGCGGCGAGTTCAGAATTTAAGGGTGCGCCTTCGCCTCTGCTTTTTAAATATGTTTTATTTTAACTCTTGTTGACTTGTTGGTCTCGTCTCTTATTGCTCTGTTATGTATTTCCTGTCTGTATTTGCTGAATTGTTCAGCCATGTTCGCCGCCCAGAGTTCCCGTTGGGAAGATGGGCGGGATATAAATTCAACAATAAATAAATAAATAAATAAATGTGCCAGCAAGCTGTTGGTGCTGCTACTGCCGCCACCGCCACTGCCACCATCACCACCGCCATTTTGTGGTACATCTGAACCATGTAAACAAAGAGGATAGGATAGGATAGGAAGGATAGGAATCTTTATTGTCATTGCCCCCTTGCAGGAACAACAAAATTTCATGGTTGCTATATTCAACTCATTTAAAACATTCCACATAGATTTAAAAACATCTACAACACTTAAAATATGACATATAAAATGACTAAAATATGACATATAAAATAAGTTGACTTCAAAGTCCAGATTTTCCATTTAAGGCCAATATTGCTCTAAAAAAGAAGCTATTTTTGAGATGGTTTGTTCTTGCCCTCAGTACTCTATATCTCCGTCCCGATGGCAGCAACTCAACGAGGCGATGACCAGGATGTGATGGAGAATGGAATTTGTGGTCCCAGTAGATGTGATTCTCATACATATGGAGGCTTCAGATATTTTCTTAGAAATACACACATAATTACCAGTAGAACATAATTGTTTGAGGTGGGGCCTCAGAAGGTCCGTTCATTTACCCAAAGTCTTTATTGTGTCTATGATTGCCTATCTAGAGTTTGGCTGCTAAGCCCTATTCATCTCATCTTGCTCTCCCAGGAAAGAGAAATGTCTTTTGCACCCATTACACTCATTCAGCACTTAGAAACAATGCTGAATGTTTCTAATTGCTGAATGAGTGTAATGGGTGCAAAAGACTATATATGTATGTATGTATGTATGTATGTATGTATGTATGTATGTATGTATGTATGTATTTATTTATTTATTTATTTATTTATTTATTTATACCACATCATCTAGCCCAAAGGCTACTGTGGGTGGTTTACAACATGACAAAATACAAATAACAAAAATAACAATAATATATGAAAGATAAAGTTACTCCAAAATCACATAAAACCATAAAATAGATACAGTAACTATAAATGACTATAATTATTAACAAGATGATGTTTGCCTAGTTTCTTACCTTCTGCTAAAGAAGAATGCACAAAAGTGGGTGTGGTGATAAAAGGCATCAATTTCACTGCTTGTCAATCAGTATGGAAAGCCACCACAGCTCAGTCTTGATAAAATAAACCATCACAGTCAACACCTACGTTCCAGGTTCTGTAGAGGTTAGAGGTCTGAATATTCCTGGATGCCCTGATAGAGTTATGTGGAAGGAAAACACAATTATATTATGTTACTTGGGAACTTTTCCTTCCAGGTGGAAAGTTCATCTGTAGAACGCTCTCATGGTTGCTTTGACATAACTTCTGGAGGGGAGGAGACAGCATTGTCCTTTGGAATTTGCCTGCAACTCATCAAGGACAGAGCTACCTCCTCCCAACGGGTTACACTTAGTTTAAATCAGGGAGTTGCATCCACTGAAGACTTGTCTGCATGACACTTGTTTATTTGTACATTGCTCCAGAAGGTCCAGGAAAAGTGTGTTCAAATATAGACAGTGGGGACCCTGAAATAAAATCAATCAGACTCTTGGGAAAATCTAGGATGGCTTCAGCATTTATAAGCACTCTGTGCTCCTTCTAATAACTTGACATTACTCTGCCCTTCAGTTAACTTATGACCATGATAAATTTGTAAATGAAATGACCAAGGAAGAAAAGGAAGACTGGCTAGACAGCTATCACAGCAGTTAGTTATAGAGTCTTCACACACACCTGCACAACTGACTTACTGAGAGAAGGGCAGCCATGTCAGCCAAGGAGGGTGACCTAGAGGGCATGAGAAGCCTCTTCATTTCACTGCTAAACTGCTGCCATGATCTTCAAGGTGCATCTGTCAGTGTCTTGTTCTATTTTCCAACAAGACAGGAGATAAATGTGTTTGGTCCACATACCTTAAGGGAAGCAACTTAATTCACACCTGTTGGACCAGTAGGTGCATTAACAACAAAGGCAACAACAGAAGTTTTGATTGGGCCACTTGAGACCCTCTGCAGCCCTGTTCAGTCCACCCCTACCTTAGATAAGCCAACTGACAACCCAAAAGTCTTCTTGCTTGTGGCACTGTTATTGAAACATTCCTACACATCAGCTGTCAGTATCCAATGTGGGTGATACCACATTTGCCCTCTTCCATGTTCCTTCTTAATTAATGCACGTCCTCTATAATGTGAATCAGAGTTATTACAACTGTCTAGTAGAACCTTAATTTTAGAAGGAACATATTTATTAGTCATAACTTCTATGCAGCCCAATTGCCTTTGTTATTAATATTGCTCTGACCATGCATGTAGTTTGCTGTGTTATGCACTGCTAGCACATGGTGTTATTATAACTAGAAGGCCAGAAAAACTTAGAGAAATATACTGAAAAAACCAAATAATATTTTCTCAGGTTACTTACTGTGAATATTTCACTTCTCACTTAGGGTTATAAATAGGGATGGACACCTTACGAAAAATGACATACTGTTTTGTCATTTCATAAGCTTACAAAAGATATTGAAATGAAACGAAACAGCAAACAGCATGTTGTCAAGAAATGAAACAAAACACCATTTTTTGTTTCGGAAATGAAATGATTTGTCCAAGTGGCAAGAAGCCTCTTGATCCAGCCATCATGAGAAGCGGTTTATTTTTAGACTGATTAATTTTTTCCCTTCCTCCACTCCTTCACCTCAGCAGTTACTCATCTCTGATCTTGATACATCCTGCCTGCAGCTAGCCAGGACCTGAGGTCTTCCCTTCCCTTTCCTGCGCTGGCTCTCCCTGTATCTGCAAGTTGATTTAAAGTTTAAACTGATTGTTTTCCTTTCCTAATTAAGTAGGACTGTGGAGGTTATATTTTTATATATTTTCCTTCCTCCCCACACCAATCAGTTGTTCAGCTTATCTCTCCGATCTCTCCATGCAGCAGCTAGCCCTTAGTTTCCTGCTTGTTTACAGAAGGTTCTTTGTTTGAAAGCAAATTGATTGGAAGTTTTAAGGAGGGTCTTTGATTTAGGGCAGTGGGCTCCCTATTAAATAAAAAAGGGGAAAGCTCCCCATTATTTATAGTCTTATGATTAGTTTCATTTGGTGACAAAAATTCTTTTAAAAAATCTATTATTAACAAAATAAAACAAAATGAAGACTGAATCACAACAAAACAAAACACTATATTTCCATTATAAGCTTGATAAAATCCATGTCATATTAATACTATTTTGAACTTGCCTTTGAATGTCTTTTAAAAGTGACTTCTTTAAGTAAATTTAGCATTACTATTTGTACCTAAGGCAATAACTTTCCTGAAGTGTCTTGCATTATGTATGCTAACTTTGTAACTACTCCATGTGTTATTCATGATACAAAAAAGTAAATATGGATACCTATGCTATTTGTTGATAAGTTAGTTGAAGGCCTGATTGGTAGCGTTCTAATTGTTTAGGATTCTACTTTTTCTTTTATGCATGAGATTTGAGTAGGATTCTAACATGAGCAAACAGAATTTGCCATTTTAGATTCCACAGTGATTGAGAGCTTATTTTGAAGTGTTTATCATATTTCTCAATTAGTGAGCTTTTGTGTTTTTAAAATAGTCCTTCACATTCCATAATAAGCTGCAGGGCCAGCTATTATGAAACAGATCCATACAAAATGGAATATGTGGAGAATCAACTTTGGCACAACATATGTATGTGCATTTTGGGAATAAATGTCCAGTTTAGTAAATGTGGCATGGAATAATCCAAACATTTTTATTGCAAGACATCTAGAATTGGTATATCATCATCATCATCATCATCATCATCATCATCATCATCATCATCATCATCATCATCATCATCATCATCATCATATTCTTTCATTCATGAAATATTGATGGATTCACCAACATACCAAGTCAACATCTATCTACGTTATTATTTATTGTTGTTTCTCAGATATGTAGTGGGTTGAATTTTATTGCTTGAGCAGCAGTCAAACATCAAGTACCTGTACAGTTCCCATCCTATTTTCTGGTTCTTCTGGGATTCTAGTATTGCATGTACTAATTCCAAAACGAATTCTGTTGTATCCTGCGAGTTGAGAAACTTCTCATAGACTTACCTTTAAGTAAGAATGAGCCCAAAATATCTTGTTGCCTATCCTTCAAGCTGATACATGAATGTGTGTTGGGAGGGAGTTTGTTGGAGTTATTTTTGTGCATTTTTAACCGTGTCTTTGGTGTGCTTTTTCTAATTTTCTGCAGCAAACAAGAACGTTTTTGATGCAGTTCAGTTGAATTGTGAGAAACCGAAGGCCCTTAATCCTAGATTGGTAGGAGAGGGGTAAAAGCACAGTAGGCCTGGCAGAACTTATCTGTACATGTTTCAAAGAGAATTTTTGGAAGGTTTTAACTAACATTTGGTGTTATTTCTCATGTTCCTGCTTCTTTAAATGTCAAGCTGCCTTGGTTACTGCATAACAGGTTGCATTAAGCTCTCAAGGAAACGTACAATATAATCAATTTGCTTTAGAGTCTTGAAATAATAGGCATAAGGTTTCCTCCCTAGCCTATCTTCTTTCTTCTTTGGGGAAACTCTAAAAATGGCTGGACAACTTTTTAAATCAAGAGGGGGGGCACATTTGGGAGGGAGGCCTTGGAAAATTCTCCACCAGCTGGTCCATGTGAATTGCTGAATCTTTTTGGAAGATTTAGACTGAGCTTTCAAGGAGCTAACCAGGGTTCTGAGTCCATGCATGGAGGGAAGGTGAACTTCAATAAAGTTCATACTAGAAACCAGAGTGGATTCATCATTCTAGAGGAACCCAGTTCACCAACCTCCACAACATTGGGGATGGGTTGGAATGTCACTTAGCATTATTGTTGCTTAAAAACAAAAGCACTATCCAACATTTGCGAATATCCTTGTAAAATTGATGCAAGGATTTTCAGATCATGAAAACATAAAATCAGAGATAGTGGAAAGGGCAGACTCTTCCAAGCAAGCAGGAGGGCCTACAGATACCCCATCCTTGTCCCATACTTGAATAACAGATACCTATGTATCTCTTCATTTGGTAGGATAACTCATGCTTGACAGCAACTTTCCAAACTTTGCATCTATTCTTGTATGTTGGATAAATTTGATCTGACAATGGAAACAGCAATGCATAAAAGGGGGGAGAGGGAGAAACAGATGAACAATAAGGGTGGAAATTACAATGGCTGTCTTTGTTCTTCATCCTGTCCACAGACACTCTAAAAATATGTTTTGCACCATCAAGTCAGAACACACTTATAATAACCCAATTGTTTCAATAGTTAAGTGGCTTCAATATCTTACTGAGAGCCCGAAGTTGGGTGTTTGCCTGTACTGCAGGTAAAGCTGTGCTCACGACCTGGGTTCAATCCCTGGTAGCTGGCTCAAGGTTCACTCAGCCTTCCATCCTTCCGAGGTCGGTAAAATGAGTACCCAGCTTGCTGGGGGGGCAATGTGTAGCCTGCACACTGTAATTAAAATTGTAAACCGCCCAGAGACGACTTGTAGTGGTATGGGGCAGTATATAAGCAGAACACTTTGCTTTGTTCCTCTTTGAGAGGGATTGGACTCAACGATATGCATATTCCTTCCAGCTCTGCACTTTTAAGACTCTGAGATTAATAGACCATTCAAGGTAAGCGAGATGCCTAAGAAGCTGCTTTAAGAAATCATTTTGTTGCGTTTACCCAACAGTTGATTTTCGTGGTGGATCAGAGATAAGAGAACCCTTCTCTTGGATCCCACTCCACCATTCTGTCCACTACACCATATTGGGAGTAGGGTCACCATAAATCATCCAAAGATGTTTAGTCTTCAGACACATCTGTCTTTAATTTCACACGTGGAAGCAAATAGTGTAAGCAGTCTATGAATACGGACTGTAGAACTTGGAAGAGTTCCAGGATGACCATTGGCTGGCTTAGTGAAGATTTCTGGGTCCAGAAATGTATACTTTTTAAAGCATCAGTGAAGTCTGTGCATATTGATGCTTGAACATCACATGACTTGATCTCTACACCGAAATTTAGATGTTTTATACCTTGGTAGCTGGCATACTTGGCAGCAATGCAGAAATAATAATTCTAGACTAATTGAGTTTCTAACCATCCCATCAGATGGCAAGATTGCCCATTATCCACTCAGAAAACTAATAGCCAATTAGTTTGACATAACTTTTGTAGTTTAAATATTACTAATTGAATGCTTTAATTAAAAACAAGGAAACCCACCCTGTTTACACAGTCTATGCAGAACCTCGGCCAAACAAAATGTGGAATTAAACAAACATGATGTTGGCAGTGAAATGACCATCTGGGATTTGAATTGGAATGGGATTTGAGAACAAAACCCACGATGAACTGGAGTAGCCAAGATACTTATTAGAACTATTCTTTCTTTTTTAGAAAATAGAAACTTTAGAAAATATGGTAATTTTAGAAACTATGGTAAAATGAAACCACTACATTGCTCTGTAATGTGATTAGTTCAAAGTAGACATAGAATTTTTGTTTCAGAATGGGACTGGTTCCAAAACAAAACACACCACTATAGCTGGTGCTCAGAATGCAGTCCCACCCTCCAGAGCAAAATCAATCACTGTCTTACCTTGCTTGACTTCACGCTGAGTGAAATTCCAACCAGGAAGCAGCCTCTGATGCATCATCTTTCCCTCTCTCTGATGCTGGCCAATCGGGAGCTGTGCAAGTACATGTATCATCATGGAAGTTGCTCCGACCCCCCCGTCACTTCCTGGTTCCTCTTTAAAGGGGCAGGAGGCAAAACAACAACAACAACAAAAAGAAGCGAGGAGAGCCTGGTACTCTCTCAAAATTTTTCACTCTCCCAGAGCAGGTACTTGAAAGCTGCCTGATGCTGTTAGCTCTGGAGCTGGTGGGGAAACATTTTTAAGTTCCGGAGCTGGGAGCCGTGCAAGGACATGTATCATCACACCTCCCCATCTGATTGGCCAGTGCCAGGAGAATGAAAGATGATGCATTGGAGGCTGCTTCCTGGTTGGAATTTCACCCAGCAGGAGGTAAAGCAAGGCAAGACAGTGGCTGATTTTCTTCTGGAGGGTGGGATTGCATTTGAAGTGCCAGTTGTGCTGGCGTGGTTCATTTCGGAACCAGTCCCCTTCTGAAATGAAACATTCATCTCTAGTTCAAAAGCTTTTTGCCCAAACATTTTTTTTCCTTTTAAGAAGTCTTTTTAAGAAGTCTCCTTCTTAAAAATGAACATCAAATTTCCTTGAGAGTCAGTGCAGACCCTCTCAGGAAGAATATTCACTGCCTTCTTGGGATACACATGTTCTTCCCTTTAAATTAAGCAACTGAGTGTCTGTCTTGATAGAGGTTCTTCAGAAGTCCATTAACAGCCTCCTACACCACCTCCTGCTCCATGTACTGGAAGCCAGTAGACTAGCTGTGTCCTTTAAAGATGCCAGCTGTCCCTCTGTATCCACCTACTCAAGTACTAATCAGCAGAGCAAGAGAATCAATGATTAGCCATCTAGATCTAATACAGTTCTGGTCTTAAATGCTTTCTCACAACTGTGTGGGCTTTTTTGATATTACCACCTTCATTGCTACTCTTGAGATTAGTTGTTTTCTGTTTTGGATGACCCAGCTTCTCTCCCAGTTGGGTGAAGGACAGTGTTCCATTTAGTGGTGGACAAATATTCATGCAGCTTGAAGAGTTGGGGGGGGGTTGGCTATTTGCAAACAGCAATGAGTTCTGGGCAACTACCAGCACAGGTATTAGTGAAGTTTTCTGGGAGTTGCAGTCCAAGACTGTCTAGGAACCCAAGGCTTGGACCCACTCTATTAAGAAATCCTCAGCCCATGAAGGATTCCCCTTCGCAGGCCTTCCTTGTTATTGTTGCCATGTTTCATGCTTGCAGAATGAGCACACAGATATGGCCAATGGTTGTTTGATGCAGGATCATGGGGAGATAAAAAGCAAGGTTGAGAAGGTCAGGAAATGCACCAGACAAAGGAACACTGTCTGATTCCAGACTCTCTGAAAAGGAGGCACAAAAGACACAATCAAAGACTTAAATCTTTGGTTAAAATTTGTCTTACAATGTGAGATTTCAAGAAAAGAAATCCAGTTGCCACGACTCAATTTTTAGCCATGACTCAATAATTTCACCAGGATGACTGAGAATCTTCACAGACATCTCATAATGTGCACACCCAGAATAATGGACATGGGAAGACATTATGAGGAGGGCATATCAAGAAACCTATTATGAATTAAAAACATGGAAGCTGTATTTCAGCATTGGGAGGATGGCTTGAAACAAGTTTTCATTAGCGAAACAAGTTTTTTTGGCATCTCTTAAAATTAAATCACCTTTGAAAATGAAATTAAGGAACTGAGGAAAGAAAGATTTATGAGCTCAAATGTTTTTATTCCCTCAAAGTCACTATATTTCAAATGGCATTTGGTTGAAGGCCAGTTTTATATCAAGGCTTTGGACGAGCCATCAAAGTTGACTGAATATTCATAACGTACAACAAGGGCACCCCAGTGCAGGATGACCATTTTTCAAACTTCTGCCTTCAGGAAGCCACCTTGAGCTTCATTTGTCTAGCAGGGAACCTCTCCGAAACTGGCACAGAACCAGACTCCTCTGCAGAATGGCACAAGATGTTCTGGATTTTTGGCAGGTGAAATGGCAGGATGGTAGAGATGGAAGGTATATGCCTAACCCTACCTTCAGAGACAGGAGGAAATGGTTGATTTTTTTAAAATTGCACCTCCTGGGACATCTCAGCCACTGACTGGGGAGTTTGGGAGCACTGGTTGAAGATGACCTTTTCCTATCTCAGCTTCCCTTTTGAATCAAAGAGGTGGGGATGCATGTGTGCAGGCTTTGCAAGGATCAATCCAAAATTATTTCTCCATTGCCTCTGGATTCGTTACCATTTAATGTTTAACTGTTGATTCGGCAAAAAGTCTAATATGGTCCTATTTTATTCTCTGATTCTTATATGTTAATTTTAGCTCTACTTGTAGCATTGTCTTATGTTGCAAACCACCCAGAGTAGCTGTGGTTAGATGAGTGGAATACTAATCAAATCAAATTAATCAAGTCAAGTCAAGTCAAATAAGTAAATAAGAAAGGAAGGAAGGAAGGAAGGAAGGAAGGAAGGAAGGAAGGAAGAAAGAAAGAAAGAAAGAAAGAAAGAAAGAAAGAAAGAAGGAAGAAAGAAAGAAAGGAAGGAAGGAAGGAAGGAAGGAAGGAAGGAAGGAAGGAAGGAAGAAAGAAAGAAAGAAAGAAAGAAAGAAAGAAAGAAAGAAAGAAAGAAAGAAAGAAAAAGTGTGGATAATTACACAGCACAAGAGAATACCGTGAACAATTGTACATGTGTTGAAGTGGAGGGGATAGCAATTTATCTTGGGTCTCTTACAACCCAAGACTAAAGTGGTTTGCCCGAAGGGGATGTGGGAGGCGTAGAAAGAAAGAAAGAAAGAAAGAAAGAAAGAAAGAAAGAAAGAAAGAAAGAAAGAAAGAAAGAAAGAAAGAAAGAAAGAAAGAATATTTCAGCTACTGGAGCACACAAGATCATATATTTATAAAGCTTCTATTGGGAATCTGTGTGCATTTTTGCTCACAGTTGATCCACCATATGTAGATACTCTCAGAAATTTCAGCACATTGTATCTCTGGAGTACAGCATATGGCCTTCATACTGAAGTTGTTACATTCCATTCCTGGTGTTTCCAGGAAGGCTGGAATAAGTTTTGCCTGGAACATGGTTGAGCTGTTGAGCTGTTGACCACCAGTTGATAATGAGGGCCAGACAGCTCAATGACTGGACCTCATATATGATAGCTCTTATGTTGCTAATATGGGAGGGACTGAAGCAGTCCTTCACTAAAATAGGACCCCAGTATCTATGGGATATGGGTTCCAAGCCCCAACGCAGATACTGAAAACTGTGAATAATAATGAGCACAATTCACAGCATCCTATCTTCCTCCACTTTATTAGCCAGTTCTAGCAACGGCATCATGGAAACACTTATTTCCACAGCAAAACCTAAACACAGAATGATATCTGGCTCCCTCTACATAGTAGAAATAAGTATTTCTGCATTTTTATTATAATATTTTTAATATTTTTCAGACAACAGGTCAGTGAAACTGCAGCTATTGATCCCACAGATATGGGGGTCCTGTTGTATTCTGTTGAGGAGATACACAGGTGTTCTGTATTTTGTCCTCCTAGCATTGTTAATGAACATGCCACTGCTAGTAGTGTTTGTATGTGTGTTCCCATATTTTCTGCCCATGGAATTGGCTTTCTAAGAATGGCTGGCACATCTGACCTTCGGCAAAGATACCACATCATTGGATCTTTGGTCCTTCACTGGACCCTTGCAAAATCATGTTCAGTTGGTTTTTACACTGGTTGGATGATAGAGAGCAGGAGCATTTGATAGAATAAGGGCAAATCATGAAACACATTGCCATGCTTTGCATTGTTATAAAGGAAATTACTATATGCTCTTTGATCTATTTGTTTCAAACACCTTGTCCCCTGCTTTATTTTTCTCCTTGTCAGCAAAATATGACAACAAAATCAGCATTCAAGGGGAACACAATATGTTCTGGTGTTTTTCCTCCAAGTATTTTTGATATGCTAAGAACATATACATCAGCAGTCTTGACAAAGAGAGACATGTTTTCTTCAACCATTTTAGGCCAGTTTAAACTAATTTAAAATTAAAAGATGCCTGCTTCTTGGGAGGAAATCAATGGCAAACCTAGGTAGCATCCTAAAGAGCAGAGACATCACTTTGCCAACTAAGGTCAGGATAGTCAAAGCTATGGTTCTTCCAGTAGTGATGTATGGAAGTGAGAGCTGGACTATAAAGAAGGCTGATCGTCGCAGAATCGATGCTTTTTAGCTGTGGTGCTGGAGTAGAGTCCCCTGGACTGCAATGTGATCAAACCTACCCATCCTGAAAGAAATCAACTCTGAATGTTCCCTGGAAGGACAGATTTTGAAGCTGAGGCTCCAGTACTTTGTCCATCTCATGAGGAGAGAGGAGTCCTTGGAAAAGTCCCTGATGTTGGGAAAGATTGAAGGCAAAAGGAAAAGGGAACAGCAGAGAATGAGATGGTTGGACGGTGTCATCGATGCAATCAATATGGATTTGACCAAACTCCGGGAGGCAGTGGAAGATAGGAAGGCCTGGCGAGCTCTGGTCCATGGGGTCACGAAGAGTCGGACACGACTGAACGATTGAACAACAAAAACAAAAAAACTAATTTAGTATAGATATATCAAGGAAACAAACAAAAAATCAAGAAGATAAAAACATTGTGATACCTTAAAGACATCTGAAAGATCACATACCCTTAATCTTTGATGTGGGTGCAGTGGAGGCAGGAGCAGTATTGAGATGGGGTAAAAAGTGGAGGGTGACCTTGCCGATGTGGAATAAACTTCCCTTTACAAAGGATAATTTTTGGATCCAAGCCTTTATCATTCTCTCTAGGATTGATGGATCCCAAAGAGTGAAATAGGACTTCACTCATTAACAAATTAGAAATGGGGCAAATTATTGAAAGCCACCTGAGATTCACCAAAGGTATTCCAGGGGAATGGGTTTGAAGTCAAGCGTTCATTAACAGTAACAAAGGCTGAAATTTGGATTGCAAAACTGGATAGCACATGAATCTATATGAATAACCTATCAGCATGCAGCAAACAAGGGAGTGAGAAAAAATAAATAGTGTACAGGGGCTTTTAAAGCATCTCAGCATGTTTATCAACTCCTCAAAAAGTGGCCTTCACACCATAGTAAAAATCTTAATGGATCCAGAAATAATTGAATTCTTGCCTTATTTCATATGGACTAATTTGAAAGCTCATTATTTATTTGGCAAATATTTAGCATAACACATTAATCTAAAATGACACATGAGAATAAAAGAAGGGAGTCAGAACTGCGCGCTACACTTTTTCACCTCAAGGAAGTTTGGTTTTTTAGTTGTCCTCTCTTTAAGCATGCTTGTCATTAAATCCAGGCCTTATGCCATCTCACTGAAACATCTGTGTTTAAAACAATGGACAGAAGGGGTGGTGGCAGAAAAGCACAAAGAAAGGAAGAAAGAAAAAAGGAAGGAAGGGAGGGAGGGAGGGAGAGAAAGAAAGAGAGAGAGAGAAGAGAGAGAGAGAGAGAGAGAGAGAGAGAGAGAGAGAGAGAGATAATTACACAGCACAATAGAATACAGTGAACAATTGTACATGTGTTGAAGTGGAGGGGAAAATAGACTCAGTACACAGGTGGGAGAGCGTTGCATTATCCTATGTGTTTTGATGGATTCCAACGAGTTCATTTCATTATGAATTGTAATGCCAGATGCCACAGTTTGAAGAGATGACTCACACCAAAGAATGTCCCAGTGGGATAGCTTTATAAAATACTGCCTTAGAAAATAGAAACAGTGGCACCATGGAAGTGGTTTTTTACTTCAGTTCTGATCAGATTCAGAAGGGTCATTTCACTTCATAGTGAGCTGCAGACCACAAACCAGCTTGGGTCGCTACTCGCTATGTTTGATGGCACAACAGAATTTCCAAGAGTGGGGCATACTTTGTATTTATTTATTTTTATTTGTTTAGGGTATTATCCCAACTTTCTGCTGGGAAAAAGGACTCAAGCTGGCTTACAGTAATGAGGGACAATATACAGTCCATCACAATTAAGACATATTCAAATTTGAAACATGCAAGCTAAGTGATGTTCAGAGGGGAAATCTAGCAGACAATTATTAAGCAAGGATGAAATTATAATTAACTCTTTGACAAGTTTAAAATGTGTGTGGGGGGGAGAGGTTTCAGAAGGTCCAAGAATTGCAAGTTCTATTTTTAAGGAATGTTTTAAACTGCTTTATTGTACATCATCTTGAGGCCCTGTTAGACAGGGACACAATGAATAAGAACCGAGGAGGAGGAGGAGGAGGAGGAGAATGTCACTGAATCATATTTAAACGTTCTATGATTTTGCAGTTAAGTGCTTTCAAGCATTAATATAGTTGTGCACCCCCACCTCCCCTGTGGGTGGAGACAGGTTATCAAAAGAGCCAGTGGGGTTGAACATCTAAACATGCCACTAGGTTTGTCAACAACCAGGAATGATTTAACATGGATCTTGATCCACAGTCTATTGGGGCATTTATCTCAATACACTTACCCATGATTCCTTCCAGCATGGTCATAATGAGTGCATCGCAGAGTGGATTTGGTCATTTCCCCAAAGGAGTAGCCCTTGTCTACTTCTCTCTATAGTCTCATTCACTTTCTTTGAAATCCTCTGAGGGGTTCATGGTTGGTTCAATGGCTAATGACCTTAGCAAGCAGGAGACACTGGATAGTGTTCCCATCAGATACCTGACTCCTGCCAACACCTGTTGGTGTGCATTCACATCTTCTTCCATTTCTTCCTTTGCATAACTGCCACCAGTGTTGCCAGTCACACAGTTGTGTAGGTGTTGACTATTTCAATGTGACTTTGATGTGTGCCGCTTCTTCATCAAAGACTGGGAGATCCCCTCAGCCACAGGCACTTATGATGTAGCACAGGGGTGCCCAAACCTTTTGTAAGGAGGGCCAGATTTGGTGGCTGAGAATGTGTCAGGGGCCGGTTGCTCCCCGACCCTGCCACCCCACTGCAAGCTCCACCCACTGACCCATCAGCCCCACCCACTGACCCCTTGCACGCACCGAGCTTCACAAGGTTCCCGGTGTTGCCGGTGGTGGCAGCCTGCCTGTGCGCCACCCCCGTGCTCACACCCACCCTCACATAGTTGCCAGCAGTGCCGGTGGCAGCAGCCCATGCGATGGCTGGCCTGCTGGCCGGCCGGCCCACCCAGTCCCACAAGCTTCTGCTCACCAGCCGGCCGGCCCACCTAGCCCATCAAGCTTCCCGGCAGTGCTGGTGGTGGTGGCCCACCCTCTCGCCCACCCATCCAGCACCACAAGCTTCTGCTCACCAGCTGGCCAGCCCACCCAGCCCCTCAAGCTTCCCGGCGGTGTCAGTGTTGGCGGAAGATTAAAAAAATGGGGCGAAGGAGCGGGAGGGAGGGGTGGTCCAGCCAGCCACGGGCCACTCAGAATGGCCTGACGGGCCTGATTTTGCCCCCAGGCCGGACTTTGGGCAGGCCTGATGTAGCATCATTCCTATTGGGGGCTTCAAAATAGGCTGATGTAATTGACCTGGGCTTGAGAAACAAGGTTTTCTCTGCAACACAGATTCTGGAATCACAAGCGGGTCTCATTCCACTCTTCTTCTTCATCCTGCCCTGGCAGGCCTTCCTTTTCCCTTAGTACACCTTCCCTAAGGTTTCTCAAACCCTTTCCTTATGTTCTCCTCAGCTGACCTATTTTCCCTTGCCCTGCTGTACCCTGAGCTTCTGAGTCATCCTATTGAGGTCACAAACCTATCCTGGTAGAGACGGAGATGTGGTATCTCTCACTGCTTCTGGGACACAAGCATTCCAGAGGTAGGATCCATCCATTTTGGCCATGGCCTTGTTCCCAATATCACCGGTTCCCCCACCTTCTCTCTTGTTCCCATTACAATGTCATGGAGGTTGGCCTTGAGTCCAAAGGTGCCAATGTGCTTACTCACCATGGGAATAAATTTAATAATGCACTCATGCATAATTACTTTCCTTGCAGATGGAGATTCAAAAAAGTTAAGAACAGAACTGCAACTCCATTCTGGATATGTGAAGCCTCTGAGGGTTGCTGCGTACATCATGGGGCCCTCCCTCTGCCCAAGAATCAAGGCTAAAGATGAGAAGATCTAACTTTTCCCATTCATATCATTTCCAGTTGTGTCCATTTCCATACCCCTCTATTTCTGCATCAATCTGCATTTTTACTGGATAAATAAATAAATAAAACCTGAAACAATGGCCACCATCCTGTTTGATTTTTTTTTACATTTTTCCAACAGCAGAACATACCACACAATGATCTAACATGGTAAGTTAAGTGCAACTTCTTGTACAGCCAGATACAGTAGTTTTCATCACTCTGCATGTGTAAATATTGAACTGCATACTTGCATTTATATTTAAATTTGAAAATATATTTTTACTGATTTATGACTATAATCATGATCATATTCATAAATATTATATATGAATTATACTATATAGAGATGGGCATGGAACGAACATTTTTTCATTTCTGTTACCGTTTGTCGTTTCCGTTACGTAACAAAATGACAAACGAAAATTGTGATGAAAATGAAACGAAACGAACAGAACCACAAAAATTGTGGTTGTTACGTTTCGTTTCCGTTAATGGCAACGCGCAATGAAATGAGCTGTTTTAAATGTTAAAAAACGCCCTGGACATCCGTAAAAATGCAGCGATAATTATTTATATTGTCTGATAATACCTACCAGGGGGGTTGGGGTCCTTAAAACATTTGTTTTTGTCTTCTCCCATCATGATGTATTTTTCTTTTCCCTTTAAAATGGATGTCGCACCAGCCACAAAATGGAGGCAAGCCATGTGATGGGATCATGTTCAACCAATAGCATGCCCAGGTTGCAGACTGGGCGGGCAGGTCTGGCAGCCACAGAGGGCATAAAAAGGTCTGGCAGCCCCCATCCTCCTTGCAGTCTCTGGTGGCAGTTAGGGTGGGATTGCTGTCTCTGCGACTCTAGCTTCAGTTCTGCAGCCTCCCTGTGTGCATGCGTGCTGCATACCTCTCAATGAGTACCCTCCCGTGCCCCGCAGTGCAGTCACTCTGCAGCTGCCTTGCCCCCTGGGCAACACCCGCCGCTGCCTTTGCAGCCTCCCTGCATACCTAGTCTATACTGTGTCTCTGCCAGCATCCATTTTTTTTAGTGTTTTTCCTCTGGTCTGGGGCATTGGGGGATGCCTGCACACGGAAATGCTTTAAAAATCGCGCAAAAAGCGGGTAGAAACGACAAACAAAAAAACAAAAAACGGTAACGATTTTTTCCAAAAATTCATGACAAACGGAAACGAACCGAAACAGACCTCTCAATGACAAATAAAAACTGAAACACCATTTTTTTGTTTTGTGCCCATCTCTAATACTATATATATTTATTTATTTTATTTCTTTTTTCAGCTTGTATGCCGCCCACTACCCAAAGGTCTGTTGAGCTGGAAGGACCCTATGGATCATCAAGTCAAGAAGTTACCATGGGGAATTGAACTATCAACCTCTGGATCCTCAGTCAGATGTTTAAATCACTGAGCTTTCCAGCAGTTTAAATATGCAAGTTCATGGGGACAGTCTTGTGTCAGGGTCTTCTGACTGGACCCATCCCTATTTACACAATCTCTGAGTCATGAACATTCTGGCTATATATATAGTTTTGGTATTAGATGGGACCGGTGAAGGCTAGTAGTCACATGAAAGGTCAACCTGGTCTAGGTTATGACCTGCATTTTACAGATTTCCAAGTTGCTGAAACCAACTCCAAACAGATGTTCAGGAATGTAGAGATCATTTTTTCAAATTTTGGACCAAAATCCAGATCGGATTCACCATTCTTGTGATATTGGAGTTACCTGTTTCTTCTGGGCAGTGTCACAGTATATCAATAATTAAACATTTGTTTTGCATACACAATATTCTGAATCCATTATCTAGTATTTCCATCTACACATGGATGGTGGGCTCAGATTGTAGAACTCTCTTAGACAAGCATAAGTGTTCTTCTGTGCAATCCATGATGTCTATTTTTTACTTCCAAAAACATTGTAGGTTTCTTGATGGGAGGAGTTTCATTAAGGGATCATAGGCAGAGATTTTTATAGCCACAAGGGTTTAAAAATAATAGCTCAGAAGTAGCAAGTTGCAAATGTGTACTGATAAATCACTCTTAGAGTAAAATATAATTAGCAGCTGACATTTCCACCTCCTCCTCCTCACTGGATACCTCACACATCAGCTTTTCAGAATAGTTTCACACTCTGTAGCATAGACAGCCATTCACACTTGTTGAAAAACATCACTGCATATTGCTTTGCATTTGGGTGAGACGTGGTTAATTCATGAAAGAAGGAGTCAAGTTTGGACAGCTTCCTTTGTGTGACATCTCTTTGCATGTGGCCGTGAGCCCAAGAGGGGATTCTACAGACCATCTTGACTGCTGCCATTCGTGTCCTCAACGTTCAGGCTGCCCTTTGCTACATAAAGCTTATCATCCTTTTCCCTGCTGGCAACATGGGCATCCTCTTATGCTGCAATATCAGGCTAGTTCCTGGCTTTTTAAATCATGGTTACAGAGGCACAGTATCTCATATTCTAAAACTGGAAGATTTGGATTGTGCTACATCCACACGAGGACAAGAAGCCTGCTTTCTTACCGACTCCTGTTCCAAGTAACGTCAACAACACGCGCCTCTCACAATTTGTAATAAGGCTGCTGGAAAGTTGGCCAGCAATCCAAATGAGAATAACATTGAGAATGACAGGCCACTTCTAACATGACAAATATTTTACTTCAGTGCTTTTCAAATCTCTCTCTCTTCCTCCTCTCCCTCTCCCTCTCCCTCTCCCTCTCCCTCTCCCTCTCTCTCTCTCTCTCTCTCTCTCTCTCTCTCTCTCTCTCTGTGTGTGTGTGTGTGTGTGTGTGTGTGTGTGTGTGTTTTTTTTTACTAGTTCAGCATTTGTCACTTGCTTCTTTGCCAGAGTCGAGGATTAAACTGCCTGCCATGAAGACTCGCACCTCTCGATTCATAGCCTGTTATTTTTCAAGATGTGGCTTGCTGAGTCTAGCTGGGTAGTGCCATGTGCAGGCTCCAAAGACTATCACACTTCCTGGTAGTTTATTGCACAAGTCCTCCATATAACATAGGAAATGTATTAACTATATAGGTCAGTAGGCATGATTACCTTCCAGATTTGTACTGTATTGTAGTGTACTTAGTCAAACGCTGGCCATGTCTGAGGCTATATCGAAAAGTTGTCATGCTTATTGCCAAATTGTGTCATTGTTGTGTGCTGTCAAGTCGCCTTCACTGTCCAACAGCCTAGTGAATGAGCATCCCTGCTTAGCTATTATAGACCCAAGCCTGTGGCTTTCTTTAGGGCACTGGTGGCAAGCCTTTGGCACTCTAGATATTTTGGACCACAACTCCCATAGTCCTTTGTCATTAGCAATCTAGGCTTGGAATTCTGGGAGTTGTGGTCCAAAACATCTGGAGTGCCAAAGGTTTGCCATCACTACTTTAGGAAGTCTGCCCATCTGATATTTGGTCTTCCTCTTTTCCTGCTTCCTTCCACCTTTCTTAGTATCAGTGTCCTTTCCAGAGACTCCTGTCTTCTCATGATGTGCCCAAAGGCTCAGTTTCACCATTGTTGCCTCCACAGGTAGTCCAAGCTTACTCAGATCTAGGGCTGACATGTCTGTCTTTCTGACCACCCAGGGCATCAGCAAAGCTGTCCGCCAGCACCACATTTCAAGTGAGTATATATATATTTTAACCTCTCTCTGCTTTCTTAACTGTTGACCGTTCGCAACCATACACGGTGAGCAGAAATCTGCATTTGGCATCAATGTTTATTTTCTGAAATACAGACCTTAAAACACTGGCCAGTCCCCCATTGATGTCCATGCAGGGTTTGAATAACCTGCCACAGATGATTGTTCAGGCAATGAAGCATGTATTTGTTGTGCTGTGTGAAAAAGAGACATGCCAGGCGTGCTGGAAATTATTACCTGTAAATAGGTATGCACATACTGCATAAATACCCAAAGCATCCCCATTCAATGTCCATATATGTAGATACAGATATATATATAATAAAGCTGGCTGGATATGTCTGTGGGTTTGGTACCTGACTGGAGAGTCAGACGTTGGGAGTTCAATTCCCTACTGTGCCTCAAGGGAAAAGATCCAGACCATGCGGCTTTGAACAACCATCACGACCTCAGAAGGTGATGGCAAACCACTTCTCAGCATTCTCTACCGAGGAAACCCTGAAAAGGATTGGCATAAGTCAGGATTGACTTGATCCCATATAATTCTTCTTTATCTACAGTGAAACTGTCACGCACGAGGCATAGTTTTCATTATTTTGGGATACTACTGCAGTCTTAAGAATTTTATTTAAAAAATACCTAGGCAGAAAGGCTATTTTCAGTCTACCTTAACATATTTCACATCAATCAACTGATTTAGTGGGAAGAAATCACATTTTCGTGTGTGTGTGTGTGTGTGTGTGTGTGTGTGTGTGTGTGTGTGTGTGTGTGTGTGTGTGTGTGTGTAGTATCTTCACAGTCAGACGTCGGATGCTTATCCTGGACTAAATGAAGATCCCAGCCCATTTTCAAAGGCATTCCTTCTTTCTACTCATTGAGATAGTCCAAACTGGAGATCAATAGCTCAGCTTTATTCCAGTATTTAGAATGGTGATACTTGTTTGACATATACTCTGTGACATAGTGATTCTTGTGTGACATACACTATGTGACTAACTGGCCAGAATTTCCTTTGGGGGAAATTGGCTAAGGTATACAAATGCAAAAATAAATAAATAAATAAATAAATAAATAAATAAATAAATAAATAAATAAATAAATAAATAAATGGCAGGATGTTGCTTTGCTTAGGGCCTTTTTACACGACCCCTAAGATCCGCTGGTCCCTTAAATTCGGACCAGAGATCTTGAGGGTTTGTTGCTCTCCCTGCGTTCCCACCCCCTCCGCACTTCCTTGTTCTATCTGCGTGAGGGGAGGGAGAAAAAAAGGGAGAAAAGAATGCACTCTTACCTCCGGAGTGCCGGTGGAAGTTGCTCCGACCCCCCGTCACTTCCTGGTTCCTCTTAAAGGGTCAGGAGGCAAAAAAACAACAACAAAAAGAAGCGAGGAGAGCCCGGTACTCTCCGCATCAAAATTTTTCACTCTCCCAGAGCAGGTACTTGAAAGCTGCGCTGGGTCGCGTTTAGGTGGGCGGGGTCGCACTTAATTTTCTGTTAGCTCCGGAGCTGGTGGGGAAACATTTTTAAGTTCCGGAGCTGGGAGCCATTTGCAGCGGAGCTTAGGGGTCGTGTATAAACACCCTTAGTTTAGTTTTTTGTTTGAATGAAGACCAGGGCCACACATCATCAATCTTACCAATGGAACAACCTGAACCACTTCATGTTTACCACCTACTCATGGCCCAAAAGGGTGAAAGGTGCACATGAAATTGCTTGTCTTGATTTATGGATAGAGACGCAGAGCAAGAAATGATTTTCATCATTTAAATCTCTCTCAAGCGGGAAAGGATGTCACCAGGAGAGGAATGGGCATGCCGACTCCACTGCCTGGAATGGCTCTTTGTCATTTTGCGATTCTTTATTTTAAAATCAGATCTGGGCTCGGTAGAACATACGAACATAAAGGTAATCCTTCTAATAATAGTAATAATAATAACTTTATTTTTATGCCGCCTTTCTCATGGAGCTCTTCAAATGCAAGATTGCGGCTCACCCTTCCAAGAGAGGGCTGTTTCCTTAGAAGTGGTGATATGGCCACTAGAGTTGAAAGGATGGAGTCTCTTTTTCAGAGAGAAACTTAAGGTTCAAAACCCAACTAGATGGGACAGTAAGTAAGAAGAGCAAAATTTATTTATTTATTTATTTATTTATTTATTTATTTATTTATTTATTTATTTATTTATTTGTTGAACTTATATCCCGCCCATCTTCCCAGAGGGAACTCTGGGCGGCTAACAGCGATAAAAACAAGTAAAACAGGAAATAAAACTCAGACAACAGAGGGTAAGATGGCGGCGAGCCCGAGCGATGGGAGGGAGGGGAAGAAAAAAAATGCAAACTAGCAAAACTAGCTAACAAGGTCGCCAAAGGCCTCTCTGAAAAAGAGGGTCTTCAAGGCCTTCTTAAAGGCAGACAGGGACTCCAGCAGGCGCAGCTCACTGAGGAGATGATTCCAGAGAGAGGGGCCCACCACAGAGAAGGCGCGGTCTCGAGTACGCGATTTCCACACCTCTCTGGGTGTGGCCACCCTCAGTGAGCGCGCCTGCGCCAATCTCGTGGGTCTGGACCCAGTTGCCCTTTGGGAGACACGCTCCGCCAGATACTCTGGTCCCAATCTGTGGAGGGCCTTGAAAATCAAAACCAGGACCATGAACCTGATCCGGAAGACAACGGGGAGCCAATGCAGGCGAGCCAGGACTGGGGTGATGTGCTCGTATATACGGGCACCCACCACCAGCCTAGCCACCGCATTTTGCACCCGCTGTAGCCTCTGGACCAGGGTCAAGGGCAACCCCACGTAGAGGGCATTGCAATAGTTGATCCTCGAGATCACCAGGGCCTGCACAACTGTGGACTCATCAAGGTACTGGCGGATCTGGGCAATCCTGCAGAGGTGGAAAAAAGTGGCCCTGGAGACAGCCATCACCTGGGCTTCCAGGGAGAGGGCTGAATCCAGGACGACGCCCAGATTCCTGGCCCTGTCTGTAGGCTGGAGGGAAACACCCCCCAGCATAGGGAGGGGGCCATTGTACCCAGACGAGAGCGCCCCGAAGAACAATTCTCCGGATTCAGCATTGAACAGCATGGGTGAGATTGCCGAACCCTGGGGCACCCCACAAGGGAGAGTCCAAGGAGCCGACGCGCTGAGTCTGGCCACTAAGGAAGGAATGGAGCCAGGCCAAGGCCTGACTACCAATTCCCGCCTCCGCGAGCTGGACCAATAGGTTACCGTGGTCGACGGTATCAAAGGCTGCTGAGAGATCAAGGAGGACCAACAGGGAGGAGCTCCCCCTGTCGGCCTCCCTGAGGAGGTCATCCTGCAGAGTGACCAGGGCAGTCTCGGTCCCACGAAGAGGTCTGAATCCAGACTGGAAGGGATCCAGGATATGATTTACCTCCAGATATGACTGAAGTCGGACAGCGGCCACCCTCTCGACAACCTTGCCCAGGAAGGGAACGATGGCAATCGGACGATAGCCGGATAAATCGTCCGATGCCATGCCAGGTTTTTTAAGGTTGGGTTTCACCACGGTCTCCTTTAATCAGAAAGGGAAACATCCCACCCTAAAAGAGGCCGTGGCAATGGAGGAAACCCACTCAGGCATGTTCCCTTCGGCAGATTTAATGAGCCAAGCCGGGCAAGGGTCAAAGGGAGTGGCCGCCGGCCGGCAACAAGCCATGGCTCTGGAGGCCTCCGCCGAGGAAACCGGCCCAAACTCATCCAGGAGGGGAGAACAGGGGTGAGGCACCAGAGATCTCAGAGGGTGGGCTAGAGCAACTGGGGGGGCAAGTCTGATCGGATGGCTTCAATTTTTGATCTAAAATGGGCTGCAAATTGCTCACTAGTGAAATCACTAGGAGGAGGCCTCAGCTGACTAGGACTGGAGAGGTCCCAAACCACCCGGAATAACTCCGTCTGGCAGTTAAGGCCTCGCCAATTCTCAGGGAGACATAAGATCTTCTAGTGTCCCTGATCGCACGAAGATAGCGGCCAGTCAGCTGTCTAAGAGCAGCCCTATTCTCTTCCATCCGGCTTGCCCTCCAAGTGACCTCCAGTCTCCTGTGTTCTTGTTTCATCGACCGCAACTCATCCGTGTACCACGGGGAGGAGCGATCTCCACATCGCAGGAGGCGCTTGGGGGCGATCCGGTCAACCACCACAGTGGTACCCACATACCACCTCTCCACCAGGGCATCGACCGGATCGTCTGCCAGATCGCCAGAAAGCTCCCCGAAGGCCTCCATGAACCTGGCAGGGTCCAGGAGCCTACGGGGGCTGGCCCAGATGTAAGATGGGCGCTCCCCACGGGGCGGGGGGCAATCGACAGGGAAAATTTTAGCAGATAGTGGTCCGACCATGACACAGGCAGGGGCAGAATACCCCTAACCCCAGACACGAATCTGATGACATGGAGGAAAAAACCAGGTCCAGGGTGTGGCCAGCTCTATGGGTGGGGCATAGAACATGCTGAGATAAGTTCATGGAAGTCATGGATTCCATGAATTCCAGAGCCACACCAGAGAGTTCCTCCTCGGCATACAAGTTGAGGTCCCCAACCAGCAAAAGGCGGGGGGATCTCAACAAAGCAGCCGAGACGAACTCAGCGATCTCTGGGAGGGATTGTGCTGGGTTGCAGGGAGCATGGTACACCAGCACAATGCCAAACTTATCTCGCTGACCCACTGATAGATAGAGGCATTCCACCCCAGAACACACTATTGTCGCCGAGCTGCTAACACAAAGGGATTCCCTGTAAACGATGGCCACCCCACCACCCCTACCCTCCGATCTGCCTGCCCACTGAACCTGAAACCCGGGGGGGCACAAAAGGGAGAGGGAAGCCCCACCCTCTGCGCCCACCCAGGTCTCGGTAATGCATGCCAGGTCGGCATGCTCATCCAGAATAGAGTCAAGGATGAGCGAGGTCTTATTATCCACTGACCTGGCATTAATCAGGAGGCAAGACAGGTCAGAGGCGTTGGCGGGATGGCACCCAGGTAAATGGTGGTGGGCGAGGGGATCAGAACGGGGGACAGGCAATAAGTGCCTGACCCGAGTTCTTCTAACCCGACCGATCCCTCCGCCCAGAGCGTACCTCACACAGCCAGACACCACAGAGATACGAGCCCCTGCCGACAAGGCGTCCTATTTAAAAAAAAATGGGAGCAATAAAATAGGTAACAGCAATATAAATACAGAAAAATAAATCAGATAACAATATCAAACAGCAAAATACAAAATACGGCAATAGGGAAAAGTAACAATCGTTAAAACTATAAAACACAAGGGAAATAGAACAAAAATTGGGCACAGAACCAGGGCGGGATGGAACCACTAGGAGGGGGAGGGAGGAGAGAGGAAGGGCAAATAAGGGAGAAGTGAGGTATGCCACCAAGGGTGGAGGCAGCTGGCGGCAAAAGCGGTGGTGGCCAGTACCGTCTAGGCCAGTAGTGCAAGGCAGCGGCCTCTGAAGGTCCCAAGAAGACTAGGGGGAGCAACCGGGAACCACAGAGCAGCCCCAGGAGTAACCAGTCACATCCGACTACTGGCCAGGGGAGAGGTGGGGGGGCAGTGGGCAGGGGCAGAGAGCGCTTCCGCAAGCATCGGTGGATTCGGATCCGGGTCCGGTGCAGTCGAAGAAACACCAATCGCCCCGAGGTCTACAGCCCAAACAGCCTAACGGCATAAGCCCACCGAGTCCCCTCCAGGCTGAAGAACCAGAGGATGAAGAGGGCAATCCAGGGGGCCCACACGAGACGGCCCAACCCAGCAGTCCGGGCAAGAGAAGCATCCCCCGGCCCGGTAGGTGGCTTAAAAAGCCCAGGATGAGCGTCCTGAGCCCAGCTCCTCCTCACCACAGCAGCAGGAGGCCAACTGCTCCGGTGACTCTCTCACAGGTGAGGTGTGGGTCTTGGCTGGCAGGTGCAAATGCAGCAAGGGCTGGTAGGTGGCTTAAAAAGCCCAGGATGAGCGTCCTGAGCCCAGCTCCTCCTCCCCACAGCAGCAGGAGGCCAACTGCTCCGGTGACTCTCTCACAGGTGAGGTGTGGGTCTTGGCTGCCTGGTGCAAATGCAGCAAGGGCTGGTAGGTGGCTTAAAAGCCCAGGATGAGCGTCCTGAGCCCAGCTCCTCCTCCCCACAGCAGCAGGAGGCCAACTGCTCCGGTGACTCTCTCACAGGTGAGGTGTGGGTCTTGGCTGCCTGGTGCAAATGCAGCAAGGGCTGGTAGGTGGCTTAAAAAGCCCAGGATGAGCGTCCTGAGCCCAGCTCCTCCTCCCCACAGCAGCAGGAGGCCAACTGCTCCGGTGACTCTCTCACAGGTGAGGTGTGGGTCTTGGCTGCCTGGTGCAAATGCAGCAAGGGCTGGTAGGTGGCTTAAAAAGCCCAGGATGAGCGTCCTGAGCCCAGCTCCTCCCCCCCCACAGCAGCAGGAGGCCAACTGCTCCGGTGACTCTCTCACAGGTGAGGTGTGGGTCTTGGCTGCCTGGTGCAAATGCAGCAAGGGCTGGTAGGTGGCTTAAAAAGCCCAGGATGAGCGTCCTGAGCCCAGCTCCTCCTCCCCACAGCAGCAGGAGGCCAACTGCTCCGGTGACTCTCTCACAGGTGAGGTGTGGGTCTTGGCTGCCTGGTGCAAATGCAGCAAGGGCTGGTAGGTGGCTTAAAAAGCCCAGGATGAGCGTCCTGAGCCCAGCTCCTCCTCCCCACAGCAGCAGGAGGCCAACTGCTCCGGTGACTCTCTCACAGGTGAGGTGTGGGTCTTGGCTGCCTGGTGCAAATGCAGCAAGGGCTGGTAGGTGGCTTAAAAGCCCAGGATGAGCGTCCTGAGCCCAGCTCCTCCTCCCCACAGCAGCAGGAGGCCAACTGCTCCGGTGACTCTCTCACAGGTGAGGTGTGGGTCTTGGCTGCCTGGTGCAAATGCAGCAAGGGCTGGTAGGTGGCTTAAAAGCCCAGGATGAGCGTCCTGAGCCCAGCTCCTCCTCCCCACAGCAGCAGGAGGCCAACTGCTCCGGTGACTCTCTCACAGGTGAGGTGTGGGTCTTGGCTGCCTGGTGCAAATGCAGCAAGGGCTGGTAGGTGGCTTAAAAGCCCAGGATGAGCGTCCTGAGCCCAGCTCCTCCTCCCCACAGCAGCAGGAGGCCAACTGCTCCGGTGACTCTCTCACAGGTGAGGTGTGGGTCTTGGCTGCCTGGTGCAAATGCAGCAAGGGCTGGTAGGTGGCTTAAAAGCCCAGGATGAGCGTCCTGAGCCCAGCTCCTCCTCCCCACAGCAGCAGGAGGCCAACTGCTCCGGTGACTCTCTCACAGGTGAGGTGTGGGTCTTGGCTGCCTGGTGCAAATGCAGCAAGGGCTGGTAGGTGGCTTAAAAGCCCAGGATGAGCGTCCTGAGCCCAGCTCCTCCTCCCCAGCAGCAGGAGGCCAACTGCTCCGGTGACTCTCTCACAGGTGAGGTGTGGGTCTTGGCTGCCTGGTGCAAATGCAGCAAGGGCTGGTAGGTGGCTTAAAAAGCCCAGGATGAGCGTCCTGAGCCCAGCTCCTCCTCCCCACAGCAGCAGGAGGCCAACTGCTCCGGTGACTCTCTCACAGGTGAGGTGTGGGTCTTGGCTGCCTGGTGCAAATGCAGCAAGGGCTGGTAGGTGGCTTAAAAAGCCCAGGATGAGCGTCCTGAGCCCAGCTCCTCCTCCCCACAGCAGCAGGAGGCCAACTGCTCCGGTGACTCTCTCACAGGTGAGGTGTGGGTCTTGGCTGCCTGGTGCAAATGCAGCAAGGGCTGGTAGGTGGCTTAAAAAGCCCAGGATGAGCGTCCTGAGCCCAGCTCCTCCTCCCCACAGCAGCAGGAGGCCAACTGCTCCGGTGACTCTCTCACAGGTGAGGTGTGGGTCTTGGCTGCCTGGTGCAAATGCAGCAAGGGCTGGTAGGTGGCTTAAAAAGCCCAGGATGAGCGTCCTGAGCCCAGCTCCTCCTCCCCACAGCAGCAGGAGGCCAACTGCTCCGGTGACTCTCTCACAGGTGAGGTGTGGGTCTTGGCTGCCTGGTGCAAATGCAGCAAGGGCTGGTAGGTGGCTTAAAAGCCCAGGATGAGCGTCCTGAGCCCAGCTCCTCCTCCCACAGCAGCAGGAGGCCAACTGCTCCGGTGACTCTCTCACAGGTGAGGTGTGGGTCTTGGCTGCCTGGTGCAAATGCAGCAAGGGCTGGTAGGTGGCTTAAAAGCCCAGGATGAGCGTCCTGAGCCCAGCTCCTCCTCCCCACAGCAGCAGGAGGCCAACTGCTCCGGTGACTCTCTCACAGGTGAGGTGTGGGTCTTGGCTGCCTGGTGCAAATGCAGCAAGGGCTGGTAGGTGGCTTAAAAAGCCCAGGATGAGCGTCCTGAGCCCAGCTCCTCCTCCCCACAGCAGCAGGAGGCCAACTGCTCCGGTGACTCTCTCACAGGTGAGGTGTGGGTCTTGGCTGCCTGGTGCAAATGCAGCAAGGGCTGGTAGGTGGCTTAAAAAGCCCAGGATGAGCGTCCTGAGCCCAGCTCCTCCTCCCCACAGCAGCAGGAGGCCAACTGCTCCGGTGACTCTCTCACAGGTGAGGTGTGGGTCTTGGCTGCCTGGTGCAAATGCAGCAAGGGCTGGTAGGTGGCTTAAAAGCCCAGGATGAGCGTCCTGAGCCCAGCTCCTCCTCCCCACAGCAGCAGGAGGCCAACTGCTCCGGTGACTCTCTCACAGGTGAGGTGTGGGTCTTGGCTGCCTGGTGCAAATGCAGCAAGGGCTGGTAGGTGGCTTAAAAGCCCAGGATGAGCGTCCTGAGCCCAGCTCCTCCTCCCCACAGCAGCAGGAGGCCAACTGCTCCGGTGACTCTCTCACAGGTGAGGTGTGGGTCTTGGCTGCCTGGTGCAAATGCAGCAAGGGCTGGTAGGTGGCTTAAAAGCCCAGGATGAGCGTCCTGAGCCCAGCTCCTCCTCCCCACAGCAGCAGGAGGCCAACTGCTCCGGTGACTCTCTCACAGGTGAGGTGTGGGTCTTGGCTGCCTGGTGCAAATGCAGCAAGGGCTGGTAGGTGGCTTAAAAAGCCCAGGATGAGCGTCCTGAGCCCAGCTCCTCCTCCCCACAGCAGCAGGAGGCCAACTGCTCCGGTGACTCTCTCACAGGTGAGGTGTGGGTCTTGGCTGCCTGGTGCAAATGCAGCAAGGGCTGGTAGGTGGCTTAAAAGCCCAGGATGAGCGTCCTGAGCCCAGCTCCTCCTCCCCACAGCAGCAGGAGGCCAACTGCTCCGGTGACTCTCTCACAGGTGAGGTGTGGGTCTTGGCTGCCTGGTGCAAATGCAGCAAGGGCTGGTAGGTGGCTTAAAAGCCCAGGATGAGCGTCCTGAGCCCAGCTCCTCCTCCCCACAGCAGCAGGAGGCCAACTGCTCCGGTGACTCTCTCACAGGTGAGGTGTGGGTCTTGGCTGCCTGGTGCAAATGCAGCAAGGGCTGGTAGGTGGCTTAAAAAGCCCAGGATGAGCGTCCTGAGCCCAGCTCCTCCTCCCCACAGCAGCAGGAGGCCAACTGCTCCGGTGACTCTCTCACAGGTGAGGTGTGGGTCTTGGCTGCCTGGTGCAAATGCAGCAAGGGCTGGTAGGTGGCTTAAACAGCCCAGGATGAGCGTCCTGAGCCCAGCTCCTCCTCCCCACAGCAGCAGGAGGCCAACTGCTCCGGTGACTCTCTCACAGGTGAGGTGTGGGTCTTGGCTGGCAGGTGCAAATGCAGCAAGGGCTGGTAGGTGGCTTAAAAAGCCCAGGATGAGCGTCCTGAGCCCAGCTCCTCCTCCCCACAGCAGCAGGAGGCCAACTGCTCCGGTGACTCTCTCACAGGTGAGGTGTGGGTCTTGGCTGCCTGGTGCAAATGCAGCAAGGGCTGGTAGGTGGCTTAAAAAGCCCAGGATGAGCGTCCTGAGCCCAGCTCCTCCTCCCCACAGCAGCAGGAGGCCAACTGCTCCGGTGACTCTCTCACAGGTGAGGTGTGGGTCTTGGCTGCCTGGTGCAAATGCAGCAAGGGCTGGTAGGTGGCTTAAAAGCCCAGGATGAGCGTCCTGAGCCCAGCTCCTCCTCCCCACAGCAGCAGGAGGCCAACTGCTCCGGTGACTCTCTCACAGGTGAGGTGTGGGTCTTGGCTGCCTGGTGCAAATGCAGCAAGGGCTGGTAGGTGGCTTAAAAAGCCCAGGATGAGCGTCCTGAGCCCAGCTCCTCCTCCCCACAGCAGCAGGAGGCCAACTGCTCCGGTGACTCTCTCACAGGTGAGGTGTGGGTCTTGGCTGCCTGGTGCAAATGCAGCAAGGGCTGGTAGGTGGCTTAAAAAGCCCAGGATGAGCGTCCTGAGCCCAGCTCCTCCTCCCCACAGCAGCAGGAGGCCAACTGCTCCGGTGACTCTCTCACAGGTGAGGTGTGGGTCTTGGCTGCCTGAAGCCTGAAGGCTTGTCTTGTCCTTCAAGGTCTCCTTGAGTGCCTTAAGCCCTTTGTACACAACCCCTAAAGTCTGCCACAAATGGCTCCCAGCTCCAGAGCTTACAATTGTTCCCCCACCAGCTCTGGAGTTTGCAGAAAATTAAGTGTGACCACGCCCACCTAAGCGCGTCCCAGGGCACTTTTCAGGTACCTGCTCTCCGGAGGTGAAAATTCCTGATGCGGATATAACGTAGTGACTGCTCGTCTCTCCTTGCTTCTGTTTGTTCTTTTTTTTGCCCCCCGCCCCTTTAAGAGAAGGAATCAGGACGACGACGGGGCTCCGGGCGGCTTTGAAGGTGAGCCTGCATTTTTTCCTCTCTTTTTTTCTCCCTCCCCTCATGCCGACAGGAGCAAGGAAGTGTGGAGGGGTGGGGACATAGGAAGAGCAACAAACCCCCAAGATCTCTGGTCCGAATTTAAGTGGCCAGTGGATCTTAGGGGTCATGTGAAAAGGCCCTGAGTGGATGTGGCAGCCATATTCTGCTCTAAATGAAGTTCCCAGCAGTGAGTCAAAGGGAATCCTTTTTATAACACATTGAACTAATCAAAATAAGAGATTGCAGGAGCATGGATAATTGAAAGAAAGCTGTATCTAGCCAGGCAGAGCTATTGTTGTCAACAAAGAACAGGTTTTATAAGATAGAGAGGTCAATCATGCTTCCATTGTACTGACTGATCACTACTTACCTGGGTGGAATAACTAGCTGCTCACTCAGAGTGTACTTTCCATCTTGTTTAGATGGCTTTTGGTTTACTGGGGTTCTTTCACCTCATTATTTTGTCTGGCTAGTGATTTAGCTCCCCTGTATCCTTGCCTGTATTGGACAAAAAGAAAAAGGAAACTTGGTTGATATCTACATATTGATTGCTCTTCACATCCCTGGATTCATGGCTCAAATTAACCGATTGCAAGTGCCAAGTTTACTTGAAACATTTTATTTTTTTGAGGTAGGAAGGAGCAGTAATGTGGGTCCCTGTATTACCCACAGTGCAAAGTACTCAACAAGTTATATTATATTCTATATTAAGGTGGAAACCAATCTCTATGAGGATGGAGGGTAAGTACTTGGCATGTTTAACCTTGAGTAAAGGAGACTGAGGGGATATACGACAGCATCCAGCCATACACAGCCAAAAGAACCCTGGCAACTAATGTGGGGTTAGAAATCACATCTGGATTCTCCTCATTTCCTCTGAGCAGTGTTAGGAGTCACTCTGGGTAGGTCAGGAGGGATATAATGTCTCTGGATGTTCTATGGGCCTTTTCACACGACCCCTAAGATCTGCTGGCCACTTAAATTCTCTTAGGGGTAGGGGGGAGGAAGAAAGTGGAGAAAAAATGCAGACTCACCTCGGAGAAGCTGCCGGAGCTTAAAGGGGCGGGAGGCAAAAACAACAACAACAACAACAACAACAAACAGAAGCCAGGAGAGCCCCGCACTGAATAGATTAAATCTGGACCTGGCGATTTTCACCCTCCTCGAGCAGGTACAAGAAAAGTGCGCTGGGACGCGCTTAGGTGGGCGTGGTCGTACTTAATTTCCTGCAAACTCCGGAGCTGGTGGGGAAACCATTGTAAGCTCCGGAGCTTGCAGCCATTTGCTGCAGCGTTTAGGGGTCGTGTACAAAGGCTCTATGTCCCAGAAATGTTGGTGTTTCGCCCATTTTGTATAAGAAGATGGAAGATCTGATCGAAAATGGAATTCCCCCAAAATGACAGAGGTGTGTGTGTGTGTTTAATTACTCAGAAAGAAAAGGTCAGATAGACCCAACATCTTTTCAGTATCTTCAGATCTATGTTTCAGTGGATTTTACTACTGTGAAAGGGTTGGTTCTTTTTGTTCTTCTCCAGATGGACAAATGAAGGACATTCACACAGTCAGATCTTTTTTCAGTGTTTCCTGATGTGAAGAACTCATTTCTTTTGAGGGCGATAATTTGAACCAGGGACATGGCTGACATATGACTAAGATTCCCTTCACCAGTGATAACATTGTATGAGCTAAAACATATTACTTTTTAATGTCAGAAGAGGTAACATTTTGTCACCAAAAACATCATTATCTCATTTGCTCTTTTCACTTTCCCCCTTCCCTTTCACATTGATATGAATTAATTCAGAAAATAGCCACCTCCTTCAACCTGTCAGTGCATTTTTCCCCCTGCCTTACTTGTAAAAGGGTGCATTTTTGTCTTTTTTCTCAAATTAAATTAAGTTTTGTTAAAAGCAGAGCCCATAATCTGGAGTTTCATCTTTCATAGGTATATTTTGTGATGATCTATCTCTGCCATCGGGTCAGACTAAATTATTACTCCATTTCCCTTCCCTGTTATTGTTTTCTCTTTCATCCTGGTATGATGTCCATTATCAAAAGCAAGAACATATCTACAAGAAAAAAAAATCAGATTTCTACTGGTGCTTGGCTGTGATCCAGACAACACTTGCTTGAAAATAATGGCATGGAAGGATGCAGAATTATGCCTGATGAAACGGATTGCCAAGATTTCTATGTCACTTCTTGTCTGGCTGCATCTAGACAGCTTTGTTGTCAATCCCAGCTGGGTTCTACAACAAACTCCGAGACATCAGGCTCTTCTCTCTTAGAGAACAGTGGACACCTATTTTGGGAAGGACTGTCTTCCACAGCTTGGCTGGCTTTAGATCCACTTCAGCCTCTGGTTGGCCAGGTAACTTGTATGTTAGAAAATATTTTTTTTTCATTTTTATTAGAAAATTTTAATATACAAAAGAAAAACAAATTCAAAACATTAACCATACAGAATCAGTCTATTTGACCCCTCTGACTGATGTTCTTGCTTACTCATGACCTACCAGAGGGAGCCAAAATTTATGTGTCAAGGCAATCCAACAGAAAATCAACCAACCAACCCAACCCCCCCCGCCCGTCCGTCAGCCAACCAACCAACCAACCAACCAGAATCAACCAACAATGTGTCACTTGAAATACTAGTATATTTTAAAGGTTTTGTGAATCAATTCCCCATTGCCTGACATACGAAATACTGTCTTCTAACACTGTAAAGTTTATGTAGAGTTTATTCTCTAATCTTTATTACTTTGATTAATCTTGAAAGTAAGATACAACATTGGTATGTCATTCTAAATAGGGAAGTCATTTGCACACACAAATCATTCTCATTCCCTCCTCCTTCTCTCATCAGAAGAGCTGTGAAATATCATGTACTCTTTTGAGACAAAGAACATAGTTTTGCAGTTTTCCGTTCATAGAAATGAGGATACAACAAATGGGGGTTTAAATCTGGACTCTGCCAAAAACCCCCAAATAATCTATGATCTGCAGTATCAAGATACTGTTGAAGCTTCAAGCAGAGGGACTGATAACTATAGTTCAAGGGAAAAGTATCAGGATTATCAGAATAAAGAATAAAACAGTAACATATCCATATAGGAAGCATTTTTTGTAATAAGCAAGAAGCAGGAGAGAAAATGTTATTACCTGAGGAAAGGGTCTCTTGACAGGGATATAATGGCTGCTTGTGAAATTCTTTATCTTCATTGATTTAGCTGTCTCAAAAGCACAAGACAAATTGGTGAGGAAAATTTTAAACCCTGGAAGATTGTCCACCTGCGATTGAGAACAAGACAAAGACCCCATAATCTCCAGAAAAATGTAGTTGTAGAAAAACAATACTTTCCCCTTGGGAAGCAAAACAATGCAGAGTTTTTTTTTCTCTCTCTCTCCTCACACACACACACACACACACACACACACACACACACACACACACACACACACACACACACACACACACACACACACACACACACACACACACACACACTTTAATCCTTTCCCAGTTAAACTTGTTTTCATTGTTTTCATGCCTTGAGCACTGCTTTGCAGAGGTGACAGTAATAAGAATAATGTCAGTTCCCACTTATGAAGAGCCCTTCTCTTCAGGCAAGCTTTCCCTGAATGATGGACTACCATTACATGTCTTTTCTATGAATCTATAGGTTCACATAGACTTTGTGTTCATAACAGCTTATAACCTTGTAGCTTTAATGTCATGTTGTCTATTAATGCGGTAAGATGTCCCTCAATTCCTTGTTCTCAATACTTAAAGATGTCTTAATTGTATTGGACTGTATATTATCCCTCATTACTGTAAGCCACCTTGGGTCCTTTTCCAAGTGGAATGGTGGGGTAAAAAGACTCTAAAATGAACAAATAAAATAAATAAATAACTCAGAAGTTGTTTATTAGTTCCCCCCTTCTTTTTTTGGAAGAGGGTCTTATGGAAGTGGGCAAAGTGCACTGAGCAGTTGTTCTGACTAATGGCCTCACTCTCTCTCTGCAACCAGGTACTCATCATACTAAGCTGAAAATCAGAGCATAAATGCAATAAATAATATAATAAAATAAATAAGAGCCCATCCCCTGCTTAAAATTTTCAACTGGAAACAGATGGGTTATGTCTCTTTCTTTTAATGGTGTTTGTGCTGAACACCTGCCTTCCGCTTTATTACTCCAGCACATTTGGGGAGATAGCCACTCATCATCCACTCCCTTAAGACTTCTCTTTCAGGTCTGTCCTCAATCAAAATTTCCTACAAATGGTGGTGCATGGGTACAGAGATGACAGTGCCCACCCTACTGGATCCTTCAAATCTAACCACTTGGCCAGGGGGGCTCTTCATATCCACCGCCAGGTTTTGAAAGGTCCATGAGATATGGAAGGACTGTTTTGACCAGCTCCACCTCTGCAGTCAATTCCCATGGCTGAGTAGGGATGCAACCCCTGTTCTCCAGAGATGTAGTCCATTACCCTTTCTGCTGCACCACGCTGGTAATCTTCTTTGCTTCCATCTTTGCCAGTGCTGAGATGAGATCATCAACCTTGGATCTTTTTTTTTCTATGCTTCCCTCTTGAATTTTGGGAAGCTGTCCTGGGATTCCTTCTCAAAGATCACCATCCTTGTGTAGTGAACTTCTGTTGTCTTGAGATAGAAGATAGTTACCAACAAACACATGGGGATCACATCTTGCATAGATCTTGTTCCTGGGACACAAGAAGAGGGCTGAAGATCCAGAGTGTTGTTCTGGATATTGACCATGACTCACTCTGTCTCCTTCCTTTTCCCAAAACCAAGGGATACCTCAAGAATCGCCAACAAAATGCTTGTGGGGATAGCTGGTTCCTGAGTAGGATGTTACCAGCCCTTACAGCAGACCTGAGGAAACATACCTTTTTAAAAGTTTTCATTCCTCTATTTCCTCTCTTTCTTTTCACAAGTTATGCATAATAAAGAAACTTTTTTAAAAAAAACATAGGAGGTATAGCATTTGGTCTTGAGTCAATCAGCACAAGAACTCTTTGCAGCAAGTAAGCCTTTCTGTGGCAGGACCTGGATGACAGAAGTTGGAAAGTTAAATTTCCATTTAGGAAGGGAAGACTACAACATTGCTATGCATCTCTTGTCAGGCTCATATTCACATGCTGCAGGGACAAAATATCCATCAGTCTGAAATGGATCCGGGGGCAAGGTGAGGAATTCTGCTATTAAAACAGACAATGCATTCAAAGTGCCTTGAACAAATTACAGACAATGAAGCAGAATTTCCCCATTGCAGGGTATTCTCAAATTGATATTATAAAATCAATTTTTCCTCAATTTGGTCTGAAGGTTCCTGGCAGTTCTTTTGCAGCAAAATATCAACAGTGGATATTTAGGAGAACATTCTAATTTAATTTCCCAGCAGGACTCCGGTGTTCTTTTACTCTTTGCAATGCATAACTGCTTCACAGTCTTTAGGAAATGCATTTCACACATTCTACATGCAATTAATTGCATTCCTCTTAAGATACCAATGTAGAATTACACAGAATCTCTGCATGTGTGTATATGTGTGTGTGTGTGTTTTTTTAAGAAATCTACAAAATGCATGTACTTTTAATCAAATTGCTCCATGAAGTGAATAACTAATGGACATTCTAGGGGCCATAAGAACTGAGGTAATTTTACTTTTGCTTAGTACCTATTAGGGTTAGACTGTGTAGGACACTGGACTTGAAGTAGAAAGATTTAGACTGAAGAAACTCTGATTGGGCATGGATTTACCCCACCTCTGGCCTTCTGTGATGGGGACATTTGTTTCCGAACAGTGTAGGACAAGAGTATGGCACTGATTTTGGGTGGCAGTGACTCTTATGAGCTCAATGCAGTGAGCACTGATCATTTTAATTTCAGTGGCACTGTGATTCCATCCCTAGTTTTTGCCTGCATTTCATAAGAATGAACTATAGTACTGAACCAACATGGAGGTAGAATTCAGCACCTTGGAGAGCTCAGTGTACTGTAGGTCTGATTAAAGCATGGAACAGATTTATAATATGGGATCTCCCAAAATGGACTCCACTGGCTAGGTGGCATCAAGAGCATAACCACAAGACCTCATCTCACTGGCTAATAATTCTGCCTTTTTATAGCCAAACTGTGAGAAAAAAATTGGTTGGAAGACCAGGTCCGAGAGCTGTCCAGAAATGGGAGTTACTTTCTCACAACGTCTTCCCAGAAAACACGTACGATAATTCCCATGAAAAAATAAGTCACATAGCTGTGAACTTCCCTATGTTTATCACATTGGCATGGAAAGAAGCTTCTGCAGCATTATGAAAAAGTCACATGTTGCAGTTGCATTGGGTAATTCAGATGAACTGCACTGTGTCAGACTACAAATGCAAGGGGTCTGTCATGCCTGTTCTCAGTTCAAGTTGTCTGCCTTGAAAAGGATGCTGTTCATATTAGAATGTTTCACTTCTCACCCACAGAACATCTTTCCTGTACCTAGCAACCTGCAGAGCTATTGGGCTGCCAGATATTTGAGTCCACCGACCAACTACAGGCTCTTGCCACTTGTATCTTCTTTGTAAATCCTGTGGCCCTGCCGCATGGTGAATGTGCATGCACACCCACAGGACCTGGATGCCCTTGTGTCACATGTGACTCGATCAGCCTGCCTATGGGCCAGGCCCCCCACATGTGATACAGGACCGTGAGGCACCCTTGCTTCCACATGGAGGCCACCATTTTGGCTGCTTTCTGTTTGACACCTCAGCCACAATGTGCGGGAAGCAGCAAGTCAGTTTCCATTCTTTCCAAAGACAAATCCCCTTCAAGTTGGGAATGGAGAACTCTAGAGCCTGGAATTTTGACAACATTAACACCAACTTACTTAAAACAAAAAGGACAGCATGGAGAGCTGGATGAGTTTTATTGGGTCATCTCAACCCCCTCTTAACAATGTGCAGATTCTCTGTGTTGTGCTAGCTTCTACTGTTGTGATTAGAGGGGTCACAACTTATAAGACTGATATTTGCTTGAGGACTTCTTGGATTTACCTTTGCAGGGCTTTCACCAGGCCATGCAATTGTGCTTAATCTTGGCTGGAGAAAGCTCAATGAATTTAGCATTTGTCCCCAACATGATGTCTTAAGCAGTAATGATATCACCTATCAAAAAACACTCATTTGCCCAGGCAGGGTGGCATTGAAAAGCTCTCTGCAATCCTTTGACATTTAAGATGAAGATTAACCTGGATTCATATTGACGAACTGAACGTTTCTTGTTGAGCTTAGGACTTGGTCCAAAATCTACCTTTGGCAAGCTGCTATAGTACAAAGAGGGCTAGCCAAGGAAGTAAGTACACTTGAGAGTAAAACTGTTCCCAGGGATTCAAGAAAGATAAGTCTGTTCTGCGCAGGAAAAAGCCACAAGCAGATCCAGATGATTTTACATTAGTGATTCATCAGCACCATGCAATGATGCAATACTATCTCTTGGAAATGGTGAGGAAACACTGTTCATTTGAAGTATTTCTATCAATGCAACATTTCTCATTCAGATTTGGTATGCCAGATCTAGTCAGTTTGGAGTAGAGATGGACATGAGCCACACATTGGTGGTCAGGCCTGTTTCGGCATAGCACCTGCACGTGTGTTGCACAGGTGTAGCACACGTCTTGCGCTGCCTCTTCTGGGTGATCGCCCACTCACCGTCAGAAGCAAACTTCTCTCTTCCACTTCCTTGGGCAATCACCAAGTCACCAGCAGCAGAACAGGCTTGTCCGACCTACCTCCTTGGGTGATTCTCCACCCAGATGAGAAGGCAAGGCAGAGAAGACTCTACCAAGCCAAACCACCAAAGTTTAGTTCATACTCATCACTAGTTTGGAGACTCGTTAGATGAAAATATTTGAGGCAAAAGATCCCCATCAAGGTTAGCAAGCTGCCAATCTTAGTGCTGAGGTGTTTGCATCCATGGCGTATATTTTGGAGAGATAAGCTTGGTCTCTGATTATCTCAGTTGAGGCCAAAATGATGCATTTAAAGCAAAGCAAAGCAAAGTGTTCTGCTTATATACTGCCCCATACCACTACAAGTTGTCTCTGGGCAGTTTACAATTTTAATTACAGTGTGCAGGCTACACATTCCCCCCAGCAAGCTGGGTACTCATTTTACCAACCTCGGAAGGATGGAAGGCTGAGTGAACCTTGAGCCAGCTACCGGGGATTGAACCCCAGGTCGTGAGCACAGTTTTACCTGCAATACAGGCATTTAACCACTGCACCACCATTGGACCTTCTCCTAAAGACAGTGACTTTGTTGATCCTGGAAGTATCCCACAAGGTCAGCAAACAGATATAGGTGACTGTACCCTGGGGGATCCTGGAATCCTATATTTATGTATCAGTTCATGGAGCTAGGCTTCAGAAGGCTGAGGATAACTCCCACTTGTGTGCATACATCCAAAGTGTGAATTGGTGACATTTAGGACTACAACTCCCCAAATAGCCCCACAAATATATATACTATGCCTCTGTTTTATAATCCACCAAGCCAACACTGACTTAAAACTATCCTTTCCAAGGGTTGTGTGTGGATATTTTAAGGCACAACCTACTCAGAAGGTTACACAGGCTGGCATTTCTCTTGGGAAGCATAGCGGGGCATCACAGTCCTTACCTCTGGTTCCACAGACAGCTTTCCAATACACTGAGCCATTCTGGTTGGATGTGTCTGCGACCAGGCATAGGTCCTGATTTGGGAGTTCTCCATAGGCTGCCATATGTCCTTTAGTGATGCTAAGTGTGGATGCACAGAGAGCACAAAGAAAAAAGAAGAAGAAGAAGAAGAAGAAGAAGAAGAAGAAGAAGAAGAAGAAGAAGAAGAAGAAGAAGAAGAAGAAGAAGAAGAAGAAGAAGAAGAAGAAGAAGAAGAAGAAGAAGAAGAGGAGGAGGCAGGTTGGTGGATGAAAATACCAAAACACCTTCACACACAATATGTCTGTGTTGTTCCTATTTTGTCACAGCCCAGGCAACATGGCAACAGTTGCCATAGTCTTCCATTTTCTGCATTTACACAGGCACAAAGTAATCTGTCTTGAAAACACATAATAACTTTCAGAGACAGGCAACCCACTCACCCAAGTTGCTATTTTATGAGGACAGGGGGAAAACTTGCCCCGTGTTATTTACCATTCAGAGATAAACCAAGTTGGGATGTGCATACCCACCTAGGATCTGCTACTGCTGCTTAGAAGCCAAGTGCCTTGCTTATATACCATCCCATAGCACTTTAATCGCTTCTAGGCAGCATACGATTTAATTATACAGGCAACCTATTGTCTGGTATGCAATTTACCAACCTCAGAAGGACGGAAGGCTGAATCAACCTCAAACTGTCTACCTGAGCCCTTCAGGACCAAACTCAGGCAGTGAGCAGAGGCTTGACGGCACTAATGCAGTTTGACCACTGGACCACAAAACATTCTTGATGAAGCCAGCATGTTTGTCCCTCCTGTCATATATGCTGTGGAAGCTGTGGAAGTCCTCGACGGGTGCCTGGGGGCCGTACTGGCTTGGAAAGGGGCGAACAGCCTTAAGCTCAACCCCGAGAAGATGGAGGTCATGTTCTTCGGGAGCTCGCCGTCGGGGTACGGTGGCCCTCTCCCCTGTCTGGGGGGAGTTTCCCTCCAGCTTGTGGAGAGGGCGCGGAATCTGGGTGTGCTCCTGGACCCGGCGCTCACCTTGGAGGCCCAGGTGGCGTCGGTGACCAGGTCCGCCTACTACCATCTCCGTCGGATCGCCCAGATCCGCCCGTACCTCGACGCGAACTCTCTGAGAACAGTGGTCCAAGCTCTGGTGATCTCGAGGTTGGACTACTGTAACGCCCTCTACATGGGGTTGCCCTTGACTCTTCTCCGGCGTCTGCAGCAGGTTCAGAATGCGGCGGCCAGGCTGGTGGCTGGTGTGCGTCGTTATGACCACATCACCCCAGTTCTGGCCCGCCTGCACTGGCTGCCCGTTGCAGCCCGGATTAGATTCAAGGTCTTGGTTTTAGTTTATAAAACCCTCCATGGCTTGGGACTGGACTACCTGGCAGAGCGTATCGCTCAGCGATCAACCTCGGCCCGTCCCGTTTGGCAGGCACGAGCGCACACGCTTCGGGTCGCCACCCCTCGTGAAGCCCGGAGGACGAGTACTCGGACCCAGGCTTTCTCAGTGGCGGCCCCTAGCCTCTGGAATTCCATCCCCAGTGAAGTGCGCTCTGCAGAGTCCCTGCTGGCCTTCCGGAAGGCGTTAAAGACCTACCTTTTCCGGGAGGCCTTTGGCGATCTTTAACTGTTTTTTTTTTCCCCCTCCGCCATCGTAAACTATTTTATCTATCATTGTCAGTCACTGAGGTGCCATTAGGTTTTAACTTTGCTTAGTGTTATTTTTATTGGTTTTATTTTTGGTGGTTTTTTTTTTTTGTAATTTATGGCTATTGAGGCCCGATGTTTTGTAAGCCGCTTAGAGTATATATTGTAGATAAGCAGGGTATAAATGCAATAAATAAATAAATAAATAAATATATCAGTGGACTATCCTGAGGCAGAAAAAGCAGACATTGTACTGGATGAGAGAGAATGTTTTTCCTCAGATAATTGAGTCTTGCTGGTTCAGGAAGTCTCCCAATGGACATGAATGCCTGAGGGAGGTAGATGCAGTGTGGCAGTTGGTTTTGAGATGGCAGGCAACCCCATGAATGGAAGCCATCCCATCACTCCACACATCTTCCCTTCCTTCCTTCAACATTGCCATCTGGAGGGGCTCACCCCATCCACCCGCCCAGCTCTGTGTAATTTTAGGAAGCTGATTTGTCTCATGTCGGGCTGCCAGAGACACTCTTTGGACAGGTTGTCCTCTCTGTAATTGCCAGTCATGGGAAGTTAACAACTCCTGGGCCAGCGTTCCCTGGCACTTGACATTTTAATTTCATTTTCAGAACTGCCTTGGCATGCATGAGCAGAGCAGAGGCAAATGCGGGGATATCGGGGTGTGTATTTTATCACTAAATGTTGGAGGGTTTCCCCTCCCTCCTCTTTTCCCCTTCCATTGTTGGTGGCGTGATTAGCGTGACTTAGGAATGAAGCAATGTGCAGTCATCAGATGTCAGAGAGTTGCCAGTAACCTGGATAATAAGAAGGGGCTGTCAATGCCACAGATGGTTTCAGAGGGTCCTTAGGGAGGAGCCAAAACTCATGGACAGTGGCCATTGCTAAGTGGCAAAGCAAATTCTTTGGATCAGCAGCACTTCGGTAAAAAAAATGTCTGTTTGTGTGTTTGTTTTCTTTGGCCTGTGCTAGCTTTGGGGGCATCCTTAAGAGTTCTGATCCAAGAGAGAGAGAGAGAGAGAGAGAGAGAGAGAGAGAGAGAGAGAGAGAGAGAGAGAGAGAGAGAGAGAGAGAGAGAGACTTTTCTGAGCTCTGCACATAATTGACATTTTGATTTTCTTTCATGAAGTCCTAAGCTCTGTTTTAAAAGCTCAAGGAACATGTCCTATGAAGCTGACTTTCATCAGTCCATAATCAGGAGAGGAGCAGCCACTAATCTTCATTGATTAGTGATAGTCATCTCCTGAGAGCTACTGGTCATCTTAGCACATCAATAGCAGAGTTGGGTGGGAACCTAAGGATCAACAAGCCCAGCTGCGGTCAAGGAGCTACAGTGGGTAGCTCCTTGCTCTGCAGCCGGTGATCAAAAGAGATTCTGTCTCACACAGTAGCTCACCATTTGCTTCAGGGTATTCCCAATCAGATGTCTTCACCTGCTTACGATTCCCTGCAAATGGCATTGAGAGAGATCCGGCCTATCTCTCCAACCTAGAGGTTGTCCTTAGGCATCCATAATGAAAGTCATTGATATCCTTGTTCTCCATGAACTTGTCTAAGAACTAGACAATCACCTTTTTCATTAGTTTGCTTGGTTTTTTGTTTGTTTGTTTCATATTGTTTAACAAAAGTAACTCAAGATGGTGGAAAACCATCTAGGCTTAGTCGTTTTGTATGTTGCACTTAAAAAGATGACATCCTTAGCCTGTTCCTCTGTAATTGCATCTTTGTTATGACTGCTGCTTCTGTGGCAGGGCAGATATAAGATAATCCTCTGTTTAATATATGCCTGTATTTATTGCATTTAGCAAGATCAAAAGGTTAAGGATTTTCTTCCATTCATTTCTCACTTTTAAATAGCGGAACATCCACATATTTTTCATCCCCATAAAGAAGTCTGAATATGGCAGAAAATCACATTTGGTGAATTCAACCATCCCTCATTTTGATGTTGTTTCTGTTGCATTGGTTGCAAATTTGGGCTGCAGTGCAGCAATTTAACCATGGCATCATGAGGTTAAAGCTTTCACCCAACACTCCTCTTTTGGCGTTTACACACGACCCCTAAACTCTGGGGCAAATGGCTCCCAGCTCCGGAGATTAAAAATGTTTACCCACCAGCTCCGGAGTTAACAGGAAATTAAGTGTGACCACGCCCACCTAAGTGCGTCCCAGCGCAGCTTTCAGGTACCTGCTCTTTGGAGGTGAAAATTATTTGATCCGGTGCAACGATAGTGAGTGCGGGGCTCTCCTGGCTTCTGTTTGTTGTTTTTTGGCTCCTGCCCCTTTAAGAGCTACTTTTACAGAGACGAGAGGCAGAACGAGATGAGCGGCATGCTTTTCTTTCTCTTTTTCTCCCTCCCCTCACGCAGCCAGCAGCCAGGAAGTGTGGAGGGGGTGGGGACACAGGAAGAGCGACAAACCCCTAAGATCTCTGGTCCGAATTTAAGTGGCCAGCGGATCTTAGGGGTCGTGTAAAAAGGCCCTTTGTGTCTATGTTTCCAGAGAGGTTGTGAGACTGATTACACAACCAGTTGTGTGATCTGTCTTGTGCCAGCAGGGGTCTCTCAGAACAAGGGAACACCTACATAATGCATTTTTTGGCCAAGTTGTCATTTCAGACTGAAAGGCAAGGAAACACTTTTTATATGTAAAACAATTGAACAATATTTGTCTCTGTGCAATGGTGAAGAACTGGTCTATTTTTTATTTATTTATTTATTTATTTACTTACTTACTTACTTACTTACTTACTTACTTACTTACTTACTTACTTACTTACTTATGAGTATTTTTACTTGGCCTTTCTCCTTGGAAAAGGACTCAAGGTGGCTTACAGGAATGAGGGACAATATATAGTCCATTACAATTAAGACATATTCATGTTTAAGAACAGGGAATTGAGGGGTGTCTTATAGCATTAGAAGACAACATTAAAGCTAAAAGAGAAGAAAGCTAAGAAAAAAAAGTATAAATTCCATGTCTTCATGTACAGTAGACCATCTAAAAGTTATGAGAGATGGGAACTAACAATTGATACCATAGTGTCACTGTAATCACACAAGGAGAGATGCAAGCACAAAGTTATAAGTGGATTATAAACATAAGTCTGTGTAGCCAAGTATGGTAGTCCATCATTCAGGGAAAGCTTGCCTGAAGAGAAAGGTCTCTGCCTGTTTCCAGCAAGACAGCAAGGATCGGGCAGTCCTGGCCTCTAGTGGGAGGGAGTTCCATAGTCTACGCACAGCAGCCGAGAAGGCCCTTTCATGTGTTCCCACAAGATATACCTGTGAGGGTGGCGGGATGGAGAGAAGAGCCTCTCCTGATGACCTTAGCACCCGAGATGGTTCATGTGAGATTCGATCTTTGAGATACCTAGGACCCAGGTCTAATACTGCTTTGTAGGTTAAGGTGAGCACTTTGAATTGTGCCCAATAGCTGATTGGTAGCCAGTGGAGCTGCTTTAGTAGGGGTGTAATGTGATCTCTGTAACCTCCTCCAGTCAGCAATCTGGCTGCTGCATTTTGGACCCATTGAAGTTTCCTGAGACTTTTCATTGTTCTTTGGTCAAACAGAAGGTCCACCCTGCTCCAGGATTTTCATCATTACATTCTATTCATTCAGCTTTTAAGAAAAAGGTTTCTTTGAATTACTAGTTGTTGACACAAATGCTGTCATTATGTCTATTTAGTTGGGTACTTTTTAAAGCAGCAAATGGAAAGCAATTCAACACAAGGGACCTCTATCAACACTAGATTGGAGAAGAAATACACACAGCACTTAGCATTAATCTTTCTAAAAGCACAGTCTCTGCGTGCATATGGATGTGAGGTGTCATGTATATAAATTAACAAACATCCACCATCTAAAAGATCCAGGAAATTCCATTGCTTTGCCACAGAGGGTTGCATTAATTCTGAGCTTTGAAACTCACCCATTAGATCAGCTACCGTTGTCTCCTATCATGAAACATTTATCCGACTGAAGGGGAAAAAATGCAGAAACATCTTGCACCGGAAAGCGAAATAACAATGCAAGCTGTCTTTCCATTTAAATTTATCAAACTGGGGTCTGGGAAATTAAAACCGTGAAGACACAGATAAGGTTGCTCGATTGGGAGCAGGGAAAAGTTGTGCATGTCTGACAGGGAAATTGTTCCGTTCCATTGTCTGGTGCACACAGTGAGCCTTTTTATGCTCTGATAAAATGGGAAAATATATGCCTGCCTTCTGATAGTTTTGTAGACTGTTTGTAGACTGTCATATACAGATTCTGGAAGTGGTAGCAGGTGTAAATTAACAACTTTTATATTTATATTTATATTTATATATTTTATCTGGATTACCACGCATAATCATATTGACTGATCTCATAAGAACACCAGTATATTCCATGTTAGTTTCCACCCCTCATAATGGATTTTTTTTTCTTTTTGCATGCTCTTTGTAGCTTTAATATTACCTTAATTCCCTGTTCTTAACTTGAATATGTCTTAAATAGAGATGGGCACGAAACAATAAAATAGCTTTTTGATTTGTTTTTCTTTTCATTCTGTTCTGTTTCGTTTCATTTCATTTGATTTTTTTTTCTTTTTTTGCTTGGAGTGGCAAAAAAGGTTTAAAAATCCTGTCTTTTCCCCCACCCGATCGGGCACTGGGAATCTGGGGAATTTTTTTATTATTTTATTTTTATTTTTATTTTTGTTATTTATTTTTGCTGAGCCCCAAGCATCAATCAGCTGTAGTGAGGGCTTGGAGCTGGCAAAAAGAAAAGAAAAAAGTTTAAGAATCGTTTGCTTTCCTCCAGCCCATGGTGGGGGAATCGGGTGGAGGAAAATGCGAGATTTTTATTTTTTTTTTATTTTTTGGGCTCAGCCCCAAGGGCTGATCAGCCATAGCACAACCAGCTGAGAGTACTTTTTTAAAAACAAGTACCAACCATGCTACAGCCATGGTGGCTGGCTGGTGACAGCACTAGGTAAAAGAAAAATGAAATTAACAATACAAAAGTTTTTGTTTCGTTTCATTTTGTTTGCCTTTGAGGGGGTGGTTTATGAATAATTTCATTACATAACGAAACAAATAATTAATAACAAAACAAATTAAAAATTGTTTTGTGCCCACCTCTAGTCTTAAATGTTCTAGGCTGTATATTGTCCCTCATTCCTGTAAGCCTTCTTGGGCCCTTTTCCAAGGAGAAAGGCGGGGTAAAAATATTCACAATAAATAAATAAATAAACAATTTAATATTGAACGGCGGAGCTGGAAGGGACCTTATGGATCATAATAGGCCACAGCAAAAACAATTAAGCCCCTTGATGGGAGTAAACGACAGAACCATGTTTTCACAGTTAAATAATTTGAACTGTGTGAGACAATCTAACAAGGCATAAGTGCAGAATCAGCCACCCACACTATGTCCCCAGAGGTCTAAGCTACTGAACTGTTTAGCTATTTGTTCAGGGCACCAGTGATACGTATATAACACTGATCTTAAAATCTGTTGATCTAAAGGCAACCTCTTTAGTTTTGCAAAATTTTAGACTACAGTTATATGTGTTTAAGAAGAGCTAACCATGTCAGTTTTGACTTCTGTATACACCAAATGGCAGAATCAGCTTTTTATAAAGCTTTTGGGTCTTGAGGTGCTTTATGGCAAAATGAACCCTCTTAATTATTGAATTCCATGTTCTCTGGAATCCATCATTCCATGGTTTCTTACATGTTTTGCTTTTATGTCACATCTGCTGTGATTGCAATGCATCTCCTAGATTTCATCTCTGCATGGGTAGCTTAGAAAAAACCCATTGATTTGGCTATGTTCCTTTATTTTAAACAGGGAGAACAGCCTACTTAATATGTTCAAAGTAACGTGTACAAAGCAGCAGTGATGAAATGCCCATTCATTAAACATCAGAAACGGCATCAGTGCCAGCAATGGAAAAGGTTTTAGGGTCATAGAATCAGACTGTGAGTCATCTTATCCTCTTGCATCAATGGCCCCACATTGGTGCTAAGCTGTGGTGCCACCACCATAGTTTCCACTGGTTTGTCACCCTAGCCCAGTGGTTACCAACCTGGAGGGTCGGGACCCCTTTGGGGGTCGAACTACCACTTCACGGGGGTCACCTTGAGCCAGTGAAGAAAAAGGCACAAGCTGCTTGGGTCTGGAGGAGGAGGGGGAGGAAGGGGGGGAAAGTGAGCTACAGCTTGATAGGTTGGAGGGGATGTCAATCAATGGCACCGGAGGCTGCAATTGGCTGGTGGTGCCTATATAGAGGGAAGTTCTCTATGGCACCTGCAGCAATGGCCTGCCAAAGGGGGCTTGTGGCCTCTTCCAAACAGGACAAGGGGTCACCACAACATGAGGAACTGTATTAAAGGGTCTTGGCCCTAGAGATAACTCAGCACACAGCAATAAAGAAAATTGTAAACCAGACTGATCTGTAGGTGGCATGCTAGAGAGAACTGCATGATCCATTTAGTGAGGCTAGTGTGAGGGAGAACATCCATAGCAGATGTTGTAGCATCAACGATTTCACTACCACCACCAAGAGAGAAAGAGAGAGAGAGAGAGAGAGAGAGAGAGAGAGAGAGAGCTTGTCACAAAACGAAAGCTCTCAATCTGACCTCTGGCCCCAAGATCTACCATGAACCTGCCAGGCTTTGAAAAAGTTACCTCCTCCCATAGACATCAAATGGCAGAAACATTCCAGAACAGTCAGAAAGGTTTAGAGTAATAAACAGTGTTTTGGCTCTAAATCGTCATGTGTACAGATAATAGGTAATCCAGTTTATGTGCATCAGCCTTCCATAAAATGTATTTAGGCCTCCATCAAATGACAAAGTGCCAAATTATATCTCCTTTCTCTCCAAGTGCAATAAAGCTGGGAATTACATCTGTGCCTGTTGATCCAAGCTTATTTTATATGCCTTTGCTTCCTGTTTGTATGTGTGTCTCTGTATATAATATATAGATAGATAGATAGATAGATAGATTAGATAGATAGATAGATATATCTATATCTATCTATCTATCTATCTATCTATCTATCTATCTATCTATCTATCTATCTATAGATATAGATATAGATATAGATATAGATATAGATATAGATATAGATATAGATAGATATATAGATATAACTTTGCATATATTCAGGAATGTCATTCATTCTTTTTAAAGAAGGAAAAAACCTATAAAAAGGAGCATATACATTAAATAAATGAATGTACTCGCTTTGACATTATCATAATTCACTTAATCATTTATGCTTTGGCAATGAGAATATTCCTAAATAGATCTGCTTCAATGATGCCAAGAATTGGGCGAGTGAGATTCTTTACTAACGTCACAGCTATTGTCTTGTTGTTTTTAATTTTTACTGCCAGTTACAGGGAAGAAAATACCAGAACAAATAGCTAGTGCTTTATACATGTCACAACTAAATTTCATTCTTGGGAAACACGTAGAGTCGAAGTCAATGATACGTGGGATCTCCATGTTCTTCTCTCAGTTCTAAGGATGGGGGTTGGTTAGCTTTGTGTGGGGGAGGAAGGTGGAAGCTGATTTTGCTCATGGTTCTATGATAGGTTTAAATGAGAGCTGCACACCACACATTTGAATTTGAAGAGGCTTAGTTTGGATGAATTTTCACAAGAACCAGATTGAACTGCAACAGCCAGTTCTGGGCTGAAGCAAAGCAAATTTACATATTGATGTGTGTCCAACACAGAGATCATATTGGAAGGGAAGCAAATTTCCTTCAACAATTTCAATTTTCTTTTGGGGAGTAGCGAAGGAGGCAAGAAGCCATGTTATCTAGATTATTATTTTTGCTGAGTGTCTGATTTTTGGCAGGTTGACTCCAGCTTAAGGGTTTATCAAACCTCCCAATTTTGCATGGGAATCCCAAAAAAAAAAAAAAAAATTAAGGTCAACATTGCTCTGGTTTCTAGTGAAAAATACAAGAACAAGGGGACATCCACTCAAATTGAGGGTTGAGAGTGAGAACAGACAAAAGAATATACGTCTTTACCCAGCATGTTAGTCTGTGGAAATACCTGTCACAGGATATGATGATGGCATCTGGGCTGGATTCCTTCAAAAGGAATTAATTTGAAGTAATTTATAATTTGAACAAATACTTCCCCCTTCCCAGTTATAGAAACATAATTGTGGACATCATGTAGGATGCACAAGAATACATTTTCACTTTCTTGCAAGTCAATATCTTTAGTTTTGCCATCTCTCCTAGAAACCGTTATCTATGTTTTAATGGCTGTTAGTTTCAAATAAGCATGGTTAGGATGAGTTTTTGCATTTTTGCAAAGTTTCATTGGCAACTGATAGTGTCCATAAAAGTGCATTCATAAGACAATGGGGATTTTACAAAAGACAGAATTAGCCTAGAAAAGCCAAGAAGTATGAAGGAAATAAAATAGCTGTGTTTTTTTCTCCAAGGGTGATAATGAATTTGCTGGATTAATGCTTTCTAATCCATGCAGCTATCGATACGGCTATAATGTGTGTTACATTTTATAATTATCTATGACATATTTTATTTGCCCTGTCCTTTCGGGATGGGATAATTTCACCCCTGCAGAAGAAAACAAAACTGGATGCACATGAGTTACGGCAGTTTTTGTATCTCAGAAATGTAGCAGTAGATGGCACCAGAAAGCATTAAAAGCTTGCCTTTCCCCTTGAATCATCTTCTGCACTGACAACGAACAGTTGAATGCTCATTCTCCAGTTCAGCCATGGGGCTTAATACTGCAGTTTCTCAGCTGCAGTAAAAAGAGAATGCCTGTTTTAGCAAGGCACGTGACCTTTTAAAAATATAAGAATCCCACAGGACTGCATTTATCACCATTGCCTCCTGCCCCAGCATCCTGGTTTCTGCAGTGGTCCATGAAACAGATCCTAAAGACACAACAAAGGTCAGTCCCCAGTGTTGCTCCCTGGATATTGGTATGACACTGTCATTCCACTCTACTTGAAACAATACCGGGAGATTCCAAAAAAAATATGGTAGACTATTTGGCCACAGGTTCATATAGATAACATACTTGACTGTGGGGTGAGGACCCAGTGAAGAAGATTACAGGAACAAGCTGAGAACTCTGAAAGTCACCGCAATATTATTGATGTAGTGAGCTTTCACTATACCTAGTATAGTGTACTGGACAGAGCATCAGCTTAGAAATTATATGCCGAGGGTTTGAGTCCCTGATCAGCCATGGTGTACATTGACAAAACTTCTCCTTACTGGACATGTGCACAAAGTGGGAAAAGGGTGGTCCATGGAGGTTCATGGTTTGCTGCTGTTCATGAACCATGAGGCAAAAACTTTCGCAAACATTCATGGTTTGTGTCATTCGGGAATTCCAGGAGTGGTAGAATGGATTGAGGCAGAGATGCCAAAACTTGCAGTGAACCTTTATGAGAATTTCTTCCCCACTCCTCCAAGTTAGATGAAGGGCTGAAACTTGGATTTGGGACATCTGAGTTATAGCTCCCCAACCTCCAAGCAGCAACCCATGGGGGGGGAGCACGGAATCAGTGACATGGACCTTAGTTGCAGACTTGTATATATGGGTTGCTATGAGGATCTTGATTGAAGACTGCAGTGGGATGTCTTCCAAGAGAACGGGTAGCGATGGAATGGAGAAGCTGGAGTCTGCATTTGCTGAGGAGGGCCGTGCACAATTAATTCACCAAGGCCCAATGTGATACAGTACGAGATATCTCCAGAGTCCTGTACCAATCGTTATTACATTACTTTCCATACTGCTTAATGCCCCGAGGAATAACCTCCTCAAATTCACAAAGATGGAAGACTTTTATATCTTTCCATCTCTTTTTCTACATCACTGCCATGCACTTAGCTTGGTTATTTTGGACATCAAGTCTTTGTAAATGTCAGCATCGTAAATAATAGTAATGCCATATTTCTTAGTCATCATCTCTTTTCAGAATAAAGCACTGACAGGGATCTCTCTCTCTCTCTCTCTCTCTCTCTCTCTCTCTCTCTCTCTCTCTCTCTCTCTCTCTCTCTCTCACTTGCTCACTTTCTGATTGAAAGTAAAATCTAGCACACTCTTGACTGCAAACCGTTCCACCCAACCCAATGGTGCATTGGAGACAAAGATTGTCTGGAAAGAACAGAGTCACCATTATTGTTCATGGTTATTAAACATATTGATCTATAAGCAAAATTATAGATAAAAACCAGATCCCAGGTAGTAAGACCCTTTCCCCCAGCCCTCTCCAAAACCCTGTACTATATTGGGCAGAGTAAACTCTGTTGTAAAAATTAAAGGACTGTGGCCTTGTGGTGCAATTGTTAAATGCCTGTGCTGCAGCTAAAACTATGCTCATGACCTGGGGTTCAATTCCAGGTAGCCAGTTCACCTAACCTTCCAAGTTGCCCAGAGATAGGGAAGTGACTTTTAAAAATTGATCAGAGAATTATGTAGCTTAAGCACTGGACATCGACTTTGTAGGGATTTTCAGTCATATTTATTAAATGTTTAATCATTTTATTTGATTTAAAGTTGGTTTTAAATCATTTTAATCCTTTTATTTTACATCACACAGCAACACCGCCTTTGAAGGAAAAACAATCAGAACAAACCGAAAATTTCCAGTTTGTTTCATTTATTTTCCTTTAAAAATCAGCTTGTTTGTTTTTTTGTTCTGAAATGAAATGAAAAATGAAAAATGAAACAAAAAATCATTTCATGCCCATCTCTAGCTATATCCTGTCTGTGTGACTGGAATGCTATCTATGTGCGGTTGCCAATGGAAAGCACCTGGAAACTTCAACATATCCAGTATTAAGCAGGCAGATTGCTTCGGGCTGGTTATCGAGATCACATAACCCACCTACTGGCTGCCAACCTTGTTCCATATTGATCCAAAGCCATCTCAGGAACTGCATCTCTCTTTATGAGCCTACTCAAGTATTACAATAATCAGGACAGGCCTCTCTCTTTGTCCCACCACCTTCACAGGTATGTTGGGTGGGATCACAGGAGAGGACATTCTTTCTTGCTGTTCCCAGGCCTTGGAACTCCATCCCAAAAGGCTGGTTCCACCTTCACTGTCTTTCTGCTAGCAGGAAAGCATTTTTATCTTCAGGACAGCTTTCCCTGAGTGACCAGCTAACAGAGTGGGAGCTTTTAACAGATTGTTGTGCCTTACTGCCTTGAATGTGTCAGGACCAAGTTGGCTGCAATCTGAGCATACATCTTTGTGCATACATGTGAAATCTTCGAACTCTGCATCAGGACCCGTGCATGTGAATGAACTCTTTTTGTCTACATTGGTGCTTGGAAAAAAGAAAGATACAAACAAACAAAAATGTTTTGGTGCAGATCACATATTTGTCTACTGTTCAAGTGAAACCCATGCATGTGAGGTGTGCTCACTAACAAGGCCTTTTAAGGGACCATGAAACATCACCTGAAGATTGCAGTATCAAGGAATGGATGACACTAATGAGCATGTATGTCTTATCTCACGGAAACCAAGAGCTGAGATTAACATGATCACTTGTGCTATTCCAGGCTGGGACCCTGTAGGGATCCTAATGGGGTTTGGTAGAGCCAGGAGGTCAACTCTCAGCGAGGTTGTATAGGGGCTGGCTGAAAGCAATAAGAATAACAGATTTCCTCTGCAATTATTTTCTCAAATGATACCCAAATGGTTGTTCAAGCAACAATAGAAGGCTAAATATTTGATGGCTTAGATCTGCTGCCTTGACTTTGTAATGCTGATCCACATCTAGAAACCATGGTGATAAACTGCCATGACTACTCTTTATGTGCCTCTGTTCTTCCATGTCCCCATCCACAAACATTTATAAATCTCTTTTGCTAACCAAATATGGTGTCATTCATTTTCTAATTCCCAGGATCAAACATGCCGCACAGATTTTCATGTTTGCTTCGTAACTCATTGGATTGAATGTGTTGTGTTCTGCTGACATGCCACAAAGCTGTTTGCCTAGATAACTGTGAATGGTGGCAAAATAATTCCCCTCACAGAAGCTCTCACTTTTAAACATGAGGTTAAAGTGACAACTATGAGCTACTTTCCCCTTTAATCAATTGATCAGATTTCAACATTGTGAACTTCTCTGCGGGTGGCAAGAAGAGAGTGGCAATAAGAAGGAACTAATGAGAGATGAGAAATTGTTCCAGTCTGCCTTTTGTAGAATTTGCTGAAGTCAACATTATCCAAAAAAGTTGGACACAAAAGGAGCAAAGCCAGAAAACTCTATGGCTCCTTGTTTTGGATAACAAACCCCATAACTGTATAATTATGCAAAACCACCAGAAAGTTGAGTATCTTATGGCTGAACAGACAAAATGAGCAGACTGCTTGAGATAGTAAGATAGTCTCAATAAATCAAGAAAGATAGGACACAGTTCATGGCTGGAGTGTATGCTTGGATAGAAGATAATTCTGCCCCTATTACTTTGATTATCAGGTTATTTGTCTCATAATTTTTGAGGCCATCAAGAATCTTTGCCAGTCAGAAAAGACAGGCCATAAGGAACCTTTCTATGTGCCATTATTATAACATTGCCCTGTGGACCATCAGTATAACACCGTGGTGGCGAATCTTTGGCACTCCAGATGTTTTAGACTACAACTCCCACAGTCCTTTGCCATTGTCACAGTCCTTTGTCATTGGAATTCTGGGAGTTGTGATCCAAAACATCTGGAGTGCTGAAGGTGTGCCACCACTGGTATAACACGAGTCTTCGGTTCTTTCTTAGCATCAGTCTGCAACGTCACTAGGTAGCAATAGGAAGCAGCCTCGCCTAAACCTTTGGGAAAATAAAGTCAGTTGGTAGAGATAATGGTGAGACAGGCAGACAAATACCCCACCTTAGCAGAAGCAGGTTCCAAGGACTTATAGTAATAATAAATTTTGAACTGCACAGCAGGAAGGGACATGGAGCATTGTTTAAGATGGTTAAGAAATCCACTTCTAAGTTTTTTGTTTTCTTTTTTGCTTTTGTTTTATGATTCTGGTCATTGAAATGTTTGTTTTGTTTTGCTTGCTTCTGTTGTATGTAAATAAAAATTAATTTTAAAAAAGAAGAAGAAGAAAAGAAGGCACAATGAGGAATTGAACTCCTGAACTCTGGATCCTCACTCAGAGACCCAAGCTGCTGAGCTCTCCAGCAGTTCTTATCATGCGCAGCAGGCCATTTGGGACTCTCATGAAAGCCAAGGTCTCTTTTCCACAAAACTTACTTTTTATATAATTCATCCTAACTGACACTGATAACAGAGTGTCAAAACTACAAAACAGTTCAATCAAAATGGGATTTGGATTTGGCATTTAAAATGCAATATATAATAGCTATATCTTATGTTGTGTATTAACACTAGGATGATGTGACACCATCCCACAAGTAACTTCTACACACCGTCAATGGATGGATGGTTAAGAAATGTCCCAGCAATCATCTTTGTGCTGTAATTTCTCATCAGGTTCTTCTATATACCAGCAACCATTGATGAGCCAGACAACTGCACCCAAAGTGTACCGTTGCAGACAAATACAACTTGTTTGCCTGAAAGAAGATACATCGTAAGAACTTTACTGGGAAATCCCTCAGTTCTAAGAAAACAGTGTGGTACCACCAGTTGACTTAGTGTGCTCTGTTTATAGAAAGTTAAATGTTCTTTCTTTGTATAACCCAGTATCTTTCCGTCTCCTTCACATGCTGCCAACATATTTCATCACTTTCCCAGTCACATAATTTATTAAAAAGGAGACAAACTTGCACATCTGCTTTATATTCAGTTTTGTTTTCCCTTTGCCGAGCCAGGTTGAAAGAAAGAGGCGACACACATTCCACTTGGGTTAAATAAGGGCCACAACTTTATTAACTACAGTAACGAATTTTAAATTACTTATCAATGAGCAATAACTTTAGGAGGGCCTGAGCCGTTATCAAATGGTAACAACAAATTGATTAGGTCCCGCTTCTCCAGCCTGCGGCCCGTTGAACTGCCGCAGTGAGGATGCCAATCCTTTGGCATCAGCGCTTGATTAAAGGTTGGCAGCCCTCCTAGGGTTTGGGGTTTTTATTATTATTTGCTCCCTAACTAAATCCTATTGGGTTATTAGTGGAAGGCTTGAAGATGTAATTAGATTCGGGACCTAAATGGTTAACTTTTATGCGCTACCCGCCAGTCGTGACCGGGGTTATTACCTATATGTGAATGGTGGGATGGGTGAAAAAACACCACCGCTCAAGGCCAATCAGAGAGATGGTCAAAAATTCCCATCCAGCCCCGAAGCGACCAGCAAAGCATCACCAGCACATCATAGACAGTGGTGGGAGGGTGGGGAAACCGGCAATTATGGAGGCAGGCTGAGGGGAGCGCACCAAGGACTTATAAAGGGGCGCGCTCCCCTACCGTAGGCTACGCTAATAGCGGAGCCAATAGCCGCCTCCCTCAACCGGCCGGCAAAGGTGCCCCTGCTCGGCACGAGGCCGGGCGGAGCAGCCATTGCTTTTACAGACTTTGCAGCATATTTAAAGCAAGATGTTAAAAGCGCAGAAGAAACATCAACAGTCACCAAAGGACATTCTGACATCTGAGCATTCTGGATGCCCTCCGTGTGTGTTCAGTCAAATATAGCAAACATGGTATCAACTTCTCCTGTTTGAAGTCTTGTTATCATTATTTGGAATGGAGACATCAGTCATTCCAGAACTGTGGAAGGGAGCCAAAAGTTACATATGCACGGCAAAGTTCCTTCTACATATCCATAGGTCATGAGTCATGAGTGGCTATCAGAGACTTACCACATTGGAGAAAAGACCCTTTTGGGACTTTGGGGAGGGGCGCTCAATCCTGTAATGCTTCATCATTTGCAAAGAATGGGGAAGCATTTTTTTTTAAAAAAATCACCATTGCAAGGTCGTTGGGGGAAAATGGTCTCAAAGAGACTTAGACTCTTTTGAGACAGATAATTGTGTAATCGTATAAAGATGTAAAACAGTGGTTCCCAACCTGGGGGTCGGGACCCCTTTGGGGGTTTAATGACCATTGTACAGGAGTCACCATGAGCTTGGGTCTGGAGGAGGAGGGGTAGGAAGGGGGGAAACAGTGAGTTACAGCTTGATAGGTTAGAGGGGATGTCAGTCAATGGCACCAGAGGCTGCGATTGGCTGAGGGTGCCTGTAGAGGGAAGTTCTTTGGCCTGGCAAAGGGGGCTTGTTGTCTCTTCCAAGCAGGGCAAGGGGTCAGCACAATATGAGGAACTTATTAAAGGATTGCAACATTAGGAAGGTTGAGAACCACTGGTGTAAAAGACAATATTATGATGGGATGTGCTGTCAAGTCGAACTGACTTCTAATGATCCTACTAGGGCTTCCAAAATAAGTGAAAGGGTATTCTTCCAGTTTCCCCAGTGAGTTCCCACAGTTGAGTAGAAATTTGAACCCAGGACTCATAAGTCTTAGCCCAGCCTTGAGTGAAACATAGATCAGGGCAGGAGCCGTGTTTTATGAAACCACCACAATGTTTGAGGGCCATCTAGGTTGCACTGAAAGAGGTCTCGGTTCAGAACCGGAGGAATGTGCTGCAAAGCACCCTTGGAATCCTTCAGCAATGAAACCTCCTCCAAAGTAACTTTGGTGCAAGCACAGCAATATTTCATAATTCCTTTCTAAATCTTTGTTCCTAATTAAGTCATCCCCCTTTTTCCCTTCCCATCAACCATCCTCTGGTACATCTTGAGGCAATGCATACAGACTGATTAGAAGCTGTATCATCGTCAGAACAGTGGCTTAATTGTAAACGGGGAGAGAGGATTTTCTTTGATATTAGACAGAGCAATGAATTATGTGCATATTCATTGGGTCATCTGCTTGTTTTACAATTGAGAGCAATAGACTTTTTAAGATATTCTGCCCTAGAGCCATAATACAGGCTCATATCATAAATAATTATGTTAAATTGGTTACCAAGGAGGAGCAGTCAGAGGGGGTTGCCATGGAGATGTTTTCTGCCCCTCTTCAGATACACTGTAGCCATCACAGATGTACAAATTTTGCTGGATACCAATCAAAATAAAGATAGGGAAATTAAGCTCATTTAACCCAAGGGAATAAAGAAATGTAAAGTGGGGAGGGAGGGGATGCTGTTTTTGGAAGTCCATGCTTTACAAAACTGAGACCATCTGTGTTTCTCCTGAGCTCTGGAAGTTCAGATTAGGGAGATAAACTTCACAGAAAATGGGTTGTTGTTCAGACTAAGAAAAGAGTGAAGGGGGGGGGGAGATGCCTCTATTTAGTAAGCATGCAGAGTGCTTTTATCCTTGATTTGCAAAGAGCACAGAGACAACAGTTGTTTTCCATAGATGGCAATGGAGTCCCAAGTGCTCCTGTTTTCTCCCCATGGAAGAGGCAGATGTTGGCCATGGCTCTTCCATCTTCAACAGATTGCATGGCAGTACTGCTTCCTGTGCAAGAACTCCTAAATCACCAGGGACTCACTGTGAAGTCCAACTTAAACCACGCCAGTCTTGACTCAGAGGGTTTGCGGACAGACTGACTCAACTCGCAACTTAGAACCACTTTTCTGAGATGTCTGTCGAGGGGAACAGGCCTCCCCTTCCTGCCGCTGCTATCATCATCCTCACAGCTGCCTCTGTCCACACACCCAGCACCCATCTGAAAGGGACCTCAGTCCACAGTCCCTCTGCATGCACTGGCCTGTCAGCTGGGTGGTGTATATGCAGTCCAAGTCTTTGGGTCTATATCTTGAGTTCCAAACTTCTGAGGGACAGGGAAACAACTCAAGGGTGAGACCCAAGACTTGTGACTCGGTCACAAATCACACTGATCCATGTGTTGGTCTAGGATTGGCCACTGCAAGGCTCTGTACATGGGGCTGCCTTTGAAGGTTACACAGAAGCTTCAACACTGGTATACAATGCAGCAACTCGGTTAGTATAGGGATCAAGGAAGAACAATCCTATCTTCCTGATCTGCACTCGCCTGCACTGGCTGTCCTTTTCTATTGGGTCAAATCCAAAGTGATAATTCTGACTTATAAAGCCCATTAGAGTTATAGGGCCTTTTCACACGACCCCTAAGATCCGCTGGTCCCTTACATTCGGACCAGAGATCTTGGGGCTTCATTTCTGTTCCTGTGTCCCCACCCCCTCAGCACTTCCTGCTCCTGTCGGCGTGAGGGGAGGGAGGGGGGAAAAGGACAAAAGAAGCCTTTACTAACCTGGTGGTGCCCGTCGAACTTGCCAGGAGCCCCGTTACTTCCTGGTTCCATCTCAAGGGGCTCTTAAAGGGGCGGGAGGCAAAAAAACAACAGACAAGCCAGGAGAGCCCGGCACTCTTATCCGCATCAAGGAATTTTCATCTGCTGAGAGAAGGTACAAGAAAAGTGCGCTGGGTCGCGCTAAAGTGGGCGGGGTCGCACTTAATTGTCTGCAAACTCCGGAGCTGGTGGGGAAACATTTCTAAGCTCCGGAGCTGGGAGCCATTTGCAGCGCAGCTTAGGGGTCGTGTATAAATGCCCATAGTTCCAGGCCTCACTATCTGCCATAGTGTCTCTCCTAAGATTGTCTAACCACCTGGTCTATTTAGGTTTTGTGGCTTCTGGTGGTCAGTTTTAGAGAGGCACAAAACCCTAATTACCTGGGGGATTTTCCTGGAGGTGTATATCTCAGAAACCAAAAATCCAACATTCCCAAACTTAGAGGGATTCTAGAGAGGAATCAGAGGAACTATTCTGCAACGTGGTATCTTCAGGTGGGAATGAATCAACAAATCAAAAATTACTAAATTAACACAAATATGAACTGATGAACTAGCAATTTTTGAACAAATTTTGCAAACAAATTTTGAACAAATTTTGCCATTCATTTTTTAATTTGTGCCCATCTCTAATTCCAGAACATGAAGCATAGATTCTCACATAAACAATTATCTTTCTGCCATAAAAGCATAGCAATAACAAATTAAACACTTTTTCTATTCTTCTGCCCCTTTATATTACAGAAATTATGCACTGGTGACAGCTGTCTCCATCTGCCTTGTGGTAGGGCAGCTTCTGGGGAGTTGATATAAGTTCAACAAAGATAAAGGACACATCTTGAGGTAATGATGGCCAATAATCAACACTTCTCTCACATTGTCAACTCCTGTTACACCTTCTAGGTCACATGTGTGCATGTTCACACACACATAAGCTCACACACATTTATCTAAAAAAATTACACATTGTTATGTAGAATTATTTTCTTCATGATTCCAACTGCTGTTCCACTTCCATTCCAGAGCTTGTAAATGTTAAGTAGTTTCTAGGCACTAATTCTCAAAATTCCACAGCCAGGTGGGAATTCTGAAAGTCATTGTTCAGAAAAGCAACCTTTCAAGCTCTAGTTCCTCCCAGTTTTCTCCTTCAACACTCCTTCAGCTGGACTAGCCGGAATGTGTGTGACCAGTTCCCGTTGCACCTTGTTTATACTTTCAACTCTTGGCTTCTGTTCCCCTCTTCTAAAGTGTAAGCAATGTGTTCTGCATATATGCCACCCTATAGTGCTTAAAGCTCTGTCTGGGTTAAAGGTAAAGTTAAAGGTTTTCCCCTTCACAAGTGTGCTTGCCTGCCAAAGAGGCAGTGTTGTGCAAGTCTGTGGCTGGGTGGCCAGCATGGTGGAATGTATTTCTCTGCATGGAACACCATTTACCTTTCCACTTTTTATGGCAGTACCTATTTATCTACTTGCATTTACATGCTTTCAAACTACTAAGTTGGTAGGAACTGGGGTTATCAGCGGGAGCTCACTCTGCTGCATGGCACCCAGGATTTGAACCACCGAGCTGCTGACTTTGCAGGTGGCAGTTTCAGCACTCTAGCCCACAGAGCCACCACACCCCTTCTGTCTGGATTACTTGCAGTTTAATTACATACCTACACTTTGCCTCTTCTTGCTAGCAGAGTATTGAGCTGACTCATTTGGAAGGCTGAGTCAATCTCAAGCCAGCAACTTGAACCCAGGATTGAAATCAGGTTGTGAGCAGAGTCTTCGGTGCAGTACTGCAGTTTATGTACTTCTGGAAATCTCAGTTGTACCTCTTCTGCCCAAGCTATTGGAAGGCAATTACTCTTCCATCATTTCCTAAATTAGAAACTGAAGAAAATGCCCTCTTTTCTTTTCCTTTTAGAAATCTCACATGGTTTCTTTAACAAACCCCCCCATTTTTCATCCCTCCTCCAGCAAAGACAAATGCACCTTCCTGGATAAAATTATTACTATTCCTGTGCAAAATGGCTCCCGTTTCCCACAAGGTTCTGTGCAAATGGCCCTCAGAATTTGGCATTTGATTGCACAAAGGAAGAAAAGCTGGCCTGGTAGTGGGGAGAAATATGAGATAAAATATGTCCGAGGTCTAATTTTCACAGGAAGCCAAGAAATCGTGGTGTAGGAGGAAGTCTCAGTAAGAATTTCCTAGCTTGCCAAGAGCTAGGAAAAACAATAACAAGGAGGAATTGCCAAGAAAATCATCATAAAAAAGAGAGAGATGAGTATTGTTGTATATTCTTTACACCCCCAGGCTGAGGATTACTTCTTAGGATTGGTTTGCACAAAGTTGGCTTCAGAAAATGAGCTTTCAGAGAACTAATCTCACTATTAATTTCCAGGGAGGGAGTACTTAGAAGTGGTTTACTTTTCCTTTCTTCTGGGGGGTGCCCTGGGACTGTGTAGGGATTTCATACCCCAATAGCTCTGTACCCCAAGAAATGGGCAGAGCACAAAAGCGCACCTAGAGGAAGCTGAGGACCTGGATTTCCCAGAAATCCCCAGGGCTGAGCAGGCACCCAGGTGCAGCTAAGCTGATGCTGATCTAAGCATAGGTCAGGAGGGCAGATAACCAGGATATCAGGATACATCTGCTCAGGCCCACCTTTGTAATGCCTCACTAGCTGGGAGCATTTTCCCCCACCTGTGGAACCTATTTCCCCTGCCCATTGTCTAGATCTCACACATAAGTCTTGCATTCCCCCACCGAGGAATGTTTGGCCTTATAATAAACACTGGGGCTCAGGCAGGAGAAAGAGAAGGCTCAAGGAAGAGAAGGCTCAGGGAGCAGAAGGCTCAGAGGGAGAATCATCACCAATCTCACATGCAACTGCAGACACAGAGAGACACTTGACATCCATGGAACCCTTTGACGAACAGGAATGCCCCTGGCGCCAGATGATTGGGTCTGTGTCCTGTGTGATTCGTAACACAACAGGACTGTTATGCAGCTTGCCCAAGGCCACACAGGCTGGCTTCACTCACAGGAATCCCCACCGCAGGGAACTGAATTCCTTTGGCTGTACAGCCAGAGATCTGAACCACTGGCCAATAATAACAATAATCACTGCCTCGAACTGCAGAGCTGAAAGGCCTTTGTCAAGGAGTCCTGGGGGTGGGTGGGAATCGAACCCCCAACCTTTGGCTCCATAGACTGATATCAAAACCATGGAGCTATCTAGCCAGCTATATATACGTCGGTCAAGATATGTTTCCAATACAATTTGCATTTGAGTGTTAAAATTTAATATTGTATCTAAGTTTTGTAACTGATTAGTGTGAAGAGTTACCATGTCAAGCTCATTATGTAATTTAGCTGAGATAGAAGTAATTAGCTAATGAGGTGGTGCAACTTGATTGGTTGAAAGTCAGCAGATCAAGAAATAGTTGACAGCAAGTCTTTGTCTGATGTAGGTCAGTCACTCTGCTCACCCTGTTACTCTGATAGACGTTTTGTAAGTCAGGACATGCCTCTATTCTCTGTATATTATGCTATGCTGTGTGTTTACAGTGGTACCTTGTATAAAGGAATTAATTTGTTCAAAATGAAATTCTATTAAGCAAATTTTCCTTTGTACAAATTTCCCATAGGAATGCATTGACAACAGAGTAATCCTTAATTGCAACCATTTTTATGTTGTACGGATTTGCCCCCTAGACAATTCTGTTAAGCAAATTTCCCCTACCTCTGGAATTTTTTTATGTTGTACAGGTTTTATGTTATACAAAACATTTGTTATATGAGGATCCACTGTATATTGTTTGCCAAAAAGTGCCTATTTTCTTTAACACATTAAGTTCAAGTTTTAATTATAAGTTGGCTGTGTTGAGTTGTTGTGTATCTCCGGGGTTTCTTCTGCAAATTTTGCTAGCTCTTAGGTACTCAGTAAAAAGTCAAGAGCACACATATCATGACAACTTCCTGTTTCACTAGAACAATTTGTGAGAGGACCTTGGTCTGTTTGCTTTGTAGAAAATGAACAAAACACAGGCACCTGCAAGCTACATTGGTGTTTTCTGAAGGACTGGTATTTTTTACCCGAGTCGTCAGTGTGATTTTGGACTTAATTTCCCTTCTGAAATGCCTCAGCTCTTCAACCTTCAGAAATGCTTACCTGAGAAGGGCATAGGAACATCATTTTGCATCTGCCGCGAACCCTCCCAAATGACCCTTCTGAAACCCAACAATAAGGAGATGTTGCAGTTTTGTGTACACTAATGAACTGCTAGCATATGCTCTGAATCAAGAAAATGAATATTACATTGTGTAGTGGTGTAAGTAAGGGGAGTGGGAGAACTCAAAGCAGCTGTTGAGAGGTGAAGGAAAGGGAATTAATCTTGTGGTCCTTGTGAACATTTTAACTCATGCATTCCTTGAGTGTGAGTGAGAAATTAGGGTTGTAGGAAATGTTAAGCATTATGTGATCTGGTCAGCTAAGTCTATACATGAATACACACTGATGAAAGGAAAGGATTCCCTTTTTAGATCATTTTTGTCAGTAATTGCTGTATTTAGTGAATTCATTCATAATGAAGTTTGAAAGGACTTAAGATTGCTGTTGTTTAAACCAATGTATGGAATACATTTTGTCCATCCAAGCCCCAGGCTTAGAGAGGATTTAACTCTTAAAAGTGCCGATTGTGAATCCATGTCTATTCAGCCATGTGAGAAATGAGTAAGAGTTTCCATTTCTTTCTTCCTGACCCACTCTTCACCCCCTTTCTCCCTCCCCCCCGAGAGGTTCCTGATCTTTAAAATCTCTATGGCAGGCAGGAGGCAGGCATAACATGGATTCCACACTGAGAATGGCTCTTTTTGAATCTGGCCAGCTCAAATCTGGAAAACTTTTGCTTCCATTCATTATGGAAGACTTGACACACCTAGCAACTTTCTACATATCATGATTGGAAGGAATGCCCTCCTTATGGGTCACCCTCAAACACCTGTTTTACCATTGTAGGATGCAGGATGCTATACCAAAGTGAGTGGAGGTGGGGGGGGGGAGAAACCACTTGTGGCTCTAAGGCAGTGGTGGCGAACCTTTGACACTCCAGATGTTTTGGACCACGACTCCCACAGTCCTTTGTCAATGGCAGCCTCGGCTCGGAATTCTGGGAGTTGAGGTCCAAAACATCTGGAGTGTTGAAGGTTCGCCACCACTGCTCTAAGGTGTTCTTTCATAGCTGTGTTGGCTAAACCGTTGTGGCCCAAAGACAGAAAGAAAGATAATCAGCAAATATTTGGAGACTCACAAGGTGCCATTCCTGGACTAAACTGAACTCTTCTTGATCTCCACAGGCTTCTTATGATGTTATATACTTTCCTTAAAACAGCAGGTAAGGAGTATGTCTGTGAAAATTCTCAGTCATCCAGGTGAGTTTATCTGCAAGCTGAGTCATGGCAACTGGAGAAAAAGAAGTCCACTTGCCATGACTCAACTTCCTGCAGATGAGGAGTCAAGCCTCCCTGGGGGATCTTCTCATTGTTCTAATGTCTGTAATATCCATCCTGATCAAGTAAATTTCCCCTTTCCTGATTAGCAAGAATAAAATAGATCATGTTATTGGGGGGGGAAGGGGGCATTTTGGCTCCTTGAAAATGAACATGTTCCATTGGGTCTGTTCTGTTCGATACACCAGAGCAATATGGATTCTTTTTCTGGGAAATATCTTTTCTGTAAAAGAGGACACAAGAACATCCTGGAACAATGATATTAATAATAATGTTGATTTTCCCCCATGATGGTGATGAAGAAGATAAGAACTATGGGCATTGTTTAACTCATGCATAAGAACCAGAAGTCCAGCCTGGAGTGTTCTTTGTGAGTTATAGGATAGGATAGGAATCTTTATTGTCATTGCCCCCTTGCAGGAACAATGAAATTTCATGGTTAAGGCTGAAATCCTACTGCTTACTGCAATAAGTCACACTAGACCAGTGGTGGTGAACCTTTGGCACTCCAGATGTTTTGGAACACAACTCCCAACATCCTTTGTCATTGGCAATACAGGCTTGGAATTCTGGGAGTTGTGGTCCAAAGCATCTGGAGTGCCGAAGGTTTGTCATCACAGCACTAGATGAACCCATCAAATCAATGAGATTTTGGGAGTCAACCCATCCATCAATTCCTTGATTCAGTTGGCCTTCTCTAGCTGTGACTTACTATACTGAGAACAGGACTTCAGCCACAAAATCAGCACAGTAAATTGAGCCTACTTTATATATATATATATAAATATATATATATGCATGTTAGGGTGGATTCGGGTTTCTTCCCGTGTAGAAATCTGGTTGTTTTGGCGACGTTTCGACGAGGTCTCACTCGTCATCTTCAGGCTGGTGTTCTGGCTTCTTTCTTCTTTTCCCAAAATACAATTCACTAAAATAGAAGCCACAACCAACTTCCCTTCCTGGATCAAGACAAAAAACCCGACCTACCATCTACCAGAAAAAAACATACAAACCGCTAAAATGCACAAAAGCACACCACCACCCTGCACAGATCAACTTTATCTCCAGAACCAAACCCCAACAAAGACCACCTAAAAACTGAATTACACACTCTCTCGAATGTTTTAATTGAAAATTCCAAAAAACACCATCACCAAACTAATCCAAAAGGAAACACCACCCAAGAACTGAAGAGAACAACACATCCTCCCTTACATCAAAGGCACAAACAAAATCAAAAATTCTCCAGGACACAATATCAAGACAGCCTTTTGCACCGACCAAAAAATAGCCAACATTTTAAGAAACCCCAAAGACAAGATTGAGCTAGAAAACCAAGGAGTCTAGAAATACCAAAAGTCTGTCCAGCCACATACATCGACAAACAAACAGGAGAATAATCACAAGAACGCAGTCAAAAAGAAGAAAAATCTTCTCTTCCCAGCACATAAAAACAACAGGTCATGAAATTGACTTTGAAAGAACCAAACTCATCTCCAAAACTGAACACTTCAACAGTCGAATAATCATGGAAGCCATTGAAATAGAGAAACACCCCAAACAACATGAATAAACGTGATGACACCTCCCGCTTGCCTGACATCTGGAAACTAGCCCTGGTCAACAGACGAGCCTCTGTCACAAAGAATGACACCAGGTCAAAAGGACACAAGATGCCACCACCTTCCATCCACACCAAACACAAACCCAGACCCTTCCCACAGATGAAACGAAACCACCATCCAATAACAAAACCACGACTGCACCATCTACTGCGGCACCCCACTCCAGTCACCACATGGAGCACACTCACACACCCCAAAAAAACATTGGGAGACCACAGACACGTAGCCAGACCAAAATGAATTCACAAGACACAGGACCCCACTCCACCAAAGCCCAGGATACTGCCAGAACCCACCAGCCATCTAACCCACCAGCATCTAAACAGCCATCTAAACAGCCACCAGCAGTTAATCCCTTAACGATCGCCTCAGCCACACAGCAGATCACAAAAGAACAAAGGAACAAAGGAACCTGCAATCAGCAACAAAGCAAGCAAACCACACCCCCCCCAGCAGTATTTATAGAAGGACTTCAACTGAGACCACGCTTTGCTTCAAGAAGAAAGAAGCCAGAACACCAGCCTGAAGATGACGAGTGATATATATATATTTGTTTTCGTAGATTTCTCACGGAAGAAACCCGTATGCATGTTAACATGCATATATTCGGGTTTCTTCCCGTGTAGAAATCTGGTTGTTCTGGCGACGTTTCGACGAGGTCTCACTCGTCATCTTCAGGCTGGTGTTCTGGCTTCTTTCTTCTTGAAGCAAAGCGTGATCTCAGTTGAAGTCCTTCTATAAATACTGCTGGGGGTGTGTGGTTTGCTTGCTCTGTTGCTGATTGTAGGTTCCTTTGTTCCTTTGTTCTTTTGTGATCTGCTGTGTGGCTGAGGCGATCGTTAAGGGATTAACTGCTGATGGCTGTTTAGATGGCTGTTTAGATGCTGGTGGGTTAGATGGCTGGTGGGTTCTGGCAGTATCCTGGGCTTTGGTGGAGTGGGGTCCTGTGTCTTGTGAATTCATTTTGGTCTGGCTACGTGTCTGTGGTCTCCCAATGTTTTTTTGGGGTGTGTGAGTGTGCTCCATGTGGTGACTGGAGTGGGGTGCCGCAGTAGATGGTGCAGTCGTGGTTTTGTTATTGGATGGTGGTTTCGTTTCATCTGTGGGAAGGGTCTGGGTTTGTGTTTGGTGTGGATGGAAGGTGGTGGCATCTTGTGTCCTTTTGGACCTGGTGTCAGTCTTTGTGACAGAGGCTCGTCTGTTGACCAGGGCTAGTTTCCAGATGTCAGGCAAGCGGGAGGTGTCATCACGTTTATTCATGTTGTTTGGGTGTTTCTCTATTTCAATGGCTTCCATGATTATTCGACTGTTGAAGTGTTCAGTTTTGGAGATGAGTTTGGTTCTTTCAAAGTCAATTTCATGACCTGTTGTTTTTATGTGCTGGAAGAGAGAGGAAGATTTTTCTTCTTTTTGACTGCGTTCTTGTGTTCTGCGAAACACCAGCCTGAAGTTTGTCCGAGTGAGACCTGCTGACAGACGTTGCATGAACAACCAGATTTCTAATCTTGTCTTTGGGGTTTCTTAAGATGTTGGGGTTTCCTAAGATATATATATGTATGTATGTATGTGTATATATATATATAGATAGATAGATAGATAGATAGATAGATAGATAGATAGATAGATAGATAGATAGATAGATAGATAGATATAGATATAGATATAGATATATAGATAGATAGATAGATAGAGAGAGAGAGAGAGAGAGAGAGAGAGAGAGAGATATAGATATAGATATAGATATAGATATATAAAGGAAAGTCTCCTAAGAGCAGTGTGATGTCTGAAAAGAGAGTGGAATAAAGGTAGGGATGACACATGCTTTCATTACAGGACTCGTCACTGTCATGGAAAGTACTGGGTTTGTCAGCAAAAGTTAAGCCGAAGCGATGAAAATAAAGGTGAAGTGAGCCATAGAGGCTCCGTGTCATTTTTCTTTGTAATAGTTTCTCTCTCTTCTCTAAAGCTCCAGCTGCTGTGTGCTGCATCGAAGGCAGAAGGGAATGTGAACAAAACCAAAAAGGAGATCTTAAAATTCTTGTCACTTCTGCTGTCCATTTCTACAGCTTGCCTTACAGCTTGCTTTTAAACTCTTAAGGGGAAAAAAGTGTTTTTTTTTTTTTTTAAAGTTCATCAGAATACTTGCAGAATTCCTTGTCTTCATTAACATTGGCCATTTTGATTCAATGGGTGGCTTGGCAAAGAAACAAGAAAGCTGATATTAGTATTTGCATCCACAGTAGCACCTTGTATAAAGGAATTAATTTGTTCCAAATGAAATTGTTAAACAAATTTTCCTTTATACAAATTTCCCATAGGAATGCTTTGAAAACAGAGAAAACCCTAATCTTGACCATTTTTATGTTGTGCTGATTCACTCCATAGACGATTCTGTTAAGCAAATTTCCCCTATCTCTGGAATTTTTATGTTGTACAGATTTTATGTTATATAAACTGTTTGTTATACGAGGGTCCACTGCATCTGGAAGTTGGATCGAACCATTTTCCCCGCTCCTTTTGATGAAATGCTCTGTATTTCATGTGGAATATTTTCCCTCCCCAAAAGCGATGCATGAAAACGTGTGGAAGTGCAGGGAGGCTGAAAGATCAAGGAATGGAACAACTCCCCCAAAAAAAAATAATAACAATAATGCAACAGGGACAAGAGAGAGAATTGGTTTTGTGTTGCACCATGTCCCCGCAAGGAAGGTGTGATCCTCTCCATTGGGGATATGTGACCACCACACAAATCAACCTTGAAACTGAGAGGATGTTTTCAGAGCCACAGAAATAATCAGTCAGTTTATTTATTTATTTATTTATTTATTTATTTATTTATTTATTTATTTATTTATTTATTTACAAAAATACACATAAAAAGATTAACATAAACAAACAGTGCTCCCCTCCACCAGTGGGACCTTTTAATCAATATTATCCCTTATTATCCTCCCTTCCAGAAAAGAATTGATTGTTGCACTGGAACTTTACCTTATTTCTTCCAAGCACATGTTCAATAAATCTACCCCATATATCTTTAAAAAAAATCTTTTTAAAACACTTCTTCCTTAATCTTTAAATTACACATCAATTTAAGTCAATATTCCAAACTTTATTATACCATTCGTTCATACATAATATCATATCTGAATTTCGTTGTACTGTATGTGTATACTGCGTATATACACACAATGACAATAAATTATTATTATTATATATTATTATATTATTATATTATTATTTCCCTTCCAATTCCTAGCTAAAATAAATCTAGCTGTTGTCAAGAGATTAGTAATCAACTCTTTTATTTTTACAGTCATCATTATTTATGTATTATTTATTTATTATTGGATTTCTATCCCGCCCATCTTCCCGTAGGAACTCTGGGCGGTTAACAGTGGGCCGATCAATTCAGCCAAATATAACAACAGACAACACACTCATAATCTGTTTTAACAAATATTGACAATACAGCAATTTCTGAATTTGGCTCTATATGCCTTTCAAATGTATCACTTAATTCTTTAAAAATAGATCCCCAAATTTTGTATCTTTTCACATTCCCACCACATATGAAAATATGCACCAATGTCCTTACCACATTTCCAACAAATCTTAGAAAAATTACCATTTATTTTATTCAGTTTCACTGGTGTCAAATGCCATCTTAAACATACATTTTTTTTAAAAAAAATGTCTTTTATTCTCACTGACATAGAACAAAGTATTCTCATTCTCCATAGTTTAGACCAATCTTTCTTTTTAAAAATCTTGCTCCCAAACTACCTTCAATCCTCTTCCTTCATTTACATTTTCCTCTGGATCTAAAAGTATCTTATATATTTTACTCACAGTGCCTTTCACTACAGCTTCCTTCTGAATATCTTCATACAACACTAAGAACTTTTCATATTTTGTATATTCTCTACATTTATTATGTTTCTTAATCCAGTATTTGTTCCATTTTTTCCTAATTGCACATAATTAAGCCATGAGATATCCCTACATTGCAGATCTTCTTTCATTTATTCCTTTGATCTCATTTTATCCATCCAGTCCTTTGACCTAACCCCTTGTAATCAGTCAGTTTTTTCAGGTGAGAATACGGTGATGGGTGAGGGTTATTATCCTTTGATTACAATGACAAATGGACCCTACAGCTAGGGCTGTTGGATGCTGTGGTCCAAGAATCTTCATCCATCCTTGCTCTAGATCAGTGTTTCTCAACCTTTTTTTGAGTTCAATCAATTAACCAATAACCTTTCTTGGCATCAAGGAGAGGGGAGGGGAAGGCTTACAGTAAACAACAATCCATAAATGAATGGGGAGTGCACTTCATATAGCAAAGAGCTGGTGGCTTGGGTACAGGCAGGACATTGCAGAACATGATTTGAATTCAGAGGAACAACTGACTGTCCTCCACAAACCGAAGCATATGCAAAATAGATATTAATTGCATCCTATGTCACTAAGCGGTTTGGTAAACTAGACATAGATGGTGGTGGATTAATAAATTAATATATTTAGCCATTTGTTTCAAGTCACGAAGAGTTGGTCACAACTGTAACGACACAACACACACACACACACACACACACACACACACACACACACACACACACACACACACACACACACACACACACACAAAATTCACCTAACCTGCAACCTCCTCTGTCATATTTGCACCAAAAAACATTTTAATGGGGTAAAGAAAACACATTATGTTATACTTTTCAGAACAGAATTCTAACATATGTTAATTTTAATATAATTATACATAATTATGGGGGGCTGTAAAGTGACATCTACCAGATATAATTTGAGAAGAAAAAATATGAATACATTTTGAGTTAAAAAAAAATTCTGGGGTATGTGGAAATACAGTCTTCTTTCATGCATCATCCCCGCAAAAATAGGATGCTCCTTGAAGAGTCTCTCCTCCTCTAGTCCAGATAAACACCTCCCCCATGAACCCCACCCCACGCCACACACCCTTCCCAGTTCTCCCTCTTCACCTTTCTGCCCCCCCATTGCCTTTCTTCTCCATGACTCACTGGGGGCCTGGGTGACTGTCGTCATCCTAGCTATGGGGAAAGGATGGAGAATCCCCAGGGCCATCCAACAACTCATAGTGAAAAAGAGAAATCTGTGTCCTGGAGCACTTATAGTTCTAAAAGGTAAAACACAAGGAGGCCAAAAATAAAGTGGGGGGGGGAGAGGGCTTGGAGTTAGATTACAGTAGTACATGTTTGTCACACCCCTTCCCTGCTTCTCTGTGATTTCTGTTAGGTTTTTCAGGCCAGACAGTCTGGGAATGATGGTACAGAACTGTATGAGATTTAGCTCAGTTCCAACTACAATGCTGTGCTTCTTCCATGGCCTGTAGAATGAAGATTTCTTTTCATTTGGATGTTACGCTCTTCAGCAGAAACCATGGGGCTCTTTGTCCCAGACTGCCACTGGGAGGCAACAATACGAGGGGAATATTCTAACCAAACTCAGGTTTGCCACTGAGATGTTCTCCGCCTGTTCAAACCTGAAGCTGGAAACCAGAATTTCTGCAGCTGCCCAAAGTGCATTGTCCCCCCAGTCCCGAAAAAGGAGTCCACACAGATAACTGGGTTTTAAAGCGGGCCACAACTTTATTAATAACTTTGTGCATAACTTTATTATTAACTGTACTGAAACTGTAACTAAATAGTTGTAGCCGAGGGATGGGCCTCCCGTAGTGCAACTTATATTTTAGCCTACAGATGTTGTTTTAGTGTGACGCCGTGTTGTGACCCAGTACGGGGGTGCTGTTCAAAGAAAGCAGCCCTCCCAGCCAAAACTAGGTCAGCATATTACTTGGGGCAGCCGTACAAGCTCAGTGACTTTATGATCTTTTAATTTACTTTCATTCTGTGGGGTTTACCTATAGGATCTTATTATGTTTGATATTCTCTATTGTACAGCTGCCCTGCTCCCTGTCAAAGGTGCATTTACAGTTTTGACGTCACAGTCTTGGCCCCATTTTAGTTGCACTACCTGCCAAGCAAACTCAGGTGGCCCTGCCTAATGGTCCATGAGAACGGAATGGGCCAAAACACACTGGTACCCGGCAGCCAATCTTGGTACCAGTCAAAAATTCCCATTCGGCCCCGAAGCGACCAGATTATCTCATTCTCATGACCTCTAAGGGTGGGAGGGCGGGGTGCAGTTTGACGTGAAAGAGGAGGGTTGGAGCGTGGGCTGCCCTTTTAAGGGCTTTGATCCTCGCACAGCCCAGGGATCACGTGCTCTCCTCTTTCGCACCGAAACTATGGCTACCGGGGAGACAAAGCGGCCCCAATCCGGGACAAGCCCGGCAGGAGCCTACATTTGCTCAGTGACAACTAAGCAAAGATTGCCAGTGTTACCTACAGGTCAGCTGCTTGGGGAGGAAGGAGTGATGCACTCTAATAAGACTGGTAAGTTGCCAGTTGGATTTGGGGGTGGGGGTGGCGGCTATTGGACTGTATCAGCATCTGCTGTGCTGATATTTGTATTTGTGTCCTCATGGATAAAAATTGGTGTCCTCAAGGATACAAATACAAATGGCCCAAGTTTGGTAAAGAAGATTAAAATAAAAACATGATTTCATATTTAATATAAAACATTTTAAAACAATTGCAACTAGAAGTGGGCACAAAACAGAAAACCGATGGTTTGGTTGGTTCTGTTTCGAGCCCACCCTTGGTTCGGTTCAGGTTCGGGTTCATATGAATTAAAAAAAAATTGTACAAACCTGAACCGAGCTGAACTCAGCAGGGTGGTGGTAGATAGTCCTGTCGCCGCGGCTGGTCTGGTCAGTGGTAGACAGTCGCGCAGGAACTTCCTACTCTGCAGGAAGGTAAGTTTCCCCAAACAAAAAATGAAATGAACATTTTGTTTCATTTTTCTTTGATGGGTTTGTTTGTTATTCATTTTGTTAGCTAACAAAATGAATAACAAATAATGAAATGAATTAAAAGTTCATTTCATGCTCATCTCTAATTGCAACTAAAAATAAGGGTGGTGAACCCCCAGAAAAAAACTTTGTGACTTTCTTTGGGGGTCATGGCCTCAAGGCTGGGATACTGAACTAGATGAACCAAGGATAGTTTCCTGTGTCCCTTGCTGGTATTGGCTCTTGGTTCTCCCAGTACATTTTGAAGTCTTTGGATGGTTACTACTCCAGATGACTGGGCAATCCCCTATTCATCTTTATCTTTCTGATCAGAGAGAGGAGCCTGAGGGGGGGGACTTTTTTCAATTTTATTTATTAAGATAAACGCGTTCCCTTAAGACATCATATATGCTACTTGAGTAGATCTTAGGGCTTTTCACCCTGCCAAGTTCTTCAGAAGCTCTGTGAATTTAAATCAGATCAGTGCATCAGTAATCACTGGGAGCTTTCAAATAGAGCACAAAAGTGTTTATTTTATTAGCAAAAAAAAAAAAAAAAGCATCAGAGGTGGCTTATCCTAAAAGCATATGACATCAGGGCCCCCTTTATAGATTTACTAACCCAGGAATCTCAAGTGTGGTGTCCTCGAGTGAATTTGAATGTCTACTATAATAATCTTTATCTCTTTTGCTGCATAAATGTTCTTCTCCTAGAACAGGGGTGATCCCTTACCATAAAATTCATAAGGAAGGAGACTAAGACAGATATCATTCTGAGCATAACATATGGGAAATGGTATTATTTTTTCCACCCCTTGGAACTAGTTTCTTTAATTTGTAGTTAACAAACATGACATATAGTTACATTAATTTTAAGGATAGTGATATGACCCACTGCACACCTCAGATTTCTTCATTTGTTTTTCATTCCTGTCTCACCAAAAACAAAAACAAAAACCACCCTGTAAGCTCCAGGGTAGCATAGTAGGTATAATGTCTGACCAGGTCCCAGGATAGGACATCTCTCAATGCCATTTGCAGGGAATCTTAAGCAAGTGAAGACATCTGCTTGGGAATACCCTGAAGCAAATGTTGAGCCAATGTGTTTGAGAGAATGCAAGGCTACTAAGTTCTTATGTTCTTATAGCAGAACTCACATTCCCACATGGCCATGAAAAATCAACAAAAGGTGAAGGAGTTAAATACTCCTTGAACATATCACATGCTTTAAAATGTTTAGCCTGCATAATTAAACTGTAAAACACCCAGCGACTACGTGAAGTGGTATGAGGTGTTATATAAGCAGAACACTTTTCTTTTCTTTTTGCTTATTGATGTCACCTGAAGTCAGGAGTTACTTGACAGCATATAATGACAACACAAATTGAAATGTCTGCAGTGCTTTTCTGCACCGAGACAGGTTTTCTTGACTGCCACCTGAGGTGTAAACCCCTGTGGAGAGTGATCTGATTTGTGCTTATAGCAACTCAGAGAAACTGGTGGTGGTGGTGGTGGTGGTGGGGACTATGACTGAGCATTCTGGTGAGGTGTTCCTGAAAGCCGCAGTCATAAAAATGTAAAGAACAATTTTGCCTCTGGTGTTTATATCAGATTGTGAGATGGAGCTGGTATGGATACCCTGAAGTGCTTTCACGCACATGATGAGACCTAATTTCTTCCACTTGGAGGACAGACAGGAGACAACCAGAACTTTATGGGCTAACAAAGGAAGGGCTTGTTTGTTTGATTGTTTGTTCTTTTGCTTGCTTGCTTGCTTGCATGCTTCCTTCCTTCCTTCCTTCCTTCCTTCCTTCCTTCCTTCCTTCCTTCCTTCCTTCCTTCCATGTAATGACACAGCATTGCATTGACCCTATTAGCAATCTATAAAGTGTCCAATATTTAATGGATGATGGGATGCCCTTGCACCTTCTGTTGTGGAGGTGGGGACTGTGCTGTATTATTTGTAGTTCACATTCGAATAGCCAAGTACCATAGAGAAGAGAAGAGAACGAGAACAGAAGAGAACAGAAGAGAAGAGAAGAGAAGCAATGTCAGCCACTATGTGTTTGTACACATGATATCATGGAGACAGTTCTATAGCTAGATTGGAACAAGTAAGGCTTTGATCCAGGCCATCCAATAGAGGCTGCTGATGGCAAGTGATGATTCTATTTATGAGTAGAAAATAATTGTGAAAACCACCAATCCTGATTCAGATGCTGCCTCTTCCTCCTCCTCCTGAAACTTTGTAAAGCCCTTGCCCTCTCTCTCTCTCTCTCTCTCTCTCTCTGTATTTGTGGGGGGACAATTCTCTTCCATAATGGTTGCCAAACAGCGGCCTGCCCTCTCTTCCCATTGCCTCTCTGCCTCTCTTCATGCCCTCTATGAAGTTAGAAGAGAGGGAGCCAGCTGAGTGATTCACGGAGCGTCAGACATTATTTTCTTTCTGAAATTAGCACAACGGGGAATAAAAGCTTCAAGGTGCTCTGGCTTTTCGTTCCTCAGCAATTCTCTTTCATTTCCATGTCAGCTGCTTCCCAGTTTATAGACAGGAGTTCTCATTACATCAACCAGACACCGTAGCATTTCCCATCGCTGGGTTCAAATTGGGAGTGGGGGGACTTCCTATGAATATTCATTTGGGAGTCCATCCTGCTCCACTGCTGGTGGGTTTTTTTTTTATCTACTATTCTCTTTGCAGCAAGGGGCTATTTGGGAAAGTACATTCCTCCCTGCCAAGCACAAAAATGTAAACATGTGGTTATTTCTGAAAATATTGACCATGTTCTTCAAATCCCTAATAAATACACAGAAAGACTAAAAATCACAGGATCAATGTTTCTCACGGCCTTTTCCTCTTGCCTCAGATATTTCCAATTGACTGAGGAGAAAGGAATCCAAGAAATCTCTACCTCATTTTTTTTTCTTTCTGTGGGTTTGTCCTGTTCACTTGGCTGACCTTCTGAAGACTTGCAGTAGATTTATTTCCAAATGTATATTTACTTAGGAATATGATCCGTGGAATTCAGGGACACCTACTTCTGAGTGATGTGTGAAAAGTTGTACAATGCAATAAACTGAAACTATTAAAACTGGCAACAGAGCTTTTGTTCACAGAGGCGCCGAAGAACCAACAGCAAATATTTAAAAGATGTTAAATGGCACTAAAACGGCAAGCAATCAAGGCAGATTTTTCCCCTGGTGCATTAAAGCTAAACAAGATGGAACTAAATGAATTTTTCTTACCAGAAAATTGGGCAGTTTCTGGCTCCCACAAATTAGCTCTCTTTCCACCAAACTGGTCATTATTTATTTATTTATTTATTTATTTATTTATTTATTTATTTATTTATTTATTTATTTTGCTGTATATCTTCCTATAATTGGAAGATATGGGAAAGTCAATGGGTTTGATGCCTGTACTTGAAAGGGCTGTCCACCAAAATGGAGGTCGTTGTGTTTCCCTCACTTCCTGTTTCACATCCTTGTCAGCAAGTCAAATGGATTCTCTGAAGCTCTAGTTTGGCATAACAAAGATTCCTCTGTACCCCCTGTTTCTAAGCATAGGTGTTCCATTTAGATGGCACAGTTTCGCTCCCTGCACCATTTCGGTTAGAAAATTGGTTTTCACTCCTGCGAGACATGCGACCAAAATGGTGGAGAACTCACTTTTCCATGTCCTGTGCAGCTGCTCTTATGCAAATTCCTGAAGCTCAAATATCACTCCCATGCAGGTGGTGACATTTGCGTAAGCACTCTGAAATCCATCTTATCCCGGGACCTATTTTATGTCCCCATTTTCTTCAGGAGGTGTTTGCAGAATCCCAATGATAAGCTCAGAGTATGTACCATTCTAAAACCCAGAGGCCCCCCACTGCCTCAATCAGATTCCTCAAGTGAGATGAAAGAAAGATCTACATTATTCAAGGCCATAATCAACACAAAGACACCCAAGCTGCTCCTTCAATCTCCATCTTCTTCAACTGCTGAGAAAGATAAATATTCCTTCAACATTCGATAGCACATCACTAATCCCAAAGAGATAAGAGTGGTGGGAGCCTTTCAGGCATAAAATCAACCAACCTGAAATGCAAAGCTTCACTCGTCATTTTTATATTTCTCCTTTATTTTCTTTTATAGCAAGACATTAGAGCTTGCTCTTCAAAAGGGGGAGGAAAGAAAAAAAGAAGGAACTTTGGCAATTTATATATCAAAGAGGAGATATCACCAGATATTGCTAGTTAAATTCAGTGGTAAATTTGAACTTCCTGAGCTCCACATAGTATCTGTAGATATATATTCCCAATAAGATATGAAATTGCAGATAGCTGTGTTGACTTCTTTCTCTCTCTCTCTCTCTCTCTCTCTCTCTCTCTCTGCCTTTACACGGACACTAAAATCCACTGAAAAGTGCTCGCAGATGCAGAGCATAAAATCTTTTCCCACGAGCAGTGGACTTAAAAAATAATAATAAAGTGTGACCACACCCACTTAAGCGCAACCCAGCACATTTTACAAGTACCTGGTCAAGAGGTGGTAAAATCCTTGTCGCTGTTTCGATGCAGATTTTAAACCATTACTCAAGTCCGTGGGGACACAGAAAATGCACACCACAACCTCTTTGCCCCCCCCCATTATGGTGTCTTTGCTGTGGTTCTTAGTCATAGAATCAGAACAGTTACAGATTTTCAAAATGCGACTGTGGGAACACCCAGGCCATGACATCAACCACGTGACTGCTCTGGGGGTTAGTGATCCAGGTCAAAGTTTGCTGCGTATTTCAATGGTCATGTGAAAGCAGCCTCTCCCTCCCTCCCTCCGTCCCCCTCTCTCTCTCTCACACACACACACACACAGTCACACTCATACATATGTGCTAATGAATGTATTAGGGATGCACATCCTTGCTTGTCTCATGCTGAGAACTGCGTAGTGTAGAAAATGTCCTTCTTAACCTAAGGGTGAATGAGATGTTTCCTATTGCTATAGACTTGACAGTTTGGTGGCAGCAGTGGTGGAATTGATCAGCATCTTTTTTTCCATTTTTCTGCTTTATAATTCTATTTGCATGGTTATACTAAGGGAGTTGCCAAAATCCTGTTGGTAGTCAGTAACCAAAATCTAGTTGCACAGCTTGGTGTACACCACAGAGATGACATCAGTGACCCATTTCTTGATGATTAAAGACAAATTGCCACAGATTAAAGACAATTTGGAAGTAGGCAGGACTTTTATAATATACAACAAGCTATAATAGTGTAACCATGGTATAACCAGGATTTGCTCAGGGAAGCCTTCAATCAGCAGTAATTTGCTACTGCCTATGACAGTGGTGGTGAGCCTTCGGCCCTTCAGATGTTTTGGACCACAACTCCCACAGTCCTTTGTCACTGGCAATCTAGGCTCGGAGTTCTGGGAGTTGTGGTCCAAAACAGATTTCTGTGGTGTGTGATAGAGTAGGACTTAGGAAAAATAGGGTTCAAATTTATTTATTTATTTATTTATTTGGTTTGTTATATTTATATCCCACCTACTTGGTTTACTGGCTGCAAAACCAGCAAAATACAATAAATAATCAGACAGACAAACCTTTCCAAATGACACCTCGACTGTGGATGTGTTTTAACTATCGAAAGGCCTCAGAGGTAGGACTTAGGAAAAATAGGGTTCAAATCTTCACTCTGCCACAGAAACTGACTGGGGAATGAATCTAGTAAAAATGACTCCTGAAATATCTCACTTACATTGAAAGCTCTATTTGAGTTGCTCTAAGTCAGTTTTTAACTTGAGAGCACAGAACACACAGACACACACCATGTCATCCATCCTCTTTATGCGTCCAGAGCCAGCCAACAGGGTCCCAGCCAGTGGGGTTTACATAAGAGTTGACTTACCAATTCAACAGTTGATTCAATGGATCTACTCTAGTGTGGGGGTGCACCCATTGGAGTTAGGCCACCATTCTGTAGTTATCTGATTCTATGTGTGTGATTTTTTTCCTTAAAGGAAGGGGGAAAATGATAATATGTATAATAGCTTTGCTATAACCTCTTTTAAAAGGTCTCTTTGCATCTTGAAGACTTTGAAGTTAGCAGAGAACACACGGCTTAGAACCTACAGACAAATTAATTAGTGAGGAGCTTAAGGGGCAGAAATTTCAAAAGACTAATGAAAGTTCCAATTTGGAACTAGGTCAAGCACACATGTGGGTCCTTTAAACTATGGTCTGGTTAAGAGTGTTGAGGAGCCAGTAAGAGATGAAAGCAAATAAATTGAAAGGCAGCTTTTCATGAAGGGACCCTTTAGGTTTGGATAATGGAGGTGTACTTGGGATACCTCTTATTCCAGGAAGTTGTTGAATAAATTGAAAATGCATTATTGAACTAAATTTCAAAATAAGCTGGGTTGCAACTAAGAATGACCACGACTGAGAAAAAAATTATGAATATATTTGACTCTGCCTTCAGAGTGCCCTTCCAAAATTTATTAGACAGTGGACTGGAAGTAACTTAGCCCTACCCCCACCCAGTGTTCTCAATAAAACACATTTTTGAGTGGGGACAGAGACACACAGAAATGTAGAAGACTCAGAGAACTGGGGATAAAATGTAGGCTACTGTTGAGATAAAATTTACCTTACATGGACGGTTCTGGTTTTGGAAGCACAGGCTTACTTTAATGATCAAAGAAGGTCTGAGATCTAACCAACTCCGAGGAAAGAGAACTGAATTATGCAGTCAGTAGGGGCCTTTTCACATGACACCTAAGATCCGCTGGTCCCTTAAATTCGGACCAGAGATCTTGGGGTTCGTTTCTGTTCCTGCATCCCCACCCCTCAGCACTTCCTGCCCTGTCGGCGTCAGCACAAAAGAAGCCCTTTATTTTTATTTATTTATTTATTATTATATTTAGGAGGGAAAAAAACACGGACAAAATAATAATTATAAATTTACAACAAATAACTAAACCATTAAAACCCGGTGCATCCAAACCCGGCAATATAAAAGCAATCAACCAAGCACACACATAACGTAAGACACTTAACATGGTTGCTTGGGCATTAAAGATGGCGGGACCTGCCGGTTCTTGCCACGAGCTTCCTGGTTCCGGCTCAAGGAGCTCTTAAAGGGGCGGGAGACAAAAAAACAACAGACAAGCCAGGAGAGCCCGGCACTCTTATCCGCATCAAATTTTTTTCACCTGCAGAGAGCAGTTACATGAAAAATGCGCTGGGTCGCGCTAAAGTGGGTGGGGTCACACTTAATTGTCTCCAAACTCCGGAGCTGGTGGGAAAACATTTCTAAGCTCCGGAGCTGGGAGCCATTTGCAGCGCAGCTTAGGGGTCATGTATAAATGCCCTAGGTTAACTCATTTGCATGAGTGAGCTCTTTTACTGGGGATGGATGACAATTAAGTTTGTCGTCTTTACCGATTACAACTTCCAAGACCTATAAAGCACCAACAACACAGAATCGGCTCTGCAGAATTTATAAAAGGATGGTGATGAATTCAACAAGAGCCAGACATCTCTCCCTGGATGTGCACATCCATAGTTCCCCTCTGTTCCAGCTACACTGCCTCCCTCCTATTGTGTTTAACAATGCCAGCAAAACTGTCTTATTAAGTTTTTATAGACTACTGTTCAATTTGTAAGTAACTGGTCTGGAGAACTCAGCAGCATCCCTTGTATACAATCTAGGTGATGGGCATCCTCTGATGATCAGTAAGGGGCAGAATCCACTCATCCCAAACAGAGTATACCCATTGAATCCATAAGATTTACTTCAGTGTAGACTCATTATTCAATAGCAGGTTCAATAGGCCCATATAGGTCTGAATTTGACCTTCCTTCCTTCCTTCCTTCCTTCCTTCCTTCCTTCCTTCCTTCCTTCCTTCCTTTTACCTAAAATATATAAAAAATCTAAAGACATTTGTCTTTGAAAAAGGCACACAAGCACACCTTAATCAATGTGTGTGTTGTGTGTGTGTTGTGTTGTTACAGTCATGACCGACTCTTCGTGACTCCATGTCCATGGAGTTTTCTTGGCAGGAATACCGGAATGGTTTGCCAGTTCCTACTCAGGAGCCTACAGCACCTGGTAATGGTCGCCCATCCAAGTACTAACCAGGGCAGACCCTGTTTAGCTTCCAAAATCAGTTGAGATTGGATGTGCATAGGGTATCTAGGCATGTGGAAAACATTAATAAAAATGTGTATAATGTACATGTAAGAGAAAATTGAGTGTCACATGACATCCTGGCCAGACTCTTATTGATTGTAGAGTTGCACATGAATAAAGGCTGATGACAGTAATTGGTCTTTATCTATTTTCCAGTCTCCACTTCCACACTCACCCTTCCAATTTTTTGGCTCTCTAGGGACACCTTTCAACCTGGAGAGCTTTGGGGATGGGATAGTCTTTGATATGTTAAAATTCCCACCAGCAGTCCTAGCAAGTGCCATTCCAGCCACAAAATTTTGACCAGAGAGGGAAAATTCTCACAACCCAATGGACGCTTAACACCAATGGACGCTTAATACCATGTTTATTGCATGGAAACAAACAAGCAAACTTATTTTAGGTTGATTCTGAAACTGAGGTTGGCCTGTTTCCTTGATGATAACTTATTTTGTTCACCTACCAAAACAAGACTTCATAAGTGGAAGTCAACGTCTCAATTGCATTATTGATAATTGAATACATACTTGGCTTACTCTGGCTGACAATTAGCAACATATATTGCAAGTCGTCCTTGCTCTTCTCACTGGTCTGTCCCACATGAATTGTGCCATAGGACAATTCAAGATGGATCATGATTATACATTTTGAAGATCTGTTTAGAACTGGTGGGCTAGAAAATAGACTGCCTTGGTTTTGTTCTTGATGCCTGCCCACCGTGTGTTTCATTCCAAAGCACAAGTTCAAATTATAAATCAAAATGAAATCAATAGCATGAAATACCTGCTTGACTAAGAGCCAAACAGTTGAGAAGACTTGCCGCTTACCACACTATATTCTATTTGGCATCATTCTTTCCACTGCACAGACTGAAATGTTTTTTGAGACAGAGAAAGTACTAAAATATCAAAGGTGAAATGAGGTGATTATGCAGATCAGCTTTAATTGGGAAATATCAGTTTTCAAAGGAGATGTGGCAATGAAGTATTATGAAAGAAAAAAATCTGATCATGTTTGCAAGTTGTTTATACAATTATTGCTTTTCAATTCCAGGTCTACATTATAGTTCCTTTTTATTGCATTTACCATCAAAAAAGAGAAAATTACTTTTTGGTAGAAGAGCAGAGATATAGTCTAAAGCAGTTGTTCTGAACCTGTGGGTCCCCAGATGTTCCTAGACTGCAACTCCCAGAAGCCTCCAACACTCTCTGTGCTGGAAGGGGTTTCTAAGTGTTGCAGTCCAGGAACATTTCACATTCATCAACCAGAGGAGGTTTTTTAAGAACTAAATATAAAGTATACTATGATACAATAATACACATTGTGAAAAATGACAGTGGCTGCTGCTTTGCTGCCTCAACATTTAAGGCTTACAAGCAGAAGATTGGTTGTTTGTATCTTTTAAAAAAAGAATTGGCCAGCAGGTCCACATTCTGTCTATGTAAGAGAACTTTGATTGGATTTGACCAGAGATAGTTGGAATAAATAATGGTGACTCTGAGAAGAAGAAGAAGGAAGACAATAACACTATTCCTTGTATTGCCCTCATACCTTGGCAAAGAATACCATAAGGCTTAAGGATTCCTTGTTGAGGGCACTTGTAAAACTTGATGGAGATGAAGCATTTAGTTAATATTCTTTGCAACCCAAACTTCCATCATACATGGATTAGAAATGGCTGCTGCCTTTTGACAAGTGTCATGAGAATTCTGTCTTTCTTGTTATCTCTCATAGAGAAATAGATTGCATTTTGGATCACTGATGGAAAGGTCCAGTCCAGTTGTAGAGCCCCTACTGTTTTGGGTTGGGTTGGAGAGCTTCCCAAGCAGATGGAAGTGAGACAAAAAAAGGAGATCACACCCCATAAAGCAGGGGTGTCCAAACTTTTTGCAAGAAGCGCCAGATTTGGTGAGGTGAAAATGTGTGGGGGCCAACCATTCAGCCACATTTGGCCCCCGGGCCGGACTTTGGACAAGCTTCTAGGATATGCAAGGAGGTGGGGAGGACAGTGCAGCAAGAGAAAACCATAAAACTGCAAACTGACATCTCCATCCAATATGGGGAGGGGCCAGCTGGTGGGTATGCATGGCAGGCTGAGCTGGTGGGGAGAAGAGGCTGCGAGCCACTCAAGATTTGAAAATGGGCTGCATTTGGCTCCCAGGCCTGACTTTGGACATGTCTGACATAAAGTGGTACTTTCTTCTGTGGTCCAGCACATGCCTTAGTCATCCTATGATTACACCAGCACTCACGCCTGTAAGTGATTGCAGATGCTGTATTCATCACGTGAGGGATATCACTTGAGGAGCCAGACCAGCAGCTTGTTTGATCATTTATTTGCAAATTTTACAGCTCACCTTTCTCCACAGGCAACTTCAAGGCAGTTTGCAGCCACAATAGCTGTAATAAAATCCCATGAAAATTACAATACCAAGCAGCAATAAAGCCGGAAGATGAAAACAGCCGAGCCAGCAGATAAAACGTTAGCACAAAGTATCAAAAAAAGACTTTAAATACTATTAAAAGCCAGGGAGAACTTGATAGACTTCACCTGAGGGTGAAAAACAAGGAAGTGATGAGCAAACATGCCTTTAGAAAAAAAAGCTGACGAGTTAGACAAAGGGACAGAGAAACATGGACTTCTTTCTGCCTTATTTTTTGTGACTACTCCCAGACTGTCTGTGAAGATTCTCAGTCATCCAGGTAAGGTTATTTGAGAGTTGAATCATGGCAATTGGACTTCTTGTGAGAGTGAAATGTTTGACTACTCATCCAAGTAGCATCGTCAGTTTTCTATCTATCTATCTATCTATCTATCTATCTATCTATCTATCTATCTATCTATCTATCTATCTGACACAACCTGGTTCACAATTATGTTATGATCAGTCATAACATGATGCTGGTCATGTCTTCTCACCATAGATCATCCATAAGGATGTTTCTCTTCTGTCCCACACTGGTCACCTCATGGGACATTTAAGGGCTGTGAAGAGGGGGATTGTGCATAAATAGGTCACACTGACAGGTCATGCAGAATGGGTTGTGATTAGCATTGAGTTCCAAATGGGTGCTAGCCCTTCCCATAGCCCTGTTCCTGAAATATCTGTTGCTAGGGTCATGGATGTAGGAAGCAACCATGACCATCACCCCCTTAAGGTCACAAGGCCTGAGGAGGTGGTGGTTGAGGAGAGAAAAACCTATTCTTTGCTGGCAGGGGACACACTCTATGGAAGATAGAGTGTGTCCCCAGCAGTGATCCATGGGCTGGGATAAACCTATGTCAGGTCAGCAGTGGAGGCTGCGGAGGACCTCTGACTCCTGAGCTAGGTTTCCACACTACAAGAGCTGCCTCTGCAAGAGATAGGGGGCTATGGTCTAAATGGTAAATAAAAATTGCAGCCCCAGTTCGACACATTGCCTGTGTCTCATCTCATTATTATGAGCTTGAGGAAGCTGTACTGAGCAACATAAGACTGACATGTGTGTGTGTGGGGGGTATTGTAGACCTCACAAGCACAGCATTTCTATTTATGAAATAATTTTCAAGACTGGCACAAATAACCTATAGTTTGCATGGCTCCATTAGAGGAACAGCTCTGGATCGACAGAGGTATTGAAATGGAAGAAGAGGTAGAGAGGTTGCTAAAAGGTCAAAATGAAAAGGGTGGAAGCAGAAAGTTCCTGAAAGGTGAGAGCATTTTGCACCCCAAATCTCCAATATTTGGGTAACCAATGAACAGCTGGAGTCTTTCTCTCACCCGTACCTCGACCCATTCCAGCTCATAATGATGAAAAATAGCAGGGGGAAAAGGGAGATGCAAAGGAGAGTGTAATTGGTTCCCTAGGAACAACATAAAAAATGTTCACCGAGAAGGAGGATTAAAAATTAAAGGTTGGTGCCGGACCCAACCCGATAGGAAATGAATGAAAAAGAATCCATTAAATATGTGGAATATTTATTGGATATATGGAAAGATGAGAAACCCACAAACTACAAAGGGATGCATCAGAGGAGCCTTGCAATTTCAGACCAAAGAGCCATGCTTCCCCCACTAACACTGGCTTGCCAGACATGAAATTAATAATGCGTAAGAAGGGATAGTCAAACTGAGATACTAAATTAAAAGGTCAGTGTGGAAAATCTCAGTTAAAATAGAGACAACAACTGGGATGTGATATCCTTCCTTCCTTCCTTCCTTCCTTCCAAGTTGCTCTGTGTCCCAGTGGTGGTACATGCACCACTGTTGGAGGACCATGGCTTCAAGTCCATGTGGGCAAGTATTGGGCACCAAGTCCCAATGATGGATAACTGACAGGGTCATACTCAATATTTTCAAAATCACATGGGTATGTGATTGCAGAGACATTATAGTCCAGTTCACATATTCCCCAAAAAGGTTACTTTGACAAGGTGACCAAGAAGAGAGTTGGGACTCCCTCTTTGGCCTGTCAGCATAGAAGGGATGTTGGCAAGTCTTTGGATCTGAATCCCAAGTCCAAGTCCAAGTCTTTGGTACCAAATACCAAGTCAGAGTCCAAGTCTTTGGTCCAAGATACAAGCTCCTATTAAAATAAGCTCCTTTTCCCAGAAAAAAGGGGGAGGGTAGATGGGTTCCCAGTCATGATTCAAGTCTGAGTCACTGGAAAACAAAACAAAACAAAACCCTGAACTGAGTCCATGTTGAGTCCCCAGTGTAACTTGAGTCTGACTTGACAGTGAGTCTTGTGAGTTGAGTCCCATCTCTGCCAACAGGTTACATAAGGAAGCCACCATCTTCTTACCAGTTATACCTCATTCTGCAGTCTCCAGTTGTTGTTTTTCTGGTTCCTGTCATGCTCCATAGATGCCAGTGGAGACTCTCAGTCATCCGGGTGAGGTTATCCAGGAACTGAGTCATGGCAAGTGGACCATGGGCCTTTTCACACGACCCCTAAATTCCACGGCAAATGGCTCCCAGATCCGGAGCTTAAAATTGTTTCCCCACCAGCTCTGGAGTTTACAAAAAATTAAGTGCGACCACGCCCACCTAAGCGCATCCCAGCACACCTTTCAAGTACCTGCTCTCCGAGGGTGAAAAATTCCTGATGCGGATGTAACATAGTGAGTGCCGGGCTCTCCTGGCTTCTGTTTGTTGTTGTTTTTGCCCCCCGCCCCTTTAAGAGATCTGAATGCTGCCAGGAACAGAGCGAGACTGGCAGAACGGAGGTAAGCCGGCATTCTTTTCTTCCTTTTTTTCTCCCTCCCCTCACGCAGACAGCAGCCAGGAGTGTGGAGGGGGTGGGAACAGAGGAACAGCGACAAAACCCCAAGATCTCTGGTCCGAATTTAAGTGGCCAGCGGATCTTAGGGGTCATGTGAAAAAGCTCTTATTTTCTTGTGGGATCAAAACATCTCACTATCCATCAAAGTAGCTTCTTCCATCTGAAGAAAGTTGAGGCTACATCACAGGTAGCGATGAAGCGTAAGGGGGAATGCCCTAACAATTTTCCTGTTGACTTCTTTTCACATTAGAATGGCCTGATCTATGTTAGTCTCTCCCCTGATGATGATGATGATGATGATGATGATGATGATGATGATGATGATGATGATGATGATGATGATGATGATGATAATAATAATAATTTCAAGCCTTTTAAATAGTGTTAAAATAGAGAATCTTGTGAGAATATTGGCATTTATTTTCACTTTTTCCCCTGTCGTGGTATGAGGAGGTAGTCTTGGAGACTTCAGTGTAGCTTTCTGCAGTCTACACATGAGCTGCGGAGTCCAGTGTGATGTCTAGTATGAAGTCCAGTGCACATTCTATGTGCACCTTAACAATCTTTTCTCCTTCTACTACCCTTGTGCATATCTCTCCCATGTGTCTGACCTTCATTTGTCTTGACCAAAAATATGTCTCCCTTAGCCTTGCATTGGTACCCTGGAAGGTACACCCTCTCTTGAGACAAGCATCATATTTATTGTATAATATCATATTAATTAGCACAACTCAGCAGCTTGTTCATCCCACCATTTCCATCCTATGGAACAATTTCCATCCGACTGAACTTTTTTCCCTTCCACTTGTTTCACTTGCTTGCTTTCCCCTTTGGAAACTGACGATGGCTTTCTTCATTTCAAAGACCTAGTCTCTTGGATCTCAAGTAACCTTTAATGAAGTCCCAGCCTCCCTGTCAAAATGGCCTCTGCATACAGGGCATTTTATGGGCACGGTGCAAAGGAATGTATTCACTGCCGTTATTCTTTTCGACAACTTCCACTTCAACAAATGTGATACATTTATTCATATAATTTCAGTGTCTGCATCTTTCTTTTTACACTGGTCTGCCTGAAGTCATTAGCTTCATTCTCCTGCTGTTTATGATTGCATAATCCAAGCTCAGTCAACATTCTCTTTATGCTAATATTTTCTTTCCCCTAGACTGTAGTCATTTTTGAGGAAACGTAGGGATAGATGAGAAATTCGTAAGGTTTGTAAATTGATCGACACTTCCCTTACATGGAGCTCCGTGGCCAAACAGAGCCTGTAATGCAATGTGCAGTCATGAGCCCTTCTATTTCTAAGACCGTGGTGCAGTTTATGCGATGAAACATTAAAATGCATATGCGTTCTGGGAGAAAAAGCCTATGTAAAAGTGTGTTGAAAGTGTGCTTCAGCCATGGTAATATGTAGGCCTGGGGATTGACTCTGGAGGTCCATTTAATGTTTCTAGATGTACCTCCTTCATGCATTCCAGGACTTGCTTCCCCATGTTCTGATCTGTGCTGCAATCTGAACTGATTTACTTGTGCACAGAGAAGCATGAAATATGGAAACATAATAGGTTCTAAAGAGGGGAGTAATTGTGCCAAATTTTCTATTGGTTTGCGAGTTTGTGTGCTAGCCATCTTTGAAACTGGCTTTAAAAAGAAATCAGTAAACTAAAACAATCTGTGTGTCATCTGTTCGTGTCCCAATAGAAAGTGGCTTGTAGATTTGCTTTGCTTCACCGTGGAAGTAAACCTGGCTCACCCTGTCTTCAAAACTGGACTTCATATAAAATGGATGAAAACTAGGGTGAGATTGTTTTGAAAATGGAACCCATCCAAATCCCATGCCTTGTCCTTGTTTCAACAGAATTTAAACCTCTGAAGGGCAAAACAAAAGGCACAGTTTAATACTGTGTGATAAAAAAATGTCTGCATTTTGATATGTTTTCCATTTCTCCTCCTTTACTGGTATCCAGGAGAACAGGCAGAAATATAAACTAGCATGGCCCAGTTTGGGCACCTCTAGAAGAGACAATAGTACTGGAAAAGGTTGAAAGAAGAAGCAAAAGAGGAAGGCCAAACATAGGGGGGACTGCCTCCCTAAAGGAACCATGGGCTTCAATTTACTAAAGAGCCAAGTAATGTTTTGAAGGCAGGACATGGTGGAGATCTCTCATACATAGGTTAATCGTAAGATGGAGGCAACTTGATGACACATAACAACAACACACTGTTTACTTCTTACAGAACTTGCTCCACCATTTGTAAGGTCCACTTGCTCCTCTTTCTGACAGTACAGGGTGTCCACAAAGCTCTCCTCCAGCACTACATTGGCAAACAAATAATTTCCCCCCTCCCAGTTTTCTCTACTGTCTAGCCTTTACACACATACATGGTGAGTGGATGGATGAATAATCTCTAATGGTCTCTTGTCTCTAATGACATATCCTTTCACCTAATTATCTTTTTTCCTTTTATGGAAAAAAGCTGGGTAAATATATTTTAAATAAACAAATAATAAATGTCTAACTACTTCAGTGTTGTCCATCCAAATCTCAGTTGGCAGTCCTCGTTTCTTCTTTCATTTCTTTCTCTTTCACTAAAAGTTGTTTCATGCCATTGTTAGCATATTCTGGATAGGATTTGACATATTTATTCTCTGAGGCTTGGAATCAGTATCACCCTTGGTGATTTATCGCTTACTAGTGCTTTCTATGTGGCTTTCTCATCATTTTCTACAACTGCAGATTCTTTTTCATAAGAGTCCTTTACAGAAGAGTCTGTTATGCTTTTATCTGTTCTGTATAGCCTTTCAATAAACTGTATACACTTCTTTATTTTCTCCTGGTGAAATAGTGTACTAACTTCTTGATGATTCCTAATCTAGGTCTAAATTTCCCTTTGATTATTGGATCTTCTTGAAGAAATCTCTTATTTTCCCCTTCTGTCATCTTTCTTTATTTCTTTGCCCTGGTTGTTGTAGCTGCTCTCTTTGTCTCTACATGACAAGTGGTGAAAAACTGCATTCAGGCTTCTGACCTCATTTTTGCTTCTCATTTATCCTTTACAATTTTAAGTGCTTCTGCCATCCATCTAGTTCTCTCTCTCTCTCTCTCTCTCTCTCTCTCTCTCTCTCTCTCTCTCTCTCTCTCTCTCTCTCTCTCTCTCTCTCTCTCTCTCTCTCTAACTGTATGAATTGTCTTTTTCTATTTTCTAATGAAATCTCTCTTTTCAATCCGCAGTTCTTCAAGTTCCTGGTCAACTGACTTTAGCAAGAATTTAAAACCCTAGTATTTCAAATAAGCTATTCTTAAGACAATAATTTTGGTGCACCTGGAGTGAAGAACACTTATTCAAGGCCACTGTGACATAAAGTCATTGCAACCTAGATAGATAGATAGATAGATAGATAGATAGATAGATAGATAGATAGATAGATAGATAGATAGATAGATAGATAGATAGATAGATATTGTGTGCATATGCACACACACATGTATGAGTATGTGATGGGTGTATGTGGATGTGTGTGTGTATTTATGTGATCCAAACATAGTTGGTCTATAGCATGTCATAGGAAGCTGAAGCTGAAGCTAGATTGAATGGTTTGTTTATTTCTATGACATTCACATTTTCTTCCCTCCTCCCCTTCCGCTAAGCAAACAGTGTAATAACAAATCTCATTAATGCTAGTGTCCGACTCGGATTGTTTATGGAGCTTATTTCTAAGCTATGCTTCACCTTGGTAGCTATTGTAATTAAGTTTTTGGACATATCTCTCAATAAACTGTTAATAGCACATTTCTTCTTCCTTGCTTCCCAACAGAGTTTAAAAGACCAGAATATTTTTAATTAAGGAAGTATGGCAGCACAGTGAATATTGACATTAAAGGGGGAAAGTGGGGGACTCAATATATTTCAGTTCTTATAAACATAAGTGTGTGTTATTAAGAACTTAGAAATGGTTCCCACAAATGGATGAAGGGGTGCCCTGCATGCTGACATATATAATAGCTCAACCCACCACGCAAGTATGTTCATATAAGAATTGCTGAGTAGAGATGGGCACGACTTGAAAAAAATTTTTTCGAGTTGTCGTTAGTCGGGCTGGTTCCGTTTTGGGTCGTTTCCGTTTTTTGCGAAAATTTGCAAAAATTAGTCGGTTCGTTTTTTTGTTTTTTCGTTTTCATTAGTACTGGTTTTTTGGGGGGGGGCTCCTGGAGGCACCTCTGTGGGGTGGGTGCCTCCTCTGGCCCGCTATAAAGGGAAAGCGGGCTCCTTTCCCTTTATAGCGGGAAGGAGCCCGCTAGGAAGGGCAAGCAGGCTCCAAGAGACCCCTCAACATGGGGGTCTCCCCTCCTCACCTGCTGCTGCAAAATGCATGCATAGCCATATGGATATGCATACCAGTTGCAGACAGTGAGACTAGTGATGGCAGTGAACCCAGAGCCATAGGTTGATGCCTAAGGCTCTCGCACCACCATGTCTCACAAAGAAGGGAATTGTACTTGTGTGTAGTGCAATGCAAGTACATCTGGCTTAGGGTTAAGGTGGGTTAGTGCAAGGGCTAGGGTTAGGCTAGTGATGGGTAAGGTTAGGGTGGGCTAGTGGGTTGCACCTCTGGGTGCCTCTCTGACCCACTAAGAAGACAGTCTGTGACGTATGGGTAAGGAAGGAGTCAAGGGTTAGGGTTAGGGTTCAGGGGCTAGGGCAGGTTTTAGGGGGCTTTTTGGCACATCCCAGAAGTCTCCATGGCCAAGTGGCCTTGCGATTTGTGGGATGGCTCCAAAAATTTGCATGGTCGTCCACTCCCACATGGCTGGCCACTCGGCCAGCCCATCATTGCCCAGGTGTAAATAAAATAAAATAAAATAAAATCAATGGAGGACAGATGAGGAGAGGAGAGACATTTTGTTGCAAGAAAAAACCCACTGCTACTGTGAAAAATCTGGCAGTTTATAAATTTTCGCGTGTTTCTCTTGTGCTTGTGTGTTTTTTGGACCACGATTTCAAAAACAATATTGTGTTCGCCGCCCCATTTTGAATCCCCCGCCCGCACCGCATGGCATGGCGAGTCCGGCTGCCCAGGATGGGGGGGAGGCGGGACCCCCCCCTCCAGAAACCACCCCTCCGGTAGGTGCCCTGTGCCCTTAGTCAAGCAGGCATTTTTCCGCCTGCTTTTTTGGCCCGGGAATGGGTGGGGGGAGAGTTTAAAAGTTTTTTCCTGTGCCGTCCGTGCCGCTTGCTTGTGCTTTAATTGCGGCGGCTGGCGGCGAGACTGGGCTTTTTGCTGGCTGCGAGCCTGCGGCGAGTCCCACCAGAGCAGCCCAGGACAGGGGATGGGGGGGGAGGCCGGGGACCTCCAGAAACAACCGCTCTGGTAGGTGCCCTGAGGCATGGCAGGCATTTTTCCGCCTGCTTTTTGGCCGGGAACCGGGGTTTTTTAACTTTTAAAAACTTTTTTTCTGTGCCGCGTGGCATCGCGCGATCACGCGATGCAAGGAACGAGCATGACAAATCAGACCAAAATTGTTCGTTCGTCAGTTTGAGCTCGAAGTCTGGCGGAGTAATTCCCGTTACTGTTTCTGTAGAGTAACGGATACGAGTAATGGAAACGGAAACGGGAATACCGCTAAGTCGTGCCCATCTCTATTGCTGAGTTGTGTGATTGTACATATTCAAAACTATGCAACCAATCAGATTCTGCTTGGTGTTATTAACTTCCAGATAGATAGACAAAGAAGTGACAGCACTTATTCTGTTTGAAAGTTTGTGTTAAGCACTGTCTGTCTCAGAGTCTGCTTGCCTGTTACTATGTCTGATAAGAATGCAATATGAAACTATTAAAATTGTGCAAAGACCATGTGCAGCAGGTTATCCTTCAAAGAAAAAAATAGATGGGAAGTCTGGCCCAGGGCATAGAACATTCTGCCTTAAAAAAAATCTAAGCCAATGGTTCACAGTGGACACTGCTTCTCTATTTAGAATAGCTTTAGAGAAAAAACAGATCATGTTACTGATTGCCAACATTCAACGAGGACATGTCACTTGAAGGAAAAGGAGATAGGTCTGCTCCAAGCCAAATATTTCAAGCATGGTTCATTTATTCTACATATATGTTATGTTGAGATGGGCACGAAATAGAAAAATAGTGTTTCATTTTGTTTTGTTTCATTTTTGTAGGAGCGTCATTTCACTTCATTTGTAGGAAATTTTCAAAGTAGTTTCGTTATGAAATGAAACAAATAAAATGAAATGCTATGGTCCTCTGGGTCCCAAAGGATCAAAATGGCAGGGGAATTTCCTCAAGTGATTCTAGGTGGCCCCCTGAAATTTGGAATGGTTTGGGGGTCAGGAGACTAAGTTATGAAGCTCCAAAAGAGGTGCCCCTAGGATAAAAAAGTCTTTCTATTGGAATTGGATGACAATTAGAAAGATTTTTTCCAAGGAGTACCCACTTTGGAGCTTCATAACCTAACTCCCTGAACCCCAAACCTTTCCAAATTTCAGGGGGTTACCTAGAATTGCTTGAGGAAGATACTCCTGCGACTTTGTTATGAAAACATGGCTGCAATTAGGAAGACTAGAAAACACTGATCCCAGCCATGTTTTGGCACCAAAGTGGCAGGGATACTTTCGTCAAGTGATTTTAGGTAAAACCCCACCCCTGAAATTTGGAAAGGTTTGGGGGTCATTTTTGGAGATGAGTTATGATGCTCCAAAAGGGGTGTCCCAAGGAAAAACTCTTTCTATTGGAATAAGAACTTCAGAAGCCAAGCTGTGGGCGAACGTGGTGCTGTCGTGGCTTGGCTTCCAATTCCAATTATTTTTTTTCCTAGGGCCACCCCCTTTAACTCAGCTCCCTGCCATTGATTCCTCTACGACAAATTGTTTCATTCTAGGGAGGGGGAATGGAGTTTCATGATGAAACAAAACGAACTGCATCCTACCATTTTGTAACAAAGTAATTCATTACCTAACAAAATTACAAAACTGTTTCATTTTTCATTTCATGCCCATCTTTATGTTATGTATACATTCTTAACATTTTTATGAAGTCCACGTGAATATTATGTTCAGCTACTGGCAGGCACAAAGGAGAATACTATCAATAGTCTATGTGTGGGTTTTTTTATGTTACACTTGAACAAACTCTCTTACATTCCAATGCTGCATCAGAAATTGATGAAAACATACGTTTTCCCTCTACTGCAACATTGTCCGTAGGTTTAGTCTGAATGTGATCATTAGCTTTTGCCCAAGGCATGAAATACAAACCCTTGACGTGTTGGTTACATGCTATCAATTTGCATCCTACTGATAGGAACCATAATGGAGTTTTCAAACTATACAAGATATTTAAAGAAGTTTCACCAGTGTCATTTCCCATCGCTCCCACTTGTGAATTTCCATTTCTGAAAATGGATCCAGCTCTACCTGTTGTGCTGGAAAATGAATTGGACTGAAGAGACAAACTGACAGTCCGCGCCTAAATGTATGAGCATCAAAGCTTCAGCAAGGATTCAGGTTTTGTTTATTTGTTTGTATTTGTTTGTTTGTTTTGCCTGCTGGGCCCTGAAACAGTTCTGAGCTGCAAATAGACGAATAAATAAGTGCACATTAAAATGTGCATCCTCAAATATATTAAAACACAATTTTGTGCATTTTTTTAAAAAAAGCCTCCAAGTTTATGAAACTGGCTATAATGGACTTAGAGGGGCCCAACCAGAACTACTAGGAAAGCTATGGTGGAAATCCCAAAATGTTGCCAGCCTTAAAGAGCCAAGAATCAAAAGCAATGTTTCCGCTCTTGTTCTGTTTGCTCAATACTACAGTAATATGTGATAAAACACTGGCACAGTGGGCTGGAGGAAGAGCATCTAGCTTATATATGTGCATGGAGCCCCTGAATATTCATAAAACCTGCCAACACTTTCCCATATTGCTGCCAACAACTATGGGATGCTGGAATTATTAGTATGCCTGTTTTGTGGTGGGGGGGAGAGAAGAAGAAAGGGGGTGGTGGTTTTAAATGCATATGTTTAATTAGCCAATGTGCAAAAGCTCATATAGTAAAGCTTTACTGCGGGCATAAAGTTAATTTCCTATCCCAGAGTGCTGCTTTCTTGCATGCTTCTATTTTTTTTAAAAAAAAAATGTATAAAAGGAAGCAACAGATCCACAATAAAACACCACCATTCTGCCTGCCTGCAAAGAGCAATATAAGCTTGGCTGAAGTAAGTAGCAGATTCTGGAAAGCGTAATCAAGATTTACATCCGGGATGGGCTTTCATCAGCCACAAACCCACAAATGGAAACATGAGGCTATGAGTTTTTCAGTTAGATGTTCTCTACAGCAGGACCAGTGTCAGGAACAGTGGCAAAGTTCATGGGTTGTAATTTCACTTAGGAAATCTGGGAATAAAAAAAGGTTCTTCCACTTGGCTTCAGAGTAAAAATTTGAGATGGGTACCTTATGAAGAATGACACACTGTTTTGTCATTTTGTAAGCTTACGAAACAATACGAAAAGAAAAAAAGGGAAACAGTATTCTGTTATGAAATGAAACACTTCTTTCCCCCTTTGAAAATGAAACATTTCATTACTCTGTAAAATGGCTCCCTTTAAAAAGCTACCCACCAAATTTGGTGCCCCTAGGACTCAGGGGAGCCATTTTATAGAGAAACAAATCATTTTGTTATTGTTTCATTTTGTTACTTTTTTAAAAAATGAAATGGAATGCAAGGAGAAATGAAACGAAACAAAAAAATAGTATTTTTTTCGTGCCCATCTCTAGTAAAAATCCTTTTCTAGACACGTGGCAGCAAATTCCTTATTTCCCCCACAAGCAGAGAAAAGATTAGCTTGGATCTTAATATTTATATAATTAATAAATGTATGATGTCAAGTAAGACCTGGCTAATGGTGACTCTTTTTTCCAGGGTATTATTATTATCATGTTAGAACTGCAGGGCTGGAAGGAACCTTATGGGTCATCAAGTCCATCCCTGACAAGGAGGCCCAAGGGGAATTGAACTCCCAACTGTAGAGAGTAATCAGAAATTGTTTAGTATTCTCTTTTTCTGGGGGTACCCTGAGACTCTTCTGTTTGCCCAAGGCTATACAGCAGGCCTGCCCAACAGGTAGACCACGGGCTACTGGTAGCCCACGGAGGGTTCAAAAGTAGCCCGCCGGCCATCAATTTAAAAAGTGAGGGGATAAATTCTCCACCCCTCCCTGCCCCATCCTAAGGACCACCACTGCCCCAACAAAGTTCTGGGTCTGCCAGCCCACAGTCTCATCTGAGTGGGGCAATCCAAGGGCCATGGCACATTGAAATCTATTCCCTCCAGAACAGATTATTTCGTTTTCAATGCATTCCTGTGGGAAACCACTGCTCTACTTAAAGTTTTTACTTATGAGCATGTGCTCGGAACAGATAAAATTCGTAAGTAGAGGTTTTAGTGTAGTAGCCCTCAGGCACTTTGGGCAGGAAAAAAGTAGACATTGGTCTGTTCAAAGTTGAACAGCCCTGCTATACAGGATGGTTGCTCTCCGAGGAGGCACAGTGCAGTTTCAAACTCTCTCTCCTCTGGCTCCAAAACCAAGACATGCAACTCACTGAGCTACCCATAGAGGCTGCTTTCAGTTTTCAAATACTGTATCATCTCTCTTAATGATGTAAGATTGCCTTTGGTCCTTTTTTTTTAGGAGAAAGGTTGGGGTAAATGCAGAGTGGGGAATTGAACTCCCTAATGTATTGAGCTATGCAGCCAGAAACTTAACTCAGTGAGCTATGAAGCCAGCAAGCAGCATGGAAGAAGGTAACAGAGTTGAGGAAGGCACGCTGACTTAGTCCTGATCCCGTCTTGCAGGAGCTGTTTTTTCAGAGGCTGGCAAGGTGATTCTCCGCCCACACCCCCAGTGGCCCAGTCCTTCTTGACTTTTCATGTGTCTGACCCAGCATCTTGGATAACTCTGTTAAAGTTCAGATGAAAAAACTCGAGAGAATTCACTGCCTTGTCAAAAACAGAGGTATCAGCCTCTGGTACACTGGTAGAACCAAAGCAGATTCAGATCCCGTCACTTTATATTGCTCGTTCTGGGAAAAATTCAAGCCAGTATTTAACCTTTAAAGGAAAGGGGAAATGATCCCTGCTCTTCCATGCCATCTTAGATTCAGCGTACATCGTTACAAGCCAATAGCTACTGGTCTGGAAGATAACATGTGTCAGGTCTGTTACCCAAACTCAAAGATTCTTTGAAGACAAAAACCAGTTTAAAAAAAAACTGAATCAGACATCATATTCAATTTCACAAGGCTTCAGTCAGTGTGCATCAGAGGTTCACAGAAAGTTCAACTTGAAACAATTTGCGAAATCCAAACCCATTGGAAAATATTATTTTAGAAGGTTCTGATTTAAAGTATGGCCAGAGTCAAAAATGGACTCAGCCACTTTGTCTGCACAGAGGAGAAGGCAAACCTTCCCTACTCGTTTTCCATGTGCTGTCTTCCAAAAAGGTAAAATATTTTATGTGTGTCTGATTGGCGTGACACTTTGACAGCATCTTGCTCTTGTGGTACTCCTACTTCATCTGGGAAGGTTGAAGGAGTCTAATCTCTGTGAATTTTAATAAGAATTGACCAGAGTTACATTCCCCATAATAATGGAGTTAGCTCAAATTACACACCACTTTCTACATTGTTCTGAATATTTGAAGGCAATTTACAGATTTATTTTTTTAAATAGCATTGCATTCATTAAGTATTGCACTCTGCAGGAACATATTTGATGACATCTGAGAGGATGAAAATTTTAAACTATGAATTAAATACAAATGTTCTTTGATTTTTTTTTAAAAAAAAGAGCCTATAAAGTATATTAGGATTTCAAGACCAGAAAAAAAGAAGGAACATTAACTCAATAGCTTAGGGTCCATTCCTTAGGGGTCTCTTATGCTTTTTTTTAAAAAATAGAGTGTTCCGTCTTCTGAAGTAACAGCAACTAAGTTGAACATATAACTGCACATGTTGTTGTGTGCCTCTTTGTACTTTATAGCTGTATTTAAAGAAATCATGGTCCTTTGAGGAAAAGAGTCTCTTTGTTGTTATTATGAGCCATCAAGTCAGAACTGCTTGAAATTATCCCTAATGGTGCTTTCAAGGTTCGTGAGATATTTAAGGGATGGTTTTACCAGTTCCGCTTCTCCGGGGAGTTTACATGGCTAAGTAGGGATGTGAACTCAGGCATCTTGAGTCCTGCTCCCTTCCTCTATCTACTACACTGGTTACTGACCTAGCAGTCTATATAGCAGTCTCAATAGCAAGTTAAAACTATGACACTCTCTGACGGGGCTGGGGAACTTTGACCCTCCTGTTGTTTTGGATTGCAACTCACGGAATTCCAAGCCTCTATGGCCAATGATCAAGCACTGTGGAAGTGGTCCAAAACATCTGGAAGGCCAAAGGTTCCCCACACTGGCCCTCAAAGATGATTTGGCAAAAAAAGTTGTTCAATCCCAGGTGCCATTTTTTTTACAAGAGCAGCACCTCTTGTCATTAGGGATCCCGTTAAATCTGACAAAGAAAATTGCTGATGGCATATATTTGACAAATATTGCTTATTCATTCAATAGTCATCCCTTTGTATTTGTTTGGCCTGCAGACCCTAATGAATATTAAGGGATAAATATTTCCTCTTTTTATCCATCTCTCTCTCTATCTCTCCCCATGAACCAATAAACCACTTTCAATTCATGGATGGGGGATTCATTGTTCATCAGCACTGATGAACCACCATTGTGGTGCCACACTTACAAACCATCCCCATCTCTATATTTGAAAATTTGCCAGCATGGTACCACAGGTCCTGCATATTCCCTACCTCCACCTTCCCAGCTGGATTCCCCCATTCACCAGCTATCATGCACTCCTCTCCTCCTCCTCTTAAGCTGTTCAGGAGCATGGCCTTCCCTGCCTTGCCTCTTGGGGTGATTGTCCACTCAGACAAGGCATTGGGGCAGGCACGTCAGTGCTCCTGCTGGGGAATGGCTGAGCAAACAAGAGGAGGAGGAGAGGAGCACACTCTGACTGGTGAGTGGAGCATTATATGGGATGGTGGAAGGAGGAACTGACACAAACTTACAAACCAAGATTCATGCCCATCTGTAGTTAAGACCTATTACTTTCAACTTAAAGTGCACTTTTATCAAACGGCAGGCCTTCCAAGATGGATTAGGTGGTCTCGGTATAATCTACATGAACTACACCCATGAGTGTAGATCTCTAACACAACATTTGAGGAAAAGTGCTTTCAAATTGCCCTTTTCTCACTCCGATAAATGAAAAAGGCTCCACAAGCATTTATCGTCTTTTAGACACTGCCCCTCAAACCCTGTCCCGATCTTTCCTCCACTGCCGGGGAAGTGATGGCAAGGTAATAAGAATGACAAGCTGCAATTTCCCCCTCCCCTTACAAAGCTATGCATTTTAGCCAAGATTGAAATATGTAGAGAGAAATGAGTTTGACTAGTCAACGAGGGGATGGAAACTCTTCCTGACAGGAACTTTAGAACTACAAAATTCCATCACTACCATCTCATACATTAATAACTGCAGTCATATTGCTTATATAATATACTATGGAACTCACATGACAGGAAGACCTGAACATTGACCCAAAAATCAAAATCCAAGGAAGACTAAGGTCTGCTTTAGAATTTTGTCACAACATTGAAAGTGTCACATCTTGCTTCCTTTTTTAAAAAAAAAAAAAAAACTCACTTCCTTTCCCCACCATATTTTAGGCAGTTGCTCTGTTTTCAGAACATTATTCTGAGTGACTGGGCTCCATTATCCTCAATTCACATTCACACAGGGTGCTGCCATAGACTGAGGGAAACCATGGCCTTATCGGTCTGTTAACACTGACATGCAGAGCTTCTCCAGTATTTCAGGAAGAATTCTTTCCTTGCTTTTAATGAAGGTGTCCCCTGCCAGCCTCCCACCCAAGTGGGTGACCAAGCCAGATCCTGCTTAGCTTCCAAATCCAGAGAGGATCACCATGTATACAGGATGCTACAATGACATGTTGAGGATACAGATAGAACGGTTTTGGGTAACTTCTCCGATAGCACATTTATTCCTTTAAAATGGCTGTGGCTTTCTTCTGCCTGCATTGTAGCTTATTGCTCTTCAGGACCTAAAGAAGAAATGAGTTAGACATTTATCCCCTAAGCGTTCACCCAGAGAAAGCGAATGTTAAAGGAACTTTAAAGATGGCACTCTCTACCAGGGGTTTAGTTAGCCCAAGCAGTTAAATTAAAACTGAAAACTGAAATGTTAGGAATGGTTAACAGGGCAATGTGGAACACAAGATACTGCTTTGCAAAGAATTTCGGTCATTGCAGGGAGGAAGATATTTGGTACGTTCGTGGTCAAGGCACCTGTTGTGGAGCCAGAGGTCAGGAGTTCAATTCCCCCACTTTGCCTTCTTGACAGGGGGTGGACTGGATGCTCCCTAGGGTCCCTTCCAGCTCTGCAGTTTGAAGGTTATTTTCATTATTTAGTATTATTCACAGTCAGAGTGCCAGGGAAGGAGAACGATTCCCCATTGCTCTGAACTCATTTCAAGAAGGCCAACCTGAACATGTTTTGCTCATTACTTGGCAGGATGCCAACTTCCAACTAGGGGTGGGCATTTTGTTTCAGAACCAGTAGGTTCAGAAATGAACCACGTGAGCCCAGGTGGTCCTCGGAACTGGCTGATACACGTAGATCAAATTGCTTTACCTTCCTCTCTCTCTCGCACAGGGTTAAAATCCAACGAGGAGGCACGCTGCAATGTCATCTTTCCTGCTTCATGCTACTGGCCAATCAGAGAGGGAGGCGGGATGAGGCCTGTCCCTGCCAATCCTGATTGGCCAGCATCACAGATCTGGCACAGATGCCATCGCAGCATGCTTCCTCGTTGGATTTTAACCCTGCAATTGGGTCTGCATGTATCAGCTGGTTCCGAGGACCACCTGGGCTTGCATGATTAGTTTCGCAACCTACTAGTTCTGAAATGAAATGTCCATCCCTACTTCCAACAAGAACTACCTGTATTACATGTTCTTCCCTGGCAGGGTGCCTGAGGACCCTGACCTCCCCGAGAGAGGTCCAGGAAAAAAACATAGACTAAAACTTGAGTGTTCTCAGCAGTCACTTCACATCTTTAGACCAGCCTTTTACCAGAAATCTGGCCAGCACCATCACTGGGAGCTTTTGAACAATCTTTAAAAATGGAGTTTATTTAAGCAAGCCTTTTCAGACCCCGTGAAATTCTAATGCAGCTTGGTTCTCAGCAAAGTCCCCCCAACTCTGTGCTCAGTTTTCTTTAAAACTTGCTGTTTACCATAAGTGGCAAGTGTTGTTAACTGTTCTTTGCATTTGATTTGATTTGATTTTGATTTGAATTGAATCCACTCAATTATTTCCTGTCTTTATTGTTCATCTATTTCATTGTCAACCTCTCCCAGATTGAAAGTAAGTAAATAAGAATAAATAAGTAAGTAAATAAATAAACAACTCTCCAAGGAGTGCTTAAGGTTACTCCTGCTTACTTCTGAAATAGGATTAAAAAGGATCACTCCTTGGAGAGAGACCCCTAGTTAATTCTAGGGACTTCATGATAGGGATGAACTTGAATAATAAAATATCCTGCCTCAAGCTAGTGTCTCCTTTGCCATTTAGCAATTCTGGACCAGCTAGATAAGTGGCCTGAGTCAGAATAAGCCAGTATATATTCTCTGTTCTTCAGAGATGAATTTCATTTGACCATCTATCAGTGCAATATTACAGTACTTGCTACAATATCTCCCATACTTCTTTGTCTGGGGTCGCCATGCCGAGGAAGAAAATACATTGCTAAGTTATTGTATTATTTAAATGATATTAAAATAACAGCTGATCACAGCAAAGGGGAGAGGTCAAACAACAGTTTGAGTTCCTGAACGCCCTAAGTATTTTTTTCCTGATTTTTCTGATGAATACTTAGTGAGAGAGATAAAAATATATTATGAGTGTTATACTAAAATATTCAACTCCTGTTCCCTCAATGCTCAATTCTGAAGGCATTCAGCACAGTGGGAATGTGACAGCATCAGTGGTAGCAAAACTGAGCCACAGCTAGTGGTCATTCACTCAGGCCCTAAATGACTCACAACTGCCCCCACCCAGGATGGATTTATACTCCATTTAACTGTGAGTTGCCTCATCTGAGTAATTAGAATCCGACTGGTTGAGCAGTCCTGTAGTGTAGCTGCAGTGCCCTTCAGAAATTTCCGACAGGCTATTAGAGAATGATTCATGACCCATGATTTTTACTCAACCAAGTGATTAGAATTTAATAACTTAGCACACTTAGTTTTTAACTGGCCACAACCAAGCTAAGCAACAAACAAATAATTTGCTTCCTTAAGCCCAGAGCTCACCAGCAGCGTGGTACTTTCAGTTCCTTCATAAGCTAGTGTAGAGGATGGGGAAAATCCGCATTGTTTCAACATTGTCTTCCTGGGAAGAAGCTGTCTTGGCCTGTTCAAGAGAGTAGATGCTGCACATTTCTCTTCATGTTTCACAAACAGTGAAATTCAGAGGGAACATGAGATGTGCAGAACGTTCCTAGGCCCCCACTGTTCTGCATTAAGATATTGGTGTGTTTTTGCTTAAACTTCAAATACTTTGCTTCCCCTGTTGACACCATGGGTGAAGCTAGTCAGGACCCTGGTTTGGAAGGAGAAGGATCTAAAAGCCACAAGAAGCCGTGGTTTATGGTGACATGGACAACCCCAACTAGTGGTGCTGCTGGCAAGGTGACTTGAAAAGAATCTGCCCAACTTATTGGAAACAGCAAACAATTGGTCATAAATCTCAAAAGAGTCATGGATTAATAAAAACATAATAAGAAAACTTTTAGAATAGTGATGGCGGATGGGGGAAAGAAAAGGAGGAATAAAGGTAAGCTACTAGGTCAGGTCCATCATCATGTCCAACACCCCTCTCCATGCAGCAACACAAATCAAATGATGCCAGTGGTTGTCCAAATTTCTCTTGAGTACCTCTAGTGTTGGGACATTCACTACCTTTTGAGATCATTGGTTCCATTGCCATACTGTTAACTATAGGGATTTTGTTTCCTGGTAGTCAGCCAAAAGCTGGGTTCTCTTAACTTGAGCCTATTGTTGCACATCCAGCCCTCTGTGATTAAAGGGTAGGCGAAGCAGAAACCACCCAAAAGAACTCTGAACTCAAGAGATGGAGCTAAAGTTCAACCACACTGACCAGACATATGGGACGGTGAGAGCTCAGGAGTTTGAGAAAAACAAGGTCCTTTGAAGGCCATTTGTATAGAGATTCAAGTTAATGTTATGTAGCATCTTCTGCTCCACTGTGTGTGGATGACCATGGAGGCCTTTGATGTCCACTTAATAATTGTGGGCTTCAATACCCACACAAGTCACTGAGATAAGCAGAATTTCCCCCTAATATTCTCCTGATTTATTTGTGATTGCCAGAGAGACTCAACACACAATGTCCTGAAATTTGAGATACCAGGTCATTATGGAGGATGCAGATTGGATACCAGGGTTTCAGTCTTAATTTATTATTATTATTATTATTATTATTATTATTATTATTATTATTATTATTATTATTATTATTATTATTATTATTATTATTATTATTATTATTATTATTATTCCTCTAACACTAAGCTCACAGCACTATCTGTTCTAACCCTTAGTCCCATTCTTAGCTATAGCACTGCACTGTTTTGTGTGTGTGTGTGTGTGTGTGTGTGTGTGTGTGTGTGTGTGTGTGTGTGTGTGTGTGTGTTTTGGCTGGGTAACAACTTTTCTGCCTATGTAAATATTCTCCTTAACTAGAGATGGGCACGACCAGAAAAAATGACGTTTCGAGTTGTCATTTGTCGGGCGGGTCCGTTTTGGGTCGTTTTTGTTTGTCGCGAAAATGTTCAAAAATTTGTCGTTTCCATTTGTCGTTTGTCGTTTGTGTTGGGGTTGGGGTTGAGGTTGGGGTTGGGGTTGGGGTAAGTGGGCTCTGGGAGGCACCTCTCTGGGTGCCTCTGACATCTGACCCACTAAGAAGGGAAGGGAAGCGTTTCGCGTAGCCGCCACGTACCATACATTACATTATGTTAGGGTTGGGGGGTAAGTGGCAGAGGCACCTCTCTGGGTGCCT